>CM047908.1:37397516-38132681 GCA_026229545.1 Pistacia atlantica
GAAACTTTAACTCATTTTATTTTGGTTTTGGATTGTGTTTATTTTGTTAGTTGTTTAGTTGATGTTTTTAATTAGTAGTTGTTAAAAGGGCGAGATTAGGTTGTAATACTTTCAATTTAGTTGTGAATTCGTTCTAACATGAGGGACACCACAGTTTATTGTTTTGACAGATTTTGGATGATGAAAAGTCTGAGAACGGGTGAACATTGTGGAGCGACAATTCATGACTTAACCAAAGAGCATTCTCGTACCTTTATATTGTTCATTTGTTTTTCTTTTGTTGTTTTTCTCTATTCCTAATTTATGCATAATGGAACATTAGGGACAATGTAATATTTAGTTTGGGGGTAGGGAATAGATTTTGAGTTTAAGAGTATATTGGCTGGAAACCAGTAACTGCCTTAAAACCTGCCTAGCAGTATTTGGCGACTTCGGGTTTAACAACGCCGCGTACACCTTAAACTGTAAATCTATTTTAAGGGTATATTGGCTGGAAACCAGTAACTGCCTTAAAAACTGCCTAGCAGTACTTGGCGACCTTAGGTTTAACAACGCCGCGTACACCTTAAAAGTAAAAAAAAAAATAAATAAAAAAAACTTATTTTTGTGTTGTATTTTTCTTGTGTTTGTTTTGTTTTGCTGATGATGAGTTGTATAATTCAATGATGAGAATAAGATTGTTGAATTTTTATTGTTGAGAAATGTTAAGCATTACTTCAAGTTTACGTTTATTGACTGGATTTTGATTGAGGTTTGTTGAGTGGTTCAACCACGATTTTCATTTTTTTCGGCATGCTTAGATTCATTTTATGCAATTAGGAAAAGTCTTGATAATGTTGGTGGACTCTAGAACCTAGTTGAGAAATGCTTGAGCCGAAATTTTAGGATTAGACATGGTTGAGGAAATGATTTAGGCATTTTTCGAAACGTTTGAGCCTTTCTAGCCAACCCATGAATGAAATTGTCCCTAGTCACCCATTTGAGCCATTTGAGATTTGCTTTATTTTTCTTGGAAAACAACAGAATTGTAAATTCCTTTTTGCCCTAAACACTGTATCGTACCCTTAGGAGAATTCGGTCCTAGTGCAAAACAAAGAACGAAACGAGTGTACAATTGAGTAAAAGATTAGTTTGGGGGTTAAGAGAAGAAAATGAAGAAGAGATCAAAAAGAATGATGTGGGGGTTGAGAGAAAAGAATAAAAACAAAGGAGGTAGTCACCTCAATTCAATTCTAGTATTTGTGTTTAAAAAATAATAATAATAATAATAATAATAATAATGTTGAACACAATGCTGACTAGTTTAAGGGTATCACGGTGGAAACGAACCAGCCTTAAAAACGCCTAGCAGTATTTGGCGACCTCGGGTTTAACAACGCCACGTACACCTTAAACGAGTCTCCCTTGCATTGATGGTATCCAAAAGTTTTAAGGATACGCATTTGAAGGCTGTGAACTAGTAGACATGTTGATTGGTGTTGAGAAAGTGTGGGTTTCGATGTGATTTGAGTTTTGTTTTAGGACAACCGAGTTCTCTTACTTTGTTTCCTATCCTTTTATTGGAGCCCATGACCCGAGCCTAACATTACAAGCCTTTAAAGACCTTTTGATTCTCATCTGTGTTTAGTCCTCATTAGTGGAGAGTAGTTCGATATTTAGGCTTCTGGAGTCTGCCACCATTTGATAAACTTTACAATTTTTGCATAAAATAATCCGGGAAGTTGGAATGTGGATTGAAGTGGGGATCACCTACTTGGTGGACCGATTGAGAAAGACAATCGATGTAGCTTATAACTTCTTGGAATGTCGAACATTTCCTGATAATAATTTTTCAACAATTTGTGAGACATGTGCAATTTCTAGGCAATTCATTGTGGCATTTGAGTTTTGTTGATTTTGGTGTTTCAGTTTGTTTGTGTGTTTTCATGTGTTTGTTTTTGGTTGTTGTCTTTGTTTTCGTCAGTTTTTTTTTTTTCTGTATGCTCGGGGACGAGCATCTCTTTAGTTTGGGGGTAGTTGATAATCCGTAAATTATACAGTTTTTATTTGATCTTGGTGTCGGATTTCAGGTACTTTCTAGTGCATTTTTACCTGAATTGGTGTTTAATTCTTTACTTTTCGTGTTTCAGGTTAAAATGGACTTTTTGAGCGAATAAAGACAAAATTGGATAGTTTTGACTCAGAAATGAGCGGATTTCAGAAGATAGGAGAGTTCCGGAGCAGGACAACGCACGATGAAGCTTGTTTCCAAGGAAGATGATAAGCGTATTTTACACTATGATTTTGCATTGAATTTTGATAGGATTTAGGATACTTTTCATACAATTTGGGCCATAATTGCTACCTAATTCTATTAATTTGTCTTTGTAGGCCTAAACGATAATTTTTAGCATAAATGACAGTTTTGAGCGTAAATTGTGTAACTTGAGCTTGAAAACTCTGAATAACCTGAATTTAGAAGCTTTGGAAAGCTAAGAAGAAGAGCTACAACGTTCATGTTTTGGGTTTTTCCTAATTCTGACTGGACAAATGTGAAAACTTGGCTTGAAGTCGTGAAAAGGACGCTGGGAACTGAAGAAAAACGTCTTTGGACGTGCTTCCGTATTTCTGCCATAACTTGATCTGTAGACCTCGGATTGTGCTGATTCTTGAACGACCAGAAATATAATTGAAAGGGCTACAATTCATATGTTTGACACTTTTCCATATTCTAACTATATCATGCTCAAATGGGGACTGTAAGTCTTCGCCGCGGCGAAACCTGCGTCAGATGCAAAAATAAAACGACGCGTTTTGGCTTGCTAGGGCTTCGTCCTTAAGTGAGAGAGGTGTAAATTAGAGCGAAAAGGAAGAGAAAAGGGGTTTGGTTCGTGATTTGGGAGGCAGCTCATGGAAGGAGAAGATTATTGAAGATTTGGGCTTCAAATTAGAGAAGATTTCTCCATCTTTTGCTTGCTTTTCAATGATGAATCTTGATTCAGTTTGTTTTTGTTGTTTTATTTCGTTTTTGAGTATGAACTGAGTTGTTTAGCTAGGGTTTGATGTAATCTTGATACAATGATTCAAATTTATATGGATTGAATTACTTTGAGTTTTAATTTCATGATTGAGTGTTTATCTTTTTGCTTAATGTCTTTTGGATGCTTGATCACCATTCAAATGTGTGTTGTTCACAATGAGACTGAGAAGTGATTTGTGATTGTGCCTCTTGGGATAAATACCATAGATTAGCAAACGCTAGAGATAGGTTTAGCGATCTGTGAAATCTAGATAGAATTCCACAAAGCTTAAAATCCTTTGAACTATTAATCTTCATTTTGTTGGGTGCGGAAGCTTAATAGGGATAAGTAGGGAAATGTAGCATGAGAATGTATGTTTTACAACTTAGGGAATTCGATTTTCAATCAAGGAATTAGAACTTGGGTAATAGATTCTATGATTTGGGTTAGCGTATTTAGGTGAATTCAACACCCTAGCATTTGTTTTAGAATTGTTTAATTAGTTAAGTTGTTGGGTTTTGCATTTATATTTAGTTTGTTAATCTTCCATCAATCCAATTTATTGTTGCTTCAATTAGGACTTAAACTAGAAAAATCAGTACTTAGTAACACTATCCTCGTGGGAACGATACTCACTCATCACTTTATTACTTAGTGCGACTAGTATACTTGCTACATATTGCATGTTGTAGGAAATACGCATCAAGTTTTTGGCGCCGTTGCCGGGGATAGTTGATTATTAATATTGATAGTATCTAGTGTAGTGCTAAATTGAAGCTTTTATTTCATTTTTGTAGTTAATTGTAAATATTGTATAGTCTTAAGTATGAGAATTGACATTACCTCTTTCGTGCAAGGCAACGATGAATCACTATATGAAGCTTGGGAGAGGTACACGGAGTTGTTAAGGAATTGTCCACGTAATGGTCTACCGTTTTGGAGACAAGTACAAACATTTTACAATGGGTTGCTGCCAAATATTCAAATGATGGTAGATGTGGCAGCAGGGGGAGCCTTAAATAACAAAACCCTAGAAGATGCTTATGAATTGCTTGAGTTGATGGCCAACAATAGCTACCAAAGACCTAATGAGAGAGCAATGCCGAAGAGAACAATGGGTCTACATGAAGTTGACGCGTTCGACACATTATCTGCACAAATTGCACCATGTCAAAGCCAATTGGGAGGTATGAATGTAAATTCTTTTCACTCACCATTTATAACTTGTGAATTTTGTGCAGGAAACCATGAGAGTGTGGAATGCCAAGATGGGAACCAGTTATTCTTCTCAACAACCGAGCAAGTGAATTACATTGTTAGTTCACAAAGGCTGCAAAATGACCCCTTCGCCAATACCTACAATCTTGGTTGGGAGAATAACCCAAATTTGTCCTGGAGCGATCAAAGCAGTCAATCAAATCAAAGGACAATGCCAAACCATCAACCAGTGGTGAATCATCAACCATGTGAGCAAAGAATGTCAAAATTGGAAGATATATTCGAAGAGTTCATGCAAGAAACCACAAGTTTTATGAATGAGACACACTCAAACTTCATAAATCAAGGAATGTCCATTCAAAATTTGGAGGTTCAAATGGGGCGTTGGTTGAACAAGGCCGACGAGAGATCTCAAGGTTCTTTGCCGAGCACAAAGGTCACAAATCCTGAAGAACAATTAAATGTCATACCATTGAGGAGAGGTATAGTGTTGGAGCAACCTCACAATGAAGAAAAGTTGGAAGAACATGAAGACAAGACCAATGAAGAGGAAAATCTCAAAGCGGAAAGGTGTGCAAAATACTTAAGGGAATTTCAACCAAGCAACTCACCTCACAAGGAACAATTTGAGGAATTTGGTGTAAATGCGCACAAGTCAAAATTGGTGTTGGAAGAGACTCCAAACATTGGACTCAACCAATCACCATCTCATCTCAAGTACGCATATACGAATTTGAAGTTCTGAAAAGATGCTTATGAGAATGTCCGAAATCCAAAGGAAAGATCAAGAGGAGGCAATGGGAAGTGAAGCACCCCACAAGGATCCGGATTGACGAAGGACCATGGGAAAGTCGAGCTTCAGACTATAAACAAGCGCTTCTTGGGAGGCAACCCAAGTCTTTTCAATTGTTTTTCATTTCATTGCTGTTTGAATTTGTTTTAGTTTTCTTATGATTTTGAATTAGTTTTAATTTGTGTGTTTTTGGGTGTTTGGTGAAGTTTGAAGATAAGGAAAAGGAAAGAAAAACTTGAGACTTCGCGGGCGAAGTGCCCCAAGAATGTTGTAGCTCCTGTAATTTTTCGCCGAGGCGAAGAATTTGTTGTCGCCGCAGCGACGACTGGGTTTGAATTTAGGGTTTTATCATGAAGAACTTCACCGCGGCGAATTCTATTCCTCGCCGCGGCGAAGTCTGTTTCCTTTTAATAGTCGCGTGACCTTTCATTTTTGCGAAAATTTTCCTGAAGCACTTTTCTTTTTAGTTTTTGTTTAGATTTTAGGTTTAGTTCAATAAGGTTGAGATTAGGATGTAATTCTTTCATATTAATCGGTGAGGGTATCTAACACATTTGGCACCATAGACTTTCATTTGTTTGATAGATGATGATGATGAGGAAGCCAAGGAATGGATGCTAGGATGTTGCACAAAAATTGGCCTTTACGGATTAGTCAGGGGAGTATCTCGTAACCTTTACCTTTTTTTTTCTATTCCTTGGATGTGCATGATGTGACATTGGGGACAATGTCATTTTAAGTTTGGGGGTAGGAAATAGACATAAAGCTTGGTTTAAGGGTATACCGGCTGGAAACCAGAACCCGCCTTAAAAACGGCCTAGCAGTACTTGGCAACCTCTGGTATAAAAACGCCACGTACACCTTAAACGGAAAAAAAAAAAAAAACTTTAGTTATTTTATTTAGTTTGATTGTTTTTGCCGATGATGAATTGCATAAGTCTATGATGAAACTTGAATTGTTGGGATATTATTCTTAGAAAATGTTAAGCATTGCTTCAAGTTTAGGTTTATTGACTGAATTTTGATTGAGATTTGTTGAGTGGTTCAACCACCATTTTCATTTTTTTTGGCATGCTTAGAAACATTTTATGTGGTTAGGTGAAGTTTGATAATGTTGGTGGACTCTAGAACCTAGTAGAGAAGTACTTGAGGCGAAATTCTAGGATTAGACATTGTTAAGGAAATTATTTAGGCATTTTTTTTGGAACGTTTGAGCCTTTCCAGCCGACCCATGAATGAATCTTTCCCTAGTCACCCATTTGAGCCTTATGAGATTATCATTGCCTTATTTTCCTTGCAAACCAAAAATTGTCCACTCCCTATACCCTAAACACTTTATCATACCCTTTAGGAGAATTATGGACCAAATGTATGACACAAAAGAGCTTTGAGAGGTGTGTGAATAAGTGATGGACCAAAATCTTAAGTTTGGGGGTTGCAAAAAAGGGCACGAAGAAGGGGCAATAGACCTCAATGGTGTTGCAAATAATTGTTATTGTAAATATTTATATTTGAAAAAAAAAAAAAAAAGAGAAGAAGAAGAAGAGCAAGAAAAAAAAAAAAAATTGCTTTAGTTCAATTCAAAATCAACAATAAGAAATGCATAAGTTTGAGGGTCGTAAAATGGTTAACACTTTGATTGGTGGTTGAGAAAAAAAGTGGAGATTGATGTAGCTCTTAGTGTTTGCATGAGGAAAACTGAGTTCTCTTACTTTATTTATCCTATCCTTTTCCTTGGAGCCCACCACCCGAGCCTAACGTTACAAGCTTGCAAAGACCTTTTGATCCTTAGCGATGTCTAGTCCACATTAGTGGAGAGTATTTTGATACTTAGGCTTATGGAGTCTGCCACCATTTGATAAACTTTACATTTCTGCATAAAATAATCCGGGAAGTCGGAATGTGGACTGAAGTGGGGATCACCTACTCGGGGGATCAATAGAGAAAGATAGTCGATACAACTTATAACTTTTTGGAGTGTTGAACATTTTCTACTAATAATTTTTCAACAACCTTAGAGACTTGTTTAAATTCTAGGCAATTCTTGTGTTGAGTTTGAGCCTAATTTTTGTTTGTTCAATTTTAGTTTTGTTGTTTTGTGTTTTTGGTTGTTGGTTGCTTTTCTTCCTTTGAGTTTTTATTCCTTTTTGCTCGAGGACGAGCAAATCTTAAGTTTGAGGGTAGTTGATAAGCGTATTTTACACTATGATTTTGCATTAAATTTTGATAGGATTTAGGATACTTTTCATACAATTTGGGCCATAATTGCTACCTAATTCTATTAATTTGTCTTTGTAGGCCTAAACGATAATTTTTAGCATAAATGACAGTTTTGAGCGTAAATTGTGTAACTTGAGCTTGAAAACTCTGAATAACCTGAATTTAGAAGTTTTGGAAAGCTAAGAAGAAGAGCTACAACGTTCATGTTTTGGGTTTTTCCTAATTCTGACTGGACAAATGTGAAAACTTGGCTTGAAGTCGTGAAAAGGACGCTGGGAACTGAAGAAAAACGTCTTTGGACGTGCTTCAGTATTTCTGCCATAACTTGAGCTGTAGACCTCGGATTGTGCTGATTCTTGAACGACCAGAAAGATAATTTAAAGGTCTATAATTCATATGTTTGACGATTTTCCATATTCTAAATATATCATGCTCAAATTGGGACTGTAAGTCTTCGCCGTGGCGAGGAAAAAGCTTCGCCGCGGCGAAACCTGCGTCAGATGCAAAAATAAAACGACGCGTTTTGGCTTGCTAGGGCTTCGTCCTTAAGTGAGAGAGGTATAAATTAGAGCGAAAAGGAAGAGAAAAAGGGTTTGGTTCGTGATTTGGGAGGCAGCTCATGGAAGGAGAAGATTATTGAAGATTTGGGCTTCAAATTAGAGAAGATTTCTCCATCTTTTGCTTGCTTTTCAATGATGAATCTTGATTTAGTTTGTTTTTGTTGTTTTATTTCGTTTTTGAGTATGAACTGAGTTGTTTAGCTAGGGTTTGATGTAATCTTGATACAATGATTCAAATTTATATGGATTGAATTACTTTGAGTTTTAATTTCATGATTGAGTGTTTATCTTTTTGCTTAACGTCTTTTGGATGCTTGATCACCATTCAAATGTGTGTTGTTCACAATGAGACTGAGAAGTGATTTGTGATTGTGCCTCTTGGGATAAATACCATAGATTAGCAAACGCTAGAGATAGGTTTAGCGATCTATGAAATCTAGATAGAATTCCACAAAGCTTAAAATCCTTTGAACTATTAATCTTCATTTTGTTGGGTGCGGAAGCTTAATAGGGATAAGTAGGGAAATGTAGCATGAGAATGTAAGTTTTACAACTTAGGGAATTCGATTTTCAATCAAGGAATTAGAACTTGGGTAATAGATTCTATGATTTGGGTTAGCATATTTAGGTGAATTCAACGCCCTAGCATTTGTTTTAGAATTGTTTAATTAGTTAAGTTGTTGGGTTTTGCATTTATATTTAGTTTGTTAATCTTCCATCAATCCAATTTATTGTTGCTTCAATTAGGACTTAAACTAGAAAAATCAGTACTTAGTAACACTATCCTCGTGGGAACGATACTCACTCATCACTTTATTACTTAGTGCGACTAGTATACTTGCTACATATTGCATGTTGTAGGAAATACGCATCAGAAGAGAGCCGAAAATCGAAGAATCGAACGAAGAAGCAAGCAGAGTGGCAGTTCTGTAAATTTCAGAACTTTTGAAGGAGCTTCGCCCCGGTGAAGAAATTGTCTTCGCCGCGGCGAAATAAGACAGAGACGATGTGGAATTTTTTCATTCTTCGCCACGGCGACAGTCAACTTATTCAGTTTTGTAAACGCACAGTTTCGTGTTGTGCGTGTTTTGGCTGGGTTTTTGGACTAAGTATAAAAGAAAAACTTAACTTTCTGTCGGGAATCTTGAGCTTTTTAGGTTTAGCCGTTTTTACACTTTTCAGAGAGTAAAGTTTTGAGTTTTTCGGATTGTTGAAGGGAAGATTCAGATTTTGACTAGAAGATTTATCTGTTGGGGAGATTTCTTATCTTTCATCTCAGTATCATTATGTTTAACTTGTTTATTTCTATTTCTCGTTTTTGTAGTATTAATTTAGCTATGAACTAATCTCTTATGGGTTAGGGTTTTGATTGTAGTTTGGATTTTAAATGGGTTAAGTTTGTGATTGTGTTATTCCCATGTGAATAAGCTTTGGTTGTGTGTTACTTTGAATGTAAATGTTGTATGTGATGAACATGATGAGATTGAGAAATAATTCATGTTAGGCTTCTTGGGTAATCACCATTATAGTATTGGATGCTAGAGATAGATTCAAGAATTAATGAAATCAATTTAGGATTCTTGTGCTTAATGAATTTAGAATTATTAACCTTCAATTTGTTGCGTGCGGAATGTTAATAACGATGAATAGGGAAACATAGCCCGAGAGGGTATGTTAACATATTAGTGAATCCGATTTACAACCATTGCGCATGAATGTGAAAATAGTGTAAAGCTTAGGTTTAACCCATAAAAGTCCAAACGAAGTCAAAACCCTACCCGTTTTACTTGAATTGATATTCTGTGTTTCATTTTGCTTTCTTAGTTAAGATTTAATTCTCTGTTTAATTTCATTTTAGTTTTAGTTTTCATTACAAATTGCTCCCGCCAATCCAAGAAATTCGATTGCTTCAACTTGATAACATAGGAAACTTAGTGCTTTGCTACAGTCTTCGTGGGAACGATATCCTACCCATCACTTTATTACTTGACCGACTAGTGCACTTGCTAGTTTTTGCATGTTGTAGTAAACACGCATCAGATAGGCAGCTGTTTGAAAGGCAAACCACCAAAATTTAAGAGGCATGCTGGCTTAGGCTAATAAAGTCAGTCCTTGTTCAATAATTTGTCTATGTTTTCTCTCTACTCTACCATTTTGTTAGTGAGTGTGAGGACATGGATATCTAAAGGTAATACCATATTCCTGTAGATAAGGTACTAGTTTCCTATACTCACCACCCCAATCGGTTTGAACACATTTTAAAGATGTGTGAATTACTTTTCAACTAGGACATGAAACTGTTTAAAAGTGTTGAAAGTTTAAGATTTAACTTTTAAGGAAAAATCTAGGTGAATCTACTATGATAATCAAGGAATTGAATGTAATACCTATAGCCTTTGGGAGATGTGATAGGGGAAGGTCCCCAAAGGTCTGAATAAACTAATTCAAGTGGTTTAGAAGCATGATATGTGGATCTAGGATATGTGAACTGGTGTTACTTGCCAAACTGGCAAGCAAAACAGAATGTTATATCATTTTAGCACGATGAGGTAGTTTTAAGGTGTCAAGTACTTTTGCAAGAATGGTGGAATTAGGATGTCCTAATCGGTTGTGCCACAACATGACATTAGTTGACTGAACAGGAAATGATTGAAGAGAGTTTGTATTATTGATTATAGGTGCATCATCGGTACAGATTACAGTGTTGGATACAAGTGGTCTAGTGTATTGCATGTAGTTTTGATTAACAAAATCAACATAGGCAGATTTACAATTATTGAAAGCATGTTCTAACATCAGTGGTGTAGACAACACTTTTGCAGGAAAAGAGATGCTACAAGACTTATTACATGACTTAATTGTTGACAAGACTGGACTACTTTTATGCTGAAGTTGAACATAATCTTCCAATTCTTCTGCAGAGGTAGACCATGAGTGACTTGGAGCTTGAAGTTGGTATAATCCATCTTTAAGCATTCCTTTGAGAATGATTACTTTGGAGTACTTGTCCTTAACCACACAAGAATCAAGAAAAAACTCAATAGTGACAAGATTATCTTTAGTTAATTTAGAAACACTAAGAAGGTTTTTTGTAATGTGAGGGACACACAAGACATTCCTAAGATGCAGAGTTTTAAATGGACAGTTTAAATCAGCAGAACCAATATGAGAGATAGAGAGAAGCTCAACATTGCCAACCTGAAGTTGTTCACTGCCTGTATAGTTGGTGCTTCCTGTGAGTTGGGAGAAATCAGAAGTGACATTTTCTGTAGCTCCCGAGTCCATGTACCATGCAGCATCATGTACTGTGGAAGGTGTGGAAATGTAGTTTATGGCTACAGGATGAGAGTTGTGAAGCTGTGTTTGAGCCATCAAAGCTTGATTGTGCAGATGAGTAGCAGTATGGTCAGTGGCTGAGTTTGGTTGACCATTAGCATGTTAAACTGTGGATCCAAGTGTTTGAGACATTCCTGAAGCTCCTAAGTGATGATTATTCATATAGTGATGACCACCATGAGTGTCCACTGGATAGTAGAAACTTCCAGCTCTAGAATTTCCAATTCCAGGACTTCCAACTTTAGAGTTGAATGAATGTTGTTTGGTGAAACTAGGAGAGTGAAAATTGCTTCTAATTGAGGTGTTATGTCCTGTAAAGTTCACATCAAACCGGTGGTAACAATTCAAGGCTAAATGACTTGTTTTTCCACAAACTTGGCAGATGAATTTACCTCTGCCACCCCCTCTGCCTCTTCCTCTGTTCCCAAAATTACCTCCATGAAACTGCTGATTATAGAACTAATTTTGAGGCAGGGGATAATTAGCTTGGTTTTGGTTTGGTCTAAAGAAGGTAGAGCTAAAATTAGGAACATTGAAGGGATTAGGACTTTGAGTGGGGTTCTGTTGCATAGGTAAAGACACAGGTTGTGTTTTCTTGTTCTCATTCTCAACTGAAAGAGTAGCAACATTAGCAATACCTCCATGGAACTCACCGTGAACTGTAGAGTTCATTACTGTGTTTGCCCTTTCAAGCCTAAGTTCCAGTTTCTGTAAAATTATCTATGCTTTTTGGATAGATATAGGAGCAAGCTTAGATTCTAACCTAGTTGTGATATTCACAACAGCTGCATCATATTCAAACTCTAAACTATCAAGAATGTAATTAAGTAGCTCTTCATCTGTTATCACTACTCTGCTAGAAGACAAATTTTCTGCAAAACTTTTCATCTTAAGAAAGTAGTCATGCATGCTCATATTCTCCTTTCTGGTATTTTGTAAAAGACTCTTAACATGTGACGTCTTAGCCCTAGATTTAGTGAGGAACTCTTTCTCTAACGTGAGCCATATATCAGTGGCAAATTGACACTTGGAAATGATAGCAGACATTGACTCTGATATGGATGAGAGTAGCCAATTAACTAACATTTTATCGGTCTTCTTCCAAAGTATATATTCAGGGTTAGATTTCTTGGTTACCTCTAAGTTTGAAGAATTCGATTGAGCTCTGATAAATGGAGCTGGGCATGGAATTAATCTAGTCAATTGTTCTTCAAGATCTTGTGCTCCTACTGTGAACATTATCTGGGACTTCCAAAATCGATGATTGTCCCGATTTAGTTTTGGTGAAATTGTTGGAAGTGTGGGTGAATACATTGAAGATGGGTTGATGAGGTTAACATTGTTTGGGATTTTGTTCGAATTGTTGAATGAGGAAGGATTTGAAGAGGAATCAGCCATTAGTGACGTTTGTCAATGGCTCTGATACCAAATGAGTAAAGACAGTGAATAGAGAACAAAAATGAGAGAAAAGGGGAAGAAAATTAGGGAAAAATTCAGATCTTTTTATTGTATATCTTTTTGTTGTATTGATAAAGGTTGTTTTTACAACTAAAAGCCCAACTAGAATCAACTGTATTGGGCTGGACTATAACAGAATATAGTTAGCTACGATAATGAACAGTAACTAAATGCAGTTAGCTTAACCCACTAATGTTCCACTGAATATTGGTCAACTTTAGTCAACTCTTTCTGTGTTTCTTATATTCATACTATCAAATGTTGTTAAAATGACTTAATCTCATGATCGGGAAACCCCAAAAAAGTTGGCCTAGTGGAAGAGAGCTTGTTCAATCTTAGCAATGTCTTAGGTTTGAATCTCCACCGCTGTGGGGCCTTTAGGGACAGGATGGGATAGGGGATCAAAAACATTGTAACAAATATATATAACTGGGAAGGTGACATATTTAAACCATTACTGCAACTATGACTTTATAATAATTATGTGTTAATATTGTTTTTATTGTTGACCACTGCCAGAACCAGATTTGTGACTTTGCTGGGCAGAAATATAGTTTTTTTTTCTTTTTTAAATATTGTGAAATATTTTAGGGTTTATCCAGTACTGTTTACAAAGCCATTGTTGAAAAACTATTTTGCAAAATAGAAAGAAGAAACTGGATTTTATTTATATTTCAAAAAGAATTTTGTGAGATATATTAGAGGTATACGTACTTATGATATACCTATTTTATATAACAATAATACTATATTTACAAAGATTTCCATACAAAGTGAGGTGGCAAAAAATGAATGGAAGAGTGAAACAAAAAGTCAAACTCATTATGATCACATTTCCATTCATTTTTTGCCACATCACTTTGTATGAGAATCTTTGTACTCAAGACGGGCTTTGGATTGAAAAATAATGATTGGCTAGCAATTAAGAGCCAATAGTAGTTAGCAGTTCTTGCTTGGTTATTGATAATTTTGAAAAAACCAATGGGTGATTATTTAAATTAACCTGCCTGTAATAGATGTAAGAATTTCTGTAAAATAAGGGACCGTTTACCCTAATAACCAGGTCTAAAAAATTGTATATATGAAACAAATAAAAATTTGAAGCTACTTCTTGCAAGAAATAATTGTAACAAAAGGTAATAATTTATTTTTTGATGTGTACGTTGCTATAGCAAGCTTACTCTTTAAAGTAAAATCGGGAAACTAGAACACAAATAGCATGAGAATTATTATTATATGAAGATTAATCTTACATTATTTTTGGAGACTATTTATTATTACATAGTGAACTTATAAGCTAGCTCATACAGTTTTATTAAAGAAGACAGAGAGTAAGATCAGAGCTAATAATAGAGGTGTTTGGGATGTTCGCATATGAACTATTATTTATTTATTTAGTAGTATCTCCAAATTTAGTTCAGCAAACGTCCAAACATTAATTGTTGATTAGCCGCTCTTCTTTGTTGGCTTCTTTGCTGACTTCTGTGGTGGTGGTACTAGCACTATCAAAGACTGCATCAACAAGAAATTTTTCGTCCCAGTAACTCGGACCACTTTCAGTAATCAAGAAGTTTACCTGCCCGTGCAGGTCGGCCTTCTGGCTAACATCAAAGGGTGCGTTTGGCTTATTGTTTTTATCCATATTCTCAATCTTATTCTTTAAATGTTGTTTGACACATAATTCCCAAAATATTAGTCTATTTTTTTAATAACTGTTAGTCCCCATAAGTTTATTAATTTTATTAAATACCCCTAGAAAAAAAGTTTAAAAACTAACAAAAACACCCCTACCCACCAATACTTGCTAGATTCTGGAAACCACTGCCGGTGGTTGTCGGAATCTGTCACAATAGTCACACAACCGCTAGAAATAGCCGGTAATGGCCAGATCTGGCCGTTAGCGACTACCAAAGATGGCCTTTTCCGACCGTCAAAGGCCATATACGGCCTTAGATCTGGCCTTTTCCGGCCAGATCCGTTGTGGATACGGCCGGAAAAGGCCATATGTATCGAATACCTGCTAGATCCGACCGGTATGTATGGTTACCCAATTTTTCGGCCAGATTCCAGCGGTGGTGGCCAGCATCTGGCACAGCGGGTGGTAGGGGTGTTTTTGTCATTTTAAAATATTTTAATATATTGGGGTGTTTATTAAATTAGCAAACCTTGGGGGTTTTTCATAAATTTTTAAATTTTATCTCGTAATACTCCCCTATCCAACTATCCAATACTATCCCCAAAATCTTATCCAAAATAATAAACCAAACGCACCCAAGAATATCAAGAAATGTGATCGCATACCATTCATCTTTTGGAAGTTTGTTAAGATTTGCAGTGAATTCTTTTGGATCATCACTATTTGTCTGGCAGTAGCGGATCTGCAGCTACTTATCTGGATCAGAGTTAGGAGTCTTTCCTATGATTTGACAATCAATGCAACTTGGTAATGACATGGGATGAGATTTTCTGTTTTGAACATCCCACGAATCACAAATCCACATGAACTTTACTATAAGAATAATTGAAACTTGATTGAAATAAAGAACAATTAAAACTGTTAAAAACACTCATGCATTAAATACATGGAGAAGTTGTTAGTAACTGATCGGATTCGTACAGCGGAAAAACATAATATTTAAAGCGAATCGATCAATTACACCAACTAAGATCCGAGTACAGATTATAATGTTTTTCATGCATAAACTGAAACGTAAAATAAAACTGAAAAAGAACAAACCCATACAAGGATTTAGTTCATACCGACGTTTGGAGGCTCCTCCAAATCTCTGAATTTGGACACGAACACTATTCACCGGCTATTGTTCAATGACTGCTCACTGGATATTGTTCATCGACATTGTTTACGTGATTCTTCGCTAATCGATCCAATGTAGGATCGCACTCATGGAAGTCCACACGAAGATAATCTGCAGAACCCTTGATTATTTTGCTAGAACAATCAAGGGCTTCCAGAATAAAAAAAAGAAGAACAAGAAAAATTTTCTTCTTCACACAAGAGTGTAACGTGAGAGAGAGAGAGAGAGAGAGAGAGAGAGAGAGAGAGAGGGTGGCGGTGGGGTTTTGATTATTGAATAATTATATTTTATTTTATTTTAATTTTAAGTTGCACTTATATAGTGCAACAATTAAAACCCTATTCCACTTAGGAATAGTCATGGGCTCCAACCTTAGTTCACCCTTGCAACCAAACACACCCTTTATGGTATTTTAATTAATTAATTGTTATTATAATTAAAATCAATTAATATATAATAATAAATTAACATTTAATGAATAATAATAATTCATTTAAATATACACATAGATATATTTAAATATAATCTCACTAATTTAATTTTAATATTAAAATTAAATACAGGCAACAACTTCAGCACATTTAATTGCACTGTGAGATTACCAAATTACCCTTTGGTCTTGAAAGATGAAAATACCCTTCTCACAAATTGATTCTTAAATTATCTTCTAAGTATGAGACCCGTAGGCTCCTCATCATATCGACAGTGTGAAGTATCGCAATTAACCCCAATTAATCATCTCACTACATACATACCAAGATTGGCCCCTAGCAAGACATCATGACCACCTGATAGATTCAGATTCAGTGAAACCACAGCATATCAACGGTATGGTTACCGTGCAATCCAATCATTTCATCATCTGTTATCTCATTGAGACCGAGGTATAGAAATAGTGTCAACCTCAGATATCCTCGACGTGTTTGTATTCAGTTAATGGACCAATGACCGGAATAATAAATTGGATTGAGCATCAACTCACTCCCACTGTGGCCACAGAATTAGTATCATTGCCATTTACTGAATTACCTAGTGAGATAACTACTCCCATACCCAAGAGTGATGAATCCTTTGTCGATCTACCATAGTCTTGATACACTTCTCAATGTAGCCAATCACTACCATATTGATAGCTTTGAATAGAACTACATTGGGCTAGTGTCAAACTACACCAATTGGTACACAAGGCGCTCTAGTGATCTCAAGTTTAAGGATCATATGCACCACCATCTGTTAAAGGATATATTCCATAGACACTAGGGTTACCATCTATATGGAATCCTCTAGTGGGTTTGTCCAGTGAACTTGCCTCTAGCAAGCACCCATGGGCTGTACCAGGATGTCAACAAACAACCTTGATAAGTGAGATCAGTCACTGCCTTTCGATAGGGTCGTTCAACACTGTTAGAGTAGGTGCCTTAGAGCCAATCAATTATTGTAAAATTGACCTTGTAATAAATGTTTATTTATCAATAAAAGGCATATTCTTCTATATCGTGTGTAAAGATATATGTTCTTAGGATGGTAAAATCGTGACAAGGGTATCAAGTGTTTCAAATCTTGATAGTGAGAACCCTCTGATCACATATGGTGGCCATTCTAGAAACGTCTGTAGCCCCAATATTATTCTGACTAAGGACATAGATAATACGGTAAGACTATCATAGTGTTGAATGACCTTGTTGAAAGGCAGTGACTGATCTCACTTGTCAAGGTTGTTTGCCGACAACTTGGTGCAACACATGGGTGCTTGCTAGAGACAAGTTCACTAGACAGACCCATTATAAGATTCAATATTGATGGTAACCCTAGTGTCTATGGAATAAATCCTCTGACAAATGGTGGTGCATGTGATCCTTAGACTTGAGATCACCGGAGCACCTTGTGCACCAATTGGTGTTGTTTGACACTAGCCCAATGTAGTTCTATTTAGAGCTATCAATATGGTAGTGATTGACTACGTTGAGAAGTGTATCGAGACTATGGTGGATCGATAAAGGATTCATCACTCCTAGGTACAGGAGAAGTTATCTCATTGGGTAATTTAGTAAATGGCAATGACACTAAATCTGTGGCCATAGTGGGATTGAGTTGATGCTCAATCCAATTTAATATTCTTGTTATTGGTCCAGTAACTAAATACAAACATATCGAGGATATCTGAGGTTGGCACTATTTTTGTACCTCAATCTCGATGAGATAACAGTTGATGATAAGATTTGATTGCACGGTAACCATATCGTTGACAGACTTCGGTTTTGCTAAATCCGAATCTATCAAGTGGCCATGATATCTTGCTAGGGGCCAATCTTGGTCTGTATGTAGTGAGAAGATTAATTGATGTTAATCACGATACTACACACTGTCGATATTATGAGGAGCCTACGGGTCACACATTTAGAAGATAATTTAAGAATTAATTTGTGAGAAGGGTACTTTCGTCTTTTAGGATGAAAGGGTATTTTGGTAATCTCATAGTGTAATTAAATTTTTTGAGGTTTGTTGCTTTAATTCAATTTTAATATTAAAATTAAATAAGTGAGATTACATTTAAATATATCTATGTATATATTTAAGTGAATTATTATTATTAATTAAATATTAATATATTATTAAATATTAATTGATTTTAATTATAATAATAATTAATTAATTAAAATGCCATAAAGGGTGTGTTTGGTTGCAAGGGTAAACTAAGGTTGGAGCCCATGATTACTCCTAAGTGGAATAGGGTTTTAATTGTGGCACTATATAAGTGCAACTTAAAATTAAAACAAAGGAGAATTATTCATTCAAATAAAAATTACGTAAACAATAGATGTTAAACAAAGACCGTGAATAGTAACCGTGAAGAGTAGATGGTGAACAATAATTGTGAATAGTGTTCCTATTCGAAGTCAGAGATATCCGGAGGAGCCTCTAAACGTACGTAAGTATTCTAATCCTTGAATTGATTTACTTTATACAAATTTTGTTAATAAAAATGTAAACGGTATAATCTATACTCGGATCTTGGCAAAGAAAGGTAATTGATTTACCGATTGAATTTTTGTTTTTCACTACGTATGGTAGCTCAATTACTAACAATGGTATTAGAGCCTCGGGTATTAGATTATATTGTTTAATTGATGTTTGATAATATGTTATTGTTTAATTTTAATTTGGAAAAATTTTGTATGTTGAATGTCTTAATTAATCAATTGATTAAATAATATGTTGATTGAATGTGTATTGGTTGGTTGGTGTCCTGGTCAAATGTTTAAGCATTCGATTTGATTTGGATCCGTGTCATTATGTGAAAAATTGCAAAAGACATTACTGTGCATACTTCACTGTTTAGCATCATTAGCCACGGCAAAATAACACTTCACCGCGGCGCGATGCAAAAAGTGAATCTGCCCGTGGCAAAATAAACCTTTGTTGCGGTGAAATTTTGGAAAAGTAGATCTAGTTGCGGCATAAAACTCTCTGGAACGATTTGTGTTTTCTCTAAGTTCACGGTCGCCACAGCAAAATAAATCTTCACCGCATCGACCATGTGTGCATGAACTTTGCTAGGGCGAAGAATTTCTTCGCCGCAAGAAACCTACCTGCCCTCCGCTTTTTGTTTCTGCTTTTCACATAGGGGCTAAATTACAGTTTTTTGAACCTTTAAAGCCAATATTCTTTCTGCACATTTAAGGTGGTAACTTGATAATTCAACCTACCAAATTAAAAAATTGATTATTTTTTAATGTATGCAATGTTCTTGTTTGATAATTGCATTGTGCATGGTACATGAGCCTTAGACCTATTGTTTATTGGGTTTGTTTGTAATTTTTATACAAAAAATAGGACCTGCGTGTCCTACCTCTCTCTCTTAAATCTCCATGTATTTCTTCTCCTCATCTCACTTCCCTCATATGTAACGGGAGGTTTCTATTTTATTGATGTAAATGAGAATATGTTTTTTATTATAAAATTATTTGTAATGATCGTGAAGAAGAAATGGAGCTATGAAGAGGAATAACTTGAAGATCCAAGATTTATTTTTAAACCCTAGATTGACCCACCGATTCCTCTAGGCTAGATGGTATCGGTTTTAGCAGGCCATGTACTGGGACGTTTCATTTTGTTTAGAATGAATGCTAAGGTTGAATGTTCAATAACATGCCAAACAATGACATTCTAACAAAGATAAAAATCTGATGAGACATTAAATAAAAACCCTCAAATAAGATATATTAAGTCACGTATGCCTTCCATCACCATGGTTTTAATCAAACCATTGTTCGTCGGAATCTTGTTCACCACAGTGAAGGGTACACTTCTACTAGTGGGAGGTTAAAATTCATTGGAGTTTTCCTTAATGATGATGGGTCGACTTGAAATGATAGTTTTGCTTGTTCACCACAGTGAAGGTTGATAAGCACGTCATAGGCATAGTAGAGAAGTACACATGTTTAGTGTATGTGGCAACATATAGTGTCCACTCAACTAATATTAGGAATCACACTTGAGGACGATGGCTAAGCCGTTGGATTGTGTGATTGGCTTACTTCACATTTGAGATTGGTAGTGGGAGCTATAAACTGGTGTGGATTCAGTTTGTTGGCCTACCTAATCAACCCATTTTGGCTTGTTCGCCACAGTGAAGGTTTGAAATGGGCCAGATGGGATCTCAGTCCACTAGGAAAGCCAACGGGCTTTCGAGTTAATAGTGAGGGCTATTGGCTTCAGGAAAATAGTGGGAGTGTTTTTTAATAAAAGACCATATTAAGAAATAATAAACATTATATTGACTTTACTTTTCTGAATTGTATATTAAAAATGAGCATTGTGAACCTGCGACCAATGATCAAGAAAGAAAACAGGTTGGATGGATCTAATTTCTCGGACTGGTATCGTAATCTTTAGATTATACTTAAATCCAAAAAAAAATTGTATATCCTTGATAAGCCATACATGGCTGAGCCTGATCCTAATGCCACTCAGGAAGTAAATGATACTTATCAAAAGTTCCTTGATGATGCTGATGGCGTTCAATACTTGTTATTAGCATCCATGACACCAGTGCTGCAAAAGCAGCATGAGAATATGGACGATGTTGCCATTATTCTATACCTCAAAAAGCTTTACGAAGGGAATGCTCAACATGAGAGGTACAAGGTGTCAAAAGCACTGTTTGGAAGTCGCCTTACTGAGGGAGCCCAAGTTGGCCCTCATGTGCTCAAAATGATCGAGCACATAGAGAGGCTTGAGACTTTGGGGTTTCAGTTAGATGTAGAATTACAAGTGGATTTAATTCTGCAATCCTTTTCTGACTCTTATGCACCATTCATAATGAACTTCAATATGAATGCTATGATGAAAACCCTGTTGATGCTTTTGAACATGCTAAGGACTGCAGAACAAGGCTTAAAGAAGTCCAATTAATCGTCTCACTAATACACAGACCAAGATTAGCCCCTAGCAAGGCATCATGGTCGCCCGATAGATTCGGATTCAGCAAAGTAGCTACTTGTCAACGATATGGTTACCGTGAAATTCGATCCTTTCATCATCCGTTATCTCGACAAGACGAAGGCGTAGAAATAGTGTCAACCTTCGGTTACTCTCGATATTATGTATTTAGTTTCTGGACCTATGACCCGTATTATAAATTGGATAAAGCAACAACCCAATCCCACTGTGGCCACAGTTTTAGTGTCATTGCTATATACTGAATTGCGCCGTGAGATAACTTCTCCCATACCTGGGAGTGATGAATCCTCTGTCTATCCACCATAGTCTTGATACACTCCTTGATGCAGGCCAATCACCCACCGTATTGACATGAAAAGAATGCGTAAGTAGTGTCAAACTACACCAATCGATGCACAAGGCTCTCTGGTGATCTCAAGTCTAAGGATCACATGCACCACCATTCGTTAGAGGATTTTTTCCATAGACATTGGGGTTACCATCCATATTGAATCCTCTGATGGGTTAGTCTAGTGAACTTGCTGCGGTGTGTTCGCCTATAGCAAGCACCCATGTGTTACACTAGGTTGTCACCAAACAACATTGACAAGTGAGATCAGTCACCGCCTTTCGACAGAGTCGTTTAACACTATGATAGCCTTACCGTATTGTTTGTGCCCTTACTTCAGAACAATACTGGGGCTACGAACGTTTCTAGAATGGCCACCATATGTGCTCATAGGGTTCTCACTATCAAGATTTGAAACACTTGATACCCTCGTCACGGTTCTACCATTCTAACGACATATATCAATACATATTACAATAATAATGATTTACACAATATAGAATAGAATGTCTTTTATTAATTAATGAACATTATTACAAAGAGTTAATTCTAGAATAATTGACTGGCTTTAGGGCATCTACTCTAACAATCTCCCACTTGCACTATAGCCAATCATTCATGTATTTAATACCAAATGATCTCAAGTGCCTTTCATGCTTCTACTGCAACAAAGGCTTTGTCAGTGGATCTGCAAGATTGTCGTCAGTATGCACTTTACTAATCTGCACGTCTTTCCTCTCAACTATCTCTCTGATGAGAAGGAATCGTCTGAGTATGTGTCTGGACTTCTGATGAGACTGTGGTTCCCTGGCTTGAGCAATTGCTCCATTGTTGTCACAATAGATGCCTATAGGATCAACAATTGTGGGAACCACACTAAGTTCTGTAATGAACTTCTTAATCCAGACTGCCTCCTTGGCCACATCTAACAATGCACTATACTCAGCTTCCATAGTAGAATCCGCTACAATGCTTTGCTTAGAGCTCTTCCAGCTCACTGCACCGCCATTGAGACAAAATACAAACCCTGATTGCGATCGATAATCATCTTTATCCGTTTGGAAACTAGCATCACTGTATCCTCTTATAGTGAGCTCATCTTCCCCTCCATAAACCAAGAACATATCCTTAGTCCTCTTCAGGTACTTAAGAATATTCTTGATAGCCATCCAGTGACGCTCGCCTGGATCCGATTGATATCTACTACAAGTGCTCAAAGCACATGAGACATCAATTCGAGTACATAACATGGCATACATGATAGATCCAATTGCTTATGCATATGGGATCCTCTTCATCCTATCTCTCTCATCTTGTGTTTTAGGACACAATTCCTTAGAGAGATAAACACCATGTGACATCGGAAGAAATCCCTTCTTGGATTCTTCCATACTGAATCTTTTCAGTACTTTGTCAATGTATGCACTCTGACTTAGGCCAAGCAACCTATGCGATCTATCACGATAGATCTTTATACCAAGGATGTAGGCTGCTTACCCTAAGTCCTTCATGGAGAAGCACTTGTATAACCAAGTCTTTATCGACTGCAAGTTCGGTACATCATTCCTGACCAGAAGTATGTCATCGACATACAATACTAGAATACTACTGCGCTCCCACTCACTTTCTTGTAAACACAGGGCTCATTTTCGTTCTTGATAAAACTGAATTCTTTTACGGATTCATCAAAACGAATGTTCCAGCTCCTTGAAGCTTGCTTGAGTCCATAAATGGATCTCTGCAACTTGCATACCCTATTAGCTTGCCCCTCAAGAATGAAACCATCGGGTTGTGTCATATACACATCCTCTTCAAGGTTTCCGTTCAGGAAAGCTGTTTTGACATCAATTTGCCAAATCTCATAGTCATGATATGCAGCAATTGCAAGCATAATCCGGATGGATTTAATCATGGCAACCAATGAAAAGGTTTCTTCATAGTCAATGCCATGAATTTGTTTGAAACCTTTGGCAACCAGTCATGTTTTATAAGTATGCACATTGCCATCCATGTCGGTCTTCTTCTTGAAAACCCACTTACACCCTATGGGTTTTACCTCTTCAGGTGATTCCACTAGAGACCACACTTGGTTCTGGTACATAGAGTCCATCTCATATTTCGTGGCTTCAAGCCATTTAACGAAATCTGGATCTTATATAGTGTCTTCGTAGGTTTTGGGTTCATTGTCTTGGTAGACTAGTACATCACCCATGTTGAGTCACTAGATAACCGTATCTTTCAGGCTCATGGCGTACTCTGCCAGATCTACGTAGCTCTTGTGCTACCTGAGGTGGTTCACTTTGATCCACAAGTTGTGGAATAACCTCTTCATGATGCTCAACCACTTTCTATGGCACATCATCCCGTCCTTCGTCTAGTATATCTTATGGTTCTAGAAGTTATACTTTTCTCCTACTAGTACTTCTTAGAAAATATTCCTTTTTAAAGAAGACACCAGATCGAGCAACAAAAATTTTGCGCTCTTCTAGTTGGTAGAAGTAGTATCCTTTGGTCTCTTTTGGATACCCCACAAATATATATTTATAGGATTTTGGGCCTATCTTGTTTGAAGTCAATTTCTTAACATAAGCTTCACAACCCCAAATCCTTAAATAAGACAAGTTGGGCTTTCGCCCACTCTATAGCTCAATGGAGTCTTATATACAGACTTTGACGGTACACGGTTCAAAACGTGAGTCGTAGTCTCTAGGGCATAACCCCAGAACGATGCATGTAAATCACTAAAACTCATCATGGACCTAACCATGTCAAGTAAGGTCATATTCCTCCTTTCTGACACTCCATTGTGTTGGGGTGTATAAGGAGGGGTGAGTTGTGATATTAACCCACATTCCTTTAGGTACTCTAAAAACCCTAAGCTTAAGTATTCACCTTCTCGACCCGACCAAAGAGCTTTAATACTTTTGCCAAACATATTATGTACTTCATTCCTGAATTCCTTGAATTTATCAAAGGCTTCAAATTTATGTCTCATAAGGTAGACATAACCATATCTACTGAAATCATTAGTAAACGTGATGAAGTATGAATATCCACCTCTGGCCTAACTGTTAGCGGACCACATATATCACCATGGATGATGCCTAATAGCTCAGTAGCCCTTTCACTTTGTCCTGTGAAAGGAGACCTGGTCATCTTGCCTAACAGGTATGACTCGCATACCTTAAATGATTGAAAGTTAAAAGGGTCCAAAACTCCATCCCTTTGAAATTCTGCAATGCAGGTCTTATTAACATGACACAATCTATAGTGCCAGAGATATGTCTGGTTTTGATCGCTATGTTTAGCTTTCTTGGTTTCAATATTGAGAATATCCTTATTGTTTAAGTCAAGAACATATAATCCATTGTATAATCTTGCAATTCCGAACAGAATACCATTCAAACTAAAGGACAACAATCCATTAGATATCTCAAAATGATACCCCATATTATCCAAAGCGGATACTGAAATAATATTTCTAGAAATAGAAGGTACGTGATAACAGTTATGTAGTTCCAACAACAAGCCTGTAGGAAAACATAAACAGTAAGTCCCTACAGCCAATACAGACATATGTGCTCCATTTCCAACTTGTAGGTCCACCTCTCCCTTGGCGAGCACTCTACTCTGCCTTAGTCCCTGCACATCAATACAAATGTGAGTACCATATCCTGTGTCAATGACCCAAGATGTTGAGGGAGAGAAGTTAATCTCAATCATAAATATACTTGAAGTCGTAGCCTCTGACTTCTTCTTACTTGCGAGGAAAGCCTTGCAGTGTTTCCTCCAGTGGCGAGGCTTTCCACAAAAGAAGCAGACTACCTTACCCTTCCCTATGCCACTCTCAGGCCCAATAGCAACCTGTCATTTGGGCTTGGGCTTGGGTTTGGCCTTGGCCTTGGCCTTACCCTTGCCATTACCCTTTGCTTTCTTGGGCAAGAACCAAGAAATAAAGCTGCTTGGACTTTTTCAAGTCCTACTCTGCAATCCTTAGCATGTTCAAAAGTTCTGATAGGGTTTTCTCCATCGTGTTCATATTGAAATTCATTATGAACAGAGCATAAGAGTCAGGCAAGGATTGCAAAATTAAATCCATTTGTAATTCTGCATCCAAGCCACATCCCAAAGTCTCAAGCCTCTCTATGTGCTCGATCATCTTGAGCACATGAGGACCAACTTGGGCTCCCTCAGTCAGACGACTCCAAAACAGTGCTTTCGACACCTTATACCTCTCATGTCGAGCATTTGTTTCATAAAGCTTCTTGAGGTGTAGAATAATGGAAGAAGCGTCCATATTCTCATGTTGTTTTTGCAACATAGGTGTCATCGATGCTAAGATCAAGCATTGAACACTATCAGCATCATCAAGGAACTTTTGATAAGTATCCTTTACTTCCTGAGTGGCATCAAGATCAGGCTCAATCATGTATGGCTTTTCAAGGATATACAATTTCTTTTTTGACTTGAGTATAATCCGAAGATTACGATACTAGTCTGAGAAATTGGATCTATCCAACCTATTTTCTTTCTCGATTATCAGTCGCAGGTTCATAATGCTCCTTTTGGTGAATCTACAATTGCAGAAAAGATAAAGTTATTATAAAGTTCATTATTATTTAATATGGTTTTTTATTAAACGATGCTCCCACTATTTTACTCAAGTCAATAGCCCTCACTATTAACTCGAGAAAGCCCGTTGACTTTCCTAGTGGACTGAGATCCCATCCGGCCCATTTCAAACCTTCGCTTTGGCGAACAAGCCAAAATGAGTTGATTAGGTAGGTCAACAAACTTAATCCACACCAATTGATAGCTCCTACTATCAACCTCAAATGTGAAAAAGCCAACAAGCCAATCACACAATTCAATGGTTCCAACCATTGTCCTCAAGTGTGATTCTCATTATCAGTAGAGTGGACACTACATGCTCTATTATGCCTATGATGCGTTTATCAACCTTCGCTTTGGCGAACAAGCAAAACCGTCATTTTTAGTCAATCCATCACCATTAAGAAAAACTCCAATGCATTTTAACCTCCCACTGGTAGAAGTGTACCTTTCCCTTTGGCGAACAAGGTTTCAACGAACAGTGGTTTGATTAAAACCATGGTGATGGAAGGCTTACGTGACTTGATATACTGTAATTGAGGGTTTTTATTTAATGTCTCATCAGATTATTATCTTTGTTAGAATGACATTGTTTGGCATGCATGTTATTCAACATTCAACTTTAGCATGCATTCTAAACAAAACATTAAAACGTGCCGATACATGGCCCAACTAAAGCCGATTTCCTCGAGCCTAGAGGAATCGGTAGGTCACCTAGGGGTCTTGTAATAAAAATTTGAGTCTTCAAGTATGATTGTCTCTTCCATCGCTCCGTCTCAAGTACATTACAAAAACATTATACTAAATTTATAATAAAAATAATTATACAAAATTCTTTACATCAATAAATTTAGAAACCTCGATTTACATTCGAGGGGAATTAGATGAGAAGAGAATGTACATCGAGAAGAGGAGAAAGGCAGAACACACGGGCCCTATTTAATAAATTATACAACCGTACATACCCAAAATTATTTTAAAACATTCACCCTTAGGTCTAACGCTCATGTATCGGGCACCATGCAATATACAAACAAGTACAAAGCATACATTTCAAAAACAATCAATTTTAAATTGGGTGGGTTTATTAATTAATTACCCTCTTAAATGTGCAAAATGATTGTTGGCTTTATAGGTTATTAAAAACTGTAGTTTGATCCCTTAGCGGAAAAATACAGAATTGGGACAGCTACAGACTTCGCCACGGCGAAAATGAAAGCTTCGCTGCGGTGAAGAATTCCAGGGAGTACTTCGCCGCAGTGAAGCTTTCCTAGAAATCCCTAAATCGTATAGTTCACGTTTTTTGCAGTTTTTGTGTAATAACACGAATACAAATCAAATCGAATGCACAAACATTCGACCAGGATTCCAACCAACCAATATAACATTCATCAACACATTATTAAACCAATTTATCAATTGATTCATTCATTTAACAGCAGATTTTCAAATTTTGCATATTTCACAAAATAACATGCTTTCATGGCAGATTTTGTGCAGATTCATCAAGACAACATGTTATCAATCAAATACATGTAATCAACCATTCATAAAAACTGTAAAATCTGGTACCCTAGGCTCTGACACCACTGTTAGTAAACGATCCATTATGGCAGCGAAAAAAAAAATAATTACAATACGGATCGTTACTACAGAACCCAAAATCAGGGTATAGTTTTAGAGTTTATGCAAAACAAGATTCTGCATAAAATTAATCATGAGTTTAGAGAAACATATGCATGTTTGGAGGCTCCTCCAAATTTGTTAATGAATGTTTTGCTACCGACCCCAGTATAGGATCGAACTCACGTAGTCCACACGAAGACAATCACAAAGAACTAAGGAGGAATTTGCTAGATCCTCCTTAGCTTTAAGTTAAAGAAGAAAAATCAAATGTATTTGATTTTGGCAACAACCAAAACTGGCATGGGAGAGTGTATTTGGGGCGGGAGGGTTTTGTTTTCAATGAAAAATAATGAATGAATAAAATCTCTACACTTTTCAATGAAACCTTTTCTTTTATACTGAAAACTTAGTTGCCCTATTCCCATATGGAATAGGCTTGGGCTCCAACCCAAACACCCCATGTTGCCAAACACTCCGAATTAAATATTTATTTTGTTTCATCATTATCTCAATTAAAATCAATTAATATATATTTAATCTATCTATTAACATTTAACAATAATGATGATTTAATTAAATATACGCGAACACATATTTAAACGTAATTTCACTTATTTAATTTTTCTAATAAATTAATTAAAGCCTACGACCTCAGCAAATTTAATTACACTGTGAAATTACCAAAATACCCTTTCGCCCAAAAAGATGAAAACGCCTTTCTTTCTTCTGAGTCTTAAATTATCTTCTATGTGTGTGACTCATAAGCTCCTCATCATACCGATAGTGTATAGTATCGCAATTAACACCAATTAATCGTCTCACTAATACATAGACCAAGATTGGCCCCTGATAATCCAAGGATTATACCGTTTTATTTAGGCTTTTAGGCCGGATTTTAGATACTTCTCATTTCATTTATGCCTGAATTGCTACTTAGTTCTTTACATTTCATGTTTCAGGCTAAAATGGACATTTTGAGCAAATAATGACCGAATTGGAGTTTCTTGACTCAAAAGTAAGTGGATGTCAAAAGTTGGGAGAGTTCTGAGAGTAAAAGACTATGAAGCTTGTTCCCATGGGAGAGCACCAAAGATCGAAGACTTAAGCAAAGAAGCAAGTGGAGGGCAATTCTATAAATTCAGAATTTTTCATGAAGCCTCTCTGAGGCAAAGGTTGTTTTTCGCCGCGGCGAAATGAGTGACGCACAAGATTTAAGTTTACTTCGTCACCGTGGCAAGATTTCTTCTTCGCCACGGCGAAGTCTATAGTTTCCAGTTTCTGTAAAACGCATAATTTCATTTTTAGGCAAAGTCTTAGGTTTTTGGGGCGAGGTATAAAAGGAAAACCTTGCCATTTTTATAGGGGCGTGTTTTTCTTAGTCTAGAGTAGCCTTTTCATTTTCCTTAGCTTAGATTTGATAAACTTTGATTGAGAAGTGAGAAGATTTGGGATTGAATCTGGTGGATTCTTCAACTAGGGGAGATCTCTTGTCTTTTCTCTCAATTTTATGATGTTGAACTCTGAGTTTATTGTTTTTCTTGTTTGTTCTAGTGATTTAGTTATGAAGTAACTCTTTTGCGGGTTAGGGTTTTGATGAACTTCAAATTTTATGGATTAATGAATTGATTATTGTTATTTCCATCCTCTATTGCAATAGATTGTGCGTTTATCCTATTTTTATTGAATTTATTTGATGAATGTGATGAGATTGAGAAATGATTCATGTTAAGCTTCTTGGGTAATCACCATTGTAGTATTAAATGCTAGAGATAGATTTAAGAACCAATGAAATCAATCTAGGGTTCCATGAGCATAATGAACTTGAATCTATTATTCTTCAATTTGTTGGGTGCGGAAAGTGTAATAGAGAAAAGTAGGAATTCATAGCCCGAGAAGGTATGATTGACAATTTAGAGAATTCGATTTACAATCAATTGCATATGAATATGGAAATAGCATAATTCGTAAGCTTAATCTAGAGAGTTTGAACAAAGTCAAAACCCTACCCTTTTATCTTAATTGAATTTTACCTTTGTGTTTAATCTTGCTTTTGTAATTTAGTTTCGAATACTTAGAAATTTTGTTTTAATTGTAAGTTTAATTTTCTCCCATTAATCCAAACATTTTCAATTGCTCCAACTTGAAAATAGTAGAAAACTTAGTGCTTAGCAACCAATCCTCGTGGGAACGATACTCACTCATCACTTTATTACTTTTTGCGACTAGTGCACTTGCTATATTGCATGTTGTAATTACAACACATCAGCCCCTAGCAAGGCATCATGGCCACCCGATAGATTCGGATTCAGCAAAGTAGCTACCTATCAACGATATGGTTACCGTGTAATTCGATCCTTTCATCATCCGTTATCTCGGCGAGGCGAAGGCATAGATATAGTGTCAACCTTCGATTACTCTCGATATTATGTATTCAGTTTCTGGACTGATAACCCGTATTATAAACTGGATAGAGCAACAACTCGATCCCACTGTGACCAGAGTTTTAGTGTCATTGCCATACATTGAAAATCGCCATGAGATAACTTCTCTCGTACCCGGGAGTGATGAATCCTCTATCTATCCACCATAATCTTGATACAATCTTTGATGCAGCCAATCACCACTGCATTGACAGCTATGAAAAGAATTGCGTTAGGCTAGTGTCAAACTACACCAATCAGTGCACAAGGCTCTCCGGTGATCTCAAGTCTAAGGATCACATGCACCACCATTCATTAGATGATTTGTTCCATAGACATTGGGATTACCATCCATATGGAATCCTCTGGTGGGTCAGTCCAGTGAACTTGTTGTGGTGTATTCGCCTACAGCAAACACCCATGTGTTGCACCAGGTTGTCACCAAACAACCTTGACAAGTGAGATCACTCACTGCCTTTCGATAGGGTTGTTCAACACTATGATATCCTTACCGTATTGTTTGTCCCCTTACTTCATAACAATACTGGGGCTACGGATGTTTCTAGAATGGCCACCATATGTGCTCATAGGGTTCTCACTATCAAGATTTGAAACACTTGATACCCTCGTCACGGTTCTACCATTCTAAGGACATATATCAATACATATTGCAATAATAATGATTTATGCGATATAGAATAAAATGCCTTTTATTGATTAATGAACATTATTACAAAGAGTCAATTCTACAATAATTGATTGGCTCTAAGGCATCTACTCTAACAGACATAACTTGATGGTTTCGTTCTTGATGGCCAAGCTAAGAAGGTATGCAAGTTGTAGAGACCCATTTATGGACTCAAGCAAGCTTCAAAGAGCTAGAACATTCGTTTTGATAAAGCTGTAAAAGAATTCGGTTTTATCAAGAACGAAGATGAGCCCTGTGTTTGCAAGAAAGTGAGTGGGAGCGTAGTGGCATTCCTAGTGTTGTACGTCGATGACATACTTCTGATCGAGAATGATATACCGAACTTGCAATCAGTAAAGACTTGGTTATCCAAGTGCTTCTCTATTAAAGACTTAGGAGAAGCAGCCTACATCCTAGGAATAAAGATCTACCAAGATAGATCACGGAGGTTGCTTGGCCTAACTCAGAGTACATACATTGACAAGGTACTGAAGAGATTCAGTATGGAAGAATCCAAGAAGAGATTTCTTCCAATGTCACATGGTGTCTATCTCTCTAAGTATATATGTCCTAAAACACACGATGAGAGAGATAGAATGAAGAGGATCCCATATGCGTCAACAATTGGATCCATCATGTATGCCATGTTATGTACTCGGATTGATGTCTCATGTGCGTTAAGCACTTGTAGTAGATATCAATCAGATCTAGGTAAGCGTCACTGGATAGTTGTCAAGAACATCTTTAAGTACCTGAAGAGGACTAAGGACATGTTCTTGGTTTATGGAGGGGAAGATGAGCTCAATGTAAGAGGATACAGTGATGCCAGTTTCCAAATAGATAGAGATGATTATCAATCGCAATCAAGGTTTGTATTTTATCTTAATGGGGTGCAGTAAGCTGGAAGAGCTCCAAGCAAAGCACTGTAGTGGACTATATAATAGAGGCTGAGTATATTGCATTATATGATGCGGCTAAGGAGGCAGTTTGGATTAAGAAGTTTGTCACCAAACTTGGTGTGGTTTCCATGATTGTTGATCCGATAGATGTCTATTGTGACAATAATGTTGCAATTGCTCAAGCAAAGGAACCACGGTATCACCAACAATCTAGACACATACTCAGATGTTTTCATTTCATTAGAGAAATGGTTGAGAGGAAAGATGTACAGATCAGTAAAGTGCATACTAATGACAATCTCAATGATCCACTGACAAAGCCTCTGTTGCAGCAGAAACATGAAAAACACTTAAGGTCATTCAGTATTAAATACATAAATGATTGGGTACAGTGCAAGTGGGAGATTGTTAAAGTACGTGCCCTAGAGCCAATCAATTATTGTAAAATTGACCATGTAATAAATGTTTATTTATCAATAAAAGGCATATTCTTCTATATCGTGTATGTAATGATATATGTCATTAGGATGGTAAAACCGTGACGAGGGTATCAAGTGTTTCAAATCTTTATAGTGAGAACCCTATGATCACATATGGTGGCCATTCTAGAAACGTCCATAGCCCTAGTATTATTCTAACCAAGGACATAGATAATACGGTAAGGCTATCATAGTGTTGAACAACCCTATCGAAAGGTAGTGACTGATCTCACTTGTCAAGGTTGTTTGCCGACAATCTGGTGCAACACATGGGTGCTTGCTAGAGGCAAGTTCATTGGACAAACCCACTAGAGAATTCCATATGGATGGTAACCCTAGTGTCTATGGAATAAATCCTCTAATGGATGGTGGGCACGTGATCCTTAGACTTGAGATCACCGGAGCACCTTGTGCACCAATTGGTGTAGTTTGACACTAGCCCAACGTAGTTCTATTCAGAGCTATCAATATGGTAGTGATTGGCTACATTGAGAAGTGTATCGAGACTATGGTGGATTGAAAAAGGATTCATCACTCCTAGGTACGGCAGAAGTTATCTCACTGGATAATTCAGTAAATGGCAATGACACTAAATCTATGGCCACAGTGGGATTGAGTTGATGCTCAATCCAATTTAATATCCCTTCATTGGTCCAGTAACTAAATACAAACATGTCGAGGATATCTGAGGTTGACACTATTTCTGTACCTCAGTCTCGATGAGATAACAGTTGATGAAAGGAATTGATTGCACGGTAACCATATCATTGACAAGCTACGGTTTCGATGAATCCGAATCTATCAGGTGGCCATGATGCCTTGCTAGGGGCCATCGCAAAACTACACACTGCCGATATGATGAGGAGCCTACGGGTCACACACTTAGAAGATAATTTAAGAATCAATTTGTGAGAAGGGTACTTTCGTCTTTTAGGATGAAAAGATATTTTGGTAGTCTCATAGTGCAATTAAATTTGTTGAGGTTGTTGCCTGTATTTAATTTTAATATTAAAATTAAATTAGTAAGATTATAGTTAAATATATTTCTGTATATATTTAAGTGAATTATTATTATTAATTAAATATTAATATATTATTATATATTAATTGATTTTAATAATAATAATAATTAATTAATTAAAATACTATAAAGGGTGTGTTTGGTTGCAAGGGTAAACTAGGGTTGGAGCCCATGACTATTCCTAAGTGGAATAGGGTTTTAATTGTGGCACTATATAAGTGCAACTTAAAATTAAAACAAAGGAGAATTATTTATTTAATTAAAACCATAGCCACCTTATCTCTCTCTCTCAAGAAGAAAACTTTTATTGTTATTCTTTCTTGATTCTTGAAGCCCTTGATTATTCTAGCAAAATAATCAAGGGTTCTGCAAATTATCTTCTGTGGACTTCCGTGAGTGCGATCCTACTTTGGATCGATTGGCGAAAATTATGTAAACAGTAAATGTTAAACAGTGACTATGAATAATAACCGTGAACAGTAATCATGAAGAGTGTTCCTGTCCAAAGTCAGAGATATTCAGAGGAGCCTCCAAATGTACGTAAGTATTCTAATCCTTGACTGGATCTACTTTTTATAGATTTTTTCAATAAAAATGTAAATAGTATAATCCATACTCGGATCTTGGCAAAGAAAGGTAATTGATTTACCGATTGAATTTTTTGTTTCGCTATGTATGGTAGATCAATTACTAACAAACACTATGATAGCCTTACTGTATTATCTGTGTCCTTGGTCAGAATAATATTGGGGTTACGGATATTTCTAGAATGACCACCATATGTGATATAAGGTTCTCACTATCAAGATTTGAAAAACTTGAAACCCTCGTCACGGTTCTACCATCCTAAGGACATATATCATTACATATAACTATGATTTACATGATATAAAAGAATATGTCTTTTATTGATAAAAAACATTTATTACAAAGTCAATTTTACAATAATAGATTGGCTCTAGCGTACCTACTTCAACAATCTCCCACTTGCACTATAGCCAATCATTCATGTATTTAACACCGAATGACCCAAGTGCTCATCGTGCTTCTACTCCAATAGAAACTTCAACAGTGGGTTAGTAGGTATTCTGCAAATTTGCACATTCACTTTTTGATTGACTTCTGAGATTAGATTGAATCGACTAAGTAAGTGTTTGGATTACTGGTGAGACCGTGATTCCTTAGCCACAACAATGGCTCCATTATTATCACAGTAGAACTTTACTGGATCAACAATGCTTGGAATCAAGTTCAATAATGAACTTCTTGATCCAAACAACCAATACGACTGCATTAAACAATGCGTTATACTTAGCATCAATCGTAGAATCCATTACAGTACTTAATTTCAAGCTCTTATAGCTCATTGCAGCTCTATTGAGACAAAATATAAACTTGGATTGTAAATGAAAATCATCTTTATCTATTCGGAGATTAGCATCATTGTATCTTCTTAGAGTGAGCTCATCTTCCCCTCCATAAACCAATATCACATCATTAGCCCATTTTTAGGTATTTAAGGATGTCCATTGACACTTATCCAGTGTCACTCACTTGAATCTGATTGATATCTTCTACAAGTGCTCAATGCACATAAGACATCAATCTGAGTATATAACACATTGCTCACTAAGATCCTATTGATATCTTCTGCAAGTGCGTAATGCACATAAGATATCAATCTGAGCATTATCACAGCATCACTGTCTTGGATCCAATTGATATCCCTTACAAGTGTTTGATGCATATGAGACATCAATCTGAGCATACAAGATGGATCCACTTGCTGAAGCATGTGGGGTCCTCTTCATTCTACCTCCCTCAATGTGTGGTTTAGGACACATATCCTCAGAGAGATAGATACTATGTGCCACCTGAAGAGATCCCTTCTTGGATTCCTCCACATTGAATATCTTCAGTACCTTGTCTATGTACTCCGACTTGGGATAAGCGAACTTCCTGATCTATTATGATAGATCTTCATTCCGAGAATGTAAGTTGCTTCTCCTAAGTCTTTTATGGAGAATCACTTGGATAACCAAGTATTTACTAACTGTAAGTTTGGTATATCATTCTCGATCAGAAGTATGTCATCGACATATAACACTAGGAATGCCACTGTGCTCCTACTCACCCTTTTGTAAACACAGGTCTCATCTTCGTTCTTGATGAAACCAAAGTATTTTATGGCTTCATCGAAACGAATGAGTCCATAAATGGATCTCTGCAACTTGCATACCTTATCAGCTTGACTATCAAGAATGAAACCATCGGGTTGTGTCATATAGACATCCTCTTCAAGGTTTTCATTCAAGAAAGAGGTTTTGACATCCATTTGCCAAATTTCATAGTCATGATATGCAGTAATCGCAAGCATAATCCGGATGTATTTAATCATGGCAACCAGCAAAAGGTTTCTTCATAGTCAATACCAATAATTTATTTGAAACCTTTGGCAACCAGTCATGCCTTATAAGTATGCACCTTGCCATCCATGTCAGTCTTCCTCTTGAAGACTCATTTACACCCCATGGGTTTTACCTCTTTAGGTGAATTCACCAGAAACCATGACTGGTTCTGGTACATGGAGTCCATCTCAAATTTTATGACTTTAAGCAATTTAACGAAATCTGGATCTGATACAGATTCATCGTAGGTTTTGGGTTCATTGTCTTGGTAGACCAATACGTCACCATGTTGAGTCACAAGAAAACCATATCTTTCGAGCTCACGACATACTCTCCTAGATCTAAGTAGCTCCTGTGCTACCTGAGGTGGTTCACTTTGATCCACAAGTTGTGGAGTGACCTCCTCCTGATGTTCAACCACTTCCTGTGACACATCATCCCGTCCTTCATCTAATGCATCTTGTGGTACTAGAACTTCATCGAGTTCTACTTTCTTTCACTAGTACTTCTTAGAAAAAAAACCTTTTCTAGGGAGACACCAGTATGAGCAACAAAAGGTTTTGTGCTCTTTAGGATGGTAGATATAGTATCGTTTGGTCTCCTCAGGATACCCCATAAATACACTTTCATAGGATTTCGAGCCCAGCTTGTTTGAAGTCAATTTCTTGACATAAACTTCGCAACCCCAAATCCTATGATAAGACAAGTTGGGCTTTCACCCACTCCGTTATTCATACAGAGTCTTATCTATAGACCTTGGCAGTACACGGTCTAGTGTGTGAGTCGCAATCCCTAGGGCATAGCCCCAGAATTACGTGGGTAGATCACAAAAACCTCATCATGGACCTAACTCTCACATTCCTTCAGGTATGTTTAACACAACTTGCCACATTCGGCATAAATCTGACTTTGAGACTATTCTTATTGTCCTTTTTTGAAAACATATTATTATGAAACAGTTCCATAGAATATTATTTATACTAAAAGACAACAATATATTCTTACTTGTCTAAAGTTTCTAGAAATTGAATGAATATCATAACAATCCACAAGTTCCAAGTAACAAGCCCGTAGGCAAAATCAAAAAATAAGATCCTACAGCTAATGTAGCATCATGTGCTCCATCTCCAACTAGTAGGTCTACCTCTCCCTGGGCGAGCAATTTACTATGTCGTAGTCCCTGCACATTAGAATAAATATGAGTACCACATCCTGTGTCAATGACCCAAGATGTTGACGGGAGAAGTTAACCTCAATCAAGAATATACCTGACGAAGAAGTAACATTCTTCTTCCTTTTTGCTAGAAAGGCCTTGCAATGTTTCCTCCAGTGGCTGGGATTCCCATAGTGAGGACAAACACCCTTTCTATCTATAGCAGTTCCTTCCAACGACTTCTGAGCCCTCACCTTCTCACTTGAGTTGGCTTCAACCAATATCAATGTTTCTGATATTCTCATGCTTGACTTAGTAGCATTCAACATATCTAGAAGCTCGGAAAGGGTATTCTTCTTATCATCCTCAATGAAGTCATAGACAAATTGCGAGTAAGAATCTAGCAAAGACTATAATATTAGGTCTATTGCTAAACCTTCATTAAGTCTGCATCCCAAAATCTCAAGTGATGCATGCAAATGCAACACATAATTTTACCTCACTAACTTCTAATGCAAAGTCGTGTAGTAACAAAGAGTAAGTAAGGGTCTTTCCCACAAAGGATGAACTTAATTAATTATTTACTTCTAACGGGGTTTATCACGAATTAAAAAATCTCAACAAAAACTAAAAAGAACTCAAAGCAAACAATTTAAATCAAGCAATTAATGACGATAGAGAAATCAATGAGATAAACGAGATTAAAGGTTTATTCGCCAGAACTAGACACAGATTGCATATAATAAAAGCACTCTTTAACTTTCTACCCTCTTGATCACATCAGCTCAGAAACTACCAAACGTTGATAAGTCCCATCTCTCCTTACTAAGTCGTTGGACTAGACACGGTCATAACCCAATTCCCTATTTATTAAATAACCTAGGATGCGATCTCTAGATTCAAAGTAATAAAAGCATTAAGTTGCGAGAGACCTACTGAATCAAGGCTAAACTCATATGGTCGATTTAGCTATCTTGAGTGATTAGCCCCCATGTATGCAGGCATACACTTTACCACTAGTTATTTAGGTTAATAAAGCGATTCCGTACTAAACAACCAAAATTGGCATTAATAGATTAATCCTAACGATTTAATTGGCCACTTAAACAATTAGAAAAATCTAGTTAGACCCTATTTTCATAGAAATAATCACATAACTAAGAGGGATCAAAAGATAAAAAGATGCGGATTTTATTAAACACAAGACATGTCTAGGGTTTTGAAATCACCTCAATCACAAAAGAATTAGTTCTTCATGAATAAATATGAGAACATCATTGTATTATTCATAACAAATAATAATAACAAAGAAGAAGAAAAACTTAGGTAAACTTGGTTGGATTAATGAAGTTGATGATGATCTCCTCCAATTCTTCTTCTCCAAGCCTTCTTTAATCTCCCTTTTTCTTCAGTTCTTGAATATATTTATTCTCTCTTTTTTATCTCTAAAAGAATTCTTTAAAATAATGCTAAAAGACTTCTATTTATATCCCACAAGGGTTAGGGTTTTGCTTTCCTTAATTCCAGTTGGTTTAGGACTCTTAACTCTATTTTCCTACCTAAAAATGGATAATCAGTTTTTAACTTCCATGACTAAGACCTGGCACTATGATATGGCATAGTAGCTACTGGAAAAAGTGTACCATGGCACTGTGCCGCGGCACAGTAGTTATTGGTCTTCTTCCCGCATCATTCCACTGTTCTTCAGAGATGGTGATTTTTGAAGTCGATAACGATGAAATTTGGAAACGTAGTAAACATATGAAATGTAGCCCTTTGAATAAGCTTTCCAAAAGTCCAATAATTGTCTTAATCCGAGTTCTAAAGCTCAAGATATTCTTAATATACCAAGGCATGCTCAAGCTGGAACGTAATCTAGAATCTTCTCTTTACTTCAACTTCCATAACTTCTTCAATTCAACTCCGATTCCCGATCCGTTTGTTTCCAGTCATCAAAAATTATCTTGCCAACATCATCTCTCACACAAATATTATTTTTGAGCCTTATTCCCTGAAAACAAAGCAAAAATACCTGTGATCCTGAAAAGTGCGTTTATGAAACAATTAAGCTAATTCATGTGAATTAATCCTAATTTCCCACAAATGATACCTATAAACCACTAAGTATAAGTATATTTTCAAGCACTTATCACACAAGCCTGTTCATATACTCGGTCAACTTGAGTATATGATCGGAAATTTTGGTACCCTCTTCTATCCTACATTTGAATAATGACTAAGACACCATATACTTCTCATTTCTTTGAAGAAAATGAAGAATAGAAGCCAAGTCCATTCTCTGGCACTGTTGTCGTAGTAATGGTGTCATTGATGCAATCACAATGTATCTAGTCATTTCTGTTTTTGCATCATGTGTATGCTTCACATATGCATACCCAGTCTCATGGATAGAACTATCAGCAGACTCTGGTGACAAAGCCTGCTCAACGGTGTATAATCTATTGCTTAACTAAAGTATATCGTTTATACTTCTATACCAGTCAATGAAATTCTCACCATTCTATTTCTCTCCCAGTTCGATGATTTGTCGTAGTGATGTTGGGATCATTTTGCTCAATTAAGTGAAACTACAAGTGTAGAATAAAGCAAAATTATTATCATGTTTATTTTTATTTAATAAGGCCTTTTATTAAATATTTGCTCCCACTATTTTCCTCAAGCCAATAGTCGTCACTATTAACTTGGGAAAGCCGATTGGCCTTCTTAGTGGATTGAGATCCCATCTAGCCATTTCAAACCTTCGCTTTGGCGAACAAGCTAAGATGAGTTGATTAGGTAGGCCAACAAACTTAATCCACACCAGTTGATAGCTCCCACTACTAACCTCAAATGTGAAGCAAGCCAACAAGCCAATCACACAATCCAACGGCCTAGCCGTCATTCTCAAGTGTGATTCCCAGTTTCAGTAGAGTGGACACTACATATTGCCACATACACATAACGAGTGTACTTCTCTACTGTGCCTATGAGATGTTTATCAACCTTTGCTTTGGCGAACAAGCAAAACTATCATTTTAAGTTGACCTATCACCATTAAGGAAAAATCCAATGAATTTTAACCTCTCAGTGGTATAAGTGTACCCTTCGCTTTGGCGAACAAGGTTTTGACGAACAGTGGTTTGATTAAAACCATGGTGATGGAAGGGATACGTGACTTAATATACTTAAGTTGAGGGTTTATTTATTTATTTAAGGTCTCACCAGATTATTATCTTTGTTAGAATGTCATTGTTTAGCATGTTATTGAACATTCAACCTTAGCATGCATTCTAAACAAATTAAAACGTGCCGGTACATGGCCCACTTAAACCGATTTCCTTGAGCCTAGAGGAATCGATGGGTCAACCTAGGGGTTTAAAAGTAAATCTTAGGTCTTCAAGTTATTCCTCTTCATAGCTCCTTCATTTCTTCTTCACGATTATTACAAAGTATTTTATAATAAAAACCCTATTCTAAGATAAAATAAAAACCTCACGTTACATACGAGGAGAGTAAGACGAGAAGAAGAAATACATGGAGATATAAGATAGAAAGGCAGGACACGCAAGTCCTATTTCTTTATAAAATTACAAGAAAACCCAAAATTACAAAAACATATCAAAGGTCTAAGGCTCATGTGTCGGGCACTATGCAATTTCAAACAAGAACATTGCATACATCCGAAATTAGCATTTTGAATTTGGGTGGGTGGAATTATTAAATTACCGTTTTCATATGTGCAAAATTATTATTGGCTTTATAGGTTCAAAACTGCAATTTGACACCCTATGCGAAAAACAGAAAAGCAAAACAGAACAATAGCTTTCTTGCTGCAGTGAAGGCTTATTTCACCGCGGCCAGATTCATTTTTTGCATCTCGCTGTGGCAAAGGGTTATTTTGTTGCAGCTAATGCCTCAAAATAGTGAATCACACAGTAACCCTTTTTGCAGTTTTTTCACGTAACGATATGGATCCAAATCAAAATGAATGCACAAGCATTCAACAAGGACATCAACCAACCAACAAGTCACTCATCAACACGTCATTAGTCAATTGATCAATTAACCAATTTTTACAGATTTAAAAACAATCAATTTATGCATCAACATGTTATCAATCAAATATACATGTTATCAATCAACCATTAAACAGTATAATCTGGTACCTGAGGCTCTAATACCACTGTTAGTAACTAACCGAATTTGCGTTGCAGAAAAACATAATATTTAAAACGAATCGATCAATTACATGAACCAAGATCCGAGTACAGATTATAATGTTTTTCATGCATAAACTGAAACGTAAAATAAAATTGTGTAAAAACAAATCAATACAAGGATTTAGTTCATACCGACATGTGGAGGCTCCTTCAAATATCTCTGAGTTCAGACACGAACACTGTTCACCAACTATTGTTCACTAACACTGTTCACGTGATTCTTTGCTAATCGATCCAATGTAGGATCGCACTCACGGAAGTCCACAGGAAGATATTTGATTATTTTGCTAGAACAATCAAGGGCTTCAAGAATCAAGAAAGAAAAACAAGAAAAATTTTCTTCTTCACACAAGAGTGTAATGTGAGAGAGAGACAGAGAGAGAGAGAGATAGGGTGGCTAGGGTTTTGATTATTGAATAATTCTATTTTGTTTTAATTTTAAGTTGCACTTATATAGTGCAACAATTAAAACCCTATTCACTTAGGAATAGCCATGGGCTCTAACCCTAGTTCACCCTTGCAACCAAACACACCCTTTATGGTATTTTAATTAATTAATTATTATTATAGTTAAAATCAATTAATATATAATAATATATTAACATTTAATTAATAATAATAATTCATTTAAATATATACATAGATATATTTAAATATAATCTCACTGATTTAATTTTAATATTAAAATTAAATACAGGCAACAACCTTAGCAAATTTAATTGCATTGTGAGATTACCAAAATACCCTTTGGTCCTGAAAGACAAAAATACCCTTCTCACAAATTGATTCTTAAATTATCTTCTAAGTGTGACCCGTAGGCTCCTCATCATATCGGTATTGTGTAGTATCGCAATTAACACCAATTAATCGTCTCTCTACATACAGACCAAGATTGGCCCAAGCAAGGCATCATGGCCACTTGATAGATTCGGATTCATCAAAACCACAGCCTGTCAATGGTATGGTTACCATGCAATCCAATCCTTTCATCATCTGTTATCTCATCGAGACTGAGGTACAAAAATAGTGTCAACCTTAGATATCCTCGACATGTTTGTATTCAATTAATGGACTAATTACTGGAATAATAAATTGGATTGAGCATCAACTCAATCCCAATGTGGCCACAGATTTAGTGTCATTGCCATTTACTAAATTACCAAGTGAGATAACTTTTCCTGTACTCAGGAGTGATGAATCCTTTATCGATCCAGCATAGTCTTGATACACTTCTCAATGTAGCCAATCACTGCTTTATTGATAACTCTGAATAGAACTACGTTGGGCTACTGTCAAACTACACCAATTGGTGTACAAGGCACTCCAGTGATCTCAAGTCTAAGGATCACATGCACCAGTATCCGTTAGAGGATCACATGCACCAGCATCCGTTAGAGGATCACATGCACCAGCATTCGTTAGAGGATTACATGCACCAGCATTCGTTAGAGGATTTATTCCATAGACACTGGGGTTACCATCCATATGGAATCATCTGGTGGTTCTGTCCAGTGAACTTGCCTCTAGCAAGCACCCATGCGTTGCACCAAGTTGTCAGCAAATAACCTTGACAAGTGAGATCAATCATTGCCTTTTGATAAGGTCATTCAACACTATGATAGCCTTACCATATTATCTGTATCCTTGGTCAGAATAATACTAGGGCTATAGACTAGGACTGTAAACGAGCCGAGCTGGCTCTCGGCTCGATAAAAGCTCGTTTAGAGCTCGACTCGATAAGGCTCGGTTCGACTCGACTCGACTCGACTCGAACTTGGTTCGTTAATCGAGTCGAGTTCGAACACAGTGAAGCTCGGCTCGTGGGCTTGCGAGCTTGGCTCGGCTCGTGGGCTTGCGAGCCTGGCTCGGCTCGGCTCGGCTCGATTAAGCACTGTACACTTAATAGGGTGTTTTGGTGATTTTTTAAACTATTAGGTATTAAAGCGATATTTTTCAAAGAAAAAAGTTTAAAAAATGACATCCCCCCACCCCCAAAGTGCAAATTTGAAATAACACGATACACCAAAACAGAGCGTCAATTACTCAATTTCAGTTCCCCATCCCAGTTGCCCTAAATCCCAAATCGCAATCAAAGACCCCTAAATCCCAAATCGCGAACCGACACTCTGAAATCGGTAATCTCCTAGGAATGTTATTTGTATATATTCAGAACTGTTTTTTGATTTTGTAAGGTAATAGACATTTTGTAATATTCAAAACTATTATGGTTAATTCAACATTGGATGTAAATATGAAATGCTGTACGCAGGCAGATTGCTGTAAAAAAGGGGAACTTGGCTCGATCAAACCCGGATAAATGGTGGTTCTCGACTCGAGCTCGACCAAGCTCGAGCTCGAGTCTCAATTTTGAGGCTCGCCAGGCTCAAGCTCGAGCTCGAGCTCGACACTGTTGTAAATGAGCCGAGTTCGATAAGCCAAAAGCTCGACTCAGCTCGGCTCATTTACACCCCTTCTATAGACAATGGCTACCATATGTGATCATAGGGTTCTCACTATCAAGATTTGAAACACTTGATACCCTTGTCACGATTCTAGCATCCTAAGAACATATATCATTACATATAACTACGATTTACACGATATAGAAGAATATGCCTTTTAGTGATAAATAAACATTTATTACAGAGTCAATTTTACAATAATAGATTGGCTCTAGGGCACCTACTCCAATAGAAGTATATATTTACCTTGGCTCTGGTTCTACTTCACTAACCAACTTCCAATGGTCTGGGTCATTTCTGTTAGGAAACGAATTCTTGCCAGCTGTAATGAAAACAAAAAATTTACAACCACGGATCGCTCCTTAGAACCCAAAATCAAGGCACAGATTTTACGCTTTATGCATAATAAGAATCCTGAAAAATAAATCTAAAGGTTTAGATTCATACCCACGTTTGGAGGCTCCACCAATGTCGTCTCTGAATGTGTTTGCTACCGATCCAAGTGTAGGATCGAACCGTAGAGGTCCACACGAAGACAATCAACAAGAACCAAGGAGGGATTTGCTAGATCCTCCTTGGCCTTAAGAAATCAAGAAGAAGATCAGTATTTGATTTTCAATCAAACAGTTGAGATTGGCGTGGGAGAGTGTATAAGGGTCAGCGTGTTTTTTCCTTTTAAAAAATTAAAGAATGAATCTCACAATAACACACACACTATTCTTTTTTATAGGCAAACCAAGTTGCCCTATTCCCACATGGAATGGGCTTGGGCTCCAACCCAAACACCCCATGTTGCCAAACACTCCCAATTGGATATTTTAATTTAATTCATCATTATCTTAATTAAAATCAATTAATATTTAATTAACATTTAACAATAATGATGATTTAATTAAATATGTGCGAACACACATTTAATCAGTAATTTCACTTATTTAATTTTTTAACAAATTAAATAAAAGGCTACGACCTCAGCAAATTTAATTGCACCGTGAAATTACCAAAATACCCTTTCTCCTAAAAAGACGAAAACGCCCTTCTTTCTTCTTAGCTCTTAAATTATCTTCTATGTGTGTGACCCATAGGCTCCTCATCATACCGGTAGTGTATAGTATCGTGATTAACACCAATTAATCGTCTCACTAATACACGCACCAAGATTGGCCCCTAGCAAGGCATCATGGCCACCCGATAGATTCGGATTCAAAGAAAGTAGCTACCGTCAACGATATGGTTACCGCATACCCGATCCTTTCATCATTCGTTATCTCGACGAGACGAAGGCATAGAAATAGTGTCAACCTTCGGTTACTCGATATTATATATTCGGGCTGACCAATGACCCGTATTATAACTGGATAGAGCAACAACTCAATCCCACCGTGGGCCACGCTTTTAGTGTCATTGCCATATACTGAATTGCGCCATGAGATAACTTCTCCCGCACCCGGGAGTGATGAATCCTTTATTAATCCACCATAGTCTTGATACACTCCTTGATATAGCCAATCACCACCGCATCGACAACGAATAGAACGCGTTAGGCTAGTGTCAAACTGTACCAATCGGTGCACAAGGCACTCCGGTGATCTCAAGTCTAAGGATCACATGCACCACCATTCGTTAGAGGATTTGTTCCATAGACACTGGGGTTACCATCCATATGGAATCCTCTGGTGGGTCAGTCCAGTGAACTTGCTGTGGTATATCCGCCTACAACAAGCACCCATGTGTTGCACCAGTTGTCACCGAACAACCTTGACAAGTGAGATCACCACCGCCTTTCGACAGGTCGCTCAACACTATGATAGCCTTACCGTATTATCTCGTGCCCTTACTTCATAATATCCCCCTACGGACGCTTTCTAGAATGGCCACCATATGTGCTCATAGGGTTCTCACTATCAAGATTTGAAACACTTGATACCCTCGTCACGGTTCTACCATTCTAAGGACATATATCAATACATATTGCAATAATAATGATTTACGCGATATAGAATAAAATGCCTTTTATTATTGATTAATGAACATTATTACAAAGAGTCAATTCTACAATAATTGATTGGCTCTAGGGCATCTACTCTAACAATCTCCCACTTGCACTATAGCCAATCATTCATGTATTTAATACCAAATGATTTCAAGTGCCTTTCATGCTTCTGCTGCGACAGAGGCTTTGTTAGTGGATCGCAAGATTGTCGCGCATGCACTTTACTAATCGCACGTCTTTCCTCTCAACTATCTCTCCGATGAGATGGAATCGCCCTCGAGTATGTGTCTGGACTTCTGATGAGACCGTGGTTCCCTAGCTTGAGCAATTGCTCCATTGTTGTCACAATAGATGTCTATAGGATCAACAATCGTAGGAACCACACCAAGTTCAATGATGAACTTCTTAATCCAGACTGCCTCCTTGGCCGCATCTGACAATGCAATATACTCAGCCTCCATTGTAGAGTCCGCTACAGTGCTTTGCTTGGAGCTCTTCCAGCTCACTGCACCGCCATTGAGGCAAAATACAAACCCTGATTGCGATCGATAATCGTCTTTGTCCGTTTGGAAACTAGCATCACTGTATCCTCTTACGGGTGAGCTCATCTTCCTCCATAAACCAAGAACATATCCTTAGTCCTCTTCAAGTACTTAAGAATATTCTTGACAGCCATCCAAAGATGCGCTCACCGGATCCGATTGATATCTACTACAAGTGCTCAAAGCACATGAGACATCAATCCGAGTACATAGCATGGCATACATGATGGATCCAATTGCTGATGCATATGGGATCCTCTTCATCCTATCTCTCTCATCTTGTGTTTTAGGACACAATTCCTTAGAGAGATAAACACCATGTGACATCGGAAGAAATCCTTTCTTGGATTCTTCCATACTGAATCGTTTCAATACTTTGTCAATATATGCACTCTGACTTAGGCCAAGCAACCTACGCGATCTATCACGATAGATCTTTATACCAAGGATGTAGGCTGCTTCCCCTAAGTCTTTCATGGAGAAGCACTTGGATAACCAAGTCTTTACCGACTGCAAGTTCGGTATATCATTCCCGATCAGAAGTATGTCATCGACATACAACACTAGGAATGCTACGCGCCCCACTCACTTTCTTTCTTGTAAACACAGGGCTCATCTTCGTTTTTGATAAAACCGAATTCTTTTACGGCCTCATCAAAACGAATGTTCCAACTCCTTGAAGCTTGCTTGAGTCCATAAATGGATCTCTGCAACTTGCATACCTTATTAGCTTGACTATCAAGAACGAAACCATCAGGTTGTGTCATATACACATCCTCCTCAAGGTTTCCGTCAGAAAGCGCTTTGACATCCATTTGCCAAATCTCATAGTCATGATATGCAGCAATTGCAAGCATAATCCGGATGGATTTAATCATGGCAACCGGCGAAAAGGTTTCTTCATAGTCAATGCCATGAATTTGTTTGAAACCTTTGGCAACCAGCCGTGCTTTATAAGTATGCACGTTGCCATCCATGTCAGTCTTCTTCTTGAAGACCCATTTACACCCTATGGGTTTTATCCCTTCAGGTGGTTCCACCAGAGACCACACTTGGTTCTGGTACATGGAGTCCATCTCAGATTTCATGGCTTCAAGCCATTTAACGGAATCTGGATCCGATATAGCGTCTTCGTAGGTTCTGGGTTCATCGTCTTGATAGACTAGTACGTCACCATGTTGAGTCACGAGATAACCGTATCTCTCGGGCTCATGGCGTACTCTCCCGCATCTACGTAGCCCCTCCCGTGCTACCCGAGGTGGTTCACTTTGATCCACAATTTGTGGAGTAACCTCCTCATGATGCTCAACCACTCCTTGTGGCACATCATCCCGTCCCTTCGTCCTAGTATATCTTGTGGTTCTAGAACTTCATCGAGTTCTACTTTTCTCCCACTAGTACTTCTTAGAAAATGTTCCTTTTCTAGGAAAACACCAGATCGAGCAACAAAAATTTTGCGCTCTTCTGGGTGGTAGAAATAGTATCCTTTGGTCTCCTTTGGATACCCCACAAATATACATTTACAGGATTTTGGGCCCAACTTGTTCGAAGTTAATTTCTTAACATAAGCTTCGCAACCCCAAATCCTTAGATAAGACAAGTTGGGCTTTCGCCCACTCCATAGCTCATATGGAGTCTTATCTACAGACTTTGACGGCACACGGTTTAAAACGTGAGTCGCAGTCTCTAGGGCATAACCCCAGAACGATGCAGGTAAATCACTAAAACTCATCATGGACCTAACCATGTCAAGTAAGGTCCTATTCCTCCTTTCTGACACTCCATTGTGTTGGGGTGTATAAGGAGGGGTGAGTTGTGATACTATCCCACATTCCTTCGTGTACTGAAAACCCCGAGCTTAAGTATTCACCTCCTCGATCCGACCAAGAGCTTTAATACTTTTGCCCAACATATTCTGTACTTCATTCCCTGAATTCCTTGAATTTATCAAAGGCTTCAGATTTATGTCTCATAAGGTAGACATAACCATATCTACCGAAATCATCAAGAAATGTGATGAAGTATGAATATCCACCTCGGCTTCAACTGTTAGTGGACCACATACATCACTATGGATGATGCCTAACAGCTTCGCAGAGCCCTTTCACTTTGTCCTGTGAAAGGAGACTTGGTCATCTTGCCTAAAAGGCATGACTCGCATACCTCAAATGACTGGAAGTCAAAAGGGGCCAAAACTCCATCCCTTTGAAGTTTTGCAATGCGAGTCTTATTAACATGACACAATCTACAATGCCGTAGATATGTTTGGTTTTGATCGCTATGCTTAGCTTTCTTGGTTTCTATATTGAGAATATCTTTATTGTTTAAATCAAGAACATATAATCCATTATATAACCTTGCAATTCCAAATAGAATACCATTCAAACTAAAGGACAACAATCCATTAGATATCTCAAAATGATACCCCATATTATCCAAAACGGATATGAAATAATATTTCTAGAAATAGAAGGTACGTGATAACAGTTATGTAGTTCCAACAATAAGCCCGTAGGCAAAGATAAACAATAAGTCCCTACGCCTAATGCAGCCACATGTGCTCCATTTCCAACTCGTAGGTCCACCTCTCCCTTGGCGAGCACTCTACTCGCCTTAGTCCCCGCACATCAAGACAAATGTGAGTACCACATCCCGTGTCCATGACCCAAGATGTTGAGGGAGAGAAGTTAATCTCAATCATGAAAGTACCTCAAGTCGTAGCATCCGACTTCTTCTTGCTTGCGAGGAAAGCCTTGCAAGTGTTTCCTCCAAAGGGCTGTGCTTGCCACAAAAGAAGCAGACTACCTTGCCCTTTCCTATGCCACCTCGTGCCCAAGAGCAACCTGTCCTTTGGGCTTGGGCTTGGGTTTGGCCTTGGCCTTACCCTCTTGCCGTTACCCTTTGCTTTACTAGCAAGCAACCAAGAAACAAAGCACTTGGACTTTTTCAAGTCCCGCTCGCAGTCCTCAAAGCATGTTCGAAGTTCAGCGAGGTTTTCTTTTTCCATCGTGTTCATATTGAAATTCATTATGAACGGAGCATAAGAGTCGTGCAAGGATTGCAGAATTAAATCCATTTGTAATTCGCATCCAAGCCACATCCCAAAGTCTCAAGCCTCTCAATGTGCTCGATCATCTTGAGCACATGAGGACCAACTTGGGCACCCTCAGACGACTCCCCAAACAAAGGCTTTCGACACCTTGTACCTCTCATGTCGAGCATTTGTTTCATAAAGCTCCTTGAGGTGTAGAATTATGGAAGAAGCATCCATATTCTCATGTTGCTTTTGCAAGATAGGTGTCATCGATGCTAACATCAAGCATTGTACGCTATCACATCATCAAGGAACTTTTGATAAGTTTCCTTAACTTCCCGAGTGGCATCAGATCAGCTCACCATGTATGGCTTTTCAAGGATATACAATTTCTTTTCCGACTTAAGTATAATCCAAGATTACGATACCTACCGAGAAATTGGATCCATCCAACCTGTTTTCTTTTTCGATTATCGGTCGCAGTTCATAATACTCATTTTCGGTGAATCTACAATTGCGTAAAAGATAAAGTTATTATAAAGTTCATTGTTATTTAATAAGGTCTTTTATTAAACGATGCTCCCACTATTTTACTCAAGCCAATAGCCCTCACTATTAACTCGGGAAAGCCCGTTGGCTTTCCTAGTGGACCGAGATCCCATCCTGCCCATTTCAAACCTTCGCTTTGGCGAACAAGCCAAAATGGGTTGATTAGGTAGGCCAACAAACTTAATCCACACCAATTGATAGCTCCCACTATCAACCTCAAATGTGAAAAAAGCCAACAAGCCAATCACACAATTCAATGGCTCCAACCATTGTCCTCAAGTGTGATTCTCAGACGAGAGTGGACACTACATGTCACCACGCACACATAATATATGTACTGCTACTTTGCCTATGACGCGTTTATCAACCTTCGCTTTGGCGAACAAGCAAAACCGCTATTTTAAGTCAACCCATCACCATTAAGGAAAACTCCCAATGAATTTTAACCTCCCACTGGTAGAAGTGTACCCTTCGCTTTGGCGAACAAGGTTTCGACGAACTGTGGTTTGATTAAAACCATGGTGATGGAAGGCATTCGTGACTTAATATACTTAGTTGAGGGGTTTGTTATTTAATGTCTCATCAGATTATTATCTTTGTTAGAATGACATTGTTTGGCATGTTATTCAACATTCAACCTTAGCATGCATTCTAAACAAAATATTAAACGTGCCGGTACATGGCCTAACTAAAACCGATCTCCTCGAGCCTAGAGGGATCGGTGGGTCACCTAGGATCCCGTAACAAATATCTTGAGTCTTCAAGTATGGTTGCCTCGCCCTTCGCTTCGTCCTCCGGTACATTACAAAGCATCATTCTAAATTTACAATAAAATTAATATTAAACTAATTTTACATCAACAAATTTAGAAACCTCGATTTACATTCGAGGGGAATGAGATGAGAAAAGAATGTACATTAAGAAGAAGAGAGAAGGCAGGACACGCAGGCCCTATTTAAAATATTACAGCCATACATACCCAAAATAATTTAAAACATTCACCCTTAGGTCTAAGGCTCATGTACCGCGCACCATGCAATATACAAACAAGTACAAAGCATACATTTCAAAAAACAATCAATTTTTTGAATTGGGTGGGTTAATTAATTAATTACCCTCTTAAATGTGCAGAATGTACATTGGCTTTATAGGTTATTAAAAATCGCAGATTAGTCCCTTTCTAAAAAATACGTAATGGGAAAACTACATCCTTCGCCGCGGCGGTTGTTTTATCGCCGCGGCGAGGATTTACATATGCATTTCGCTCTGCATACTTCGCCGCGAAGGTTTTATCTTCCGCCGGCGAGGATTTAAATTAGGTCTAGCCGCCACAGATTTCGCCAGCGAAGGTTTTATCTTCGCCGGCGAAACTTTCCAGAGCCGCCGCGGCGAAGCTTAAAGCTCGCGGCGAAACCCGGAAATCCCCAATTTCTACAAGCACGCTTTTTGCAGTTTTTGTGTATAAACACTAATCCAAATCAAATCAAACGTACATACGTTCAACCAGGATATTAACCAACCATTATAACATTCAACAACACATTATTAAACCACTTTATCATTTGAATTACTCATTCAACAATGGATTTACAGATTTTTCAGTTTTAATAAAAACTGGGTTTTTCATGGCAGATTCATCAAGGCAGCATGTTATCAACAAATACATGTATCAACCATTCAAAAACTGTAAATCTAGTACCCTAGGCTCTGATACCACTTTTAGGAAACGACCCGGTTGCGCAGCGGAAAACAAAAAAATTTACAACCACGGATCGTTCCTTAGAACCCAAAATCAAGGCACAGATTTTACAGTTTATGCATAATAAGAATTGCTGAAAAATAAATCTAAAGGTTTAGATTCATACCCACGCTTGGAGGCTCCACCAATGTCGCCTCGAATGTGTTTGCTACCGATCCAAGTGTAGGATCGAACCGTAGAGGTCCACACGAAGACAATCAACAAGAACCAAGGAGGGATTTGCTAGATCCTCCTTGGCCTTAAGAAATCAAGAAGAAGATCGTATTTGATTTTCAATCAAACAAGAGATTGGCGTGGGAGAGTGTATAAGGGGCTGCTGTGTTTTTCCTTTTAAAAATTAAAGAATGAATCTCACTCAATAACACACACACTATTCTTTTTTATAGGCAAACCAAGTTGCCCTATTCCCACATGGAATGGGCTTGGGCTCCAACCCAAACACCCCATGTTGCCAAACACTCCCAATTGGATATTTTAATTTAATTCATCATTATCTTAAGTTAAAATCAATTAATATTTAATTAACATTTAACAATAATGATGATTTAATTAAATATGTGCGAACACACATTTAACCGTAATTTCACTTATTTAATTTTTAACAAATTAAATAAAAGGCTACGACCTCAGCAAATTTAATTGCACTGTGAAATTACCAAAATACCCTTTCTCCTAAAAAGACGAAAACGCCCTTCTTTCTTCTTAGCTCTTAAATTATCTTCTATGTGTGTGACCCATAGGCTCCTCATCATACCGGTAGTGTATAGTATCGTGATTAACACCAATTAATCGTCTCACTAATACACGTACTCCAAGATTGGCCCCTAGCAAGGCATCATGGCCACCCGATAGATTCGGATTCAAAGAAAGTAGCTACCGTCAACGATATGGTTACCGCATAACCCGATCCTTTCATCATTCGTTATCTCGACGAGACGAAGGCATAGAAATAGTGTCAACCTTCGGTTACTCGATATTATATATTCGGCTGGACCAATGACCCGTATTATAACTGGATAGAGCAACAACTCAATCCCACTGTGGCCACAGTTTTAGTGTCATTGCCATATACTGAATTGCGCCATGAGATAACTTCTCCCGCACCCGGGAGTGATGAATCCTTTATTAATCCACCATAGTCTTGATACACTCCTTGATATAGCCAATCACCACCGCATCGACACTTGAATAGAATCGCGTTAGGCTAGCGTCAAAGCGTCCAACCGGTGCACAAGGCACTCCGGTGATCTCAAGTCTAAGGATCACATGCACCACCATTCGTTAGAGGATTTGTTCCATAGACACCGGGGTTACCATCCATATGGAATCCTCTCGTGGGTCACCCAAGTGAACTTGCTGGTATATCCGCCTACAACAAGCACCCATGTGTTGCACCAGTTGTCACCGAACAACCTTGACAAGTGAGATCAACCACGCTTTCGGCAGTGGTCGTTCAACACTATGATAGCCTTACCGTATTATCGTGCCCTTACTTCAGAATATCTGGGGCTACGGACGCTTTCTAGAATGGCCACCATATGTGCTCATAGGGTTCTCACTATCAAGATTTGAAACACTTGATACCCTCATCACGGTTCTACCATTCTAAGGACATATATCAATACATATTGCAATAATAATGATTTACGCGATATAGAATAAAATGCCTTTTATTATTGATTAATGAACATTATTACAAAGAGTCAATTCTACAATAATTGATTGGCTCTAGGGCATCTACTCTAACAATTTCCACATAGATCCCTTGCATACAAGAGAAGTTCATCAGTCTGTTGGTTTGCCATCTCTTGATTGTTAGAATTTTAATTAATTAAAATTCATTGCCCTAAAATTACTATTGGTCCTTCACTTTTATATAGACTAGTTTTATAAAAAATAAAAAAGAAATTTAAAAGGGGATTGCTGATTATTTTTTAGCGGTTATCCCTAACTATTGTCTTTGATGGAAAGACTTATGCGTACTTTAAAAAGGGAACAGTTACAGCTACCTAATACACGCAATTATTATGATTCCCAAAAACCATCATCTTGAGAATTGCTGTGCATTGGAAGAGCCTGAAACTTTTGAAGAACAAAGCAACAAAAAAATTGCTATGGCTAGTGGTTAGTGGTTAAATTATTTTGTTTTCGCAAAGTTCTATGAATATAAGAACATGTATATGAATAATGACATGAACATATACATGTTGATCTTAAGTGATTTATGATGCGTATTTTTCATAAACATGCAACTTGTAGCAAGTATACTAGTCGCTCAAGTAATAGAGTGATGAGTGAGTATCGTTCCCACGAGGATTGTTAGCTGAGCAATAAGCTTCCTACTATTCTCATGTTGGAGCAATCGATTTCTTTTGAATTAATGGGAGTAATTTCTAATTAAGACTAAGCAATAAATTTTAAACTAAAATTACTATGAATGCGAGAAAAAAAAAAAATAAACACGGATAACAATCAATTCAACAAAATGGTAGGGTTTTGACTTCATTCAGACTCTATGGGTTAAACCTATAGAATTAAACTAAATTCATATTCACATGCATTGATTGTAAAACGAACTCTCCAACGTGTTAAACATACCTTCTCAGGCTATGTTTTCCTACTCTTCTCTATTAACCTTCCACACCCAACAAATTGAAAGTTAATAAATCCAAGTTCTTTAAGCACAAGAATCCTAGGATGATTTCGTTGATTCTTGAATCTATCTCTAGTATCCAATACTACAATGGTGATTACCCAAGAAGCCTAACATGATTCATTTCTCAATCTCATCATGTTCATCACATATAGACAGTAAACTCAGAGTAAACATACAATCAAAGCACACTCATATGAAAAAGAAAACAATCTATTACTTAACCCATAAAAATCCGAATTACAATCAAGACCCTAACCCAAACTAGGTTAGTTTATGGGTAAATCAATAATACTAACAAAAGATACGAAAATATTGAAGCTCAACATAATGTAAACAAGAGAAAAGAAAAGAAATCTCCCCAAATAATGAATCCACTAGTTTAATCTCCAATCTTCACCCTTTACAATCTAAAAATCGCTCAAAAATGAAAACTAAGAAATGTAAAAAGCTCTCAAAACTACTTGAAGACGACCCCTGGCAAAAAGACTAAGTTTTTCTTTTATACCTCGCCCAAAATCCTCAGGAAAACATAAAAAGTAAAACTGTGCGTTTTACAAAAACTGGAAAATGCAAACTTTGCCGCTGCAACAAAACGCTGAATCTGGTGCGTGACTGGCCCATTTCGCCGCGGCGAAGCTTCCTAAAGAATTCTAAAAATTACAAAATTGCCCCTTTGCTTGCTTCTTTGCTTGATTATTTGATCTTCGGTGCTCTCCCTTGGGAACAAGCTTCATAGTGCTTTATTCTGCTTCAGAACTTTCCCAACTTCTGAGATCCGCTTACATCTGAGTCCAGAATTTCCAATTCTGTCTTTATTTGCTCAAAATGTCTATTTTAACCTGAAACACGAAATGTAACAAATTAAGCAACAATTCAGGTCAAAATGAACTAGAAAGTATCTAAAATCCGACTAAAAAGTCTAATAAAACAGTATAATCCACGGATTATCAAATACCCCCAAACTAAAGATATGCTCGTCCTCGAGCATAAGGTACAAACTCACTAAAACAAAAACAACAAACAAAAAAAACACGAAACTCACAACAAAACTGAAAAAATGAACGAACACAAACAAGACTCAAACTCCACATGCGAATTGCCTAGAAATTGCACAAGTCTCAAAAGTTGTTAAAAAATTATTATCAGAAAATGTTCAACACTCCAAGAAGTTATAAGCTACATCAACTGTCTTCCTCTATCGGTCCACCGAGTAGGTGATCCCCACTTCAATCCACATTCCAACTTCCTGGATTATTTTATGCAAAAATGTAAAGTTTATCAAATGGTGGCAGACTCCATAAGCCTAAATATCAAACTACTCTCCACTAATGAGGACTAGACAACGATAAGAATCAAAAGGTCTTTAAAAGCTTGTAACGTTAGGCTCAGGTAGTGGGTTCCAAGAAAAGGATAGGAATAACAAAGAAAGAGAACTCGGTTTTCCTCATGTAAACACTAAAATCAAATTGAGCTCCACTTCTTCTTAACCACCAATCCAAATGTCCACTAATTCACAACCCTCAAACTTGTATCTTTCTTATTTCTAAAACCATAATTTCAGCGGCGAAAATGCGTCTAAGGTGTACGTGGCGTTGTTATACCAGAGGTTACCAAGTACTGCTAGGCAGTTTTTAAGGTGGGTTCTGGTTTCCAACTGGTATACCCTTAAACTAGGCAGAAATCGTTTTCTTTTTTTTTTTTTTTTTGAAAAAGAAAACACAATCAACAATTCAATTGAATTGAGGTGAACTACCTCTTTTGTTTTTATTTCCCTTTTCCCAACCCCCAAACTATTCTTTTGGCTTATTCATACAACTCTTCTCGTTCTTTGTGTTTGCACTAAGGCCGAATTCTCCTAAGGGCACGACAAAGTGTTTAGGGTATAAGGATCGGACAATTTTTGGTTTGCCAAGAAAAATAAAGCAATACTAATTTACAAGTCTCAAATGGGTGACTAGGGACAATTGCATTCATGGGTCGGCTAGAAAGGCTCAAACGTTCCGAAAAATGCCTAAACCATTTCCTCAACAATGTCTAATCCTAGAATTTCGCCTCAAGCACTTCTCTACTAGGTTCTAGAGTCCACCAACATTATCAAACTTCACCTAACTACATAAAATGAATCTAAGCATGCTGAAAAACTGAGAATGGTGGTTGAACCACTCAACAAACCTCAATCAAAATCCAGTCAACAAACATAAACTTGAAGCAATGCTCAACATTTCTCAACAATAAAATCATAACAACCCTATTCTCATCATTGATTTCTACAATTCATCATCAGCAAAAACAATCAAACCAAAATAAAATCAACAAAATAAAATTTTTTCTAATTTTCTGTAACGCCCCACATGAGGTACGTAGTTATTGTCTCCTCTTTCACTCTTATTTGAGTTGGTTTTGGTATTATTGTTTGATTGAGTGTTGTGTTGAATGTTGCCCTGAAATTGGTTGAAAATAGAAGAAGTTCAGTGTACCAAGCTTCGCCGGGGCGAAGAATAATCTTCGCCGCAGCGAAGATGTGTTGAAACCACGGGAAACTCTGGGACAGCGCGCGCGCAGTTTCTTACTGCGGCGACAAGCCGATTAAAATGTTTGTTAAGTATTAGATATTTTCTTCCCTAAGGGCAATTTGACCATTCTACCCCTAATTAGCAGGAAAAGTGGGGAGTTAATTGTAAGGATTTTTCATGGAGAATATGTTGTTATGGGGGTGAGTTTGTAATGAATCAAAGGATATAGATGGAATTCCCAAAGAAGAGTAAGGGCAAAATGGGAATTCTTTGGTATAAATTTCATTAAAAGGAATTAAGAGTTAGCAAACCCCTCATTCTTCTTCTCAAAAACGCAACTCTCCATTCTTGTTCCTCCCAACTTCTTTTTCTTTTGATCAAGGTGTTCCAAGCGGTTTTTGAAGTGATTTGGGGTAGAAAATCAACCTAAGGCTTCCTAAGGTAAGGATTCTTACTTTAGTTGTGAAACTTGTGAGTTTTAGTTTATATTGAAGTTTGAGGGTTTTTGTTCTTTTGGTTAAGAGTAGGGAAAAAGTCAAGCAAACCAAGTGAAAGGAAGAGTTGGTGAAGTCTCTCTACAACAAGGTAAGTAAATCCCAACCCAAGTTGAGATTTAAGAATTTTCTTGATTAGGGTTTTGATAGAAATGATGTATGTATGTGATATACATGTGATATGCCATGTATGGAGGTTTAAATAGAGATTTCTATGCCTTGTGAATGTTTATACCTTGCAAATATGAGAAATGAGTTGTTGGGTTGGAAGGTAGTTTGAGATGGAATTGAAGGGGTGTTATGGATACCCTTTTTGGAAGTGCTTTCTTTGTCAGGTTCTATGGTTATGTGAAGGGGTTTATCCCCATTTTGGATGGTTAGAGAAAGATTTAGAATCATTGCTATAGTAAAGTTTTATGATGCACTTGAGGTGTTTGATGAAATGCCTAGTAGAGGTTTGAGCATGAGTAGTGAACCTTAATTCTTGCAACATTGCATGTTGGCATTTCATAAGTGCATTAGTGGAGATAAACCATCCATAGGAACTAATTATGTATTGAAAAGTGACCTAAGAAAGTGTAGGAAACTTGGGTATGCAATTACCCTATGAGTAGAGAGCTTGGTGGATGCAACTACTCTAAGGGTAGAGAGAATGAAACAAAATGCTAGAATAGAGTGAATTAGAAGAGTAGTAGAGATGGGTTGATGCTTTGTGATCATTACCCGACAGTTATGGGAATCGGGTTGATGCTTTGTGATCACCACCCGAATAGCCCTTAGAGATGCGTTGATGCTTTGTGATCGCCACCCGATAAGTATTAAGAACGGGTGAATGCTTTGTGACCACCACCTGGTTAGTTAATAGATAAGTAGGTTGATGCTTTGTGATCATCATCCGACATTTAGTTGAAGTGGGTTGATGCTTTGTGACCATCACCTGACAGTGACTAGAGACGGGTTAATGCTTGGTGATCGTTACCCAAAAGTCATGAGAAACGGGTAGGTGCTAGGTGGTCTCCACCCGATAGATAGGAAAATCGAGTTGGTGCTTTGTGATCCCCACTCGGTAGTCACTAAGAACGGGTTGGTACTGTGTGAACTCCACCCGATAGTCATGGAGAGTGAGATGGTGCTGTGTGAACGCCATCCGGCCGTACCTCCGGTAAGATGAGGCCATGATGTTAGTAGAAACAGAAATAGAATTAGAAATAGTGTAAGGAAAGAATTAAGAGTCATTCATACGAGGACAGACAGATAGAGAGTTTTACTTACTGAGCATTATTTTTGTGCTCACCCCGTTATTTTCCTTTGTGGATGCAGGATCTAGGTGTTGATGCAGTCGAAGGGGCGTCGGCAAGCGAGAAGCAATAGCTACACTGTTTCCCCCTGCTTTGTCTTTTAAAACGAATTTTTGTAAACAATACTCTTTGTGTATAAAAGACATATGACTTATAATGAAAAGAAAGTTTTGGGCCCAATTTTATATTGTTATTATGCATGCATTGTACTAGTTTTCAGCAGTTGTTACATTTTTGGTATCAGAGCAAAGATTTTGGGATCGAACAGTGTACTATTCTCATCGCCACGATGTCCTATAACCGACTGTGTGAGTAATTCCTTCCTTATAGTAATTGTTTCTTGAGTTCATTAGTGTAATTATTTTGTAGATGAGGCGTAGTTATCGAAATCGCGGTAAGGGTGTGGTGAATGAAGGAGAACCTTCTAACCCACTAGAGTCTACGCCCCCTCCCTTGGATGAAGCTAGAATCTGGGAATTATACACAAGTTATGGCGAAACTCGGGGAGAGTTGTACCCCCGTCATGTCACCTTGATTACACATGTCGAAGAGGACAACCGGTACCTCCCTAGTACGAGCGAGTTGAACCGATTTACGGTCTTTCTAGTCAGCATCAACCCTCAGAGTTTAAGGGTACTACAGATCCAGTAATAGCAAAAGAGTGGTTTGGGTCAGTAGAACGAGCCACAGGTTTATTTCCCATGTCAGACCGGGAGAAGATCCGGTATGCGAGTTTCTTGTTTCGGGGTGATGCCCGAATTTGGTGGGAATTAATGGAAGAAACTCATGATGTGACAGTAATGACGTGGGAAGAGTTCAGGCAAGAGTTTGAGGCCGAGTATAAAACAGAGGACCAAGTTCATGAGAAGGTCCAAGAATTTATCAATTTACAGCAAGGGACTAGTGCCGTGAAAGAGTACTCGGTGAAAATCAACTCTCTTGCAAGGTTTGCACCCGGAATAGTTAGCACTCCGGCCTTGAGAAGGGATAAGTTTGTGCATGGATTGAAGCTGGAGATAGCCCGGGATATAATGACAAGCTCCAACCCTCCTCCGGAATTATAGTGAGGCTTTGAGGCGGGCAATGAAGGCGGAGATTTTTGAGAATAAAATCTTCCCCGTAGGATCCTCGACAGGAGGACCAAAGGAGCTACCCTCCGCTCCCCAGAGAGAGAAGCATGAGGGTGTAAAAGGTAAAGACATGAAGAATCAGAAAAAGAAGTTTCAGTATAGACAGAATAGAAAAGAGTGGAAGAATAAACGACCTCGGACGGAAGGGTTTCCTCCTTGCCCTAAATGCGGGAAGAATCACCCCGAAGAATGTCTGAGGGGACCGAGAGTGTGTTATAGGTGCCGGACTGACGGGGCACATGATGAGAGATTGTAAAGCCCCTCTTCCACCAACGACTCAAAGTTCGGAGTGCTGCAAATGCCAGAGTGTTTACTATGGCACGGGGGATGAAGCAGCAGGCCAGTCCATCAGGCCGAATTCTTGGGTCGGATTATTATTTCATTCGGATTCCTCTATATGCTTTAATTGATTCAGGCGCGACTCATTCATTCATATCTTATGGGATGCTTGAGAGATTAGGTTTGAAACCTACTAGAGCGACTCAACCCATTAAGATAGAACTACCCGATGGGGTTAGTGTCGTGACTCAAGAGATTTTGTTAAGAGAGTCCTTAGTGATCCAGGGGTAGGGTGTTAACCGTTGACTTAATAGTTTTCGATATGCCCGATTTTGATGTGATTCTGCGTATGGACTTCCTAGGAAGATATGGAGTAGAGATTGACTGTCGGAAAAAGAAGGCGAGGTTTAACCTCGATGGTGGAGATAAGTTTAGTTTTGGAGAAGGCCATCAGTTGAGCATGCTGATTAGTAATGTGAAAGCCAGGAAGATGTTGAGAAAGGGATGTTCGGGTTATATTGCCCATGTAGTGCAGAGTGGTGATGTTCCACAATTAGAGATTCAGAGGGTGCCAATAGTTCGAGACTTCCTAGATGTGTTTCCGGAAGAGTTACCGGGTTTGCCTCCAGAGAGGGAGGTAGAATTTAGTATCAAACTAGCACCAGGGACAGCACCAATATCTAAAGCCCCTTATCGAATGGCCCCAGCTGAGCTCCAATCCTGTTTGTGAAAAAGAAGGATGGATCACTAAGGATGTGTATTGATTATAGGGAGCTGAATAAAGTTACAGTGAAGAATAAGTACCCTGCTACCCCCGGATAGATGACCTTTTTGATCGGTTGAAAGGAGCGGCGGTGTTCTCCAAAATTGATTTGAGGTCCGGGTATCATCGGTAAAGTGGTTGAGCAAGATGTGGCTAAGACTGCCTTTCGTACAAGATATGGCCATTATGAATTTGTAGTGATGCCTTTTGGTTTGACTAATGCCTCAGTAGTTTTTATGGACTTGATGAACAGAGTGTTCCATGAGTATTTGGATCAGTTCATTGTTGTCTTCATCGACGACATTCTGATTTACTCAAAGTCAAGAGAAGAACATGAGAAGCACTTGAGATTAGTATTGCAACGGCTGAGAGAAAGGAAATTGTGTGCTAAATTCTCTAAGTGTGAGTTTCGGCTTAACCAAGTGATATTCCTGGGTCATACCGTGTCGAAGGAAGGGATTTCGGTAGATCCAAGTAAAGTGCGAGGGCAATCTGGAATGGCGAGCCGAGAAACAGTGAAAGAAATCGGGGAGTTTCTTAGGCTTAGCAGGGTTACCTCGGCGATTTGTAGCGGGATTCGCCCGATTGGCTAAATCGTTGGCAGCTCTTACCAAACAGAAAACTCCTTTTTGTGCAGTCGGCGGCATGTGAAGAAAGCTTTCAAGAGTTGAAGAAAAGGTTAACATCAGGCTCTGTGCTAGTGTTACCGCGGGGAGGGTGTAGATTATGACATTTATACGAACGCCTCTTTGCGGGGACTTGGTCGTATCGATGCGATTAGGTAGGGTTATAGCTTATGCTTCTCGTCAATTGAAAGAGTACGAGACCAGATACCCTACGCATGACTTAGAATTAGTAGCCGTGGTCTTTGCTTTAAAGATATGGAGGCACTACCTTTATGGTGTGAAGAGTAATATCTACACCGATCATAAGAGTTTAAAGTACTTCTTCACAAAAGGAGTTGAACATGAGGCGAGGAGGTGGTTAGAAGCTGGTTAAGGATTATGATTGTGAGATCAAGTACCAACCAGGGAAAGCCAATGTAGTAACCCGATGCCTTGAGTAGAAAAGCCCATGTTTTCCGGCTTACCGGGCGAGAAAGAGTTAATAGAAGAATTGTCTAAGGAGCAGATTGAGGTGGTTAGGGAAGAATTGCCAGCCTAGAGTGCAGTCTTCTTTCTTGGAGGAAATTAGAGAAAAGCAAGTGGCGATGAGTGGTGCGAGCTTGATTCGGCAAGTGCTTGAGGGCAAGACAACGAGTTCTTTGTGAGAGATGGTGTCCTCTATTTGAAATCGGATTGTGCATTCCTCCAAATGAGGGTTGAAACAGAAAATTCTTATGGAGGCTCATGACATACCGTATACCGCTCATCCGGGAGCAGCCAAGATGTATCAAGATGTAAAGAAAGGCTATTGGTGGTCAGGTATGAAGAAAGACATCGCAGAGTTTGTGGCTAAATGTCTAACTTGCCAGCAGGTGAAAGCGGAACATTACGGCCGTCGAGGTTGCTTCAACCATTGAGTATTCCAGTGGAAATGGGAGAGCATTTCAATGGATTTTATCACGGGTCTCCCCAGAGTGCAGAAAGGGTGTAATGCTATATGGGTGATTGTGGATAGATTAACCAAGTCAGCCCATTTTCTCCGAGTAAAGGAAAGTACCACTGCAGATCAATTGGCTCAGATATACCTCAAGGAGATAGTCAGATTGCATGGTGTGCCCAAGACCATAGTGTCGAGATAGAGATTCATTGTTTGTTTCCTTACGGACAAGTTTACGAGGAGTTTGGGTACCCGTTTAGCATTGATCTGCCTATCATCCTCGGAGATGCATGGCCAAACCGAGAACGAATCGGGTGCTCGAGGATATGTTGAAGCTGTTGCATGGATTATAGAGTATCTGGCATGAGATGTTACCCTTAGTGGAATTTGCCTACAACAACAGTTATCAGTCTACAATTAGAATGGTGCCTTACGAGGCTTTGTATGGTAGACGGTGTAGGTCTCCTCTTCATTGGGATGAAGTAGGCGAAAAAGATGAGTTGAGTACCGCTCTTGGGCCAGAGACGACTCAGAAACTAGTAGAAGATGTGAAGGTAATCGAAATAGAATGAAACAAGCCCAAGATCGACAGAAGAGTTATGCCAGGCTTGAAGAGGAAGAGGTAGAATTCCAAGTGGGCGATAAAGTGTTTCTGAAAGTTTCCCCTTACAAGCGAGTCATGCGCTTCGGAAGCAAAGGAAAGTTAGCACCGAGGTATGTAGGTCCTTTTGAGATCTTGCAACGAGTAAGAAAGGTGGCCTACAGATTGGCACTACCACCTAGCATGGACAGGGTGCATGATGTCTTCCATGTCTCAATGCTACGGAAATATGTAAGTGATCCCCTCCACATCCTGAGCGTAGAGGACATTGAAGTATCAAAGAATCTAGTATATGAAGAACGTCCAGTTCAGATTTTAGATCGAAGGGTTAAAGAGCTTCGGAACAAGAGTATTTCGTTAGTGAAGATCCTTTGGAGGAATCACAAAGTGGAAGAGGCCACTTGGGAAGTAGAGCAGGACATGTAGAATCGTTTCCCAGAGTTATTTGCATGAATTTTGGGGACGAAATTCTTTTAAGAGGGGAAGAATTGTAACGCCCCACATGAGGTACGTAGTTATTGTCTCCTCTTTCGCTCTTATTTGAGTTGGTTTTGGTATTATTGTTTGATTGAGTGTTGTGTTGAATGTTGCCCTGAAATTGGTTGAAAATAGAAGAAGTTCAGTGTACCAAGCTTCGCCGGGGCGAAGAATAATCTTCGCCGTGGCGAAGATGTGTTGAAACCACGGGGAAACTCTCTGGACAGTTTCGCCGTGGCGACAGGCCGATTAAAATGTTTGTTAAGTTTTAGATATTTTCTTCCCTAAGGGCAATTTGACCATTCTACCCCTAATTAGCAGGAAAAGTGGGGAGTTAATTGTAAGGATTTTTCATGGAGAATATGTTGTTATGGGGGTGAGTTTGTAATGAATCAAAGGATATAGATGGAATTCCCAAAGAAGAGTAAGGGCAAAATGGGAATGCTTTGGTATAAATTTCATTAAAAGGAATTAAGAGTTAGCAAACCCCTCATTCTTCTTCTAAAAAACGCAACTCTCCATTCTTGTTCCTCCCAACTTCTTTTTCTTTTGATCAAGGTGTTCCAAGCGGTTTTTGAAGTGATTTGGGGTAGAAAATCAACCTAAGGCTTCCTAAGGTAAGGATTCTTACTTTAGTTGTGAAACTTATGAGTTTAGTTTATATTGAAGTTTGAGGGTTTTTGTTCTTTTGGTTAAGAGTAGGGAAAAAGTCAAGCAAACCAAGTGAAAGGAAGAGTTGGTGAAGTCTCTCCATAACAAGGTAAGTAAATCCTAGCCCAAGTTGAGATTTAAGAATTTTCTTGATTAGGGTTTTGATAGAAATGATGTATGTATGTGATATACATGTGATATGCCATGTATGGAGGTTTAAATAGAGATTTCTATGCCTTGTGAATGTTTATACCTTGCAAATATGAGAAATGAGTTGTTGGGTTGGAAGGTAGTTTGAGATGGAATTGAAGGGGTGTTATGGATACCCTTTTTGGAAGTGCTTTCTTTGTCAGGTTCTATGGTTATGTGAAGGGGTTTATCCCCATTTTGGATGGTTAGAGAAAGATTTAGAATCATTGCTATAGTAAAGTTTTATGATGCACTTGAGTGGTTTGATGAAATGCTTAGTAGAGGTTTGAGCATGAATAGTGAACCTTAATTCTTGCAACATTGCATGTTGGCATTTCATAAGTGCATTAGTGGAGATAAACCATCCATAGGCACTAATTATGTATTGAAAAGTGACCTAAGAAAGTGTAGGAAACTTGGGTATGCAATTACCCTATGAGTAGAGAGCTTGGTGGATGCAACTACTCTAAGGGTAGAGAGAATGAAACAAAATGCTAGAATAGAGTGAATTAGAAGAGTAGTAGAGATGGGTTGATGCTTTGTGATCATTACCCGACAGTTATGGGAATCGGGTTGATGCTTTGTGATCATTACCCGACAGTTATGGGAATCGGGTTGATGCTTTGTGATCACCACCCGAATAGCCCTTAGAGATGGGTTGATGCTTTGTGATCGTCACCCGATAAGTATTAAGGCGGGTGAATGCTTTGTGACCACCACCCGGTTAGTTAATAGATAAGTAGGTTGATGCTTTGTGATCATCATCCGACATTTTGTAGAAGTGGGTTGATGCTTTCTGACCATCACCCGACAGTGACTAGAGACGGATTAATGTTTGGTGATCGTTACCCAAAAGTCATGAGAAACGGGTAGGTGCTAGGTGGTCTCCACCCGATAGATAGGAAAATCGAGTTGGTGCTTTGTGATCCCCACTCGGTAGTCACTAAGAACGGGTTGGTACTGTGTGAACTCCACCCGATAGTCATGGAGAGTGAGATGGTGCTGTGTGAACGCCATCCGGCCGTACCTCCGGTAAGATGAGGCCATGATGTTAGTAGAAACAGAAATAGAATCAGAAATAGTATAAGGAAAGAATTAAGAGTTATTCATACGGGGACAGACAGATAGAGGGTTTTACTTACTGAGCATTATTTTTGTGCTCACCCCGTTATTTTCCTTTGTGGATGCAGGATCTAGGTGTTGATGCAGTCGGAGGGGCGTCGGCAAGCGAGGAGCAATAGCTACACTATTTCCCCCTGCTTTGTCTTTTAAAACGAATTTTTGTAAACAATACTCTTTGTGTATAAAAGACATATGACTTATAATGAAAAGAAAGTTTTGGGCCCAATTTTATATTGTTATTATGCATGCATTGTACTAGTTTTCAGTAGTTGTTACATTTTCCTACCCCCCAAACAAAAGATGACATTGTCCCCAATGTCCCATTACGCATAAATTAGGAATAGAAAAATAAAAATAACAAAGGTACGAGATAGTTCCCTGATTAATCCGTGAAGTGTTGCTCCACAGTGCACACCCGATCTGTGACCTTTTCATCACCTAACATCTGTCAAAACAATTGAAACTGTGGTGTCCACTAGGTTAGAAAAATTTACAGACTAATATGAAAGTATTACAACCTAATCTCGTCCTTACACAAACTACAAATTAAAAGAAAAATGAAACAACGAAAACAACTACAACAATCCAAAACAAAAACATAAACTGAGTTTAATGTTTGAAATGACAAACAAAATCAACTAAAAACAAATAAAAATAACGAAAAACAAAATAGGTGTTCCGGTGCTCATTCTTCGCCTCCCTCGTCTTCCTCATGTTCCTCTTTTGATTCGGAGCCCATCCACTCATCGGAATCCCAGTCGGCCCATTAGAATCCTGAAGTGTCAACGTTGAGCTTGTTAAAGCTACTGTTCTGCATCTCATACATCATCTGGGTTTGCTCAGCCAACCAATCCTTTCATTTTGTCATATGTTTCATCATACCTATCATCTACTGCATTATCTCTTTCTGTGTAGTTGTGGAGCTGGAAGATGGGGCAGGGCCTTGTGTGGTTCTCTGCCGTTTTGTTCCTGCTCTTGGTTGCGTAGCTTCTGGACGTTCAAGATTCTTTTGATAATAATCTGAGTCGAGAGTTGGGGCAGCATGTAAACGTTGCTCATCATCATACACCTTGACTCCAGCTTGAATGCACAAAGCTGTAATGAGATGTGGGAAAGCGTAACTTGTTTGCCCTGGTTTTGAGGCATGCTGAATGTTGTTCCAGATAATTTCTCCCACATCAATAGTCTTTCCTGTGGCAATAGAATATAGCAATACTGCCTTCTCTTTAGTTACTATGCTATACTGCATTTTGGGCATCATCTTCGAACTAACAAAATGTAATATCCCACTTGAGGTACGTATTTAAGATTTGTCGTATGAGCTAAAAGTTTATTGTTTTAACTTAAATTGGGTTTGTATGTTGAGTTGGTTGAATTGTTGCCTTGAAATGGGTTGAGTTTTGGTGAAGTTGAAAATTCAAACTTCGCCGGGGCGAAGAAGAAACTTCGCCGCGGCGAGGAGGAGAAGTGGCATTCGGGTAGGTTCTGCCCCGAATTTCGCCGGCGACGCAAAATTCTTCGCCGCGGCCGAGGCCAAAAACCAAGATTCTTGAGTTTTCTAGAAAATTCTCCTTTTGGGACACAATGACCATTTTACCCCTAATTAGTAGGAAAAGTGGGGAGTAAAATGAAAGGAAATTTAGTAGAGATTGTGTTTGTATGGGGGTGTAGTTGTAAAGAATCAAAGGATATAGATGGAATTTCCAAGAAAGGACAAGGGCAAAATGGGAAATGAAGCTTTTAATATGAACTAAAAAGAGTAAAGTGTAGAGAAAGCCCTCATTCATCTTCATTCCACCGCCTCTTCCATTGCCCTTATTCTCTCAATTTCTTCACCCAATTTTCCAAGAGTTCTAAGGGTTTTAAGAAGCTTTTTGAGTAGAAATTTCATCTAAAGCTTTCTAAGGTAAGAATTCATGCTTTAGATGTAAGTTTTCTTGTATTTATAGTGAAGTCTTATTGTGTTGTTGCTGCCCTTGTGGGTGTTTTGAGTTGTAGAGAAGAGACAAGCCAACAAAGGGAAGGAGAAGGTGCTAAGGAACCCATCTTTGCACAAGGTAAGTAAATCCAACCAAGTTGAGTTATGACTAAGCTTTGAGTAGAGACTTATAATTTATGTATGTACATGGTATATTTACTGAAAATTGAGATGAGATGTGTGCTTAGTCTTAGTAGTTGGGATTGATTAAATATGAGAAGTGTTGTTGATATGTGTATTGAGAATGGAGTTTGAGATGAAGTTTGAGAGATGTTGTATAATCCTTTTTGAGAGTGCTTTTCTTGACAGGGATTATGAGTAATTGAGGGAGTTTTTCCCCAATTTGGATGGTTAGAAAAATGAAGTTTAGTAGTAATTTTCGTAGGGTGTTTATATGCACATGAGATGTTTGAGGAAATGCCTAAGTGAAATCTGCCCTGTCACTGCCGTAACCTTCTAAGTAGTTTTTGAGTATCTTGCGGTTCAAACTGGGCTGAGACCAAAACAGAGAAGTTGTAGCCCTGTTTCTAAGCTTTGAAACGAGACCAGAACCGTAGTAATCCGAGGTGTATAGCATAAGTTATGGCCGTTTTTAGTGTGACTGGTGCAGAATGACTGTGTTGAGGAAATCTTGTAGTTGGCATTTCATTAGTGCATTAGGGAGCATGAGATAGCTCTACACCTTTGTTTATACACTTGAGAAGTAGCTTAAGATTTAGTATAGAATGTGAGTATAAGTTCTTGAAGAGATAAGAGTTAAGAGAATAGAGTAGGTTGTGCGATGGGGAACCCGTGAGTAATGGGTAGAGTATTCCCGCATGTACGCCGCGAGAGAGGCGGCATGAGTATCAGCTAGAGAAGTGGTGTAGCCCGTGAGAGGGCATGCGGATGAGGGCTATACCCAGTACCCGAGAGAGAGATTATATACTCACATGGCCAAGGGTTCCGAATCCATGCATACGAGTCCGATCGGCTAGAAGCAGTAGAGGTCACGTAGAGTGGGGAGTGAGTCCGCCGTGCCCCCGGTGAGATGGGGTCGTGACATATGAAAGAGTTATTAGAAAAGAGTTCTAAGAGAAAGAGAAAGAGGAAAAGAAAGATGTACCCAAAGAGATATTGAACGAGGAGTTGTAAGGAAAGAATTAGAGAGAGAGTTACGGGGATAGCATGAGTAGAGGATTTACTTACTGAGCATTATTTTAGTGCTCACCCCGTTGTTTTTCCATGTTTTGCAGGACCTAGGTGAGGACAACCGTCGGGTGGATGTCGGCGTGCAGGAGAGTGGTTCCACTGTCCCTGATGTTTTGATGACTTTTGTACACGTTATATATTTTGTGTAAAAACGTATATGTTTGTAGAGAGTATGTATATATGTTTAATAAAAAGAAAAAAAAATTTGGGCCCAATTTCCTTATGCTATTTTATATGTATTTCTTTACAATGTTTTGAGTAGTAGTGGCTTTTACACAAAATACTGCCACAGTCGAGGCATCGGTGACAAATCAGTTCCGTTGAGGGTTTTCTTTTGTTTCTTCGACACTACCCAAGTTGCACCCGGTTTTGCAATGACCGGAAGAATGATATTATCCTCATAACTTGACGTCTTAAACCTTGGGTAATCATCCCGATAAATCCTAGGCAGTTTAAAAAACTCATTGATTACCTTTTCCGAAAATGGCACATCAACCCCTCTCACAAATCCTGTACCCTCTTCACAATCCGGGAGATTGGCATAAAACTCCCTCACTAGCGGCTCTACAGCCGGCTGTGTAGGAGCACTCATAAACACTTCCCTCTGTCTCCCTCGACTCCAGTCTAAGGCTTGACTCGCAGTCAATCCGCGTTCAAGAACAAAGCCCTTATCCTTTCTTTTGATAGCCCCTTCATATCTTTTCTGGGCCTTCTCACTCACGAAGCGGTCATCCACTTTCTTTCCTTTTCCCTTGCCCTTGTATGGATTCTTGACTTTGACCAGCATTTTCTCCAAAATTATAGCTTAACTCAAAAATACACCCCAAAAATTCAGACCTAAGTGTTCTACACAACCAATTCAATCCTGCAAAAATAAACAACACTTCCAAAAATTTGCACTTCAACACCCAAACTACAATTTTTCAAACTTCACCCAAACACTCCAAAAATTCAAAACCCACACTCCTCCAACTCACACAACACCCAAACAATCCTTCCTCTAACAAAAACAAAGCTCACAATCACCCAAATTTCACAACTCAACCATAACCAATTTTTTCAAATCTACAAATTAAAACTTGAAATTGTGCGATAAAAAGTTAGGGAACTTGAGATCTTACCAAAATGAAGGATTATTCACCACCAATTTAGCCAGAAATAGCCCAAATTAAAAAACCCCAAATTCTTGATCCAAAAATTTTCGTGAAATTTTAGCAAAAATTGTTGTTGAATGAGTTGTTTTGGTGTTTATGAGGGTTAAGGGGTAAGAAATTTGGTTGGGAAAACACTAGGAAGGCAATGGATTGAAGTTGGAAATTTTTTCTCTCAAGTGGATGTGAAAGGTTGCGTGAAGAATGAAGGAAGAAAAGTAAGTATTTATAAAAAGCATCCGTCGCCGCGGCAAAGAACAATCTTCGCCGCAACGAAGTTCTTCATTTCAAGAACCCTAATTGAAACCCAGGTTTCGCCGCGGTGAAGAAAATTTCTTCGCCGGGCGAATACATACAGAGGCTGCTCGCCTCGGGCGAAAATGCCTTAGGAAAATTTTGTCCCACCTTCTTCGCCGCGGCGAAGACATTCGGCGAAAACATATAGGAGCTGCAACATTTTTCAGGGTGCTTCGCCAATTTAGGACTTTTCAAAACCCATTTTTCTACAAAGAGCTTCGCCGCGGCGAAGAATACTTCTTTGCTCCAGTGAAGTCTGGAGCATTTTCTGTCCTTTCCTTTGCTGAAAACTTCACCTGAAACACCCAAAAATACACCAATCAAAAATCATTCAAACTCATAAGGCATTGAAACAAATTCAAACACAACAAAATGAAAAACAAATAATTGAAAACACTTGGGTTGCCTCCCAAGAAGCGCCTGTTTATAGTCGATACCTCGACTCTCTCAATCCTTCAAGTCGGAATGACAAGCTGGATTGGAATGGATTTGCAACTCAGCATCCCATCTATGTATGGCTTCAATCTCTGTCCATTGACCGTAAGGGTGCCCTTTTCTTCATGTGACACTTCCACCGCTCTGTATGGGTGAATCCTTGTCATTGTGAATGGTCTGGACCATCTAGACTTAAGTTTTCTGAGAAAAAGCCTAAGTCTAGAATTGAACAACAACACCTTCTATCCTACTTCAAAGTCATTCTTCCAGATATGCTTGTCATACCACCTTTTTGTCTTCTCCTTGTAAATCCGGGCATTCTCATATGATTCGAGATGAAACTTATTGAGTTCGTTCAAAGTCAACATCCTTTTTTCTCTAGCGGCTTTCAAGTCCATGTTTAGCTGCTTGACTGCCCAGTACGTTTTATGCTCAAGTTCTACCACCAGTAAGTGACACGTTTTCCCATAAACCATCCTAAATGGAGACATACCAATAGGAGTCTTGAATGCAGTTTTGTAGGCCCATAACACATCATCTAATTTCCGTGACCAATCCTTCCTTGATGCATTAACTGTCTTTTCTAAAATTCCTTTAAGTTCTCTGTTAGACAGTTCCACTTGCCCACTCGTTTGTGGATGGTAAGGTGTTGCAACTCTATGTGTCACTCCGTACTTACCCAATAGGGTATCCAATTGCCTATTGCAAAAGTGGGATCCTCCATCACTAATAATTGCCCATGGTACCCCAGACCTTGAGAAAATGTTCTTTCCCACAAACTTAACCACAACCCTAGCATCATTAGTCGGCAATGCAACTGCTTCAACCCACTTCGACACGTAATCCACCACTACCAAGATGAATGTGTTCCCAAAAGAATTTGGGAATGGCCCCATAAAATCAATCCCTCACACATCAAATAGCTCAACCACCAGGATGTTGTTCAACGCCATCTCATCTCTCTTTGAAATATTACCCATCCGTTGACATTGGTCACACTCCTGAATCATTCGGAAGGAATCCTTAAAGAGGGTTGGCCAATAAAACCCCGATTGTAGAACTTTGGCTGTTGTCCTAGCTCCTCCAAAATGGCCACCTACTTCCCTCTCGTGACAATACTGTAGAATGCTTTCCATCTCCTCCTTCGGGACACATCTCTGTATCATTTGATAAGCACAGTATCGGTATAGAAATGGCTCTTCCCAAAAGTAGTACTTCAAATCTGAGAAGAATTTTCTCTTTTGTTGATATGTCCTACCACTTGGGAGCACCCTTGATGACAAATAATTTGCAAAATTTGCATACCATGGTGCTTCATCCGCTCTCATCAATTTCTCATCCAGAAATGTTTCTCTAATTGGGATTTCCTCCTCAGTTCCCTTGCTTGGTCTCTCAATCCTTGACAAGTGATCTGCCACAATATTTTTGACCCCTTCTTATCTCGAATCTCTAACTCAAACTCTTGCAATAGTAGGATCCATCTAATCAGTCGAGGTTTCGCTTCTTGCTTTGCCAATAAGTGCTTGAGTGCTGAATGGTCCGTGTAGACGATCACCTTTGCACCTAAAAAATAAGAACGAAACTTGTCAAAAGCAAAAACTACAGCCCACAATTCTTTTTCAGTGGTGGTGTAATTCAATTATGCATCAATGAGTGTTTTGCTAGCATACTGAATTACATGCAACACCTTGTTTTTCCTCTGTCCTAAAACTACCCCTAGAGCAAAATCACTAGCATCACACATTAATTCAAATGGTAGTCCCCAATCAGGAACTGCAATAATAGGTGCAGATACTAATAATTTTTCTAGAGTTAGAAAGGCATGCATGTATTCATCATTAAAGTAAAAAACAACATCTTTATCAACAAATTGCAAAGAGGTTTAGAAATCTTAGAAAAGTCTTTGATGAAGCGTCTGTAAAACCCTGCATGCCCCAAGAAACTTCTGACCGCTTTGACATTTGATGGTGGTGGTAGCTTCTCAGTCACTTATATCTTTGCTCAATCGACTTCTATTCCATCCTTTGAAATCTTATGACCGAGCACTATTCCCTCTTTGACCATGAAATGACATTTCTCCCAATTGAGCACCAAGTTCGTCTCCTTACATCGCTGCAAAACAAGAGAAAGATTAGTTAAACAACTATCAAAGGATGAACCGAAAACTGAGAAGTCATCCATGAAGACTTCTATAAACCGTTCCACCATGTCTCCAAAGATCGACATCATGCATCTCTGAAATGTTGCTGGTGCATTGCATAACCCAAAAGGCATACTTCGGTAAGCAAAGGTGCCATAGGGGCAAGTGAAGGTCGTCTTCTCTTGATCCTTAGGAGCGATGGCAATCTGGTTGTATCCTGAATACCCATCCAGGAAACAGTAATAGACATGTCATGCCAACCTCTCCAACATATGATGAATGAAAGGTAGTGGAAAATGATCCTTCCTTATCGCCTCATTCAATTTCTGGTAATCAATGCACACAGCCCGTCACCGTCCTAGTTGGTATCAATTCATTACTCTCATTCCTTACTACCATGATACCTCCCTTCTTCAGAACCACTTGTATCAGGCTCACCTATGGACTGTCAGAAATAGGATAGATAATCCCCGCATCTAAGAGTTTCACCACCTCCTTTCTTGCCATTTCCTTCATAAAAGGATTCAATCTTCGTTGTGGTTGCACCCTAGGCTTAATATCATCCTCCATGAGTATCTTATGCATGCAAAATGATGGCGAGATGCCTCTAATGTCTGAAATCGTCCATCCAATTACTAGTCTATGTTCCTTCAACACCCTAATCAACCGCTCTTCCTCCAATTTACTCAATCCTGAACTAATGATCACTGGGAAGGTTTTTGAGTCCCCAAGATATACATATTTGAGGAGGGAAGGTAACGGTTTCAACTCAAGCTTTGGAGGTTCTTCATTTTTTTCCTTCTCCTACTCGCCGACTCATCTACCTCTACTGTTCTTGATTTGGCTATACACGCTTCTAAAGGTAATTGTAGGGTGTTTTCTTCAATAGATTCCACAATCAATTTATCCACCACATCAACACTAAAACACGAATCCGATTCGGATGGAAACTTCATCACCTCAAAGACATTGAAAGTTATTGTTTATCCTGAACTCTCAACAATAGCTTTCCTTCTTGCACATCTATTAGTGCTCTCCTCGTGGCCAAGAATGGTCGGCCCAAAATAAGAGGAATTTCCTTATCCTTTTCCATATCCAGAACCACAAAATCAGTTGGAAAAATTATCTTATCCACCTTCACCAACACATCCTCCACTATCCCCCTCGGATGTTTTATGGACCTATCTGCTAGTTGCAACGACATGGTCATTGGCTTCACTTCAACAATTCCCAATCTCCTGAAAATAGAAAAGGGCATTAAATTAATACTAGCACCTAAATTACATAAAACACGATCAAACATAATATCTCCTATAGTGCAAGGAACAGTAAAACTCCCTGGATCTTTGAGCTTCGGGGGTAACTTCTTCTGGAGAATGGCACTGCATTCCTCTGTAAGCATGAACGTTTCCTCATCTTCTAACTTCCTTTTGTTCGAAAGGATTTCCTTAAGGAACTTCTCGTAGCTCGGCATCTGCTGCAATGCATCTGCAAAAGGAATGTTAATATGCAATTTTTTAAAAATTTCAATAAATTTTAAAAACTGCTTATCCTAATTTTTCTTCTTCAGTCTCTGAGGAAAAGGTATGGGTGGAGTGTGATGTGCCAACTCTGGTGGTATCTTGGTGAATGGCAATTTCTCCTTCTTCTGCCTTTCATCCTTCTTCTTGTTCTCTTCCTCCAAACCGCTTGGTTTCTCATCAACAACGATCTCTTCATCAACTTCCTCTTCAGAATCTTCCTTTCCAACTTGCTCAGCCTCCTTGCCAGCTCGCTCAACTTCTTCCAAAACTGTCCCACTTCTCAAAATTATGGCATTTGCTTGCTCATGTGGGTTAGTCACCATGTTGCTTGGTAAAGAACCCTGCGGTCTCTCATTTAGCTTCTCGGCCAATTGGCCCATCTGTACCTCAGGATTCCAAATGGATGCCCCCTGATTTCTAAAATTTGTCCTCGTCTCATTCATGAAACCCGTGGTCTCCTACAAGAATTTCCCAAACAAATTGAAAGTTAATAAATCTAAGTTCTTTAAGCACAAGAATCCTAGAATGATTTCATTGATTCTTGAATCTATCTCTAGCATCAATACTACAATGGTGATTACCCAAGAAGCATTTCTCAATCTCATCATGTTCATCACACATAGACAGTAAACTCAAAGTAATCACACAATCAAAGCACACTCATGTGAAAAAGAAAATAATCTATTACTTAACCCATAAAAATCCGAATTACAATCAAAACCCTAACCCAAACTAGGTTAGTTCATGGCTAAATCAATAATACTAACAAAAGATACGAAAATATTGAAGCTAAACATAATGTAAACAAGAGAAAAGAAAAGAAATCTCCCCAAATGACGAATCCACTGGTTTAATCTCCAATCTTCACCCTTTACAATCTAAAAATCACTCAAAAATGAAAACTAAGAAATGTAAAAAGCTCTCAAAACTACTCGAAGACGACCCTTAGCAAAAAGACTAAGTTTTTCTTTTATACCTCGCCCAAAATCCTCAGAAAAACCTAAAAAGTAAAACTGTGCGTTTTACAAAAACTGGAAAATGCAAACTTTGCCACAGCAACAAAACGCTGAATCTGGTGCATGACTGGCCCATTTCGCCATGGCGAAGCTTCCTAAAGAATTCTAAAAATTACAGAATTGCCCCTTTGCTTGCTTCTTTGCTTGATTCTTCGATCTTCAGTGCTCTCCCTTGGGAACAAGCTTCATAGTCCTTTATTCTGCTTCAAAACTCTCCCAACTTCTGAGATCTCCTTACTTCTGAGTCCAGAATTTCCAATTCTATCTTTATTTGCTCAAAATGTCCATTTTAACCTGAAACACAAAATGTAACGAATTAAGCAACAATTCAGGTCAAAATGAACTAGAAAATATCTAAAATCCGACTAAAAGTCTAATAAAACAGTATAATCCACGGATTATCAATTTACATTGCTATTCTTAACATGTGGTATCAGAGCTTTTTTTTTTTTTTAATCTCTGCTGGCATGTAATTGTTTGTTGCAAATTTAGAGAATATTGCATAAAATTGGGAATTTTTCTTTAAGCCCGTAAGTTTAATAGGACATAACTTCTTGAATAAATCAAACATGTTTTCGATTTTAGTGTCATTAGAATCCTTGTTGAAAAATCTTTCCAACGATATATTATTTGTCGAAAACGGAGTTGTGGTCGAAAAGTTTTGCTAGTTTAACGTTTTGGTTAAAATTACCATTTGGGTGATTTCAGTAGCCATTTACAACGTCGATTTGGGATGAAAATGTCATTTGGGATGTCATTGACATAGGCCATACATCCATGTTCAAGTTTCCACTCTAAAATGTCAAAAAAAGGTCGGAATTGGGCTGTTAAAAACTGTAGAAAACGGTTTAAAAGTTGTAAAAACCAAGTCAAGAAGACCCGGTCAAACTGGGTCAAATCTGCTTGGTCAAGGATAAAACGGGTCAAATTGACCTAGTCAAAGCCAAAGGTCAAACCTACCTGATCAAACTCACCCAACGACCTAGACGGGTCAACCCGACCCGATCAACGAACTGGTCAATGAGTCAAACCGAGTCACTGAATTAGTCAAGGTGGTCAATCTGGTCAATGAACAGGTGAAGGTCAACTCGACCCGATCAAACTGGTCAATATGGCCAGGGTTGACTAATGGCGCATGTTGGCACATGAAGGTGAACGTGCTTGTGTTAGGCGCATGGAGGAGATGTGTTTTGGCGCAAGTAAGCACGTGGGAGAGTCGTGAAGGCATTTGAAGGTGCATGCAAGAGTGTGTTGTCTTCTAGAGGCGCGTGATGGCGCTTGAGGACACTTGGTTGTGCGTGGTTGAATCACGGTGGCACATGGGAGTTGGTGACAGCACGTGTGATGGTTTTTATGTCATTTATTAGTCTGTTATGCATAAATAATGTGTTATATTGTATTGATTTATATTATGTTGTATTATATGCAATAATTCATGTTATAACTATTTGAGGTTTTATGATCATATATATTTGATTAATTTAGAGCAGCCACAACATGTAAGTTATGATAATATATGCATTAAGTAATATTAATTATGATCATATAAAGTTAATAACATCGTTCTGTAGTTAATTATGTTAATATAATCATTTTACCCATAGGGAATGTTATATTTTCATGATTAATTAGGATGAAATAGAAATTATTCTTATTTCTTAATCAGCCCACAGGTATTATGAAATATTAATAGTTTCTAGTTTCATCATTAAAGGATAATAGATCATAATATGTAATGTCTTTGCCCACAAAGAGATTTTATGATATGTCGATTCATTTATGATTTGTTATTTGTTTTACATTGGTAAACTTATAACTGTTGTTGATGGTTTGTGCCTCATAATTTATTTAGTAAGCATATCTGTTGATATACCTACAGTTGATCAAACTTTGATGATGGTTGAGGATAAAGTTCCTTATTTAAATGGTGATAACTACAAATCCTGGAGGGAGGCTATCCTTCTTCATTTAGGATGCATTGATCTTGACTATGCTCTTCGTAAGGAAGAGACACCTACACGTACAGATACAAGCACTCAGTCTGAGATTGCTTTGTATGAACAATGGGAGCAATCCAACCGTTTAGGCATGATGTTTATCAAATCTCACATTATGAGTAGTATTAGTGGGTCGATACTAGAGTGTGAGAATATCAAGGATCTGATGGATGCAATTCATGCTCAGTTTGAAGCATCAGATAAGGCATTAGGCAGCACCCTAATGAGTAGATTGACATCCATGAAGCTCATCAGTATTAAAGGAGTTTGTGAGTACATTATGAAAATGAGGGACATTGCTGCTCAATTGAGATCCATTTAGATGGCGATTAATGATGATTTCCTGGTGCATTATGTCCTGAACTCTCTCTCATCTCATTATACTCCTTTCAAGATATCCTATAACACACAAAAGGCTAAATGGTCAATCAATGAGCTTTTGACCATGTGTGTTCAAGAGGAGGAGAGATTGCTTCAAGAAGTGAATGAAACTGCATATCTAGTGACAGGAAATGTCAAGCACACTTCAAACAAGAATAAGAAGTGGAAGGGAAAAGGCAAGTTGCATGAGGTTACGAGCAAAGGAAATAAGGACAACGTCAAGTAGTGTTTCTTTTGTAAAAGAAAGGACACATCAAGAAGGATTGTCCTAAAAGAAAGGCCTGGTTGGACAAGAAAGGTAATCTCACATTTCTTGTGTGTTATGAATCTAATATGATTTGTGTTTCTCATAATGATTTGTGGATTGATTTTGGTTCTACAATCCATGTTTCTAATACCATACAAGGTTTTTTGGATCAAAGGAAACCGATGGGAAGTGAATGCAACATCTATTTGGGAAATAGGATGCCTTCACGTGTTGAAGTTGCTGGAAAATATAGACTTATTTTAAGCACTAATTTTATTTTGGATTTGGAATGAAAATTTTATATTCCAAGTTTTTCTAGGAATTTAATTTCAGTTTCTAAACTTTTACCTTGTGAATACTCTTTCAACTTTTATGGTAATTCTTTTAAGTTAATTAAGAGCTCATCTATTGTTGGAAATGGTACTATGGTTGATGGTTTGTTTAAAATTCATTTAAGTGATACTGTTCCTTATAGTTTAACAACTTCACATGCTAGTACTGGTATTAAATGTACTGTTATGAGTGAAAACTCTTCTTTTCTGTGGCATAGGAGATTAAGATATATCTCCATTGATAAGATTAAAAGATTGGTAAATGCTAGAGTTCTTGAAACCCTTGACTTTACTGACTTTGATACTTGTGTGGACTACATTAAGGGAAAGCAGACTAAGACGAGTTCTAAACCTTTAGAGATCATACACACAGATATTTGTTGCCTTGACATGAGCTATAGCAGATAGAAAAATTTCATCACTTTTATTAATTATCACTCATGATAGATGCATCTCTATTTGCTTCATCACAAGGATTAAGTATTGGATGCTTTCAAAATATATAAAGCAGAAGTAGAGAAACAATGTGGAAAACAAATTAAGATCGTGAGATCTAATAGAAGTGGTGAATATTATGGTAGATACATCAGTACAGGACATGCATTTGGTCTATTTGCTAAATTTCTTCAAGAGCAAGGTATGGTGGCTCAATACCCCACGCCTGGCACACTATCTCAGAATGGTGTAGTAGAATGGAGAAATAGAACATTAATGGATATGGTATGGAGTATGCTTAGTAACTCCAAACTTCCTCATTCTTTGTGGATTGAACCTCTTAAAACTACAGCATATTTATTAAACCGAGTTCCAACTAAGGCGATTCCCAAAATGCCATTTGAGTTATGAAAAGGTTCGAAACCAAGTTTAAGTTATTTACGCGTTTGCGGTTGCTCAGTTGAAGTTAGAGTTTATAATCTGCAAGAACGGAAGTTAGATCCTAGGACTATTAGTGCATATTTTATTGGATATGTGGAAAAATCCAAGGGATATAAGTTTTATTGTCCGAACCATTCTAGTAGAATTGTTGAATCAAGAAATGCCAAATTTCTTGAGAATGACATGGTCAGTGGGAGTGATCAAATCAGAGACTTAGTCCTTGAGAAAATTGATGTTTCAAGTAATGCTCCTACATCACATAAAAGATTGGTTATTCATCCAAACAGGGTGAAAAATGAGGTACTCATCAATCAAAGTCCATGTTCTGATGAGATTGTTTTAGAAGATCATTCTGAACAACCTCCGCCGTAGGAGGAACAACCAGTTGTGCAATAGTCTCAACAAGAGACTGATGATACAACATTAAGGAGATCTACTAGAACAAAGAAATTAGCAATTCCTACTGACTATGTAGTGTATATGCAAGAGTCTGACTATGACATAGGTGTTAAGGATGTCCTAGACACGTTTTTACAAGCTATAGATAGTAGTAAATCTGAGTTGTGGTATAATGCCATGATTAACAAGATGAATTCTATGGCGGATAATAAAGTTTGGAACCTTATTGAGTTGCTTATTGGAAAGAAACCTATTTATTGTAAATGGGTATTTAAAACCAAAAGGGATTCATTAGGCAACATTGAGAGATACAAGGTTAGGCTTGTTGCTAAGGGGTTCACGCAAAGGGAAGGGCTAAATTATAAAGAATTTTTTTTTTCCAATTTCTAAAAAGGATTCCTTCCGCATTATTATGGCATTAGTTGCCCATTTCAATTTAGATTTACATCAAATGGATGTGAAAACAACTTTCCTTAATGGAGATTTGAGGAAGAGGTTTATATGAAACAACCTGATGGGTTCGTTTCAAGTGATGGTAAGCATTTGGTTTGCAAGCTTAAGAAGTCCATCTATGAACTTAAACAAGCCTCCCGACACTGGTATTTAAGATTTCACATTGCTATCTCTTCATTTGGTTTTGTAGAGAATGTCATGGATCAATGTATACACCACAAGGTTAGTGGAAGCAAAATCTTCTTTCTTGTGTTATATGTAGATAATATTTTGCTTGCAACTAATGATTTGGGTTTGTTGGATGAGGTGAAACAATTTCTCTCTCAGCATTTTAGTATGAAAGATATGGGTAAGGTGTCTTATGTCATTGGCATTAAAATTCATAGGGATAGGTCACAATATGTTTTGGGACTATGTTAGGAAGCCTATAATAATAAAATTTTTGAGAGATTTAGGATGAAAGGATTGTTCACCTAGTGTTGCACCCATTGTTAAGGGTGACAGGTTCAATCTGAACCAATGTCCTACACTAAAGATTGAAAAAGAACAAATGAAAACTATTCCTTATGCTTTAGCTATTGGACGCCTAATGTATGCTCAGGTCTTTACTAGACCTGACATTGCTTTTGTAGTTGGCTTGTTAGGAAGATATCAAAGTAATTCAGGTTTAGATCATTGGAGAGATACAAAGAAGGTCATGAGGTATCTTCAAGGAACTAAAGGTTTCATGCTTACTTATAGATGGTCTGACATTTTAGAAGTCATCAGATATTCAGACCCAGACTTCTTGGCTGTGTTGATTCTCGGAAATAAACATCCAGATATGTTTTTATGCTAGCCAGAGGTGCTATATCCTGAAGAAGTGCCAAACAATCTTTGGTTTCCACTTCTACCATGGATGTTGAATTTGTTTCCTGTTTTGAGGCTACTACATATGGTATTTGGTTGAGAAGTTTCATTTATGGCCTTGGAGTTGTTGAGTCTATCTCTAGGCCAATAAGGTTGTATTATGATAATTCAATTGTTGTGTTCTTTGCTAAGAACAATAAGAGTGGGGGTCGAAGTAAACAAATCGACATTAAATACTTAGCAACAAGGGAGCACATTAAAGCCAAAGAAGTGCTCATTGAGCACATACACACCAAGCAAATGATTGCTGATCCTCTGACAAAAGGCATGCCACCAAAGACATTCAAGGATCATGTAGTACAAATGGAACTACGTCCCGCTTTGTCACTGTGAGAGATAATACTTTCATTCTCTGAAACTTTGTAATTTAGTTTGTTTTCTCTTTTAAGTTGTATACATTTTGGTTGGAGACAAACAAACATTCTAGAGGACCTAGAACAAACATTTGAGATTTGATCATAAAGTAATATTCCACATTTAAGCGTTTATTTAGAAGGGAAAATTTGCGTAGTAAACATGGAAGGTAATACTTGTTTAAAAATGACTTACCGCTATGATTCATGCAATTTTATTTTTCTAATTAAGCATAAAGAATATAAAACTTCTATGTTGTGGATTGTGTAATAAATGTTTGGACCAAGTGGGAGAATTTTAGAATTTTAATTAATTAAAACTCATTGCCCTAAAATTACTATTTGGTCCTTCACTTTTATGTATATTATTTTATTTTAAAAAAAATAAACTGCTGATTAGTTTTTAGCAGTTATCCCCAGTTGTTGTCTTTGATGGAAAGACTTCTGCGTACTTTAAAAGGGGAACAGTCACAGGTCCCCAATACATGTAATTAATTATTATGATTCTCAAAAACCATCATTCTGAGAATTGCAGTGCATTGGAAGAGTTTGTAACTTTTGAAGAACACAGCAACAACAAAATTGCTATAGCTAGAGGTTAGTGGTTAAATTATTTTGTTTCCAAAAATTTCCATGAATATAAGAACATGTACATAAATAATGATATGAACATATACATGTTGATATGGAGTGATTTACATTGCTGTTTTTAACATTGATCACAAGTACTCTTTTTTTTTAACAACTCTTACTGATGAAGATGATAATCTAAGCTACCCATGCAGTCCTATTTATAGCATGAGATCAGTCAATTAAATAACTAAATTATCCCTGTTAAGATTAATGAATTTCAGCATCTTTATCACAAAACACAATATTTTATCAACATGCAATTTGTGAAGTGTGAACATCTATATTTGTCTATTGACTTGGGAACACACTACCATACTTGTACATCTCACCAACTAAAACAATTAAAAAATATATTATATACAATTTGAATTTCTACACACACATATATATAATGATTCTGTAATAAAGACGTTTTTACATTGATTTTCTAAAATTTGAATACCATTAGATTCACTAACCTAAAATGATATTTTGTAGATCAATTCCAATTGCATTCAAGCATAATCCTTATAAAAAAACAAAAAACAAAAAAAAAAAAAACCTAAGGTTTAGGTTTTTTTTTTTTTTTTTTTTAATTCTATCCCATGGCATGTCTTGTGGTATGATATCTTTGTCTTTGTATTTCTTTGATTGCTCTTCTCCTCTTGTCTCCTATCCGTCGCATGCTTAAGATAAATAAATAAGAGGAGATTAGGTTCTCTGTCTATTATGCTTTTTTTTTTTTTGGTTCCTTTCTCAAGGTCTGTCCTAAGGTGAGATGGTTAGGTTTTTTTATGACCTCTTTGTACATTTTTTCTCTTTTTATGATGCTACTTACTTACCAAAACAAAATAAAAAAATAAGGACATCTTCACTAAAAATTATTATTATTATTATTATTATTATTATTATTATTATTATTATAGAGAGAGAGAGAGAGAGAGAGAGAGCTAGCACTAGCCTAGGGTTAGCCTAGAGCCGGCGGTGGGTTGTGTCATGCCATGCACAAAAAAAGCACGGCACAACACAACATGAAAATACGCAGGCCGTGCCATGGGCCTTAAAAAAAGCCCGTGGGCTGATAAGAGCTTGAAAGTATACATTTTATATTTTATTAGTGATTCAATTGGATTATTTGTGGAAAAAGGTGTTTAATTGTTGGAATTTGAATGTATTATTTCATAAATACCTTTTACGGGATCACAGGTGTATTTTGAGTATTTTCATGTTGAAACCGATATTTGAAGGAAAAAGAATGATGTCGATGGAATTCGTGACTAGTAGGAACAAACGGTGTAAGAATCGGAGTTGAAACGAGAAAGTTATGACTAGTCGAAACTACAACGTAAAATCTGGAAATCCTTTAAGATGAGCATGTTTCGATGTTTTGATCATAACTTGAGCTGTGGTAATCAGAATTCTGGTGGCGTTGGAAAGCTTATTCAAAGAGCTAAAAAGTTCATGTTGATGACTTTACCAAATTCTGAAGTTCATAGACTCTGGGAACAGAAAGAACGATCACCATAGTGATCATTTCTCATCGTCACAGTGATGGGTCTCAGGCCTGTTTGGGTTATTGTATTCTCCTAATCTGAATTTGAGTGGGTTAAGGATTTTAATTCTTTTCCTAAGTAACCTGAAAACCGTAGACTATAAATAAGGATTTTTAATTAGTTTTAAGGGGGATTGAAGAAGGAGAAAGGATGGCCACTACTTTGGAGATCGGAATTCTTGCGATTCTCGTTCACAAATTAGAGAAGTGTTTCTATTTTCCGTTCTTGAACTCATGTTATTCAATATAATGGTTGTTTTCATTACTGTAGTTATGAACTAAATCTCTTTTCTAGGGCTAAAGATGTAGCCCAATTTATGAATATGTGTTGACATTATTGTTGTGATTTTTAATTGAGCATTAATTCTAAGTTTTATTATTGTGTATAATGCTTTCAATTCTTAAGGATCCAAGAGTTGAATGATATCATGAGTTGGGTTGAGATCGAGAGATGAAACCTGATTAGTCTAACGTAATAAAACCATATATTGAGCGAACGCTAGAGATAGGTTACCGCGATCTGTGAGGCTCTGGTAAATTCCATAGAACTTAATGATCTCTTAGCTTCTAAATACAACTTAGAGATATTTTGGGTTGTTGTTTAAGGGTTAATTCACTAATTGTTCGAGAGAAGGTTAGTGGAATATCAGGGAGTTTGGCCTTTAGAATAAGCTTAATTAGGTTAGCAATAATTGTCAATCCATAGGATTAAATTGGTGTGAAATTTGTGCCCTAGTTTTAGTCATATTGATCTTTACATCAAAGTGTTTATAAAATTCTGCATTTATTTAGATTTTAATTTGTTTTCTTTTTCATTAAATTTATCATAAAATTTTGTTTCATCAAATAGCAATAACATAGACTAGTTTGGTACTTGGTAGATAGTTCTCTTGGGATTCGACACTCGTTTACTCGAGCTTTATTACTTGCACGATTTTACACTTGCGAATAGCCTGTCATGGGCTGGCACGGCATGACACAAAAAAAAAAAAATTATAAAATAATAAAATTAATAGCTATTTTTTAAAATAATTGTTACCTCCCTATGCAAAGGGATAACAGTTATTTAAAATAGTTGTTACCCCCCTACACGAGGGGGTAATGGCTATTTTAAATTTTAAATAGTCGTTACCCCCCTGTGTGGGTGGGTAACGGCTATTTCATGTATAATTTTTTTAATTTTTTGATGATTTTTTTCCTATAAATACCCAATTATTTCTCTAATTTTTTCACACTCAATTTCGATCTTCATTCTCCTTTCTCTCTCAACTCTCAAGCTCTCATAATCTCTCTCAAATTCTCAATTATTTTTTTTCATCGTATTTATTTTAATTTTTAGTCAAAATTCAAAATGGATCCAAATTCAAATGAATTTAATCCTTCTAATTATTTTGATAATGAGTTACCACCACAAAATCTATCACAATCACCCCTGGAAAAGAAAAGAAAGCAAAAATCAATGGTTTGCGAGCATTTTACTCAAACACAAGAAACAGTTTGTGGTGAAATCATGCGACATGCAGTGTGCAAATATTGTGGTTCTAATTTGGCCAATTCAAGTACAGGCGGCACTAGGCATCTTTGGAGGCATATAAAGGGACATTGCAAAAAAATGCCACAACATTTAAAAGGGCAACAACAAATTTCATTTACAAGGGGTGAGAACAATAAGGGTATGTGATTCAACTAGTAGTCAATCAAATACTGTAATGAGCGAGATTTCTACCTTCACATATAGTCAACAAAACATGAGAGACTATATGGCTAGGTACGTTGTCGCAACCGATCAACCTTTTTCATATGGTGATGATCCAATTTTAGAATGGTATATGCAAAATAGTGTACAACTTGTTTTTAGGAGAATTCCTAGAAATACTTTGAGAGTTGATATTTTTAGAATTTACAATGAAGTGAAAACAAATATTAAAAATACACTTAGTAAATTTAATGGAGTTATTTCGTTTACTTCTAATTTATGGACGGTCACTAATCAAGATTTATGATATATTTGTGCAACGGGTCATTTTATTAATTCAAATTGGCAACTAGAAAAAAAATTCTTGCATTTTGTGTATTAGAATATCCACATAGTGGTGTAACTATTTATGAAGAATTAGCTAAAATTTTTAGTGAATATGAAAAAAATGATAAATTTTGTTCTCTCACATTCAGTAATGTATCATCAAATGATAGAGTTATTGATTTTTTGTCAAAACAATTAAATCCACCTTATGAAGGCCAATTATTTCATATTAGATGTGTTTGTCACATAATAAATTTAATTGCACAAGATGGAATAAAATCAATTGAAAATGAAATATCTTTAATTAGGCATGCAATTACATTTATTTCATCATCTCCTTCACGTTTACAACAATACCATAGTATGTGTAATCAAAAGGGGTTACAAAAGAGAAAATTGAAAACTGATGTTAGGACTCGTTGGAACTCCACATATTTAATGTTAAAATCTTGTGAATCATGTGAAAATGCTATTACACAATTTTTTAATACAAAACAATATGATCATTTATTGACTAGAAATCATTGGGAACTTGGTTTTTCCTTAATGAATATTTTAAAACCTTTAAATGATGCTACTGAACAATGTTCTGGTATTTATTATCCTACAACTTGTTTAGTCTTATATCATATAGTAGATACTAGTTCTATTTTTAAAGAATATAAAGATCATACAGTTTTTGGAACTATTGCAAAAAAGAAAAATGGAAACAAAATTTAGAAAATATTGGGAAAAAATGCCTATATTGTTTGCTTTAGCTACTATAATGAATCCTAGGGTAAAATTATTAGGAGTGAATAATATGATACAAGAAATTTCAGCAAATCTAAAGACCCCATTAAAAATTTCAATAGAAGATGTTAAAACTTTTTTACTTCAAATGTATTCACATTATGAAGTCAGACATGGAAACACGACAAGTATACAACCACCAATACCATCAATGTCAAGTTCCTCCATAGGTAAAAAAGAGCGTATTTGGTCTATCATCACTAAAGGTAAACAACCAGTAGGTGCAAGCTCTTCATATGATGAAATTAAAAATTATTTTAGCATGAATCATTTGGCTGAAATTACGATTCAAAGTGATCAATTTGATATTCTTCAATGGTGGAAAGCACATCAAAAGACTTATCCTATACTTTCCACCATTGCACATGATTTACTAACACCTCCAGTTTCCACAGTAGCATCAGAATCAGATTTTAGTACAGGTGGGTGTGTATTGGATGAGAGAAGATCAAGTTTACATCCAAGTGTTGCTGAAACCATTATGTGTATGAAAGATTGGGTGGCCCAGATTTCAAGCTTCAAAATCGTGTTGCTGAAAATATATTTGAGGATTTTAAGAATTTAGAAATTAATGAAAATGAAGATGTATAATAATTTTTAATCCTAATTTCTAAGTTTGTATTTGTAATTTATAATTATAACTTATAAGTAATAAAAAGTGTTGAAATTCAATTAATATTTCAATAAGTCATTATTTTATTATATTTCATAGTGATTATATATTTTTAATTAATATAAATACAAAATGTCACTAAATATAACGTATAAAATATTTTTATAATAATTATTAATAATAAATCAAAATTACCATAATTTATAAATATTAAAATTAAATATTTTTACAAAGTACGTGGGTTGGCCCATGGCACGGCCCACGGCATGGCACGATATATTACGGGTCATGCCATGGGCCTTCAAATTTTGTGGGCCGACACGGCATGAAATTGTACGGGCCTTGGTACGGCACGGCCTACCACCACCTCTAAGATAGCCAGCTCCCTTATTCGGATATTAAAAAAGTCAATAGTTTATTAGGATTATGCTCTAAATAGTATATAAATTCCTAAGTTACTTGATTCACTAATTAAATTCGAAAGCAAATAAAACAAAATTTTAGATTATAAATAAATAAGACTAATCTCATGTTTACTATTATTTATTTAAATTCTAAATAAGTAATAGTAATTGTCTGTTTCTATCAAAAGTTAATATAAAAAAGGATGATATGAATGATATTATGAGAAATTTTTTTTTCCTAAATTATACTAAAAACTTGTTATCAACAAGGATAAATCAACTTATTCTTAAAATACGACATATGATTTTGAACATGCATCAACCACAAATGATTTTTTTTCAAAAGTTGTTAAAATGGCTTAATCATGGCCAAGGGCGACATGCTTTAAATTATGTTAACTATGATGTTTACAATAGCTATATGTTAATATTAGGTTTTAGATACCTTTAAACTATTTTTTTTAAAGATAATTAAAAAAAACATTTTGTTAAATATAGAATTTAGTGCAAATTCTTAGTTAGTAGGTGTTAAGCAGCGACTTTGTTGAACAAAAAGAAAAAAAGAAAGCATACACATTCATATTGACTAAAACGACTGAGCAAATCCTTAGCCCCACCACTGACCACAGGCATTTTCTTTTGTGTGTGTGTGTGTGTGTGTGTGTGTGTTTTAAGGCATGATTACAAGTGAAAAGGACTTAAAAATTAATGGAAAATTATCTCAAATAACTGCTGTTCATCAACATGATACAGATTAAGCAGAATGACAAAAATTATGAATGATGATATAAGAAAAAAAAATTCCTAAATTGTACTAAAAACTCCTAATCGACAAGGATAAATCAATAGATTCTCAAAATACGACCTATATATATTTCTATCAAAAGTTGTTAGAATGGCTTAATCATGGACCCAAGCGACATGTTTTAGACTATTGTAACTATGATTTTATTATAATCATGTGTTAATATTGGTTTTTAGATACATTTAAATTATTTTTAATATAATGATGATAATTTATTAATAAGCCTTTTTGTCAAAAATAAAATTTAGCATAGTCGACTTTAATGCAAAATCTTTGTTACGCAGCTGTAAGCTGCAACTATGCGGACCAAAAAGAAAGAAAGAAAGGACGTAAGAGTCACCAAAACAGACGATATGAGAGAAAAATAGTGAAGGGAAAGAAACCGAGAGAAAATAAGGAAGAAAAGAAAGGGAAAATTAAAGACAAAGATGATCGCAAATGGCGCCACATTACAATTATTGCCAATTGGTTTGTCCTTAGTTAACTTAATCATATTTATTGTGATCGATAGTAACAAATACCAACCCAACTACATCTTCATAATACCCGAGAGAAATAATTATATATGGCTACACATCAAACTTCGTTTGTTTATGCCATTTTCGATCACTATTAAGTCTTTATTTGGTGTTCTTCATATTCTTATTGGTGAGATAATAAAACATATATATATATATAATGCTGCAGATTGGTTAAACCACTTTGGTTTTAGATTACCCATTTTAAAGTGCAGCGGAACATTTACCAAGTAGATTAAGACATTTCGAGGTTTTAGCCAGATTAAACACAAGTGCAGAAAGTAAAGAACACAATCATATGCATGGTTTGGCTAAATCCACTTTTAGCTTACATCCATGAGACTTTGTCCAGATCAAAGCAATCCACTAAGTTAAAAACATATTATAAGATACAGTTCAAAGCTGATCTAAGTTACAGTAAAAAGAACTCCCTGTTCAACTTTATACTTAGAACCACACTCTGAATCTTTAGCGCGTATCAACTCCTTGGAGCTTCCTCTCACTGGGAACACATCTGAAAATAGCTTGTAAACCACCAAGCTCAAGCACCGACGCCACGCACCAACATAAGCGAAGGAACCACGTTCCAGCAGTCATTAGTTCTATGTATGATATGGTGAGGTTTTGGCACAAAATGGAAAATGAACCTTGAACCTTAAGAGAAAGTACTCTAAGAAATTCAGAGTAAAATGAAATAAGAGATCAAAAGGTTAGATCCATTTGCGCAAGAAAGAGTATTATATAATGAAGGATTTCTTGCTTAACAAAATAGTGCCATGTCAGTCGACAAGGAGCTAACCCATGTTTGTCCAAATAAGAAAAGTATTCCTTCTTTTGGTTTGGACCACAAAACAAATTGGGAAAGATAACTTTATTCCCTAGGACCACTTAAGGAAAATATGACACATGTAAAAAGGTCCTAAATATCAAGAGACAAAGATAAACATAATATTTTTCTCTTTATCAAACATGCAACTTGTGTCAGGTTGCAAAAAGTCTGAAGCGAGAGTGAAGCATAGACCGTTGTGCACACACACTCGAGACGAAACAAGCCAAGACACATGTTTGACAAACTGTGTGCACTAAGAATTGATGTGCACACACACAAAAGATGAGACAAGCCAAATAAAAGGATTGGCAGCAAGTTTGCACACCTAACTGTTGTGCACACACACAATTCATAAGTTTGACAAAAATAAATATTCCACATTCTCCCCCTTTGTCAAACTTATGAACAAAGATCATAATAAAAGAGATCAAGTGCAAACCTGTCTAAATAAACCATTTAAGACCTACATATTTGCACACACAAAACATGAAAACAAGATAGCCAAAAACAACACAAATGTAAACACATGGTTAGTAAGTAAAACTGTTAAAAACGTCAAAGCAAGATAACTAAGGAGTTTTAAAAAGTAACAAACAAAATAACAAACTTCCTAACAAACTCTCTGAGGAGCTATTGCACGCCAAAGAAGATTTCTTAGGCGTCTTCTTCGTTGAGGCGGGGGTGGACTCACTATGTGAGTGTTTTGAGGTTTGGTGGTCACTGGAAACAAGGGATGAACCAGGGGAGGTTGAGCGATTTGATTCATTCCTTTTACTTCCCTCTTCAGAATCTGAATCATTTGCTGGAGGAGAAAGGATTTTTGGTGGCATTTGACCCTGCAATCTGGCTTTCTTTATAGTCAGGAATCCCTTTCCCAAGGATTCATCTTTTCTTATAGGATCCTCCATTGCTTTGTTCCTTGATCCATGTGAGAACAGAAAAAAATGATAAATTTTTTAGAGAAGAAAAATCATAAGAAACAGAGGAAATAGTCAGTACTATTAGGGTTTTAGAAAAAAAAAAATTAAGACTGATGCAAGGAATAAAAGGGGTAGCATAATTAAAGCAAGCAGCGATTTTGATATCCTGAAAAAGAGTTTTACCAAAAATAGGACTCTATCCTAAATGAGTGTACATATGTAATTGTGTGAGCACACAACATCCCAAAACAACATTAGAAATTTTCAAAAGACTAGACTTTATTGAGCAAAAAAAATTAAAGAACATAAAAAATAGAATTATGAAATGCTTCACATGAATTTTTGAAGCTCGAGATAGTTAATCTGTGCAAAGCAACCTAAGAGATCAAATTTTCAATCTTAAAACGCACAAAAACTCATACGGAAGTTGTCAACATAGTGCAATCAAAACAACACTTCCTTAATCACACACCAGTAAGATAAATTTCCAAGGGCTTGTCTTAGTATGTGATAGTGTCCTCAAGGGGGTAAAATGCCACATTGGTCAATTTTAAATTTTGCAAGAGAAGTTCCCCATTCCCTTATGCCCAACTATATTTTGCATTTTTCTTTTTCAGCATAGGAAATAAAGATTTTTCTTTTCATTTTGATCAAAGGGCAAATAACTCTCATAAATGTAACCAAAATGTAGCTTTCACACTTGCAAGAAGGTAGTCCTCTCAATGGTAGATTTTCCAAAATATAGGGTCCCTACAAATCAGAAAATTACTCAAAACAACTTTCACACTTCATGCAAGGTAGCTTTTTCATGATGGTGACAAGAATGGATTGTCAACTCATGGTACAATAAGGTCATGTTATAGAGAGAGTCTTAATGGATACAACATACTAGAGTTAGCACACAGATAAGAGAAAATAAATGATAATTAGAGTGCTAGCACATATCAAGGAAACTTGACAAACAAAAATAAAAGTAGCATGTTCATGCTTTATTCATCAACTGAAATGAAAAACTATTCAAGTTGAAGTAGTCCAATGGACTTCCTCAAGAAAACAAAAGTACCATAGTCTAGTGCTTTTATAAATAAATCAGCCAATTGAGATTTTTTGTTCACATGAGTAAATGCAAGGATATTCTTTTGAACTAACTCCCTAATGAAATGATGTCTTATGTCAGTGTGCTTAGTCCTAGAATGCTAGATTGGATTCTTAGAGATGTTAATGGCACTCGTGTTATCACAAAATATTGTCACACAATCTTGGTCAATACCATAATCATACAACATTTCCTTTAACCATAAAATTTGAGTGTAACAACTCCCTGCGACAATGTACTCAGCCTCGACAGTGGATAAAGAGATTGCATTTTGCTTTTTGCTGTTCCATGTGACAAGATTGCTTCCAAGATAGAAACATCCACCTAAAGTACTGTTCCTATCATCCAAACTTCCTGCCCAATCCGTATCACTATATCCAACCAAACAATTATTAGAATCAAATGAGTACCAAAGGCCAATTTCACACGTACCTGAAACATATTTCGTGATTCTTTTCACTCCATTCAAGTGCAACTCAGATGGATTACTTTGAAACCTAGCACAAACACCAACACTAAAACAAATATCAGGCTAGCTAGCAGTTAAGTAAAGAAGACTTCCAATCATGCTTCGATACATCTTATTGTCTACCTTTTTACTATGTTCATCTTTGCATAGCTTAAGGGTAGCACTCATAGGGGTTATAGCATGCTTTGCATTATTAAGACAAAACCTTTTCAAAATGTTTCTAGCATACTTTGACTAGGAAACAAATATGCCATTGTTCATTTGTTTAATTTGAAGGCCAAGAAACATATTCAATTCCCCTACCTTACTCATCTCAAACTCATTTTTCATCAGACAAATGAATTCAAGGGCATGTGAATGAGATGTAGAACCCAACACAATATCATCAACGTAAATCTATGCACAAATGATTTCATTGTTAACACGCTTAATGAAAAGGGTTTTGCCGGCATTACCTCGTTCATAGTTATGCTCAAGAAGGAAAGTTGTCAACCTTTTATACCAAGCCCGTGAGGCTTGTTTCAAACCATAGAGAGCTTTCTTCAATCTGAATACATGATCAGGTTTGTGGGGATCTTGAAAGCCAATTGGTTGTTCAACATATACTTCTTCAGTGAGCATTCCATTCAAGAAGGCGATGTTGACATCCATTTAAAAATAATTTGATCTTGAGGTAGCAGGCAATAGACAGCAACAACAAGATCAATTCAAGTCGAGCAATAGGGGCAAAGGTTTCATCAAAGTCGATTCCTTCAACTTGTGTATATCCTTGAGCTACAAGTCTAGCTTTGTTCCTGACAACATTACCAAACTCATCAGTTTTATTTTTGAAAACCCATTTGGTACCTATTATGTTGATTCCCTCTGGTCTTGGTACAAGTGTCCACACATCATTTCTTTCGAATTGTTCTAATTCTTCTTGCATCGCTATAATCCAATTTTCATCTTCGAAAGCTTGTTTGGCATTTTCAGTTCTGCAAGAGAAACATAACACAGATGGTTAATTTCATTTTTTCTTCTCCTTCTTGTAACCATTACCTCATTTAGATCTCTAATCACGATTGAAGGTGGATAAGCTTTTTGAACCCATGTTGGTGGATATTTTCTTCTTTGATTTCTCCTTTGAAGGTTTTCATCAGAAAGATCAACAACCAGCTTTATCCCCTCATTTTGCAATGATGAATCAGTAGATGATTCTTTGCATGGAACAGATCCCGTTGCTATAGTACCAGTGGTAGGGTGACAGCACATTTGCCGAAGATTTAGGTTCAAGAGATTCAGCAGTGTTCACACCATCTTGTGTGGGCACATAAGGAATAGATATGTCTTGAATTTCACATTCTTGAGAATATTCTGAAAAATCTTCTACATCACTAAACACAACATTAATAAATTTTAAGACTTTTTCAGAACACATATTATAGATCCTAAATGCATGGCGATTAGGAGAATATCTAATAAAAATTCCTTCATCACTCCTAGAATCAAACTTACCTAGATTCTCTCTATCCTTCAAGATGTAACATTTGCATCCAAACATATGAAAATATGAGAGATCAGGTTTCTTACCTTTCCATAGCATGTAGGGAGTTTGAACAGTACCTTTTCTAAGGTACACTCTGCTGGAAATATGACATGTTGTATTAATAGCTTCTGCCCAAAGTCTTATAGGGAGCTTTTTGGCATTGAGCATTACTATAGCCATCTCTTGAAGCACTCTATTTTTCCTTTCCACAACACCATTTTGTTGAGGTATTTTTGGTGCTGAAAATTCATGAAATATGCCCTGCAATTCACAAAAATCAGCAAAATCAGCATTCCCAAATTCCTTTCCATGATCACTCCTAATTCTTACAATCTTTGTAGCTTTAGAACTCTTCTCAACAAGCAACCTTTTAGCCAATTTCTGAAAAGCATTGAACGAATCTGAATTCTCATGCAAAAAATCAACCCAAGCATACCTTGAAAAATCATCAACACAAACAAACACATACCTCTTACCTCCTAAACTTTTAACTTGCATAAGACCCATTAGATATCCTGGTTTGCTTACCATGTTGACATGGACCACACACATTACCTTTTGGAAGTTCAAGTTTTGGTAGTCCTTTAACTACTTCCTTCTTTAAAAGTCTTACCAAGTCGTTGAAGTTCATGTGGCCAAGCTTCTCATGCCAGAAGTTAATGTAATCTATTTTTGAACTAAAGCATGACACACGATTAGAAAGCAAGTAACAATTGTCATTTGACCTTTTTCCCTCAAGGAGAGAAACACCCTTACCATTCAAGATTTGACACTTGTTCTTTGAGAATTGAACCACAAAATCTTTATCACAAATTTGACTAATACTAATCAAATTAGCTTTCAGGAAGCACAATTGATCCTTTGCCAAGAATTTTACCTTTCTTCCCATCTCCATAAGTGACATGTCCACAATCAATCGACTCAAGTTCAGTCAAGAGAGATTTATTACCTATCATATGCCTTGAACAACTACTGTCTAGATACCAAATGTCATTTTGAAATTCAAGCAAAGAAGTATGAGACACAAAACACCTCACATCAACCTTAGGTTTCCAAACTTTCTTGGAAGAAAGACCATTGTTAACATTATGTTTTATACTAGCAACAAAACTATGGTTTTTAAAACCTTTCTTCAAATAAGCAATGAATCTGAAGCATTTGGATCTGATGTGACCTATCCTGTTACAAAAATGGCATATAGGAATGAATTCTGATACCTTTGTAACCTATCTCACAACAGTTCCTTCAATAGGGGTTCTGGTGGCTTTCACAAACATGTTAGCACTAGCCTTCGATATGTTAGCACTAGGACTAAAGCCCAAACCACACCGATCTCTAAAGGATTTTCCTTGACCAAGCACTTCATCAAGCTTCAGAGAACCTACATTTAACTTATCAATGATGGCCTTAGCCTTAGTTAGTTCAGTAGTAAAAGCAGTAATTTTTTCAGACAAGGCTTTCTTTTGTTTCAACAAGGAAGCATTCTCAATACCAAGAGATTGCAACTTTTTCACAACCTTTAACCATTGGTCATACATCTGATCATATGCTTCTTCCTGCTAAGCATATATGTCTTCAATGTCATCCAAAACTTCACTCTTACCATCTTCTTTATTCACAATGAAGGCTAAAACATTCTCATCATCACCTGAATCATCATCATAATCACTCTCATCATGCTCACTCTCACTCAAAGTGGCAGCCATGGCTTTACCCTTATTTTTTTTTCAGTGTGTTAGCACACTCAAATTATATGTGCCCAAAGCCTTCATATTCAAAACACTTGATACCTTTATTTTTCTTTTCTTTATCTTTTGAAAATTTCTTTGTAATGGTACCATGGTTATGATGGTTATAAGGTTTTTTCACAAAAGGTTTTCGGCCATAACCACTATTATAAGGCATTTTCATGTTTTTCTTTAAAAACTTTGAAAAATTCTTTGTAAGTAAAGCACAATTTTCATCATCCAAAGAGCTTAAATCACAATTATCAAAAGGATTAGAATCAACCTCATGTTTGAGAGCCAAACTTTTGCTCGGTTTCTGTTTTTCCCATCGTTGCAGATTCAGCTCGTAGGTTTGGAGAGAGCCAATGAGTTCATCAATGTCCATAGCATCCAAATCTAGACATTCTTCAATGGTGGTAACCTTTGACATAAATCTCTGGGGTAAAGAGTAAAACACTTTCCTGGCAAGTTTAGCATTAGTATATGTTCTTCCCAAAGCAAAACATTCATTAGAAATATCACACACTCTACCATAAAAATCACTTACAGTCTCATCTTCTTCCATGTTCAAATTTTCAAAATCAGTGACAAGTCTTCTAAGCCTATTTCATTTCATGGTATTAGTTCCCTTATTCTTGACTTGGAGTCTATCCCAATCATCTTTAGCAAGCTCACAATTAGCTATGACTTTCATTTGGTTCACATTAACAGCATTAGAAAGAACATGAAGGGCTTTAGGGGTATAATTTTCCAAAGTTATTTCATCAGCAGTCCAACTATCAATAGGTTTTGGTCTAGACACTTCATTTTCAACAATAATCGGGGCTATCCACCCATTCACCACCATGGACTAGACTCTTTTATCTATAGACTTAAGGAAGACATTCGTCCTAGGTCTCCATGTGTAATAGTTGGGACTTTCTAACATAGGAGGTGTATGAGCAGATCCACCTTCAGTGAAGAAACTTATGATGAAAAGCAATCAGGTAGATGCTAACACACAGATGGAAGTGCACACACAAACAAACAACAGATCTTAATTAAAAAGACAATATAGAATATATTTCATCCACCAACCATATCACTTAGATGCAAACGAAAATGAGAAAAATGGGTAAGGATCCACAAAAGTAACTTATCAGAGCTCGCTCTGATACCAATTGTTGGGGATTGGTTAAACCACTTTGGTATTGGACTACCCATTCTAAAGTACAGCAGAATATTTACCCAGTAGATTAAGACATTTCTAGGTTTTAGCCACATCAAACACAAGTGCAGAAAGCAAAGAACACAACCATATACATGGTTCGGCTAAATCTACTTTTAGCCTACATCCATGGGACCTTGTCCAGATCGAACCAATCCACAAGGTTAAAAACATAATACAAGATATAGTTCAAAGGTAATCTAAGTTATAGTAAAAAGAACTCCCTATTCAACTTTACACTTAGCACCACACTCGGAATCCTTAACGTGCATCAACTCCTTGGAGCTTCCTCTCGTCGGGAACATACTCGAAAACAGCTTGTAAACCACCAAGCTTCAAGCACTAAAGCCACACACCAACATCAGCAAAGGAACCATGTTCCAGCAGTCATTAGATCTGTGTTTGATATGGTAAGGTTTTGGCACAAAATGAAAAATGAACCTTGAACCTTAAGAGAAAAAATACTCTAAGAAATTCAGAGTAAAATGAAATAAGAGATCAAAAGGTTAGATACATTTGCGCAAGAAAGAGTATTATATAATGAAGGATTTCTTGCTCAACAAAACAGTGCCACGTCAACCAACAAGAAGCTAACCCATGTTTGTCCAAATAAGGAAAGTATTCCTTCTTTTGGTTTGGACCACAAAACAAATTGGGAAAGATAACTTTATCCCCTAGGACCACTTAAGGAAAATATGACACATGTAAAAAGGTCCTAAATATCAAGAGACAAAGATAAACATAATTTTTTTCTCTTTATCAGACATGCAATTCGTGTCGGGTTGCAAAAAGTTTGAAGCGAGAGTGTAAGCACTAACCGTTGTGCACACACACTCGAGACGAAACAAGCCAAGACACATGTCTGGAAAACTGTGTGCGCTAAGAATTGATGTGCACACACACAACAGATGAGACAAGCCAAATAAAAGGATTGGCAGCAAGTGTGCACACATAACTGTTGTGCACACACACACAATTCATAAGTTTGACAAAAATAATTATTCTATATTCTCCCCCTTTGTCAAACTTATGAACAAAGATCATAATAAAAGAGATCAAGTGCAAACCTGTCTAAATCAACCATTTAAGATCTGCAGATTTGCACACACAAAACATGAAAACAAGAGAACCAAAAACAACACAAATGTAAACACATGGTTAGTAAATAAAATTGATAAAAACATCAAAGCAAGATAACTAAGAAGTTTTAAAAAGTAGCAAACAAAATAACAAACTCCCCCATTGAGAGATAACACAAGATTCAAAATTAGAGAGAGTACTTGGGTTGGTTGCCATATCTAATTGAAATTTATCATTTTCTCTTGGATATTATGAAGAAGTGGTTGAGTTGGTGCCATTGTAGCAACCAAGCCGTCCTTAATTAAGCCATACTCGGCTTTGTTCGACTTGTTTGCACCCCTAGTTGGTGCCACTACCGAATAATTATATTTAAGTAATTTGGACAAGTCAAGTGGCAATAAAAGTATTGAATTAATTGTAATGTTATGCATGGAAAATGTATATTTGTCGAAACTTCTCATGTTTGCAAGGATTACCTAGAGAAAAGGAAATTTAAAATTTAAAATAATTAATCAATATAAATATAAATATACAAAAATAATTATCAGAGAAGAAGAGCTTCTTCTCCTTCCCCAAGTGTCTCTTTGGTTTCCGCTTAATCAATCTTAAACATATTTAAATTCCCAATAATTTATTAATTAATTTTAGTTGTCCAATAATTTAATTGTTTTATATGATAGTAATTGGAATCTTGATAGTTGTGGATTAATATAGTTTAAGCAATTTGTTTTAAATATAAGGGTATTATTGTCCAACAACTTAATTAAACATGGGTAAAATTTTAATGAAAGATTAATGTAAATTGTTTCTAAAACAAGGCCATTATTGTCCAAATATTTTATTAATAAGAGGTAAAATTGTAACAAAAATAAGATTATCAAGTAATCTTAAAATATTTAAAAAAATGGAAGTAATCATATTACCTCTTATACTATCAATAGTAACTATTATTGGTTTTAAAAGATTATCGGGATCTTGTATTATTCGACAACCAAATATGGTAATAAAATAATATAAGATGACATTACCTCGGTAATTCAACATTACCTTCAACCAAACACACCCCTAATGTTAATTTAATTGTTATCATCTTAGAATAATTAGTTTTTTCACTAATGTTGACGTGACTAATTTAATTGTCCACTTTTGACAAGGCAGCCCGCAAAGGCCCCAAGCAATTCCAAGGTCATCTCACATTCCAACAAGGTATATGGGGCCTCATACTAAGTTATGTTCTCTTAGCCCTCTTTGGGAGATTAGCAAACCCGAACCGTTTAATGGGGCATTTTGGTGAATCATATGATTGGGTACATCTTTGAATTAGGCCCACTTGAGGGGATTCTAAATGGATACCTTCGTCTTAATAAGCTACAAAAATGATTTAAGGACCTAAGTCCAAATTATGTTCAAAAAAAATTCTCACAATAAAAAACCTAGGAGTGAGCGCGTCCAAGTACCCTACATTTTTTCGAGGGAACCCGAACTGGAACCGCACAGTGCAAGTTCCTAAAAAAAGAAACCACAACCGAAACCTGAAATGTAGGTTCCAGTTGCTTACCCGAGTATCCTGGAAAAAAATCAATTACTCCCTATTAGTTTAAAAAAATGACAAAAATACCTTAAAAGTTTACAAATACACCCCTAAGAAATCAAGAAAACCTATATTTAGTAATTTTCAACTTTTCATTAATCATTCATTTGTGTCTAATGTGACTTATAAATCCTCTAATCTTTAGGCAACACTTAAGTTCAATCAATTCATCACAATTTATATTAAATTTCTTAATCAAAACCAAAACACAAACAGGTTCCAAGCTGGATACTCGCTTCAGGTTCTTTTCCTAGGTTTTGGTTCCGATTCCAGTTCCAGAATCTATAAGAACCAGAATCGGAACCGGACAATGTCGATTCCAATAAAATGGAACCGAAACCAGGAATCGCACAATGTCGGTTCCAATAATGGAATCGGAATCGGGACCGCACAATGTCGGTTCCAAAAAAATAGAATCAGAACCTACCTGCACAATGTCGATTCTGGGTAGGTTCTGGTTCTACCTGCTGATTTCAGTTGTACCTACTACTCATGCTCACCCCTCAAAAAACGCTTACAGAATAATTATCAATGCATGTAGGCATGACATTACATATTTTTGTCAGTTTTTTTTGCTAACACCTGAAGCTACGAAAATAACCCCAATTTGACAATTTGTTGACTTTGAGTTGAGTTTTCAATACAAAGTCTTTTTATCTGATTTTATATTTTCTAAAATCCTAGAAAAATACAAAAAGCTCCAGTTTTAAATTTCATAAATTTTTGGAGTTGTATTTTATTTTATAAAAATATTTCTTTGTTAAAAACTTTTTGTTTTAGCCTTTCAAGTCCCATCTTTATTTTAATTATTTTCAAAGATGTTTTTAACGTTTTAAGTTTTTTTACTACTGATACAAAGTTATGATTCTTATGAATTCGTTCTACTTATTAAAATTACTAAAAAGCCCTTTAAAGTCCTCTATATGGGCAACATTGTAATTTCAATTATATTCTTTTATTTAAATATTTTTTAAAGCCCCAAGATAAATGTCTTCAAAACTGATCTTATAATTTTAAGATTTATTAATTTATTTTAATAAATCCCGTTTTTTATTTAGTCCATGATTTGTCTCATTAAAAGTCTTTATTTATCTAATTATCTATTTTTATTTTACATTTTAACTAGGTGAGATAATTATTTAAGGGTTTCCCCAATAATTATCCCTTCTTAATAAATATCTAAAAGTCCATTTTATTAATTAAGAAATCCTTATGTGTCTGAGCATGTTAAAAGATGTTAAATCTTCTGAGAACTAATTTTTAAGCCAAAATTACTGTTAGGGCCAAAAATCGTCCTTGGCCCAAATAGGAAAACGGGACTGAATGAGAAAGAGACGAAGCCCAATCCCGATGCAACCCAATCTGGATTAGGCCCATTTAATACTAGGTACGGTCGGCCTAAACCATCTAAGCGCAAGCCTCCCAATCCTAGTTCACTTCCTGGACTTATAAGCGAGTCCAAAGCCCAAGGCACCCACAAATCACTTCCCTATTCGAGGTTATCTTCCTGTTCGAGGTCACCTTCCTATTCGAGATCACTTTCCTGTTTCAGAACACCATCCTGTTCGAGGATAACTTCCTATTTGAACACTAGTAAGACAGTTCACCACCGCCCTAATTCCTCTAGGGTTCATATCAGAGTCACACTAGGACTCCTACTCCCACCAAGATTGGGAGACCAGACAGTTACTATATAAGCAGAGGCCATCCCTTTCACAAGGGAGATTACATTACACCTTCACACCTGAAGCTCCTACTTGAGAGCTTCACATCATCACCGTAGTCACAGTCCCCAACTAGACTTCTAATAACCTCTCTACTCCCTGGCCCTCACTATACTAGCCTCTTTCAGCCTTGCTAACTTGAGCATCGGAGTGCCTACGGCAAACACCACCCCGGTGTTTTCTGTTCACTTCACGCATTTGTTTCTCTACGTGTGCTGGTGCAACGGATTGCTAGTGGCCTCAACCTCATAGGATCAAAACCCCTTCCGTACAGGTAGATTTTTACGTCTATAGTTTGGCGCCCACCATGGGGCCTCTAGTAATCATTCGGCTTGACGAACCTTGTTACATAGAGGAACTTTCCATGGTTGACCATTCAAACAATGCTAGCCCTGGCCTCGAGGCTAAACTGGAAGCTCTAACCGCCCTCATGCAATAGAATTCAAACAAGGTGGCCACACTAGAAGCCGAGAACATTGCAATCCGGACCGAAAACACCTCCATCGGGGCCAAAAACCAGTCTCTTAAAGAGAAGGTGAGCCAGTTCTATGATTTGGAGCTTTTGCCTTGCAAGGTACCTCCTAATTGATTCCACGCCCCAGTTCCATCCGTGCAACCTCTCCAAACCCCAGAGCACAGACCCTCGGCCTCCGATAAAAGGCCACGTCCATTAAGTTCATCGGTGGTCGATGATTCGATCTTGACTCATAGAGGAAAGGATCTGCCAACAGAACCCCATTCATCCGATCCACCCCAGTCTCAAGATCAAGACGCCCAAGAGACAGAGAGCCCACAGCCGCAAGACCAACCCATTCTTACCATCTAGCCTCACCTCCAGTCAACCATCCCTGCACAAACACCATTCGGCTTGGCTCACCCTTACGGGTTGAACGACAAACCCAACCAAACTATAGCACTCGAGCCCACCCATCTTGACGGACCAAACGAATATCAAACAACCCCCCTAACCATTCATGTCGGGTGGAACACCAGATCAGTTACCATAGGAGTCATTCGATCGGAAGGAATGAATGGAGATCCAGGCTACCAGGGTGTGCATGAAGGAATGATCCACCAGACTACACCGAACGGGATGACCCAACAGAATATGCCAAGGACGAATGCAATGGCTGACCTAGTCAAACGGGATGACCTAGTGGTATCCCCCTCTCCTATAGAACAGGTACTAGCCAAGAGGCTGGCTGATGTAGAGGCAGTGATGAGGCACATCCCGAGAATGTCGGTCCCGACCAAGAAAAGCTTGCCTCACTGTTACGCGGATTCACCCTTTGTGGACGAGATCGCCCTAGCCGACATGCCCTAGAAGTTTACTATTCCTAGCATGAAACCCTACGACGACACAACCGACCCAGATGATCACATAGCCTCGTACAAGCAACGGATGTTCACTGTCTTAATACCCCGACCGTTGAGGGAAGCCTGCATGTGCAAAAGTTTCGGTTTGAGCTTATCTGGTCCAGCACTCTAGTGGTACACAAATATACCGAACGGTTCCATCGATTCATTCGCTCAGCTCACCGACATCTTTGTGGAGCAATTCGCCAGCGGCAAGAAACTCGAGAAGCTGTCGACCGACCTATACAGAGTATACTAGAGGAGGGGAAAGCCCTTGAGAGAGTATGTCAGCAGACTCAACAAAGAAAAGATTTCCATCCCTTCTTGTAACCCCGAGACAATGGTAGATGCCTTCAAGAAGGTTCTCCTCTCGAATGGTGAACTATACAAAGAACTGACGAAGCTAGGTTACACCACGATGGAAGACGCCCTGGCCAAAGCAATGACTCAAATAAGCTGGGAGAAAGATGAGACGAATCAGGCAATTCATGCCAGGTATGACTGAATGCAGAACGACAGGAGGCCAGAGCTCAGATCGATTGTAGGCCCTACAAGATCACCAAAGAAACAGGGAAGAGTGCTTACCGGCTCCAAACTCACAAAGGCAAAGACATCAGTAACAGTTGGAATGCAATCCATCCTACACGCTACTACTTTTAGGTGAAATCAATCTAAATATTTGTTGTCTTTTCATTTTTTATTTAAAAAGGATGAGTGGGCCCATCCACTGCCTTCATAGACAGTCGGTCTCACGGCCTGAATTCAAAGAACCATTATTCAGCAACTGACACCTTTGAATCAGCCTTGCCCGATTCATGAGTTTTCACACTTCAAGTTGACCCTGCTCGATCAAATGTTTATTACACCTTCGGATCGACCCTGTTCGATCCACGGAATTACACCTTCTGATCGACCCTACTCGATCCATGGATTTACATCTTCGAAATCGACCATACTTAATCAAATGTTAATTACACCTTTGGATCGACCCTGCTTGATCCACGGATTTGCATCTTCAAATCGACCCTGCTCGATCAAATTTTTTTACACCTTCAGATCGACCCTGCTCGATCCACGGAATTACACCTTCGGATCGACCCTGCTCGATCCACGGATATACATCTTCGAAATCGACCCTGCTCTATTAAATGTTAATTACACCTTCGGATCGACCCTGCTCAATCCACGGATTTGCATCTTCAGATCGTCCCTACTCGATCAAATATTTGTTACACCTTGAGATCGACCCTGCTCGATCCAAGGATTCACATCTTCGAAATCGACCTTGCTCGATCAAATGTTAATTACACCTTTGGATCGACCCTGCTCGATCAAATGTTTGTTACACCTTCGGATCGACCCTACTCGATCCATGGATTACACCTTTAGATCGACCCTGCTCGATCCACGAATTTACACCTTCAAATCGACCCTACTCGATTCATGGATTTTGTACACCTTCAAGTTGACCCTTCTCGACCCATGGATTTACACATTCGGATCAACCCTGCTCGATCCATGAATTTACACCTTCGGATCGACCCTGCCCAATCCATGAATTTACACCATTGGATCGCCCCTACCCGATCCACGTATTTACACCTCCGAATCGACCCTGCTCAATCCATAATTTTACCTTCAGATCGGCCTTGCCCAATTCATGGATCCATACTTTCAATCGGCCCTGCTTGGTTCATGAAGCTACACATTCGGTCGGCTAGACCGAGTGAAAGGTTCTTACACCTCAAAATCAACAAGTCATTAACCTCACCCAACAGAGGGTTCACATGACTCAGCCACTGAGCTACACCAAAATCATAACACAAGCATACGGCTCAACCCCTAGCACATCTACAAATAAGGAAGCAATCAGCAAATCATTCACCATAAGGAAAAGCATCAAAAACAGAACCACAAATACCATATAAAAGAAGCCTGAAGCGGCTAAGTTCAGAATACAATGAAAGGCACACACGCCAAGAAAGGGCATCGTAGGCCCCGAAATACATAAGCAAAAGAAAAATAGAACTAAGTGTCATCGGTGCGAGTCATCTCTCCTATCTCCGACTCAGTCACGCTATCGCCAACACTCACCCAGCCTTTTACCTTCCAGTCAACCAGTTCATACGAACGTGGCGCCCTGATCTGGATCAAATCAAGAATGCGATACATTGTCTGGAGCCACCACACGTCATTTTCTTTAAGCACGGGCAGATAATCCCTGTTTAGAATCCCACTTTCCTGTTGACTCGGCTCGTCTTCAAAGCCACTACTAGACAAGGATGGACTACCAACTCCTTCGGAGTCTTCCCAACTCCCCCCTTACCTACCCGAACCACTCGGATTAGTAGCATTCGTCCTTTTGGCAACCACGTTCACACCGGTCGGTATACCTACCAGAACACCCCATTTGAGCATCATCACCATGGTTGGGGCACTCTCATACTCATTCCCGACATATGCCCCAACTCCACTAGAACCACTCGACTGTGAACCAGACATTTTTAGCGTATCCACTCTACCCAACCGACTGACTGACTCATCTCCACCATCCTCCCCAGAAACCAAGTATTGGATATCCACTCTACCCAATCGACCGACCGACCGACTTAACTCTACCATCCTCACTCCCCAGAAACCACGTATTGGATCTCCACTCTACCCAACTGACCAATCGACCGACTCAACTCCACAATCCTCACTCCCTAGAAAGCAAGTATTGGATCTCCACTCTACCTGACTGACCAACCGACAGACTCAACTCCACCATCCTCACTCCCCAGAAACCAAGTATTGGATCTCCACTCTACCCAACTGACCGACCGACCGACCAACCGACTCAACTTCACCATCCTCACTCCCCAGAAACCAAGTATTGGATCTCCACTCTACCCAACCGACCGATTGACTAAACGCCACCATTCTCACTCCCCAGAAACCAAGTATTGGATCTCCACTTTACCCAACTGACTAACTCAACTTCACCATCCTCACTCCCCAGGAACCAAGTATTGGATCACCACTCTCCCTATACCACCAACTGACTAACCCGGTCTTTTCAAACTCTGACTATCACCACTCACCCCACCCACGCCACTGATCAACAATAACTTAACCTGTCTAAAGATTCAATCGCCTTTCCTACCCAACCGAGCCAGTACATTGCAACACGCTGGCTCCCATAACGAAGCTGACACTCTCATGATTCATATCCAGGAGATTCTCCCAATCGGGGCGACTGGCTAGGAGTAGTCTAGTACATGTTCACCCTCGAGGCGATCAAGCCAAGGGGCCTCGCCCATTCGGTCTTCCATAGCGGACGAGTGGGTAGTGGTAGCCATGGGTCAAGTTTGCACATTTTATTTGGCCTTTTGGCATATAGTAAAGAGCGTTGTGGAATCACAAGCGCAAGTCATACGATCCAACAAGTCGGCTAAGTTGATTTCATCTCGCTCGATCACTCGAGTGTTAGAGTAGATGCCCTAGAGCCAATCAATTATTGTAGAATTGACTCTTTGTAATAATGTTCATTAATCAATAAAAGGCATTTTATTCTATATCGCGTAAATCATTATTATTGCAATATGTATTGATATATGTCCTTAGAATGGTAGAACCGTGATGAGGGTATCAAGTGTTTCAAATCTTGATAGTGAGAACCCTATGAGCACATATGGTGGCCATTCTAGAAACGTCCGTAGCCCCAGTATTATTCTGAAGTAAAGGCATAGATAATACGATAAGGCTATCATAGTGTTGAACGACTCTGTCGAAAGGCAGTGACTGATCTCACTTGTCAAGGTTGTTTGGTGACAAGCTGGTGTAACACATGGGTGCTTGCTGTAGGTGATTACACTGCAGCAAGTTCACTGGACTGACCCACTAGAGGATTTCATATGGATGTTAACCCTAGTTTCTATGGAACAAATCCTCTAACGAATGGTGGTGCATGTGATCCTTAGACTTGAGATCACCGGAGCGCCTTATGCACCGATTGGTGCAGTTTGACACTAGCCTAACGCAGTTCTTTTCAGTGTCAATACGGTGGTGATTGGGTTCGCATCAAGGAGTGTATCAAGACTATGGTGGATTGACAGAGGATTCATCACTCCCAGGTACGGGAGAAGTTATCTCACGGCGCAATTCAGTATATGGCAATGACGTTAAAACTATGGCCACAATGGGATTGAGTTGTTGCTCTATCCAGTTTATAATATGGGTCATTGGTCTAGAAACTGAATACCTAATATCAAGAGTAACCGAAGGTTGACACTATTTCTATGCCTTCGTCTCGTCGAGATAACGTATGATGAAATGATTGAATTGCACGATAACCATATCATTGAAAGGTAGCTACTTTGCTGAATCTGAATCTATCGGGTGGTCATGATGCCTTGCTAGGGGCCAATCTTGGTCTGTGTATTAGTGAGACGATTAATTGGTGTTAATCGCGATACTATATAGCGCTGATATGATGAGGAGCCTAGGGGTCACACACATAGAAGACAATTTAAAATCCAAGAAGAAAGAAGGGTGTTTTCGTCTTTTAAGGCGAAAGGGTATTTTGGTAATTTCACAATGCAATTAAATTTACTGAGGTTGTAGCCTTTATTTAATTTGTTAGAAAAATTAAATAAGTGAAATTACGTTTAAATGTGTGTTCACACATATTTAAATATATATTATCATTATTGTTAATTGTTAATATATATATATATATATATATATATATATATATATATATATATATATATATATATATATATATATATATATATATATTAATTGATTTTAATTGAGATAATGATGGAAAAATAAAATATTAAATTGGGAGTGTTTGGCAACATAGGGCGTTTGGGTTGGAGCCAAAGCCTATTCCGTATGGGATTAGGGCAAATTGATTAACTATAAAAAGAAAATTGTGTGTGTTAATTGATTAATTAATTGATTTCTTCTTGAAATTAAAACACACAGCAGCCACTCCAAAATACTCCCACGGCAGAAACATCTTTTGCCTAAAATCAATTCAATTGATTTGCTTTCTTCTTAATCTTGAAGCCAAAGAGGATCTAGCAAATCCCTCTTTGGTTCTTTTTGAGATTGTCTTCGTGTGGACTACGCAGGTTCGATCCTACACTTGGATCGGTAGCAAAACATTCGTCGACAAATTTGGAGGAGCCTCCAAACTGCGTTTGTTTTCTTTAAACTCAGATTTATTTTTCTGCAGATTTTATTTAATATGAATTGTAAAATTATACCCTTGATCTTGGCTCATGTAAACGATCCCTGAATTATATTTTTTGTTTCCGCTGCGTGTATGGGACCGTTTACTAACACTAAGTACCCCAACAGAACGTACCTTAAATTTAACATTGTCTCCAACTCATTCGACCCGGCATACTGAGCGGATACCCCTGCCATGGGATGCTTGCTCATTTCCCCAGTTAGCAGGACACACCGAACAAGCACATAAGCTTCAGAAGTCTCATCGTCTCAGTCCCTTCAGCCCTTCACACCGATCAAGCACACCCTCTTGGGATGATGGCATACTCCGGATTGGTAATGGATACCGAATGACCCTTGACTACCAATCAACTACATTAAACTGTTCAGCTACACTGACAATCAGTCATCCAGGAAGGGAGACCGAAAACACCTCGATCGCTTCCTACTCTCTAACTTAAGAAAATCTTAACCCAGAGAGTGAGGGGCAAACTGTTAGGGCCAAAAATCGTCCTTGGCCCAAATAGGAAAATGGGACTGAATGAGGAAGAGACCAGGCCCAATCCCGATGCGACCCAATCTGGATTAGGCCCATTTGATACGAGGTATGATCGGCCCAAACCATCTGGGCGCAAGCCTTTCAATCCTAGTTCACTTCCTGGACTTATAAGCGAGTCCAGAGCCCAAGGCACCCACAAATCACTTCCCTATTCGAGGTTATCTTCCTGTTCGAGGTCATCTTCCTATTCGAGATGACTTTCTTGTTTGAGAACACCTTCTTGTTCGAGGACAGCTTCCTATTTGAACACAAGTAAGACAGCTCACCACCGCCCTAATTCCTCTAGGGTTCGTATCAGAGTCACACTAGGACTCCTACTCCCACCAGGATTGGGAGACCAGACAGTTACTATATAAGCAAAGGCCAGTCCTCTCACAAGGGAGATTACATTACACCTTCACACTTAAAGCTCCTACTTGAGAGCTTCACATCATCGCCATAGTCACAGTCCCCAACTAGACTTCTGGTAACCTCTCTACTCCCTAGCCCTCACTATACTAGCCTCTTTCAACCTTGCTGACTTGAGCTTCAGAGTGCCTACAGCAAACACCACCCCGGTGTTTTCCGTTTGCTTTATGCATTTGTTTCTCTATATGTGCAGGTGCAGCAGATCGCTAGTGGCCTCAACCTCACAGGATTACAGCCCTTTCCGTACAAGTAGATTTTTATGTCTACAATTACAAAACCCATGTTTTTCAATAAAACAGTTCGCACGAACCCCTGCATCTGACTGTCTGACACGTTTTAGATAGTTTTCCACGTCTGGTGGATTTTTAGAAAAGTTAAATCATTTTTACTTGGCCGTTTCAGTTTGTGTCTTTTGGGTTTTGGCTTAAAGTTAGCAACTTTTAAATATTTTTCCAGACTTGCTTTTGGTTTCTTCGATTGGAATTTGCTAAGCAAGTCTGCAACGTGATTTTTCTTTAAGCCAATCTTTGGAGGAATATCACAAGCTGACTTCTAGACTGATCGGAATCTGCAGTGGAGTGTTGCTTATAACAAGTTTTCAAGTATATATGTAGCTAGTCCATTATGTAGCAATCACCGAAGCATGATTTTTAAAAATAATGGCTTGAAAGGAAAAATATTGTAAATATGCCTGAAGGTTTTATATATGTATATAGCAAACATATAACATTAGCAATTTTGCTTGATAGTGTCATCAAATGCAAATTACAAAACTTTCGACCTACTTATGTAGAACAACTTGCAGTACAGAACATACAGTTTGTATTAAAGTGAATAGAGAAACTGTTGCTGGAATCTTGACATAAATAAGTTCACAGGTTGCCTTGGCATGGTTCCACCTACTTTGATAGTGTTGTTTCAGCCTATCAGAAATTCCGAAGTAATAGGAATCACGTTGAGGAATTTGTCGGCAAAGTTCATTAAACATGTTCGCTATTTCAAAGATTGCGCCGAAGAAATTTAAAATAATCCCCTCTTCAACAAGCAGATCCACATCTTATTCAGTTTTGATGAGAAACGTAAGTAGATGAATGTAACTGCATATGTAAGTTTCCGATGGATAATGACATTGCTCTAGCGCCATCAGATTTCGAATCACACATTATGTGTTTTCAGTTATTTCAAAGTATGGAATTTCCAGCTCAACTACATGAAACAACAGAGTTTTTCGATCATTGAATTTTACTTAAACCAAATATTTACCCCATCTAGGCTTAAACTTCACTCTTGATTTTTTCAACTTGACTACGTTCGGTAAAGTATTTGCGATCGTCATTGGAAGACTGAACTTGGGAGTCTCCGGAATTCCCACTAGAGAAAACCTATATAAATTAGTGAAATGATTAATGTTGTAATTTCTCTTTACTCAAATCAAGCAAACATCAACCAAAAACACACAATCAACGCAAACCAAACAGATTCAACACACAGTATTTACCGTGGTTCACTTGTTCAATATTGAACAAGCTACTTCCACGTTGAGCTTCGGAATATGGATGCTCGCTGCACTTACTATTACAATCAAGAACGGTTACAACCCTCAAACTCTCTTCCCTTTACAAGATTTCAACCAAGATCAACCAGGCTTTAGAGAAACCTACAATCTGAACTAAGAACTCTACACTAGGTTCCCACCCCACTAAGAAACATGACTCAATGGATAGATTATCCGTAGATTTACACCCTCACAAATCCTTAATCTTGAACCCTAATCTGGTAACTTTGAGAGATATCAAACAGAGAGAAAACGCGTTAGTTGTGAAACTGAAAGGTCCTCTGCTTTTATAGGTTTGACTCAACTTAAGTCCTCAGCCGTCAGATCTGCCTTCAAACCAACGATCAGGATGAAGTCTCAACTTAAGTCAAAACAGTGTCGCATAAGGCTTCACATATAACAATCTCCACCTTGAAGCCTTATTCTTTCCTTTGTCAGTAACCAGCAGGTGCAGCAAGCAGTTCTCATACTCCTTCTTTGCTCTTTTGAATTCAGTTGATGTGAAGAATGTTCAAGCAATGCTTGAACGTTACAGCAGTTACAAGTTTGGTTCCCATATCAGATGGGTTTTCTTCAGTTGGAATTTTCAGCAGGCTGACAGTTCCCTTTGAAATCGGGTATCGGACAAAATGATACTTGACATCCATATGCTTCGTCCTCTCATAGTATACTGGATTTTTACTTGGATGGATGACACTTTGACTATCAGAATATAGTCACAAGGCTATTCATCAAGTTTATCTCTTTCAAAATCCCTTGTAGCCAGATTGCCTCCTTGAATGCATCAGTTACTACCACATACTCAGCTTCTGTTGTGGACAGTGCCACTAATGGTTGAAGTTGAGATTTCCAGCTAATGCATTTTCCACTTAAAGTGAAATAGTAAGATGTGGTGGACTTCCTTGAATCACGATCTCCTGCAAAGTCAAAATCCACATACCGCACAAGATCAAGTGCAAGAGTTCTTTTGCAATATTCTAATCCAACATGCATTGTAGTGTTGATGTATCTAAGTAACCATTTTAAGGCAACCCAATGCTCTATTCCTGGATTTGACATAAACCTACGTAATAGAGATATTGCAAATGAAAGATCAGGCCTAGTGCTTATAATTGAATACATCACTGATCCTATGGCACTAGAGTAGCGGATGTTTTCCATTTTAATCCTATCTACATCAATTTTTAGGATTGCATTTTGCTTAATGTGAAATGACCTGCTGATGGTATGTTTACTACAACATGCAAAACTAGCAAGTGCACTAGTCGCTCAAGTAATAGAGTGATGGGTAGGATATCGTTCCCACGAGGACTGGTAGCAAAGCACTAAGTTTCCTATGGTGTTAACAAGTTGAAGCAACCGAAAATCTTGGATTAGTGGGAGCAATTTGTAATTGAAAGAAAACAAAATAAAATCTAACAAGTAATAAATTCTTAAAAAGGAAAGCAAATGGAACACAAAGATTCAATTTAAGTAAAACGGGTAGGGTTTTGACTTCGTTTGGATTATTTATGGGTTATACCTAAAAGTTACACTATTTTCACATTCACATGCAATGGTTGTAAATCGGATTCACTACTATGATAACATACCCTCTCGGGCTATATTTTCCTATTCATCATTATTAACATTCCGCACCCAACAATTTGAAGGTTAATAATTCTAAATCATGAAGCACAAGAATCCTAAATTGATTTCATTAATTCTTGAATCTATCTCTAGCATCCAATACTATAATGGTTATTACCCATGAAGCTTAACATGAATTATTTCTCAATCTCATCATGTTCATCACATACAACAATTAATTTCAGAGTAACACACAACCACAGCTTATTCACATGAAAATAGCACAAACATATACTCAACCCATTTCAAATCCAAACTACAATCAAAACCCTAACCCATAGAAGATTAGTTCATAGCTAATTTAATGTAATAAAAACGGAAAATAAAAGTAAACGAGAATAAACATAATGAAACCTAAGATGAAAGAATAGAAAATCTCCCCAAAAGATGAATCTTCCAAATAAAATCTGAACTTTTCTCTAACAATCCGAAAACTCAAGCTTTTTCTCTCTAGAAATGTAAAAGACGGCTAACCTAATCAATTCGAATCCTTTACAAAAAGTTTTTTCTTTTTCTTTTATACCTAGTCCTAAAAACCTACCCAAAACACGCACACACGAAATCTGCATTTACAAAATCAGAATTTTGACTTTCGCCGCGGCGAAGAATGAAAACCAAAATCGATTCTGCCTAACTTCGCCGCGGCGAAGACAATTTCTTCGCCGGGGCGAAGCTCCTTCAAAAGTTCTGAAATTTACAGAACTGCCACTCTGCTTGCCTCTTCGTCCGATTCTTCGATTTTCGACTCTTCACCTTGGAAACAAGCTTCATCGTGCATTGTCCTACTCCGGAACTCTCCTTATCTTCTGAAATCCTTCAATTCTGAGTCAAAACTGCCAAATTTTGCCTTTATTTGCTAAAAGAGTCCATTTTAACCTGAAACACGAAAAGTAGAGAATTACGCACCAATTCAGGTAAAAATGCACTAGAAAGTATCAAATCCGACAAAAAGATCATATAAAAACGTATAATTTACTTGGATTATCAACTACCCCCAAACTAAAGAGATGCTCGTCCCCGAGCATACAAGACAAAAATAACGAAAACAAAGACAATAACGAAAAAAAACAAAAAATACGTAAACATGCACACAAACCGAAAAACCAAAATAAAACGAATTCAAATGCTACAACGAATTGCCTAGATATTGCACATATCTCACAAATTGTTGAAAGTTTATTATCAGAAATGTTCGACATTCCAAGAAGTTATGGGCTACATCGATCGCTTTTCCTCAATTAGTCCACCAAGTAGGTAATCCCCACTTCAATCCACCTTCCAACTTCCCGATTATTTTATGCAAAAATTGTAAAGTTTATCAAATGGTGGCAGACTCCATAAGCCTAAATATCGAACTACTCCACTAATGAGGACTACACATAGATGAGAATCAACAGTCTTTAAAGGCTTGTAACTTTAGGTTCGGGTCATGGGCTCCAACAAAAGGATAGGAAACAAAGTAAGAGAACCTCGTTGTCCTAAAGCAAAACTCAAATCACATCGAAACCCACACTTTCTCAACACCACCGACATGTTTACTCATTCACGCCTTCATACGCGTATTCTTAACTTTTGGATACCATAAATGCAGGGGGACTCGCTTTAAGGTGTACGTGGCGTTGTTAAACCCGAGGTCGCCAAATACCGCTAGGCGCTTTTAAGGCGGGTTCTGTTTCCAGCATATATACCCTTAAACTAGGCATTGTGTTCATTAAATTTTTTTTTTTTTAAACACAACACTAGAATTGAATTGAGGTGACTACCTCCTTGTTTTTTATTCTTTTATCTCAACCCCCAAATCATTCTTTTTTGGTCTCTTCTTCATTTTTTCTTCTTAATCCCCCAAACTAATCTTTCACTAAATTGTACACTGCTTCGTTTCTCGTTTTGCACTAAGACCGAATTCTCCAAAAGGTATGATAGAGTGTTTAGGGTAAAGGAATTTACAAGTCTGTTGTTTTCTAAGAAAAATAAAGCATAATTCCAATGGCTCAAATGGGTGACTAGTGAAAATTTCAATCATGGGTTGGCTAGAAAGGCTCAAACGTTCCAAAAATTGCCTAAATCATCTCCTCAACCATGTTTAATCCTAAAATTTCGCCTCAAGCATTTCTCAACTAGGTTCTAGAATCCACCAACATTATCAAGACTTTGCCTAATCGCATAAAATGAATCTAAGCATGCCGAAAAATGAAAATCGTGGTTGAACCACTCAACAAACCTCAATCAATCCAAATAATAAACGTAAACTTGAAGCAATGCTTAACATTTCTTAACAATAAAAATTCAACAGTCTTATTCTCATCATTGATTTATACAACTCATCATTGGCAAAACAAAACAAACACACGAAAAAATACAACACAAAAAGAAAAACAAAATTTTTTTTTATTTTTTTTTAAGGTGTGACGCAACGTTGTTAAACCCAGAGGTCGCCAAATACCGCTAGGCGCTTTTTAAGGCGATACTGGTTTCCACCAATATACCCTTAAAATAGATTTTTTTCGTTTAAGGTGTACGCGGCGTTGTTAAACCCGAGGTCGCCAAATACGCTAGGCGCTTTTAAGGCGCATCGTTTCCACCAATATACCCTTAAACTCAAAAATCTATTTCCTACCCCCAAACTAAATATAACATTGTCCCCAATGTTCCATTATGCACAAGTTAGGAATAGAGACAAACAACAACGGAAAAATAAATGAACAATAAAAAGGTACGAGAATGCTCCCTGGTTAAGCCATGAATCGTCGCTCCACAATGTTCACCCGCTTCTTGACTTTTCATCATCCAAAATCTCAAAACAATAACGTGGTGTCCCTTATGTTAGAACGAATTCACAACTATAATGAAAGTATTACAACCTGTCTCGCCCTTTTAACACTAAAAAAAATCAACTAAACAACTAACACAACAAAAAAAATGCAATCCAAAACCAAAATAAAATGAGTTAAAGTTTCAATCGACAAAAATTAAATGGAAGCAACAAAACATAAACAAAAACAGTGTTCCGTTCTTCTTCTTCCGTCCGCTTCCGCTTCTTCTTCCTTCTTCCTTCCTCCGATTCCGCCTACATCCGAGTTCCAGCCAACCCACCGATATGCGGAAGTGTCAACATTCAGATCCTTGAAACTTTTCGTTAACATTTCATGAATGTTCTGTGTCCGCTCCATCATCCAATCCGCTGCCTCTTCATGTATTTCATCATCCGCATCATTTCTTGCATCATTGCTTTCGAGACCCCGTGGAGCCGGGATGATGTGGCCATGCTCGCTCCCGCCTCGCCCTCGCTGTTGGTCGGGCATGCCGCCGGTCAAGACGCTTGGTGTAATAGTCGCCATCTAGAATTGAGCCGGATAAATACGCGCTCATCATCTCGCAACCTTGACCCCCGCTTTTTGGCACATGGCAGTGATGAGATGCGGGAAACAATAGCTTGATCGTCCCTTTTGGGATGCTATCCCGATACTCGCATAAATTATGTTTCCCACATCCATACTTTTTTCTTGTGGCAATAGAGTAGAGCAATTCCGCCTTCTCAAGAGTCACCGTGTCAGAATGTGCCTCCGCATTAGTTTAGCACAGACAAAGTACGCCACACCTGAGCCATTGGTGTCAACTGTTCCTTTGAGTGTCTTTTTTCTGTTTTCTTTCGACACTTCCCATGCTACCCCCGGTTTTGCAATGGTCGACAAGATAATATCATCATTACGGCTTGTTCTTTTGAACTCCACATATTGATCAAGAAAATTTCGGGAAGGTTGTAGAATTTGTTGATCTCTGCCGAAAATGGCACATCCTCTCCTCTTACAAACACAATATTATCCCTGATTTCTGGGGAAGTTGGCATAGAACTCTCACCAACCAACGGTTCATCGCCGCCTCCTCAGAGCACTCATGAACATGGCCCAATTTCTACCCCCTACTCCACCCATAGCTTGTTTTGTCATTAATCCACGCCTGTGGATGAAGCCCTTATCTTTTGTGTGATCACCTCCTCATAACGCTTTACGGGCTGCCTGCTCACAAACCGCTTGTCTACGTTCTTCCCCTTGCCTCGTATGCTTAATTTTCTGAGCCATTGATTCACCGAAATTCAATCCAAAATGTTAACCCCAATGAATTACCCCTATAAAAACATAGCCCCTGTTCAACCTGCAAAAATAATTCACACTTCCAAAAATTTTCAATTCGACCCCCAAACTACGATTTTTTCTATTTTAAGGTGTACGCGCTTGTTATACCGTGAGGTTGCCTTGGCACCGCTAGCGCTTTTCCCCAAGGCGGGTTCTGTTTCCAGCCAATATACCCTTAAAATAGATTCCACATCACAATTTCAAAACAATCCACACTTCTAAAAATTCGCAACTCCACCCCCAAACTACGATTTTTTCAATTCAACACAAACACTCCAAATAATCAATAACTACACTTCTAACAATCAATTGGCATATAAACTTCTCAACATGAATCACATCACAACTCAACAAACCCAAAAATATCTCAAGTTAAAAGTTCACATAATTTCTAGATCTACGAATATAGACTAAAAATTTTCCAAAATAAAGCTTTGGGTTTTCAAATCTTACCAATATGAAGTCGCTTTGCACCACCAATTGACTTAGAAACGATCCAAACAAGAAAACCCCAAATTTTTTGATCCAAAAATTTTGTGAAATTTTTTGTGAAAATTGTTGTTGAAATGGGTTGATTTGGTGAAATGGAATGATGTGTGATTATTTTGGTTGGAAAAGTAAAATAGAAGTGAAAGATTGGAAGATTGAAAATTTGCTCTCAACTCACAATGGAAGGCGTGAAAATGAAGGAAGAAAAGTTGGTATTTATAGAAAAGGTGCTTCACCGCGAAGAAACGCGAAGTTCATCACGCATGAACCCTAGAATTTTTCCCTGTTTCTGCCGCAGCGAAGAAAATTTCTTCGACGGGCGAAAACTTCCCGAGAGTTTATATAACTCTCGCCGAGAAGAAATTTTCTTGCCGCGCGAAATGCCTTAGCCAATTTTTTCGAAATTTTTACCTTTACTTCGCCAGTGAAAACAATTCTTCGCCGCGAAACTCTCCAAGAGCAAACCCGGGTTTCTTCATGTCTCGCCGCGAAGAAATGTTCTTCGCCCTTGCCAAGTCTGAAAATTTTTGATACCTTCCTTTGCTCTAGACTTCACCAAACACTTGAAAACAAAAAAAATCATCAAATTTTATACATACTCATAATGAAATAAGAAAAATTCAAACAACAAAAAGTTAAAATCAAAAAGTTAAAACGCTTGGGTTGCCTCCCAAGAAGCGCTTGTTTATAGTCGGAAGCTTGACTCTTTCCATCCTTTAGGTTGGGATGTCCATGGATTGGGATGAACTTGCAGCTCATCACCCCTCAACGTATGGCTTCAACCTCTGTCCCATTAACCGTGAAAGTGCCCTTTTCCTCATGTGTGACTTCCACGCTCCGATGCATGTATCCTTGTTATAGTGAATGGTCCGACCATCTAGACTTAAGTTTTCCAGGGAAAAGCCTAAGTCTAGAGTTGAACAACAACACTTTCGCCCAACTTCAAAACCTTTACCCGATGTGCTTGTCGTGCCACCTTTTTGTTTTCTCTTTATAGTTCCGGCATTTTCATATGCTTCCAGACGAAACTCATCCAGCCTGCTCAAAGTCAGCATTCTCTCCTCTCCCGCGGCTTTTAAATCCATGTTCAACTGCTTGACGGCCCAATATGCCTTGTGTTCAAGTTCCACCGCAAGTGGCATGCTTTCCCATACACCAATCTGAATGGAGACATACCAATTGGGGTTTTGAATGCAAAGCGATAAGCCCATAAAGCATCATCCAGCTTCCGTGACCAATCCTTCCTCGAAGCATTGACTGCTTTCTAAAATCCCCTTTCACCTTCTATTTGACAGCTTCTACTTGCCCGCTTGTTTGTGGATGATAGGTGTTGCCACTCTATGTGTCACTCCATACCTACTCAGCAATGCATCCATTTGCCTATTGCAAAAATGCGTTCCTCCATCACTAATTATTGCTCGTGGTACTCCAAACCTTGAGAAAATATTCTTTCTCACAAAATTAATCACCACCCTAGCATCATTAGTTGGCAATGCAACTGCCTCAACCCATTTAGACACATAGTCCACAAACTACCAATATAAACGTGTTCCCATAGGAACTTGGGAAAGGACCCATGAAATCAATCCCCCACACGCCAAAAAATTTCCACCACCAGGATGTTGTTCAACGGCATCTCATCTCTTTTTGAAATACTCCCCATCCGCTGACATTGGTCACACTCGGATCATCCTAAGGAATCCTTAAAGAGGGTTGGCCAATAAAACCTGCATTGTAGCACCTTCGCCTGTTCTAGCTCCCGAAATGGCCACCCACTTCCCTCTCATGACAATGTCTTAGAATGCTCTCCATTTCTTCCTCCAGGACACATCTCCGTATCATTTGGTCGACAAAGTTGTCCGTACGAATGGTTCTTCCCTAAAAATATATTTTAAATCGAGAAAAATTTTCTTCTTGTTGAAATGTCATACCACTTGGGAGCACCCTTGATGATAGATAATTTGCAAAGTCCGCATACCATGGTGCTTCATCCACTCTCATCTTTCTCATCCGAAATGTTTCAAATTGGCATTTCCACCTCATCCCCCTTGATTGGTCTCTCAAGTCTTGACAAATGATCAGCCTACTACATTTTTCCGACCCCTTTTTGTCTCGAATCTCCAACTCAAACTCTTGAAGTAGTAGAATCCATCTTATCAACCGAGGTTTTGCTTCTTGCTTCGCCAAAAGGTGTCTGAGTGCTGAATGGTCTGTGTAAACGATTACCTTCGCACCTAAAAGATAAGAACGAAACTTGTCAAAAGCAAACACCACACCAATAGTTCTTTTTCAGGTGGTGTAATTCAGTGCATCAACAAGTGTCTTGCTAGCATACCGAATTACATGCAACACTTTATTTTTTTCTCTGCCCTAGTACTACCCCTAAAGCAAAATCACTAGCATCACACATTAGTTCAAATGGCAGTCCCCAATCAGGAACTGCTATAATAGGTGCAGAAACTAGCAATTTCTTTAAAGTTAGAAAAGCATGCATGCAATCATCATCAAAATCAAAAACAACATCTTTATTTAAAAGATTGCACAGGGGTTTAGAGATCTTAGAAAAATCCTTTATGAAGCTGCCTATAAAACCCCCGCATGTCCCAAAAAAGCTTCGGACTGCTTTGACATTTGATGGCGGTGGTAGCTTCTCAATTACTTCTGTCTTCGCCCGATCAACTTCAATCCCATCCTTGGAAATTCTATGCCCGAGCACAATTCCCTCTTGACCATGAAGTGACATTTCTCCCAATTCAAGCACCAAATTCGCTTTCCTTGCATCGCTGCAAAACAAGAGACAAATTTGTTAGACAATTGTCAAATGATGACCCAAAAACTGAGAAGTCATCCATGAAAACTTCTATGAATCTTTCCACCATGTCTCCAAAGATTGACATCATGCATCTTTGGAATGTTGCTGGTGCATTGCACAACCCAAATGGCATTCTTCGGTAGGCAAAGGTGCCGTAAGGGCAAGTGAAGGTCGCTTTTCTTGATCCTCCTGAGCGATGGCAATTTGGTTATATCCCGAATAGCCATCCAGAAACAAGAATATGCATGTCCCGCCAACCTCTCCAACATTTGATCGATGAAGGGCAATGGAAAATGATCCTTCCTTGTCGCCTCGCTCGCTTTACGGTAATCAATGCACACTCTCCAACCCTGCTACCGTCCCTTGTTGGAATCAGCTCATTACTTTCATTCTTCACAACGGTAATCCCTCCTTTCTTAGGAACAACTTGCACCGGGCTCACCCATGGACTATCGGAAATCGGATAGATTATCCCCGCATCTAAGAGTTTCACCACTTCCTTTCTCACCACTTCCTTCATTGAAGGATTCAATCTCCGTTGTGGTTGTACCCTCGGCTTAAAGTCATCCTCCATGAGAATCTTATGCATGCAGAATGAGGGTGAGATACCTCTAATGTCAGTAATGGTCCATCCAATCGCCACTCTATGTTCTCTCAACACTCTAATCAACTTCTTCCTCTAAGGCACTCAAATGCACTAATGATCACCGGATAAGTATCTGACTCTCCAAGGTAGACATATTTGAGGTGAGGTGGTAAAGGTTTCAGTTCAAGCTTTGGAGCTTCTTTATTATTTTCCTTTGCCTTCTCTTTGTCAAAGTCAAATTCCTCAAATTCTGCATCTTGACTCTCCTCAATTGGTTGGAGTGCTTCTAACATTCTAGCACAATCGTTCCTCGCTGAGTCTTCAACCTCTACTGTTTTCGATTTTGCTATACACGCTTCTAGAGGCAATTCCGGATGTTTTCTTCCATGGACTCCACAACAAGTTCATCCACCACATCCACACTAAAAACATGAGTCCGCTTCCGACGGAAACTTCATCGCATCAAACACATTAAAAGTTACTGTTTCATCCTCGAACCCTTAACAAAGAATTCTTCCTTCCCGCACGTCAATCAGTGCTCTCCCCGTGGCCAAGAATGGTCGGCCCAAAATGAGAGGAATCTCCTTATCCTCTTCCATGTCCAGCACTACAAAGTCCGCTGGAAATATTATTTTCCCCACCTTCACTAAAACATCTTCAACTATCCCCCTCGGGTGCTTTATCGACCGATCCATAGTTGCAACGACATTGTCGTTGGCTTCACTTCACCTATCCCTAATCTCCCGAAAACAAAAGGCATCAAATTTATACTAGCTTTCCTAAATCACAAAGCACACGATCAAAAGTAATATCCCCTATAACACAAGGAATAGTAAAACTCCCCGGATCTTTGAGCTTTGGGGGTAATTTCTTCCGAGGATTGCACTACACTCTTCCGTTAGCATCACCGTTTCCTCATCTTCTAATTTCCTTTTGTTCGAAAGTATCTCCTTCAGGAACTTCGCATAGCTCGGCATTTGCTGTATTGCATCTGCAAAAGGAATGTTAATATGCAATTTTTTTAAAAATTTCAATGAATTTCGAAAATTGCTTATCCCGATTCTTCTTTTTCAATCTCGAGGAAAAGGCACGGGTGGAGTGTGATGAGCTAATTCTGGTGGTATCTCGGGAATGGCAATTTCTCCTTCTTCTTTTGCCTTTCATCCTCTTTCTTGTTCTCTTCCCCTAAAGCACCTGAATTCTCTTCACAAATAATCTCTTCATCCATTCTCTCTTCATACTCTTCCTTTCCGGTTGCTCCTTCTTTCGTAGGTCAGGCCTGGCCTACTTCTTCTAAAACCTGCCCCACTTCTCAAAATGATTGCATTTGCTTGTTCACGTGGGTTGGTCACCGTGTTGCTAGGTAGAGAACCCCGTGGTCTATCATTCACCTTCTCGGCCAATTGGCCCATCGTACCTCAAGATTCCGAATGGACGCCCTTGGTTTCTAAAGTTTGTTCCTCGTCCTCATTCATGAACCCCGTAGACTCTTGCATGAATTTACCGAACAAATCCTCCAACTTCGACACTCTTGGATCTCCCTGTTGATTGGTTGCCCCTCTGGCCGGGTATTTGGAACTTGCCTCGGTTCCATTGATTACCCCGTTGGTTTTGATTTCCCAAGCCGTATTTGGATGATGTCTCCACCCCGGGTTGTATGTGTTGGAGAATGGATTGTTCGGCTGTCTTTGATTTCCGCCAAGTAATTTACTTGCTCCGTTGATGAAGATGACGGTGCAAATGTGTTTCCGACTTGGCACTCGCCGCTCACATGGTTTCCCGCACAAAAATCACATGTTAATTGAGGTGCTTGTACAGAATTTACCCTGCATAGTTCCCAACCTGCTTTTTGGAGGGCGTTGAGTTGGGCGGCCGAGATGGCAGTAAAGCATCTACTTCATGAAGACCCAAGATTTCCTCGTAGTTACTCTCTCATTCGGTCTTTGATAGTTGTTGCTTGCCAAAACCTCAAGCAACTCATAAGCCTCTTCAGTGTCTTATTCTCGCAAAGCTCCTCCCGAAGCGCATCCACCATGGTTTGCACGTTACCCATCAAACCATTATAAAATGTTTGGACTTGAAGCCAAACAGCAAACCATGATGTGGGCACTTCCTCATCAATTCCTTGTATCTCTCCCAAGCCTCGTACAACGACTCAAGGCCATCTTGTAGAAACGATGTGATATCATTTCTCAACTTTGCCGACTTCACGGAGGAAAGAACTTGGTCAAGAATTTTTGTGCCGATCATTCCATGTTGTAATCGCTCCTGGTAATGCCATTAACCACCCCTTTGCTTTATCTCCCAATGAGAATGGGAATAAACGCAGCCTAATAGCATCATCCGACACTCCATTCGACTTGAAGGTGTCGCAAATTTCCAGAAATTTGCAATGTGTTGATTCGATCCTCCTTCAAATCACCGTTGAATCTTACCGACCGCTGGATCATCCGGATGATTGCCGCTTGATCTCGTTGTTAGCTTGTACCTGTAGGTCTCGTAATACTTGACCCACTTCCGCTCACCGTGGGAACTGAAAATTCCCTCGTCCTATTTTCTCGGTTCACCATTTCAACTACAACTTCTTCCGTTTCAGCAGAGTGTATCTCTTTCTCTTCTCTCTCTTAGTCTTCGACATCCCTCTCAAGCTCAAGGTCAACAGGAACCACTGGTTGACGTCTTGCTCTTCGCATAAACTGAATGAACACAAGTGAAAGAAGAGTGAAATCACAACTCTAACAAAAATTAAAAATAAAAATAAAACTTCAATCTAGTTAAACTCTAGGAAAAACTTAATGTTAACTTAAAAACAACTCTGAACAACGGCGCCAAAAACTTGATGCGTGTTTCTACAACATGCAAAACTAGCAAGTGCACTAGTCGCTCAAGTAATAGAGTGATGGGTAGGATATCGTTCCCACGAGGACTGGTAGCAAAGCACTAAGTTTCCTATGGTGTTAACAAGTTGAAGCAACCGAAAATCTTGGATTTGTGGGAGCAATTTGTAATTGAAAGAAAACAAAATAAAATCTAACAAGTAATTAATCCTTAAAAAGGAAAGCAAATGGAACACAAAGATTCAATTTAAGTAAAACGGGTAGGGTTTTGACTTCGTTTGGATTATTTATGGGTTATACCTAAAAGTTACACTATTTTCACATTCACATGCAATGGTTGTAAATCGGATTCACTACTATGATAACATACCCTCTCGGGCTATGTTTTCCTATTCATCATTATTAACATTCCGCACCCAACAATTTGAAGGTTAATAATTCTAAATCATGAAGCACAAGAATCCTAAATTGATTTCATTAATTCTTGAATCTATCTCTAGCATCCAATACTATAATGGTTATTACCCATGAAGCTTAACATGAATTATTTCTCAATCTCATCATGTTCATCACATACAACAATTAATTTCAGAGTAACACACAACCACAGCTTATTCACATGAAAATAGCACAAACATAAACTCAACCCATTTCAAATCCAAACTACAATCAAAACCCTAACCCATAGAAGATTAGTTCATAGCTAATTTAATGTAATAAAAACGGAAAATAAAAGTAAACGAATAAACATAATGAAACCTAAGATGAAAGAATAGAAATCTCCCCAAAAGATGAATCTTCCAAATAAAATCTGAACTTTTCTCCCTAACAATCCGAAAAACTCAAGCTTTTTTCTCTCTAGAAATGTAAAAGACGGCTAACCTAATCAATTCGAATCCCTTTACAAAAAGTTTTTTCTTTTTTCTTTTATACCTAGTCCTAAAAACCTACCCCAAAACACGCACACACGAAACGTGCGCTTACAAAATCAGAATTTTGACTTTCGCCGCGGCGAAGAATGAAAAACAAAAATCGATTCGCTTAACTTCGCCGCGAAGACAATTTCTTCACGGGCGAAGCTCCTTCAAAAGTTCTGAAATTTACAGAACTGCCACTCTGCTTGCCTCTTCGTCCGATTCTTCGATTTTCGACTCTTCACCTTGGAAACAAGCTTCATCGTGCATTGTCCTACTCCGGAACTCTCCTTATCTTCTGAAATCCTTCAATTCTGAGTCAAAACTACCAAATTTTGCCTTTATTTGCTAAAAGAGTCCATTTTAACCTGAAACACGAAAAGTAGAGAATTACGCACCACTTCAGGTAAAAATGCACTAGAAAGTATCTGAAATCCGACAAAAAGATCATATAAAAACTGTATAATTTACGGATTATCACCGTAGGGGCACACCCTTTGCAGCTTTTAGCATCAACCAAACAAAGAAACCTAGATATCAATTTCTGTAGATATGGAAATTGATGGAGTTTCGGTCTATTTGCTTTTCTATTCCTATCAATCATCATCCCTAATATCCTTTTTGCAGACCCTAGGTCTGTCATCTCAAATTCAGCATTTAATTTTGCCTTTAATTCATCTATTTGAGGTTTGGACTTACTAATTAACAACATGTCATCTACGTATAGCAGTAAGTACATAGGTATGTTACTAAAGTAAGCATAATACAAACAATTATCATAAACACTCCTAATGAACCGAATTCCCACTATAAATGAGTCAAATCTCTTGTACCATTGCCTAGGGGATTGTTTGAGTTCATACAAGGACTTGTCCAACAGGTAGGCATGCTTAGGCAGGTTTTTATCTCTAAACCCCAATGGCTGACTCATATAAATTTTCTCTTCCAATTCACCATGTAAAAACGTAGTTTTAACATCTAACTGTTCCAGTTCTAGATCATATTGAGTTACTGCAGCTAATATTAGTCTAATTGTTTTAAACTTAACCATAGGAGAGAAAACTTATGTAAAGTCTATACCTACCCTTTGTGTGTAGCCCTTTGCCACCAGTCTTGCTTTGTATATTGGAGGGTCTGAGCTTGTTAGGCCTTCCTTCAGTTTATAAAGCCACTTGTAGTCAATTAGTTTCTGGTCAGTAGGTTTTGGGACCAGAGTCCAAGTACTATTCTGTCTTAAGGATTTCATCTCCTCCTTCATTGCTTCCAACCACTTTTTACTGTCTTTTGAACTCAAAGCTTCCTGATAGGTCTCTAGTTCAGACCTCAGTGTTTCTACCCCAGCCACAAAGGCTGTGTAGATCAAATCTACATAACTGTATCTATTTAGGGGCCTTATTTCCCTTCTAACTTTGTCTCTAGCCAGCTGGTAGTCTGCTAGGTTCTCATTCTATTCTTCATCATTGTTCTCAGTCTGCTTATTTTCTTCATATTGTTCCCCAATGTTCTGCAGTGTGGTACTTTCTAGTTCTGTTTGTTCAAGTTGTTCTAAGTGTTTTGTTAGGTTTTATGGCTCCACCTCAAACTGCGATCTCTCTGTTTGATCAAACAGTTCAGGATCAGTTCTTAAGTTACCTGCATTGTCAGTAGACACTTTGCAAGGAAAGGTTAGCTTATTAAAGACTACATCTCGTCTGATTATGATCTTAACTCCTGGTACATTTCTCTCCCACAACCTATAACCTTTAGTACCATCCTGGTACCCTAGGAAGACACATTTTAGGGACCTGGGTTCAAGCTTAACCTCTCTGGTATGTGCATATGCTGCACCCAAAAACCTTTAGGCGGTTAAGGTTTGGTATCCTTCCAGACCATCTCTCTTCAGGGCATTTAAAATCTATTGAGCTGGATGGACTTCTATTGATCAAACAAGCAGCTGTAGTTAGGGCTTCTTCCCAAAACGTCTTGGGTAGCCCAGCAGTGAATAGAAGACACCTGACCATTTCTAAGAGAGTCCTATTCATCCTTTCTGCAACCCCATTCTGTTGTGGGGTTGCCTTGACATTTCTATGCCTTTGTAACCCCTGATTTTGGCAGTAGGTGTCAAACTCTAAGTTACAGAACTCCAAGCCATTATCAGTTCTCAGGGTTTTGACCTTTCTATCTAACTGTGTTTCTACAAGGGTTTTCCAACCTTTGAACTTGGTTAGGGCTTCATCCTTAGACCTAAGGAGGTATACCCATACATTTCTACTATAATCGTCCACAATGGAGAGGAAGTATATGTTCCCTCCATTTGACTTCACCTTTTCTGGACCCAAAGGTCAGCATGGACATAGTCTAGACAGTTTGCAACAAGATGAGTTCCTTTGTGAAAACTCATCTTGTGCTGTTTTCCAAGGATATAGGTTTCACAAAAATCTAGAGCAGTTACAACATCACTACCAAAATAACCTTGTTGTTTCAATGCATTCATACCATTCTGGCCTATATGGCCTAATCTCAAGTGCCATTTTGCTGCAGCAGATATGTTAGTAGACAATAAAACAGAATTAGAAACATCAGGATAGGACTGCCCACACAATATATAAAGCCCATTTTTCTTAACCCCTTTCATTAACACATTTCCATTTTTGTAGACTTCTATATACCCATTTTGAGCCTTATAAGAACAGCCTGATTCATCTAAGGTTCCCAAAGAAATTAGGTTACGTTTTAGTTTAGGTATAAACCTGATCCTAGTTAGTAATACTCACTTACCATTATTCAGCTTAATGGTTATATCCCCTATCCCTTGAACCTCACAGGAGTGGTTATTCCCCATAAAAACAGTTTCCTGTTCCCCAGTTTTAAGTCTTTGAAAGCAGTCTTTGTTAGGGCTCATATGGAAGCTACAACCTGAGTGTAGCACCCATTCATTGCCTCTAGATGTATTAGAAATGGTAAGGGCTTCTGATATTTTTAGGTTATTTCTAGACCTGGCTAGGTTTGTTTCTGTACTGTTCTGTTTGTTCTTTTTCATCCAATCATAGCAGTTTTTCTTTAGGTGTCCTACCTTGTTATAGAAGAAACATTTCCTAGATTCTCCCTTAATTCTACCATTTCCTTTACTGTTCTTCTTGTTTTTAAAGCCTACATTTCTCTGATGGGTTTTTCCAGTATCTTTACTATATTGCCCAACCTCAACTTTCCCTTTCACAAACAAATTGCTACCATTCCGCTTCTGGATCTTTAATTCTAATTCCCTAGATTTTAGTCCAGAAACAATGAGGTCCACACTAGGTACCGTCCCACTATACTGTAGTGCATTCTTTACCACTAAGAATTCTTCAGGTAGGGAATTTAACAGAATCATAGCAAGGCTTGAATCTCCGAGTTCTTGGTCAATACCTTTTAGGGTTAGGGTCATTTTTAAGAATTCATCAAGATTGTCAACTAGGGATTTAGCTATGTCCATTTTATATGAAAATAAAGCACCTTTCAAGAAAGTTAAATTAGGGGCAGATTTAATAGCATACAGAGACTCGAATTTACCCTAGAGTGGAATTTGAGATTCCACACCATCCACCTTTCGTAGCACGGTGTCTGACAGGTTCATAATGATCAAATTGTATGCTTCTTCGTCCACTTCTGCCTTTTTCTTTTTCTTTTCTTCTGGCCATTTGGACTTATCTTTTTCAAGTACGATTCCGACCTTGTTGTGAGATAACAAGGCCTTCATTTTCTTCTTCCATGTATTAAAATCGATCTTCCCATCGTATTGGGAGATCTCCATACGAGTAGTGATCATTGTACTGCAATGACAGGGTAAAAACAATCTAAGGAATACGTGGCGTTGTTATACCGTAGGTTGCCTTGGCACGCTGTGCAGGTTTTTAAGGGGAGGGTTACTGGTTTTCCAGTTGAGATACCTTTAAACAGATTCAGGACGATTCGAAACCCTAATTCAAAAGAAAAAGCCCAAATCCTAACAAAACCCTAATTTTGATTTTGTCCTAATTTCGTCGATCCCTTGTGTTTGTGACCTAATCTCACGAATTAATCCCAAGACTCAGCAAGATTTGAAGTCCTAATGATCTAGGAACTTTTAAATTGGAAAACCCCTAAAAAAACTGACAAACCCTAATTTTCGAATTCATCAAGAGTTAAACGATTTCTAAACCTAGATACACCTTAGAACTTTTGGCTCTGATACCATTGTTGTAATTTCTTTTTACTCAAATCAAGAAAACATCAACCAAAAACACACAATCAACGCAAACCAAACAGATTCAACGCACAATATTTGTCGTGGTTCATTTGTTCAATATTGAACAAGCTACGTCCACGTTGAGCTCTAGAATATGGATGCTCGCTGCACTTACTCTTACGATCAAGAACGGTTACAACCCTCAAACTCTTTTCCCTTTACAAGATTTCAACCAAGATCAACCAGGCTTTAGAGAAACCTACAATCTGAACTAAGAACTCTACACTAGGTTCCCACCCCACTAAGAAACACAACTCAATGGATAGATTATCTGCAGATTTACACCCTCACAAAGCCCTAATCTTGAACCCTAATCTGGTAACTTTGAGAGATACTAAACAGAGAGAAAACGAGTTAGTTTTGAAACTGAAAGGTCCTCTACTTTTATAGGTTTGACTCAACTTAAGTCCTCAGCCGTCAGATCTGTCTTCAAACCAACGATCAGGATGAAGTCTTGGCTTAAGTCAAAATAGTGTCGCATAAGGCTTCACATATAACAATTAATCTTGAAATCCCAACGTTGGCTAGAAAGTGGCCTATTGTGCGAGCGATTGAGTTGAAAGAAACCACCAGTAAGATTAATGAAGGGAATTTGGTTACCAGAAAATTTTTGTCCGGCTAAGTTATATAAATCCTCAAGCACAAAATATGGAAGCTGATTTTTGAGTAAGAGTAAGTCCTTTCTTATAGTTCCTAGCCATACCTCATTTAGCAAAAAATCGCCTTGATGTTCAAACCAAACTTGCAAGAAGAGCTCGATGATGAAAATGGCATCCCGCAGAACCATCGGTAGAAAGACATCAGGAGAAAATTGGATTGGCTCAGCATATTGATAATAGATTTGTGTTTGATTGGTTACAATAAAATTTCTGAATTTCTCCAATTGATCGAGGGTAAGTCCTTGAAAAAATGCATCCGCATATCTTTTTTTATGATTTTCCATGGCAGTCAAAACTTGTTCGCCGTGGTGATAAGGGCCTATTGAAATTAACTGAGGAGAGTATGCTTCTGGGTTTACTTTTCGTATATTCTCAGGAACCTTGTGAATACAACACTCTGCAATCTCAACTTCCCTATAAATTGCAATCTCACGTCGTTCCACGGCATCACCACTTGCAAAGTTGTCCGCTATCAAGCTACCTCCGCTCTTGAGCAAATACACTTTTGAGTAAATGAACAACCCAATCAGCTTAATTTGAAAACAAAATCGTTTCTATATCATAAATTTTTTTTCTTTTTAATTTAGCCCCAAGTTTTTTTATCATCAATAGATTTATAACTCAATTTTAACTTTGAGATAAGATTTAAACTTCGCATATGGGCTGCCAAATTCTATTTGGAAAGAATGAACATATAATTAAGTAAAGAATAATGTATTGAGTTCAGATAAGAACCTGAACATTTTGGCTGGAAAGAATATATAAGTAAAGAATATATGTAGTTGAGTTGAGAAGAAGAGCTTTTCCTCTTGCTTCCCCGTACTCCACATAGATTTCATACGTTTGTGTTTTCTTTCCATCTTCCCATCACCATTTTATTTTATTAATTAAAGATTAGGGACATTGATTATCAACATTATTGTTTACCGACTCTTGAGAGACTTGAATCTTTCTATAATTAAGTTGACTCCTTTAAATTTGCATAAAACTTTTACGCTATCTCCGCCACATACCTTCTGACCCTACCAATTATCACTAGATAAAATGCATGTCTTGTCAGAGATTCATTTACTTTTGATGGTAGATGTTGATGCTTGATTTTGATATCAACGATTTCACATATGTAAAGTGTTACGAAGTTACACGTGAGATAATTGTGGGGGAGATGATTATGGCATTGTTACAACGGTTGCATGCAAGTACGTAAATAAAAGTTGACAGAGGGAATTTTATAGTACTTCAGATGCTTATAAGAAATTCCTACATCCACTCTGATTATATTTATGATTGTTCTTGTTGATCATTGCTCAGGTTTACACATAGAACGACTTGCGATCCGTGGTTGCAAGTGATTGTGTTTTAGGAGAATGTTAAGCTACACTCTTTCTAATAGTGTTTTTGTTGTTTTCTTTGTAAATTTGTGTGTCGAATCCCCTTTTTAGAGAGGGAGCTACTTATTTATACCTGTTTTTCTCCATGTAATGAGTGCTTTTGCAAGTGGTCTAATGGTGTGAAAACCCTTTTTGCCTTTTATTGGTTGAGAGCTGTCAGAGATATCCTTAGATTAAATGGGGGCTTGGACAGGTATGCTACAAAGTTGCATGTGTGATTCTTATTGGCAACTATTCTATAGTTGTTCTTGGACGTGTCGCGCTCTGGACAGTTTGAGAGGTTTAATGAATTCTGATTGGTGGTGATAATGTCAGCCATGAGTCAGCCCTTATTTTAAGCATAATAGAGGCTCCCCGGTTCTTGAGATCCAAAGTTTAAATTTTGAGAACTTGATGATTATGTCGTGACCTAACTTGATCGATTTGGGAGCTGGTGACCAACTCGATGTGGTCATTGTTCTAGGTTCAAGTGTTGATCGTGGGCTGGATGCATGGTTTGTGAAGCGATCATGGTTTGCGACCAGTGGATTTGGAGATGATCTGAATCTAATTGAACTTTGGTCCTAAGAGACTGAAAGTATTCTTCTTAGTTCTGGTCGCTTCCCGCGATCTAAAAGACTTAGGCCCTTTCTTGATGATGCATTGTTTAAATGATCTACTAGGATGTTCGTATTTGGCAATCAGGTCCGATGCCTCTTTTGAACAATATGGTGTGGATTTCATGATGGGAGATTCTCAATGACTTACTGGATTGTTCGCATTTGACAATCTGTTCCGATGCCTTTTTTGAATGATCTTTGCAGGTGTATTTTGTCGCATTGCCAACTGTTAAAGCAATAAAGCATGCTTTTTCTAATGATTGGGTTACTGTGCACATTTAATGTTAGCCATAAACATTAAATGTTAGCCATGCTGAAACGACATCCCCTGCGGCGCATTAAATACAACCGAGATAATTATACCAGCGTTTGACATTCTCGATGGGAGTTGGCATTGATTGGTTTCTAGCAAAACATGGTGGTCACTATATCCATGGATCGCGGGCATGTGGCCACGATCAACGATTAAGGGATTCATCCCACCTTGTTTTTGTCTATAAAAAGACGCTTTAATGTTGTGTTTGCGATGAAAAACTCTAAGTCTTTCTCAATTTGAAAACTTAAGAGTTTCTTATCTTGACCTTTTCTCCCTTCCAAAATATCACCATTTCCTTCCGTTAATGCGAGAGTTTGTCTTTTCCAAAGCATCTCATTCTAGCAGTCGTAAGGTAAAAGACTTGTTTTCCTCTTACTGACTTTTGCAAACTTTAGCGGTGGTTTATAGTTTTGATAGGTTCTGAGTGTTAGGTAGAAGTACTTCTTTTAGGATTTTTCTTTTCTTTTTGGAAGGCTTTGAATGCATGGGGCAAGAAATATCTTTAGAGAGTTTGTTGTTGTGGTAAGAAATCATGAATAGGTGATTCCGGTGAGTCATCATCTCCATCTGAGTCATCTTTATATTATGAAATAGATTTTTCCAAGTTTGACATCTCTTTGAATGCCACCCCTTTATAGACACTAGAATCGGTAGATAACCCTAGTGATGAGTTGGAGTTGATTGCTGAGATGGGTAAACCTAGCAAAAAAGGTGCGTCTAGGCCTGACCCATAAACATTAGGATTTGGAGATCCCATGTTGATGCCATATTTGACAACAAGGAGTTATAGAGGATCGTAAATAAATACGCGATCCCTATAAAGCTATATAAGCTGAAAGCCTTCACCCCCTACACTCTGCCTGAAGGAATGGTTGTGGTCTCAGAGTCACGAACATGCCTAGGCAAGCCTATCACACTGAAGTTCACATGTGCATACCAGTTTAAGAAGAGTAAAGAAAAAGATTCGTACTACCTCTCCAAGAGATCTGAGATCGAGGGGTTTTTTTGGATATCCCAGCAATATAGGGCCATGGGAATCCAAATATTTTTTTCATCAAATGTGATGGGTTTTACACGATCCAAGAACCAAGTAGGTTTTTTTTTAATCTTCTTTTTTGTTTATCTGTTTATGCCCATGAGAGTGTTATTCTAACAACCTCTTTTGTCTTTACTGAAAACAAAAAGTCCAAAGTTTTCTTTGTTAGAACATGGTAGCCACAATTAAGCCTTCGGTCATTTTCCTAGAAACCATTGTGACTTGAGCTACTTGTAATAGAGGAGAACTTAAAGAAGTACAGGTTTTTGAGAGAAGAGGGTCAATTTGACTCTTTACAAGGTAAATCACCTTTGAACAACTATACCCTTTTTTTTTTTACTGATTGTGTTTGTTTTACAATAATGGCTCTGAAGAAGAGAGTCAAGACCACGTTGGGGTTTAAGTTCCCTCGCTTGGATCCGAGTCCACTGCTATAGAGACTTTGGAGGTCACTCCAACATTTGGGCAACATGCATATACTGGGGACCCAAGCAGGTGTTGAAAAATGCTCAAAAGAGAAGCAACTTGCTAAAGCTTCTCGAGTTGGGGGCGTTACCCTCAAAAAGTCTACTGTTTCAAATAAGTGAAAGGTGCTTTCAACAGAGGACTTTGAGTCATCTCTTAAGGAGATCATGCTTCCAAGACTCGATCTTAGGAGTGACATTTAGATCATCCCTAAAGACTGACCTTTGAAGTAGTAGGATTAGAGCGACCCTGCAAAGGTTGCTAAGGAGAAGGTTGGCGAAAGCTCATCAAAGGAGAAAGTGATCGAGGAAGCTCCTAAGGATGCGGTAAGCACTGGTGAAGATTTTCACAGTGTCATTAGGAAGATCCCCGAGCATCTTTAAGCCCAACTCTCTGCCATGCTTGAATTGCAATTGGAAGGATCATAGGAGAGATTTAAAGGGGCTAGGCCTGCCAACCTAAAGGTGACAATGATTCAGCTAGAAAATCAAGTGATAGATTCTTTCTTCTTGCGATCTATAAGATGTTGGAATTTTTTTTTTTTATCACTTATTAATTTGATTTTCTAGTCACCATGCTCTCTGTAAGCTAAGTTGGTTGCGAACATGCTCTTCAACAAGATCCATACCGGACTATCACTTTCGGAAATGAATAGCGAGAAATATTTGGAAATGAAGGAAGAGCTAGCCAACGTGCATAAAGTTTTTTCCGAGATCAACTTGGTCATGAAAGATGTGCAAGCCTATTAAGAGAGGCATGACAAAGAGAATGAATCCCTTAAGAAGGACATAGAATTTCATAAAGGAGAGCTGAAGAAGAAGGATAACCACATCCAGGCTTTGCAATCGAAGATAGATAAGCGCCTCAAAGAGCTTGGGGAAAGGGTAATAGAGCTCACTATGAGTAGAGAGAGAGAGCAGAAGGCCATAGAGGATTAGTCCAAACTTTGGGAGGATGCAGAGCGAGCCGCTAAGATGAGAGACAACACCCTTGATCTTGTGAATGTTGAGATCATCTCCTTGAAACATCAACTACAGTCCTCAGAGTGTAGAATGGAAAAGAAAGCAGGGTTGTGGACGTTGGCATCCATTAAGAAGCTGGTTGAAATAAATCCTCACATAGACATCTCTTGCCTCCCTAAGGCTTATAGGAAAGATATCAAAAAATGCTGGGGAGGAAGAAGATGATATTCCTTTTGAGCTCAATCCTAAAGCTCGCGAGGAGCTACTCACGAAGACATCCAAGGTCTTCAGACTGAGGTCCTTGCTAAGAATACTCTTGAAGAAGAGGTTTCGAAGGACAGAAAGGAGTGATTCCCTCCAGCCAAGGCCCTTTTCTCTTTTCCCTTTGTAAATACGTATTTTTGTAAATGTAATTACACACTGATGAATGAACAAGATTTTTTATTTTTTTTATTTTTTTTATTTTTTTGAACAAGTGTTTCTTGATCGCTTTCATTGTCATATAATAGATACATTTGTTTTGATCGCAACTATAATCTAGCATTTACAAGATAAATGAAAAAAAATCTAATATTATGTCAATGAACGACCTATGCATTATAATCCAGTTAAAAGAAAATTACATGTACATAAGAATAAACAGGAAGAATTTGAGTTTGAACTTTACTGATAGTATCGTCATAGATGTAGTGTTCCAAGCTCGTAGCACTTCAGAACTATTTAGCCGTTCTAAGTGATACGTTCCTAGTCGTATAACTCTAGCGATTTGGTATAGGCCTTCCTAGTTGGGTCTCAACACTCCTAATTTAGGTTCTCGAGTCCTGATGATGACTTGTCATAAGACTAAATCCTCAACTTTGAGGTCCCTTTTCATAACCCTAGAATCAAAGAAGCTTTTAGCTCGTTGTTGATAAGAGGTTGTTTGCAACTGAGCTTTGGAGTGATGTTCTTTGACTAGATCCAGACTTACATGTATGAGTGCCTTGTTGTCTACCTTGTAATAAGTTTCTCTCCAAAGTGAACTGATTCCGACCTCTACAAGAACCATGGCCTCACACCCATATGCAAGTGAGAATGGTGTTTCTTCCTCAGAGTAGTTCTATATGGCCATAGAACTTCTAGGAGATCATCAGCCCAATTGCCTTCTGAAGCGATAAGCTTTGCTTTCAACATGTGCTTAATGGTTTTGTTGACCGTTTTAACTTCTCCATTAGCTTGTGGTCTTGCTACCGAGGGGAACTTTTTCTAAATCCCTAAGTTTTCACAAAATTGCTTGAAATCCTCATTATCGAACTAATTCCCATTATCTGAGATAAGAGTATGAGGGATTCCAAAGTGACAAACAAAGTTCTTAAAGACAAAGTCTTTGAGCTTTTGTGTAATGATAGCAACTAAGGATTCAGCTTTGACCCATTTTGTGAAATAATCCATTGCAATCACTGCATATTTGACGTTGCTCTTTCTAGTTGGCATTCAACCGATCAGATCAATTTATCCACACAACGAATGGTCAAGGGCTAGTCATCAATGTTAATTGATGGGAAGGAGCTCGTGGGATATTCACAAACCTCTGATATTTGTCACTCTTTTTTACAAAGGCATGAGTGTCCTCGTGAACAATTGACCAATAATATCCTTGTTGGAAAATTTTATTGGCTAAGGATCATGAAGCGGTGTGATTACCGCATATCCTTTCATGTACCTCTCTCATGATATAACCTGCCTTTTCATTTGTTACACATTGAAGTAGAGGAATGTTAAATCCTTGTTTGTACAGGTTATCTCCAATCAGAGTGTAACGAGCAAACTTTGTTCGTACAGTTCTTGCCTCTCTTTTATCATGAGGAAGAATCCCTTCCTTGAGGTATAAAAGAATAGGAGTCACCCAGGTTGTTGACTCTGTGGTTGCCATTGATGGATCAGGTGAGGCTGTGCTAGAAACTTCAATGAACTTGATAGGGATATTATTCGGCAAATCGAAATCTAGTGATAAATCTTTGCCAAAGCATCTGCAATAGAATTTTGATCTCTGAGGATTTGTTTGATCATGTAATGCTTGAAGGATTCAAGCACGACTTTAACTTTCTTTAAATAAATGACCATATTCTCTTCTTTGACTTAGTATTCTCCCAATATTTGATTAACAACCAACTAGGAGTCTCTGTTAGTGTTGATCATTTCCGACCCCATTTCTTTAGCTAGTCGTAGACCAGCAAACAACGCTTTATATTTTGCCTTATTGCTCGTGCCTTTGAATTCAAACCTGAGTGCTCCATATGTGCGAGCACCTTCTATACTGATGAGTAGGAGACCAGGTCCATCACTTTTTTGGTTGGAAGATCCATCAACATATAAATTCCATGTTGACAGATTTTGAATGGTGTCTTGGGTTGTCTCTTGTGTTAGTTGATTAGGTTCTCGATTAGGCTGATGGGAGAACTCTTAAATGAAGTTAGTAACTACTTACCCTTTGATAGCGACTTTAGGCTTGTAATGCTGATCGAATTGGATTAATTCCACTATCCACTTAAGCAATTTACCCAAGGCCTTTAGCTTTAGAAGGACATGCCTAAGTGGGTAGTTAGTTAGGACGTGGTGTGGGCATGGAAATAAGGCTGCAACTTTCTAGACACAATCACTAGAGATAAAGCTAATTGCTCCACTTCTGGATACCTTGTTTCAACATCTAGAAGTCATTTGCTAATGTAATACACAGGCCATTGGACCTTGCCTTCTTCTTGTATTAGAGTTGCATTGACCGTATATGGAGAAACAGACAGATAGAATAGAGAATCTCTTTAGAAAGTTGTTTAGATAAAAGAATGGGCTTTTTGAGGTGCTCTTTTAGCTTTTGAAAAGCTTTTCTGCACTCTGGATTCCATTAAAATCTCTTGTTGGCTCTGACCACATTGAAGAAAGGCAAACAACGACCTGTGGCTCTTGATATGAAACGACTAAGAGTTGCAATCCTTCCACTCAAGCTTTGCACATGCTTTGGTTTTGTTGGACTGTTGATATCTAAAAGAGCTTGAATTTTTTGAGGTTGACTTCAATTCCCTGCTGGTTAACCATATAACCTAGGAATTTTCCTGAGGCTACTCCGAATGAACATTTAAGGGGATTAAGCTTCATTTTGTATTTTCAAAGAACTTTGAACATATCTGAGAGGTGTGCATTGTGATATGAAGCGACATGAGATTTAACCAACATGTCATTAACATACACCTCCATTGTCTTTTTGATCTGCTTGGAAAACATGTAGTTAACTAGGTGCCTGTAGTTTGCTCCAACATTTTTCAGACCGAAGAGCATTACTTTATAATAGTATAACCCGCAATCTATAATGAACAAGGTGTGCTCCTCATCAAGCATGAACATTGGGATTTGGTTGTACCTCAAATACGTATCCATGAAGTTGAGAAGCTCATGCCCAAAAGTGGCATCAACAAGTTAGTCTATTCTAGGCAAATGAAAGCTATCTTTTGGACAAACTTTTTTGAGATTGGTGAAATCCACACATGTTTGCCATTTACCATTAGGATTTTTTTACCAACACGGGGTTGGCGACTCAACTGGGGCAATAAGCCTCTCAAATAAAGTTGATCAAGAGAAGCTTATCAACCTCACTTTTGAGAGCCACATAGCGCTTTGGGTCCATGGCTCGTCTTTTTTGGCAACTAGTCAAATTTCAGGATCAATGTTAAGTGCATGGCATAAGATATCTGGGCTGATTCCAATCATATCAACATGTGTCCATGCAAAAACATTAGTATTCTGTTTGAGGAAGCTCGTTAAGTTCATAATGAGTCAAGGGCTGAGGTTACTCCCAATTCTGAGCTTACTAGTTGGCTCATGCTTGTCTATAGATACTTTAGACAGTCTTTACTAGCCCGGTATATGAATTTTCTTCTTGAATGCAAAGATCAATATTGTCCTCTACCAAGCCTGGTTCTGGCTCGATATCACTAATAGTTATTGCTTGCTTAGGCTGTTCATCAGTTTTGCCTTTGGATGCGGGTTAGATTGCTTGATTATAGTAGTCATGGGATTCACATTGTAATCCCCTTACTTCCGCACACCTGGATGGAGTGGATAACTTCATCTTCTGGTCGTAGATGGAAATGACAGCTTTGAATTTTTGCAATAGTGGTTGCCCAATTATGCCATTAAAAAAGGAGGGTCATTCCACGACTAGGAATTCTGTCATTTTAGTCACCTTGTGGGGATCACCCAAGGTGACTGGTAAGGTGATCATTCCTCAAGGAGTTAGATGGTCCCTAGTAATACCATAAAGAGGAGTAGATACAAGCTTTAGATCTATATCTTCGAGCTTTATCTCTTTGAAGGCTGACTGAAACAGGGATGTTAATAGCACTACCATTATCCACTAACATTTTGGACTTCGTAGTTCCCTATTTCTTCCATGATGACCAGCGCATCAGTATGAGGGTGATGCATTAATCTTACGTCTCTCTCGGAGAAGGTTGTTTCCTTTTCTCTTCGCTGCTTAAAAGGATGTTGCTCCAAGTTCAACACATTATAGGGTCCATATCAGGCTCCCTTGCATATTTGTCATGGATTTGCAAGAGGTTCCAGTGATGTATGGTCCCCCAATAATGATCTCAACGAGGTAGAGACCTTTGCGACCTCTACGCCTTTCTCCATTTTCATAAGCATTTTCCTTCATTGGTGAAGGTGCTCGGGTATCAACATACTCCTTTAAATAACCTCGCTAAATGAGGTCTTCAATGGCCAACTTTAAAGCACAACACTCATCGGTATGGTGGCCTACGTCCCTATGGAAGCAACAGAATTTCTTGTTGTTCCTCTTTGACAAGGGGCTTTCATTGGTTCTGGATCCGTGATCAAACCGACTTCTCTTGTCACGATCAAGATGTCGGTGATTGATGCGGTTAAAATTGTAAAGTTTTCACGAGGGGGTAATGGGGCATAAGCCTTTTTAGGTTTAAAATGTGGTTTCTTTCCCTTCCTCTGATTGTCATTTGCCCACTTACGATCATTTCTTCTATTATCTCCCCGGGTATCTTCCCCTCGACCTGAAGCACTGATCGAAGGCCTAGGATCGTGGTGATTTAGAGTAGCCACAAAATTTTTAATTCGTATATATTTTTCTGCAAGCTTGTAGAAGCGAGGAAATGAGATGTTATCTTCTAATTGTAGCTTGTTCCACAATTTTGTTTGCAAGCAAACTGCTGCTATAGTTAATTAGAGTTTGTATTGATTATTCATGTGTATGAGCCACCTTATGCAGTTCATTATAGAACCTATCAATGTAAGACTTGGGGATTTCATTCCTCTCCTACTGGATGTTGTTCAAATCGTTGAATGGCATGGAAAATTTCCAGTTTGCTTGGAAATGGCTCAAGAACAACGAGCTCATTTGTTGCCATGAGGACAGATTAAGCTAGGAGCGATCTGAACCAGTGCTTCGCGTTGGCTATGAGAGTCAATGCCAAACAACAACATTTTGCTAGGTCTGAGACTTGGTATAGCTCCATGAGATCGTTGAACTCATAGAGATGATCTTGAGGATCAGCATTTCTGTCAAATGCCTTCATATTCGGCATTCTGAATCCTTATAGGAGAGGTGCCTCAGTGACCTCTCGAGAGAAGAGAGATACTTCTGTGATCTCTCCTTGCTCATCTTGGTGAGCACGAATTTGATTCAGGGCCCATTACAAGTCCTCCAAATGAGGAGCTTTGGGTCACGGTGCATCACTTTTCGCATGCTAGGAATGTGCCCTACGATTGTTATTAATGAAGGACTGTAGATCAATGCTTCTCATACTTTGGCCGAATCCTTCTTCTCGCCTTGACGCTTAAGGGTCGAAACCTTGTGAAGATGATATGTGGCTAGGGGAGTTTTCCCTACCTCGACGATGGTCGGAACCGGCATGCCGATTATAGGTTTTTCCATGCCTGGCACTTTCATGGGCATGCATATTTGACATGCCCTAGGATTGCTCGCAACGTGATGTGTTACCTAGCTGTAGAATGGGAATTTGAAGTTCCGATTCGTGGGCAACAGTCGAGCGCCCTTTTGAGCATCTCTACCCTTTGTTGGCACTGTGTTTACCCTTTTGAGCTACAACACGTGTGACATGAGGATATGCTCGCTGCCAATTTTTTGTGCGTGGGTTAAGTGTCATTGGTGGTGGCACCCTTCCTGCAGAATCTGCCCCATCCAATTGATCTAGGCAGTTGGACATCCTCAATAGGGTAGAGTCAAGATTACCCAAAAAATAGAGGACAACAGGATCTGTTTGGGAAGTTGAAGCGACTTTACCCGATGTGTTATGGGGAACTCCTTCAAGGGGTGTTTCGCCTTGAGGACGAGGAATCTCCTCATTGTTGTTTGTTGCAATTGTGTCGTTGAGACTCTCATTTTCAAAACCATGAGCCATATCAAAATTGTTGATGGTTTTGAAGAAGAAACTGATAGGTCGGTTAATGTGAAGATGGATTTACTAGATAGAGAGCTTATGTGAATCACGCCCTCCTTCTGGCAGTAAACTATTGATGCTTGATTTTGACACCAATGACTTCGCACATGTAAAGTGCTACGAAGTTAAATGTGAGATAATTGTGGGGAGATGATTATGGTAATGTGACGATGGTTGCATGCAAGTACATAAATAATGGTTCAAATGCTTATAAGCAATTCCCACATCCTCTGTGATTATATTTATGATTGTTCTTGTTGATCATTACATAGGTTTACACATATGTAAACCTACAATTTGTGGTTACAAGTGATTGTGTTTAGGAGAATGTTAAGCTGCACTCTTTCTAATAGTGTTTTTGCTATTTTCTTTGTAAATTTCAAGTGTGTTGAATCCCCATTTCTCGAGAGGGAGCTGCCTATTTGTACCCGTTTGCTCAATATAATGAGTGCTTTTGCAAGTGGCCTGAAGGTGTGATGACCCTTCTTGCCTTCTTATTGGTTGAGAGTTATTAGAGATATCCTTAGATTAAATGAGGCTTGACAAGTGTGATACAAATACGCCCAAGCACAAATTCTTGACTTGGTTCATGTCTTTGGCAGCTGTTCTACTGCTGTCCTTGGACATGTGTTGTGCTCTGAATAGTTTGAGAGGTTTAATGAATTCTGATTGGTCGTGATGATGTCAGCCATGAGTCAACGCTTAGTTTAGGCATAACAGTAGAAGACAACAAATCTAGGCCAAGCTTATCTTGTCAAAAGACTGCACAAGTTTTGTTTCTGTTATTAATGGGAGTTATTGAAACATGTTGTATATTAAACTCCAAAACATGTACAATTATAATTGTTTCTGTTTGTGCCTTGTTAATTTGTTAATCCTTTCATCTAAAGAATCAAATAAAGGAATTTTGTACTCTGGTAATGCAAGCTGCAACAGAAACTTCTTACTGCTTGGTTTTGATGGAGGATGTTATGGAGTTGAGTACAGAAGATAAACGAATCGGCAGTAAGCTCAAAATATATAAAAAAAGATAAATCTGGAATAAGGAAGCAGATTTTGAATCCTTATTGGAGTCTTATTTTCCAGAATTGGTTCATCAAACCATTAAAGGATGTTAACGTTGTTAACATCTGTTAAATACAGGTTTATTTGTTAACAGAAGTTCAAGTTCTGTCAATTCACTTAAGCCAAACCAAGCCATTTTATTATATAGTAGCAAATTTGTAGAACAAACTTCAGAGATTCAAGAATAGGGGTTTTGTTACTCGTAGCTACAGAGTTCATCAAATCTGGGCTTTTGATTAACGGTTTGATGATGGTCATCAAGTCACACAGATTGCCAGTGTGGACTCATTTTGAGCATAAAAACAAGTCATGATCAGTTTGTTATCAAGCTAAATGTTAATAAAAATTTCAGTTCTGGAAAATTCTGTTTTCTCCCAAACTTTCTGTTTGTTCCTTTGGAAAGTTTACTACTTTTTGGAATTTTCTTCGTTTGATCGTATGATTCTTACAAAAAAACTCCTTCCAAAAAGCATTTTAGCTAAAATGAGCCTCTTTGATTAAGTATTTGTAAAGGAAGAGGAATGTTTGAATAAGGTCAAAGATATGATTTGTCCCTTAATACCCATTCTGTTTTACTCTTTAAAAAACAACAATATCCTCTACCTCACTTCACATAAATATTCAAATTGACAGAAGAAAAAAATATATATGCAAATAAAGTAATTAAGAAAGAATGAACATTTATAAATAAAGTAAATGACCTGAGTATTTTGGTCGGGAAGAAATACTTTGTGTAGCTGAGTAGAGAGCAAGATGTTCTCCTCTTGTTGCTTCCCCGAGTGCCGCACAAACAGGTGATGTAATTATGAATTCACACTTGTGTCCTCTCTTAATCACTCTTGCACACACTTATAACAATAGATATGGTTAATATGGAAAATATAGTCAAAGAAATCCTAAATCAATCATTGAAATGGCCGACACTTTCTCGTAAAACATGTATATTCCAAAACTCATATAAAAGTTCATAATATAATTAATTATAAACATGTTAAATACTCATGGAATATTGCAGAAGTAATTTACAAACCTCCATCCATAGTAATTGTTGTTTTAGTCTTCTTGCTTCTGTCACTTCTAAATACAGAGTCTTCCACTGACTGCAATTTTCCAGAGTGATGGTTTTTGGGAATCAAACGAATCAATTGCATCAAATGGGGACTTGTAAACTCTCTCTTTATAAATATAGTTGTCTTTCCATCAAAGACAACTGTCCAGGAGAAACAACCGCATGTAACTGCTCAGTAGTTACCCATTTACTTTATATTAAAAATGTAGGACCAATCCAATTAAAGAATTCTAATATAATTAAAATTCTAACATTCTTCCACTTGGTCCAAACTTTTATTATATTATCCACAACATATGAGTTGTATATTATGTATGTTTAATCATAAAAATAAAAATTACATTAATCATAGTTGTAAGTCCCTTTTAAACAAGTTTACTATGCAATTTTTCTCTTTCTAAACAACCACTTAAATGTGGAATATTACTTTATAACAAACCTCAAATGTTCGTTCCAGGTCCTCCAGAATGTTTATTTGTCTCCAACCAAAATGTATACAACTTAAAAGAGAAAAAAAACTAAATTACAAAGTTTCAAAGAATGAAAGTCTTACTTCTCATTGTGGCAAAGGGGACGTAGTCCCATTTGAACTCCATGATCCTTGAATGTCTTTGGTGGCATGCCTTTTGTTAGAGGATCAACAATCATCTTCTCGGTACGTATGTGTTCAATGATCACTTCTTTGGCTTTAATGTGCTCCCTTATTGCTAAGTACTTAATGTCGATGTGTTTACCCCGACTTCCATTGTTATTATTCTTAGTAAAGAATACAGCACCTGGATTGTCACAATACAACCTTATTGGCCTAAAGATAGACTCAACAGCTCCAAGCATAGAAATGAAACCTCTCAATCAAATACCCTGTGTAGTGGCCTCAAAACAGGAAACAAACTCAGCTTCCATGGTAGAAGTGGCAACCAAAAATTGTTTGGCACTTCTCCAAGATATAGCACCTCCGGCTAGCATAAAAACATATCCAGATGTTGATTTCCTAGAATCAACACAGCCAGCAAAGTTTGAGTCTGAATATTTGATGACTTCTAAAATGTCGGATTGTCTATAAGTAAGCATGAAACCTTTAGTTCCTTAAAGATACCTCATGACCTTCTTTGTAGCTCTCCAATGATCCAAACCTGGATTACTTTGATATCTTCCTAACATACTAACTGCAAAAGCAATGTCAGGTCTAGTACAGACTTGAGCATACATTAGGCTTCCAACAACTGAAGCATAAGAAATAATTTTCGTTTGTTCCTTTCCAATCTCAAGTGTAGGATATTGGTTCAGATTGAATCTATCACCCATAACAATGGATGCAACTCTGGGTGAACAATCCTTCATCCTAAATCTCTTAAGAATTTTATTAATATCGGCTTCCTGAGATAGTCCTAGAACATATTGAGACCTATCCCTATGAATCTTAATGCCAATGACATAAGACGCCTCACCCATATCCTTCATACTAAAATGTTGAGAGAGAAATTGTTTCACCTCATGCAGCAAACCCAAATCATTGGTTGCAAGTAGAATATCATCTACATATAACACAAGAAAGATGATTTTACTCTCACTGACCTTGTGGTATATACACTGATCCATGACATTCTCTACAAAACCAAATGAAGAGATAACAGTGTGAAATCTTAAATACCACTATTAGGAGGCTTGTTTAAGTCCATAAATGGACTTCTTAAGCTTGTAAAACAAATGCTCACCATCACTTAAAGTGAACCCATAAGGTTGTTTCATATAAACCTCTTCCTCCAAATCTCCATTGAGGAAAGTTGTTTTCACATCCATTTGATGTAAATCTAAATCGAAATGGGCAACTAATGCCATTATGATGCAGAAGGAATCCTTTTTAGAAACTGGAGAAAACATTTCTTTATAGTCTATCCCTTTCCTTTGCGTGAACCCCTTGGGAACAAGCCTAGCCTTGTATCTCTCAATGTTGCCTAATGAATCCCTTTTGGTTTTAAATACCAATTTACAGCCAATAGGTTTCTTTCCAGTAGGCAACTCAACAAGGTCCTAAACTTCATTATTCGCGATAGAGTTCATCTCGTCAATTATGACATTATACCACAACTTAGAGTTACTACTGTCTATAGCTTGTAAAAACGTGTCTGGGTCATCCTCAACACTTGTGTCATAGTCAGACTCTTGCATATACACTACATAATTAGTAAGAATTGTTGATTTCTTTGTTCTAGTAGATCTTTTTAATGGTGTATCAACAATCTCTTGTTGAGACTGTTGCACAACTGGTTGTTCCTCCTGTAGCGGAGGTTGTTTAAAATGATCTTCTAAAATAATCTCATCAGAATGTGGACTTTGATTGATTGGTTCCTCATTGTTCACCCTGTTTGGATGAACAACCAATCTTTTACTTGATGTAAGAGCATTATCTGAAACATCAATTTTCTCTAGGACTAAGTCTTTGATTTGAGCACTCCCACTGACCACCTCATTTTCAAGAAATTTGTCATTTCTTGATCCAACAATTCTACTGGAATGGTTCAGACAATAAAACTTATATCCCTTGGATTTTTCCACATATCCAATAAAATATGCACTAATAGTCCTAGGATCTAACTTTCGTTCTTGTGGATTACAAACTCTAACTTCAATTGGGCAACCCTAGATGCGTAAATGACTTAAACTTGGTTTCCAACCTTTCCATAACTCAAATGGCGTTTTGGGAACCGCCTTAGTTGAAACTTGATTTAATATATACACTACAATTTTGAGAGCTTCAATCCACAAAGAATGAGGAAGTTTGGAGTTACTCAGCATACTCCGTACCATATCCATTAATGTTCTATTTCTCTGTTTTGCTACACCATTCTGAGATGGTGTGCCAGACAAGGTGTATTGAGCCACAATACCTTACTCTTGAAGAAATTTAGCAAATGGACCAAGTGCTTGTCCTATACCAATGTACCTACCATAATATTCATCACCTCTATCAGATTTCACGATCTTAATTTGTTTTTCACATTGTTTCTCTACTTCTGCTTTATATATTTTGAAAGCATCCAATGCTTCATCCTTCTGATAAAGCAAATAGAGATACATATATTGTGAGTGATCATCAATAAAGGTGATGAAATATTTCTTACCACTAGAGCTCATGTCAGGGCAACAAATATCTGTATGTATTATCTCTAAAAGTTCAGAACTCTTCCTGGCACCCTTCTTGGATTTATTAGTCTGTTGTCCCTTAATGCAGTCTACACAAGTATCAAAGTCAGTAAAGTCAAGAGTTTCAAGAACTCCAACATTTACCAACCTTTTAATCCTATCAATGGAGATGTGTCCTAATCTCCTATGCCATAAAAAAGAAGAGTTTTTCATTCATAATAGTACGTTTAATACCAGTACTAGCATGTGAAGTCATAAGACTATAAGGAACAGCATCACTTAAATGAATTTTAAACAAACCATCAACCATAGTACCATTTCCAACAATAGATGAGTTCTTAATTAAATTAAAAGAACTACCATAAAAGTTGAAAGAGTATCCACAAGGTACAAGTTAAAAACTAAAATTAAATTCCTAGAAAAACTAGGAATATAAAAGGTTCGTTCCAAATCCAAAATATAATTAGTGCTTAAAATAAGTCTAAATGTTCCAATCGCTTCAACACATGAAGGCATCTTGTTTCTCGAATAGATGTTGCATTCACTTCCCAACGGTTTACTTTGATCCAGAAAACCTTTTATGGTATTAGAAACATGGATTGTAGAACTAGAATCAATCCACCAATCATTATGTGAAACACAAATTATATTAGATTCATAACACACAAAGATGTGAGGTTACCTTTCTTGTCAAGTCAGACTTTTCTTTTAGGACAATCCTTCTTCATGTGTCATTTCTTTTTACAGAAGAAACACTTGACGTTGTCCTTATTTCCTTTGCTCGTAACCTCATGTAGCTTGCCATTTCCCTTCCACTTCTTATTCTTGTTTGAGATGTACTTGACATTTCCTGTCACTAGATGTGCAATTTCATTCACTTCGTGAAGTAGTCTCTCCTCTTCTTGAACACACATGGTCAAAAGCTCATTGATTGACCATTTATCCTTTTGTGTGTTATAAGATATCTTGAAAGGAGTATAATGAGACGAGAGAGAATTCAAGACATAATGCACTAGGAAATCATCATTAATCACCATACGAAGGGATCTCAACTGAGCAGTGGTAGCGTGCCGAATGCACCAAATTAATTAACCTTACTGACCGAACTAATGAATTGTATAAAGGGCAAGCAAGGGTCGATCCCACAGGGAATGACTCGATTAATTTCTATATTCTAAAACACTAAAAACAACAGAAACGCAAATTAAACTCTAAACAAGAAACTTGACAACAATAATGAAGGGGGATTTGTAATCAAAGCAAACTAAAGTAGAACAGAGAAATAAAATATCAGGTTAAACAATCACTCTCTTCAAAATCCACCTAAACATGCATTGGACATAAAGTAATCGTAACAACTGTTCTATCTCATCATTATGAAACTACTGACCCTAGGAAACAACAAGCTCAATTACCCGAATTCTCCCTTAGTTTGTCACTACCGAAACAAGCTCTTGAGTAGATACTAACCCTTGAACAACCTAGAACAAGCTCTCTAAATTTAATTCAATGGCAAGATTAAGAATTAGGAGAATAGATCAATCTAAGCAACAATCACGCAAGCTCGGATTATTTAACTTAGGTTATGTTATTCAAGACAATAGACCGAAAACTTGTCCATAATCAGCTATCATCATGTGTCACTCGTTGAATAGAAAAAGGGACAATTACGGATCACAATTCCTAATTCTAACAGTAAATTCGATTAAACAATTTAGCAGGCCAAAACTAAATCACTCAAACAAGAATCACAAACAATTAAAATAGAATAACATAAACAATTCCAATAAAAATGAGATTAAGAACAATGTTACTAGAGTCAGGTTACACCAATGACATGAAATTAGGCTTCAAAATCCCCTTGAACTGAAGAAGGAAATTAGCCGCACATCTTGATCTAGAACGCAAAAACTCTGAAAATTCAAACTCTACTGTCCTCCCCCAGTTTAACCTAAAAACTTCTAATTAAATAACATGTGTTTTCCTTAATTCTTCCCCAAGAATCACGGAATTTCTTTCCTGGACGTTTCCTAGAAGATAGACTTCCAGATTTGATAAAATCTGATCAGATATGGATTCCAGAATTCGTCTCCAACTTGCACCAGGATTCTCGCCATGTAAAAGATCTTTTCTGGGCTCCATCACTTCATAAAAATTGTAGTTTAGGATGTGTAGATGAATCTGGGTTTTTGAATCCACCCGTTTTCGATATCTGACGCTCCAGTTAGGCCCGTTCAAAGATTCACTGCTCAGCTAAGGAATCCTTCTGCGACTAGGATTCCAGGTCCGGTTTTGCAACAACTACTGAGAACCCAAACGAACTCGGATTCTTGCCCATAATACCTTCCTGAAAAGCTTGATTCGTCTACTTTAATTTCTCTGAAGACCACTTTTGCAATTGAGGAATCTAGCTCCCTGAAAAACCTGAAAAACGTAGCACTGGTCAGAATAACGAAAAATCTGGAAAATCTGGAATTTCCTAGTCTTTTCTCAATTATTTCCTAAAGTCTATCCAAATATGCCAAACTTACAAAATAAACTCTAATCAACTCAATTAGGCATAAAACATAACAAAAACATAATATGATAGGAATAAAAAATATGTAAATTACACTCTTATCAAATTCCCCCACACTTAGCTTTTGCACGTCCTCGGGCAAACTAATTCAAACACTAAAAAAAAACTACACTCAAGTCATATCCAGAACACCATCATGATGCATAAGCAACACTATTTAATCCATGCATATTCATACCTAACTTAGGAAGCAGCAAAGATAAAATAAAGTAGAGTTAATGACATTCGTATCTCTTCATCATTTTCCACAATTATTCTCAATCAGTTAATGCAAACAAGAAGACTAATCACAACCAATTCATTTACAACTCACCCCTCAACTTTTCCTCAACTGTTTCTCTTTACTACTACAAACTGGGTAGCAAACTAGAAATTTTTTTTTGACAATTGAGTGCATTTTATGCTCCATCTCATTTCATGGTTGTGTTTATGAGTGAGTGCGTTTTACGCTCCATCTCGACTCACCACATACCTTTCTTTTCTTTTTCCTATTTGCTTAAACCCAAATTTAGGACTAGCTTAAGAGAAACAATTTTTTTTCTTTTAAGGGTTGTTATACACTCCTCAGTCATGCTTCGTCACCAAGTTCACCCAACTTCTCAAGACATATTGTTTCAAAACTACAAAGATTCAAATATGATTAACTCTATTTTATGAAATATTGCTAACATCCTAAGTCAAGGAATATGTTCAATAACAAAGTCAAGTTATTATTTCATGCATCACTAGACATTCAAAGCATGACTTAAAAGCATAAAACCAAGAAAAAATAAAAATATTTTTTTTCTTAACATAAACAAACACCTAAAGCCTAACTTCTCCCCCACACTTAAAACTTACATTGTCCCCAATGTAATATCCCAAATGTAGAGACAGGCAAATAAAACAAATAAAACAAAAAGAAAAAAAAAATATGGGAAAACAAAAAAAACTAAAGTCAAGGGAAAAGAAAATCAAATCTGAATTCTTGGGTTGCCTCCCAAGCGGTCGCTTTGGTTAAAGTCGTTAGCCCGACTCCATGGCATCATAAATATTAAAACGAATTACTTCACCATCAAATTCCATTGTGAGGGTACCATCATGAACATCTATTTTTGTCCGAGTTGTATTTAGGAATGGTCTTCCCAGTAAGATAGGTGCAGGGTCAGGAGACGAAGAATCATCCATATCTAGAATGTAAAAATCCACTGGAAACACTAACTCATTGACCTGCACAAGAACATCTTCAACTACCCCTTCAGGGTATGCATTAGTGCGATCAGCCAATTGGATAATAACACCAGTATCTTTCACAGGACCTAGATTTAATGAAGCATAAATAGATCTTGGCATAACATTAATCGAAGCTCCTAAATCTACCATAGCTCTCTCAATTCTGGTGTTACCTATCTTACAAGGAATTGTAAACATACCTGGATCCTTGCACTTGGGAGGAAGCTTTCTTTGGAACACTGCTGACACATTTTCTCCCATTATTATCTTCTCATCACCGTTTAACTTCCGCTTATTGGTGCATAGCTCCTTAAGAAATTTCGCATATCTTGGCACTTGCTTAATTGCATCCAACAGAGGTATATTCATTTCCACCTTGCGAAACATCTCCAAAATTTCTTTATCCTTCTCTTCTTTCTTTGACTTCGCAAATCTGCTAGGAAAAGGTAAAGTATTAGACTGAAGTTGAATTGAAGGGTTAGGAATTACCTTTGATTTAGTTGTAGCCTTTTCTTTCTCAATTTCATCTTCCATCTCTGCTTCCTTTGCTACACTTGGAATGTTCAGCTTTGGTTCTTCCACTTTCTTGCCGCTTCTTAGTGTCACTGCATTCACATTCTCCTTTGGGTTCACCACTGTTTGAGAAGGCAACTTCCCTCCAACTTGAGCCTCTAAACGACTTATAGCAGTTGCCATTTGACCCATTTGATTCTCCAGACTTTGAATACTAGATCTTGTATCTTGTTGAAACTGTTTGGTATTCAAAGCAAGGGACTTAACTATATCTTCCAGGGACGAGTTTGAACTCTGTGAGGCAGGTTGCTTCGGCTGAAAACCTTGTTGTTGTCTATTCTGGAAGAAACTTTGTCCACCTCCTTATTTGTTTATTTCCTCCGTAACTGAAATTCGGATGATCCCTCCATCCTGGATTGTAAGTGTTAGAGTAAGGGTCATACTGCCTCGGTGGTCCAGGAAAATTTCTGCGCATTAACTCGCTCGGCCCTTCGTCTTGAAGTGTTGGGCACATGTCCGTTTGGTGTCCCATTGTCGAACATATCCCACACGCCTTTACCTGTTGTGCATTCCCTACAGCCAATTGTCTAACAAGAGAGGTAAGATCAGATAATTGTTGTTCAATGGAAGATGTATTTACCTCATTCACCCTTTTGGTTGGCGCATCATGTCTTGTACCAAATTTTGGGAATTGGCAGCCATGTTTGAGATTAATTGTTTGGCAGCTTCAGGAGTCTTATCCACTAACGCACCTCCACTTGCTGCATCTATCATGTTCCTTTCCATAGGCAGCAATCCTTCATAGAGATACTGAATTAACAACTGATCACTTATTTGGTGGTGAGGACAGCTTGCACATAGTTTCTTGAATCGCTCCCAATATTCATACAATGTCTCTCCATTATATTGCCTTATACCACATATCTCTTTCCTGATGGTGGCAGCTCGGATGCTGGGAAATATCTTTCTAAAAACATCCTTTTCATCTCGTTCCATGTTGTGACTGTCCCCGATGGTAAATAATAGAGCCAATCCTTTGCATCATCCCCACAAAAGAAAAAGGGAAAGCTCTCAACTTAATTTGCTCCTCTGTCACCCCTGTTGGTCTCATGCTTGAACAGACTACATGGAACTCTTTTAGATGTTTATTTGGATCTTCACCTGCACGACCACGGAATGTAGGCAACAAGTGAATTAGACCGGACTTAAGTTCAAAAGCAACATCTAAAGTAGTCTTGAATACACAAAGGTGATTAAAATCGGGGAGGGCAGCCAACTCCTTCAATGTTCTGCCAGCAGCGCCATCTCTTCTCCTATTTCTGAATACGGGTCACTGGATGAATTGTGGACTGTGGAATTTGTTTGCTGTGCCTCTTTTCGCAACTTTCGTAAACTGCGTTCAATTTCTGGATCAAATTCCAACTCTCCTGTAGAATTGGATCGAGTCATAAACCAATAAAATCACCAAATTAAGCCTAAATAAATAAAAACTAATAAAAAAATTTAAACTTTTTTTTTCACAGAAACACAAATTGCCCCAAAACCACTATTAAATGATCGAATTTGACTTCAAGAGGGTGGGGCTAGAAATTTTCTAGTCTTGCTCAGAATTTCGTTTTCTTCGAAACGGGTACTCGCAACACTCCTAGTTCAACCAAAATCTCTCTTAGGAACAGAACTGAATAGTACTACTGTTCATGTTGAATAGTGTACTGTTCAAAAAAAAAAAACTTTTTTTTTTTTTTTTCAAACAAATGCAGATTTCGTTTAAGGTGTACGTGGCGTTGTTATACCCGAGGTTGCCAAGCACGTAGACAGCTTTTGGCGGCTGGGTTCTCGGTTTCCAACCGTATACCCTTAAACTAGGCAGAATTTGTTTTTTTTTCAAAACCAAACAAAAAAAACAAAATTAATTAATCGAGCAGAATGAAAAACACAACTAAACACTGATTAAATAAAATAACTAAACATAGAACATAAAAAAAAATCAACAAAGAACATTCCCGGCAACGGCGCCAAAATTTGGTAGCGTGCCGAATGCACCAAATTAATTAACCTTACTGACCGAACTAATGAATTGTATAAAGGACAAGCAAGGGTCGATCCCACAGGGAATGACTCGATTAATTTCTATATTCTAAAACACTAAAAAACAACGAAACGCAAATTAAACTCTAAACAAGAAACTTGACAACGATAATGAAGGGGGATTTGTAATCAAAGCAAACTAAAGTAGAACAGAGAAATAAAATATCAGGTTAAACAATCGCTCTCGGTTCAAGATCCACCTAAACATGCATTGGACATAAAGTAACCGTAACACTGTTCTATCTCATTATTATGAAACTACGACCCTAGGAAACAACAAGCTCATTACCGAATTCTCCCTTAGTTTGTCACTACGAAACAAGCTCTTGAGTAGATACTAACCCTTGAACAACCTAGAACAAGCTCTCTAAATTTAATTCAATGGCAAGATTAAGAATTAGGAGAATAGATCAATCTAAGCAACAATCACGCAAGCTCGGATTATTTAACTTAGGTTATGTTATTCAAGACAATAGACCGAAAACTTGTCCATAATCAGCTATCATCATGTGTCACTCGTTGAATAGAAAAGGGACAATTACGGATCACAATTCCTAATTCTAACAGGTAAATTCTGATTAAACAATTTAGCAGGCCAAAACTAAATCACTCAAACAAGAATCACAAACAATTAAAATAGAATAACATAAACAATTCCAATAAAAATGAGATTAAGAACAATGTTACTAGAGTCAGGTTACACCAATGACATGAAATTAGGCTTCAAAATCCCCTTGAACTGAAGAAGGAAATTAGCCGCACATCTTGATCTAGAACGCAAAAACTCTATAGAATTCAAACTCTACTGTCCTCCCCCAGTTTAACCTAAAAACATCTAATTAAATAACATGTGTTTTCCTTAATTCTTCCCTAAGAATCACGGAATTTCTTTCCTGGACGTTTCCTAGAAGATAGACTTCCAGATTTGATAAAATCTGATCAGATATGGATTCCAGAATTCGTCTCCAACTTGCGCCAGGATTCTCGCCATGTAAAGGATGTTTTCTGGGCTCCATCACTTCATAAAAATTGTAGGTTAGGATGTGTAGATGAATCTGGGTTTTTGAATCACCCGTTTTCGATATCTGACGCTCCAGTTAGGCCCGTTCGAAGATTCACTGCTCAGCTAAGGAATCCTTCTGCGACTAGGATTCCAGGTCCGGTTTTGCAACAACTACTGAGAACCCAAACGAATTCGGATTCTTGCCCATAATACCTTCCTGAAAAGCTTGATTCGTCTACTTTAATTTCTCTGAAGACCACTTTTGCAATTGAGGAATCTAGCTCCCTGAAAAACCTGAAAAACATAGCACTGGTCAGAATAACAAAAAATCTGGAAAATCTGGAATTTCCTAGTCTTTTCTCAATTATTTCCTAAAGTCTATCCAAATATGCCAAACTTACAAAATAAACTCTAATCAACTCAATTAGGCATAAAACATAACAAAAACATAATATGATAGGAATAAAAAATATGTAAATTACACTCTTATCAAGCAGCAATGTCCCTCATTTTCATAATGTGCTCACGAACTCCTTTAATACCATTGAGCTTCATGGATTCAATCTACTCATTAGGTTGCTACCTAATGTCTTGCCTGATGTTTCAAACTAAGCATGAATTGCATCCATTAGATCCTTGACATTTTCACACTTTAGTATCGACCCACGAATACTACTCGTAATGTGAGATTTGATAAACATCATGCTTAAATGGTTGGATCGCTCCCACCGTTCATACAAAACAATCTCAGCCTGAGAACTAGTATCCGTAAGTGTAGGTGGCTCTTCCTTACGAAGAGCATAGTCAAGATCAATGCACCCTAAATGAAGAAGGACAACCTCCCTCCAGGATTTGTAGTTATCACCATTTAAATAAGGAACCTTATCCTCAACCATCATCAAAGTTTGATCAACTATAGATATATCAACAGATATGCTTACTAAATAAATTATGAGGCACAAACCATCAACAACAATTATAAGTTTACCAATGTAAAATAAATAATAAATCATAAATGAATCGACATATCATAAAATCTTCTTGTGGGTAAAGACATTACATATTATGATTCATTATCCTTTAATGATGAAACTGGAAATTATTAATATTTCATAATACCTATGGGCTAATTAAGAAATAAGAATAATTTCTATTTCATCCCTAATTAATCATGAAAATATAACATTCTTTGTGGGTAAAATGATTATATTAATATGATTAACTACAAAACGATGTTATTAACCTTAATATGATCATAATTAATATTACTTAATGCATATATTATCATAACTTAGATGATGTGGCTCCTCTAAATATTAATCAAATATATACGGTCATAAAATATCATATAGTATTATTGCATGTAATACAACATAACATAAATCAAGACAAGAACAATACATTATTTATGTATAACAGACTAATACATGACATAAAAACCATCATACGCGCTGTCACCGACTCCCACATGCCTTCGTGACAAGACCATGTGCAACCACATGACTCCACGCATCGTCACGCACAGCCATGTAACTCCACATGTCGTCACGTGACTCCACGTGCTGTCATGCGCCTTAACGGCCTTACCACGCGTCTACACGTGCCTAAACACACATCCCCCACGTGCCTGATGCAAGCAAGCACACCTTCACGTGCTCACATGTGCCATAAGTCAACATGGGTCAGTTTGACCCGTTTGACCAAGTTGGGTTGACCTTTTACCCAGTTTGTTCTATTTGACCCCGGTTTGAGGGTCGAGTTGACCAATTGGGTTTCTGGGCTAGTGTGACCAAGTCGTTTTGACCCGTTTTGACCTTTGACTTTGACCAGGTCGGTTTGACCCGTTTTATCCTTGACCTGATCAATTTGACTCATTGATCCGGTTTGACCGGGTCTTCTTTATCCATTAATCACTTTGTGGTATTTGATGGCAAAGTTTATTAAACATTTCAACTACTACATCACTGTCGACCAGAGAATTTTTAATAATTTCCTTCTCAATGAGCAGATTCATATCATCTACAATAAATTCAGTAGTTTAACTTAACTACATATGTAGGTTTCCGATGGATAATGACACTGCTCCAAGTCATCACATTTCGAATCAAACTTTCTATGTCGTCTTTCATTTCAATGCGTGGGATTTGGAGTGTAAGCATTGGAAAGATCATAGGTCCTCTGTCTCTTCTTAAGTTTATTTCAACAAACATATTGTCAAAAGACGCCTAAGATTCACTCCTAAATCTTGCAACTTGACTGCATTAGGTAAGTCTTCTATGATGGCTCTTTCTGAATTCAATATTGAATAAATTTCCTCTTCAAAATGTCCTGGGTCCAACAGTGTCTCACTTTCCTACTTGGCTTGTGGATCGTCCGCGATGGTTGTTGACTGAATTTCCACTTGAGCTTGTAATTCTTCCGTGATAGTGGGATGGATTTCCTCTTGAGCTTGTAAATATTCGGTGATGGTGGGATGGGTTTCCTCTAGAGATTGTAAATCTTCCGTGATGGTGGATTGGATGTTCACTTGAGATTGAAAATCTTCCGTGATGGTTATGAGTTTAATTTCCGCTTCAGCACGCAAATCTTCAGTGACGGTTGTTCGATCAATCTCCTCTTCAGAATGTAATGTCATTGTGTGGTTTTCTTCTTCAGTAAGTAAATCTTTCCTGATGTCTATTGAGTGAAAGTTCTCGAGTCTGTAAACCTTGCGTGGTGGCTGCGTTTGTTTTGGTTATCGGCTGAGTTTCCACTAAAGCAAGTCTATACAAATCGGTGAAGTGTTTTATCTCTCTTCTGTTTTGCGAGCAATGGAGGTGAAAAAAGGTACAAGAAAGTGCATGGAAGGAGGAAATAACTCTCCATCTCGGTCACTGGTGGAGGCTTAGTTTGGGTTAATGGTGGAGACTGATCCATTTGAGTTTCTGGTAGAGGCTGTTGTTGTTGTCGTGTAGGATCCGACGGAGGCTACATCTTGGGTGGTGGAGGCAAAGACCGAGTTATATAATTCCTCAAGCACAAAATATGGAAGTTGATTTTCAAGTAATAGTAAGTCCCGTCTTATAGCTAATAGTCGTAACTTATTTAGCAAAAAATCAACTTCATTGTTACGATATCTCAAGAAGAGCTCGAACATTGAACACAGCATCGGTTAAAATCATTTCCACAAACTCATCACTCGGTAACTCTAAGGGTTCTGCATAATAACGGCAGATTTCTTGTTTTCGGTTTTCCACAAAGGTCTTGAGTTTCTCCCATTTATCCCAACCAAATCGTTGAATAAATTTCTTTTTATACCTTCTTTTCTCCTTATCCATGGAAACTAAATTTTCTTTACCACGATGAAAGGGACCAACTGAAATTAATTGAGGAGTGTAAGCTTCCTCATTTATTTTCCGAAGATTTTCAGGGACCCTGGAAATGCAACACTCAGGTGCAGGCTCAAAGAATTCCTTCTTTTCAATTAGCGATTCCCCTTTAATAGAAGTATCAGCCGCCGTATTTATTTCCATCACCAGGTTAATTACTACCTGATATCATAATCATAAGTTAACGTATAATCAATTATAAAAAGATGAAAAATGTTTACATAGAACAATTTTACCACATCATCTGTTGACATGGTGAAATTGTAAAATACCATGGTGACATGTAGAGTTAGTATTTATAATCATCCGTGATAGTGGTGGTTATTGATAAATCATACAAAGTAGTTATTGATCAATTATTGTTAATAGATAGATGAAAAAGAATATTTGACATATATGGCAACACATTATAGCAAACAATATCTTATATTAATAAATGACACTAATCCCCGAGTATTCAAGGTTTTTAACACTCGGAAGAATGTTACCAAGTATGCATTTAATTAAATTTATTATAAACCAAAACATGATAATATTATCTTTATATTATACATGTAAGCTGCCATGAAAAATAAATGTGCTCTAAAATTTCTTGAAAGAACCCAGAATACTAGAATTCTCCAAACAAACCAACACAAACCAAGACAGTTTCAAGTTTGATCAAACCTTGAATCCAAAACAAACAATTTTTTCTTCATCATCACAGAAACCCAGAACACAGTAAAAAAACCCTGGGCTTCACGATTTAAACTGAGAAAGTTTTCTTTATCATCCTAAATACACAAACTTTTCTTCATCACCAAAAAATAACTTTCAAAATCAACAAGAAAAGAGAAAGAAAGAGGCAGCCGGCAGCCAGCCACTTTTTTGGTTTTGTTAAGAGGAAAAAAGAGAGAGGGAAAAGAGAAAAGAAAAGAGAGGGAAGAGAGAGGAAGAAAGAGAAAGAGAGAGGCTGCTCGGCTGCCGACGGTTGAAAAGAGAGAGAAGAGAAAGAGAGGCGCCCGGCAGTAGAAAAAAGAAGAAGAAAGAGAAAAAAAAATTAATTTTTTTTTTTTTTTAACTTAGAAAGACCATAGCGTTGTTTACTTCAGTTTACTTTTGTTAACATCCTTTTAACGTCAAGGTTATTTAGTACTTTTCAAAAATCTTGGTTCTCCAAACTTAAACCTAGATTTCTCACTTAAACACAATTTCAACGTTGAAAAACTACTTTTGATATGTGCCACGTTACACGCACCAGACCAGTCCGCGAAGTGTAGTGGCAAGATGGAAGACTTGGTCTAATTTGTTTGTTAGTCATTGTTTGTTGAGTCTGTTACGTGGGTGCTATTCTTTGTCCTGTTTTTCAGCATTTCCTATTCTTTAGCATTGTTGTTATTTTCCCTACAAGTTGTATGGCTATATATAGCCTGAATGAGTTCAATAAAGATATGCAGTTTATTCTCAAACAGTCCCTTCCTTCTATTCCTTTCTTATTATAAATTCCTTCGTATCAGAGGTATCAAAGCCACGTTTCGACCATGGACACTCGTGGCAAAACAAATGCAGAATTCCTCAACGAAGTCAATGACACATTAGCACGGCATGAATCAAGCTTCGATTAGGTGAACGTTGCCTTACAAGTGGTGTTAACTGAACTTCAAGCTCTTCGAACCTCACATACCTCAAACACTAGCTCTTCTTAAACCAACTCATTAGCATGTGAAGAATCCTCACATCCACACACTTCTCGTCCTAATCCCAGCAATGACCACCATCACCAACACCAACACCTCAAATTGTCATTTCCTAAGTTTAATGGAGATGACCCCCACAGGCTGGATTTACAAGGTAGAACAATACTTTGATTTCAAAAATGTGGGACCAGACCAACAGTTCAGCTGGCCTCCTTCCATTTAGAAGGCATCGCTCTACAATGGCACAGATGGTTGACAAAATTTCGTGGACCACTCACATGGGATGAATTTACCACAGCTGTACAACTTCAATTTGGTCCAACCGACTATGAGGACCCGTCGGAAGCTCTAACTCGCCTCAAACAAACCACAACCGTGGCTGCTTATCAAGAAGCTTTCGAAAAACTCTCCCACCGAGTTGATGGCCTACTCGAAAATTTTCTAATTGGTTGTTTTATAGCAGGACTTCAAGATGACATTCGCATCAACGTAAAAATCAAACAACCCAGAACCTTGGCAGATACGATATGAGCGGCTCGACTAATTGAGGAACAAAACCATCTGCAAAGGAGACCAATCCAGCAAATTTGTTTCCAACTAGCCTTAGTGACACCAAGAGCGCCACCCAACCCAATAGCTGGTGTACTAGGACCTCCACCAACCCAGTGCATAAACCAAAGTTCCAATACTCAACCAGCAACCTTCTGCCAAATCACCAATCAAGAGGCACAAGAACGTTGAGAGAAAGGGTTATGCTATTATTGTGATGAGAAGTTCGTTCCAGGCCATCGTTGCGACCGATCGCAATTGTTTATGATCGAGGATTTACCCCATACAGGCATTGAGGATGTTGAGGGTGATCAACCAGAACTTGAACCTCATGAAGCTCTACCTGAAATTTCATTTTATGCAATTGCAGGTACCGAACACCCACAAACCATACGCGTCCTTGGCAAGTTGAAAAACAAGCATGTAACGGTGCTAATTGACGGTGGCAGCATTCACAACTTCATTGATCAGGCTATAGTCTCTGAGTTCAGCTTACCAGTAATCCAGGATAAGAAATTCCAAGTCATGGTTGCTAACCGAGAAAAGATAGAATTTGCTAGACAATGTCGGGCGCTCACCCTCACCATTCAAGGACTTCCCGTCACCGTCGACCACTACATTGTTCCTGTCGCAGCATGCCAGTTGGTATTAGGAGTGCAATGGCTTGGAACTCTCAGACCCATCAAGACTGACTACAAGCAGCTCACCATGAACTTCAATATGGTAGGAACTTCCCATACATTCTAGGGATTGAGACAAACTAGCATTGAAGCCTTAACTGACAAAGAATTCAATGGATTACAAGGCATTGGGCTATTTTTTCAAATAATTCCTTCCAACAGCAGTAGCCAACCAACTTCTTACCCACCTGCGATGGGCCACCTCCTAGCAAAATTCTCTCAGGTATTTGAAACACCTACCAGCTTACCTCCACGGCGGTCACATGATCATCACATTCCATTGCATCAGACTGTGGGACTAGTCAATGTGAGGCCTTATCGATACCCTTATTTCCAAAAAAACGAGATAAAGAAAATGGTAAAAGAGCTTTTGCAATCTGGTTTGATACAACCAAGCCACAGCCCATTCTCATCCCCAAATTTGTTAGTAAGGAAAGCAGATGGCGCTTGGCACTTTTGTGTGGATTACCGAGCTCTAAACGACATCATAGTTAAAGATAAGTATTTAATTCCTATCATTGATGAACTATTAGATGAGCTCCACGGTGCCAAATTTTACTCCAAATTGGATTTATGGTCTGAATATATAAAATCCGCATGCAAGAAGATGACGTTCCTAAAACCGCATTCCGGATGCACGAAGGGCATTACAAGTTTATTGTGATGCCAGTTGTCTCACTAACGCTCCAGCAACCTTCCAAAGTCTCATGAATGATCTCTTTCGTCCCTATCTCCGGCAATTTATTTTGGTTTTTTTGGATGACATTCTAGTGTATTTGAAATCATGGGAAGACCATCTCACACATTTGCAAATTGTTCTACATATTTTATCAACTAACAGTTTATTTGCAAAAGAGTCGAAATATGGATTCGAAGTTTTACAGGTCGACTACTTGGGTCACTTCATTTTAGAGCAAGGGTTATCAGTTGATCCAACCAAAATACAAGTTGTCATTGAGTGGCCAACACCAACAATAGCAAAAGGGGTCTGTGGGTTCCTCGGTTTAGCAGGATATTACAGGAAATTTATCCATCATTTCGGATGTATAGCAACTCCTCTAACCCGTCTCTTGAGCAAGGATGGATTTCAATGGACTGAGGTAGCAGAGATGGCCTTCAAACAATTAAAAGAGCATTGACGTCACCACCAGCCTTACGCCTTCTTGATTTTACTCAACGATTCATAATTGAATGTGATGCTAGCGAAATCGAACTCGATGCAATTCTTACCCAACAAAATCAACTAGTGATGTATTTTAGCAAAGCATTGAAAGGCTCGCCTTTGGCATTGTCCACCTACGAGAAAGAAATGTTGGCTATTGTCAAAGCAATCAAGAAATGATGTCCATACTTACTGGGGAAACCATTTACCATCCGCACTGACCAAAAAAGTCTCAAGTACCTATTGGAGCAACGAATTACTACACCAGTAGAAACATGATGGCTACCAAAAATTCTTCGTTATGATTACGAAATTGAGTATAAATGTGGGCCGAAAAATCAAGGTGCAGATTCTTTGTCACGTGTAGTTGAATTCCAATTTTTATCCATTTCTCAACCACGTGTATATTGGTGGTCAATGCTTCAAAAGGAAGTCCAACAGGACTCATTTTATGCAGACCTATTACAGAAACACCCCTCTCAAGCCACCCATAAGCTGCTCCAATGTGATAGCGTGTGGTTCAAAAGAGACAAAGTCAATTTGAGCCCCACCTCAACCTTGCTTCCAAAGATAATGGTTGACTGCCATTCGTCACCCATAGGTGGGCACTTTGGGTTTCATAAAACTCTCTTCCGTATCAAACAGAGTTTCTTTTTGTCCAATAAGCGCTAGACGATGAAGGATTTTTTGCAACAATGTGATGTTTGTCAACGGTTCAAAACCGATTGTATGAAGCTAGCGTGGTTGCTTCAGCCCCTACCCATCCCTACTCAAATGTGGACTGATGTCTCGATGGACTTTATTGAGGGGTTACCATCTTCTACTAGATATACTGCCATCATAGTCATCGTCATCGTCGACCGATTGACAAAATATGCTTACTTCATAGCCTTGAATCACCCATTTACTGCTATAATTGTCGCCAAGGCATTTGTTGCCAACGTGGCTCGCCTACACGGTATTCCGAAATCAATCGTTAGCGACTGGACAAGATGTTCATCACCTCATTTTGGCGCACATTCACAAAAATGGTCAAATGGATTCCCTGGGCTGAGTTCAGCTACAACACTTCCACTCACTCATCCACTAAGATAACACCCTTTGAAGCCGTTTACGACATTCCGCCTTTAAGTCTACTGGCTTATGTACTGGGCACTTCCCGCGTCCAAACAGTCGATGAGTATTTGCGTGACCGAGATGCTATCCTACTTGAGTTGCGACATAACCTTCTGTTGGCTCAAGATCGAATGAAAGTTCAAGCGGACCAACACCAACGTGAAGTATCGTTCCTAGTGGGAGATTATGTGTATTTGAAACTCCAGCCCTATAGACAGACTTCTGTGGCTTTTCAGGCCTCTATGAAGCTCGCCCCACATTTCTTTGGTCCATACAAAGTCATTGAGAAGGTTGTTCTGGTGGCTTATAAACTGGCTTTGTCTCCTGGTTCTCAAATTCATGATGTGTTTCATGTCAGTTTGTTAAGGAAGCATTTGGGTCCAATTACTCCAACCTCTACCCAACTTCCCCCTGTCTTGGATACTTCGACTGTCCTTCCACAACCCGAAGTTGTCTTAGATCGATATGTGATCCACAAGGGTAAATACCACCCAAAATCTGAAATCCTAGTGAAATGGAAGACGCAACATGGGAGAATAAGTGGCGTTTCACCAAGTCATGTCCTAATTTCATCCCTATGGACAAGGATCCTTAAGCAGTAGGGAATGTTATGTGCCACTTTACATGCACCAGACCAGTCCATGAAGTGTGGTGGCAAGATGGAAGACTTGGTCTAATTTGTTTGTCAGTCATTGTTTGTTGAGTCTGTTACGTGGGTGTTATTCTTTGTCTTTTTTTTCAGCATTTCCTATTCTTTAGCATTGTTGTTATTTTCCCTACTAGTTGTATGGCTATATATAGCCTGAATGAGTTCAATAAAGATATGCAGTTTATTCTCAAACAACCCCTTCTTTCTTCTATTCCTTTCTTATTATAAATTCCTTCGTATCACTTTGTAACTCTTTTCAACTCTTCAAATCGATCATTAAGCAAAGTAAGAGGAAATGGGGCCTCTCAAAGGGCAAGATCTAGGGGATGCAAATATTAACACAAAAAACATAAAAATAGTAAAGCAAAGTAAGTAATTAAGAACCTGAATATTATGTCCCAGAAGAAATAAGTTGAGAAATGGAGCTTATCCTCCTCCCGTATGCTGAACAGAATAAAGAAGAGTTAGGAACCTGAATTGACGTATGAAATACAAGATTATTTTTACCTATATATAAAATTCTCAATAACACATTATTTAAAGACGAACACCCACAATATTATGATCATCTCCTCTAAAATTTTTTAATAATATAAAATCTAAAGAAATCAAATGGGCGATTAGAAAGAAAAAAAAAAAAAACATAAATATTATAGTAGTAAAGCAAAGTAAGTTAAGAACCTGAATATTATGCCGCAGAAGAAGCTAAGAATTAACTCCAGATTATCCTCTCTCATGTACAAGTTTTCTCTTACTGGGTTCCTCATATATAAAATGTACTCGATAATAGATAAGTTAAGCGTCCAAAAAAGTGTGAAGTAATGAAGTAAAGAACTGTTGTGGAATAAGTGAAAACTTTTATGTTCGCAGAGGCTAGAGGGAACTCTCCACGACAATGAGTTTCTTTCCATTCTGTTTAGAGAAATTACTCGGCAAATGTACTCCACTCCGTGTAAGGTAAAGATAAAAGGCCTCTTTATTTATGTATCCGATTGCACATTTTCATTTGCCCTACCTTAGAATGTGTGTGGGAGGCGTTCGTTTATGTTTTCAAAACATTTTAAAGAGTTAACGACTTTCCCACCCAAAAAAAGTTTAATGGCACTTTCCCACCCCTCAAACTTTCAAAATACAACTTTAGTTCCTAAATATTATGTTTCTTTCTGGTTTGGATGAGAAATACAGTGATTTTCATTGTAAAGATGAAAATACCATTTTTCCCCGTTGACATTGGGGAGAACAGCAGACGAATTTTTAGGGTTATGTCCTAAGAGTACAATGTTTTTTTTTTCTCTGAACTAATGTAAACAATTGTTAAATAAATAGAAATGTTTTATTTATATATTACCATCTCATATCTCCTTTATAATACATGTATATGTGTGTACATCAATGGTCAAAGTTTCCTGAGCTATTGAACAAGATAAAATCCTTGTTTATATGAAATAATAATATATGGGAGATACAATATTTTATCTTAGCTTGAAATTATGTTCACAACCATGAAATACAAGCTGGACACTCAGTTTTAATAAAGTTGTTGTGTTGTCTGTCTCCGTGGGGGTGATGAATCTCAAATCACTAAAATTAGGATTTTAGGGTAGAGACACTTATGCATTCAACATTCATTGAATTGAACCAAGTGAAGTTTATAAATTATGTGTAACTACCATAACGGAAAACACAGACTTCACACCATAGCAACTTTGGCTTATGTGCCTTAATTCTGAATGGGTAGTGTACCTTTGATTTGTACACTATAGTCTTTGATTAGAGTAGAAGGTGAGATTTTGTTGTTTAATGAATCAATACCCTGGCTGATTGAGATTATAGCTCCATGTGTCCGAGAACACTATTCCATAGATATGGAATTCATGACTCCGAAAGGTTTAAGGGATACCGTCTTGTGGGTTTTACAGAGTCATGAATGATGAGACTTGGCCAAGCATTTGAAGAAGTGTTCATTAAACATTTATCATTTAGTGCGAGTAAAACTGGTCACAAGGAAAAGATGTAACTAGAAAGGTATATTAGTATACCGACCTAGTTCAAGTTACCGGTGTTCCATGAAAGTATATATGTAGCTGTTGCTAAATGAAAAGGCTTTAATGTGATAACTTAATTTGATTAAATTATTAAAGTTTCTAATAAACAGAATGTTTAGTTCAGGAGTACAGCATTGTCCCTATAGTGGAGTCGGAGAATGCTAACGTATTCGGTACCTTTCGTTTATGAGATAAAAGAGTATGGAATCAAATACATTGAAGCCTGTTATTAAACATTTCCATATGGGTCCCCTAGGTAGCCAGTAAAAGTTATCCTGGACAATGTGTGTGGAAAATAATTTATTCTAATCTAATTTAGACTATTTAGAATAGTTCAAGAAATTAAATTATACTAGTTACAGAAGGTATTCAAAGGCATAAATTAAATGTTTTAAATGGTTTAATATATTTGTGAATAAAGATTTACATGATTGTCATGTCAAGTTTGAGATAACAGTGGGGTAAAACATGATATGATTGGTGGAGGAATACTTGCATGAATGTCATGTAAAGTTTTGGACTAAAATGATACTGTCCAAATTCCACTAATTATAGAAAGGAGCCAAAACACTATTACATGGAATCTTGCCTTTTTGGATCAAAATTGATGATCTAATATCTCTCCTCACATGGCCAAACCTTCCTCCTCTAATTCCTTTTGATTTGTGTGTGTGTGTGTGTGTGTTAACATTAGTTTTAAAAACAAATTCGTAAACAACTCACACATACTAGCTCGGAAAGTGTTCCAGAAGTGTCATCACCCACTCGTTACATCCATGAAGTTTCGAACATACCTTAGGAAGATTCACTGGTGCTGAAACTTCATTGGAAGGTAATAAATCTTCAAATAACTCATTTTAGTTAGTCTTGGGGCATAGTTTAGAGTTGGCCTAATTTTGCATGTTGTGTGTGTTCGGCGACTCTTTGTTTTCAACCCCATCACGGAGAACGACGAATAATGAAACCCTAGGTGCTAGAGAACGACGAATGGCATGCAATTGGCAAATCAACCTCCAGTTTTACTTAATTTCATCAATCAAACACACCCCAAGTTCATCATGAAAATGAAACCCTAGGAAGAGGATGGTGGCAATCAATGACCGAATGCGATCAAGGTTGTTAGAGGTTTTGGAGATGAAATGATGCGGATTCTGGTGGTGGTTTCAGGGTGGATTTCTAACATTGGAAATGATCGAAAATTGGCATGGAAATTGAAAGGTCTCATAGTGCACAGCTGCGATCGGCGAACAAGGGCGGTAATGGAGGTAAGGGTTTTGTAGAGTGGGTTCTAGGGAAATTTCTAGCAAAGAAATTGACCGGAAATTCGGCTTGAAGAGTTGGTTGTGCGAATGGTAGAGGTGGTGGGAAATGGTGAGTGATGACGTCAAATGGAGGTTGGGCTTTGTAAAAGAAGTGATGGGGATTTTGTGGGTGTTCTTGGAAGTGTTTTCGAACAGTGGGATTGGCCAGAAAATAGTAAAAACCGTCACCTCTGCTAATTTGCACCATCTCTTGCTAACGTGCACCTTTTCTTTTCTTTTCTTCTTCTTCGATGGCTAAAATATTTGTTGACCATTCTGACCTCACTTATAATGGAATTTTGACCATCTTACCCTTCTTCACAACGAACATTACTAACAAAATTGTGCTTTAGGTACTAAAGTTCCATTTTAATTGTATGAGGCTGGGAAAGTATCATTAAGGTTTTTCTTTTTTTTTTTTAAAAAAAAAAAACCGTTAACTCTATTTTAAAGTTGTTAGTATCCTACGATACCCGATATATATCATACGATACGATTCGATACAGGTCGCCAACGATATGTATCAGAGAGTGTATCCTAAACCATTCAATACGTTGATATGTATCCTACGATACACGTATCCGTTCGTATCCTTAAAAATATCGATATAAATCGATACGACTTTATTAATTTGGGTCAAATGTCCAAAAAAAAATTCGGGTCGAACCCGGGTCACCCAACCCACTAAAACCTGTACAAATTTACCTATTTTTCATGGAGAAAGTGAAGAGGAATATGTATTGCCCATTTTACATGATAATAATAATATAAGTGGAGATATAGATATTGACATTGATCTTGGAATTTTGTAATTAATTTTGATTATGTAATACCGTAATTTAAAGTCAATAATACCACAAAATTCTTTAATTAATCTTGGGGATTATATTAATTTTTAGAAAATTTTGATTATTTTATTAATTTTTTTGAAAAAGACGTATTTTACGATACGATACGATACGCGAAACATGATTCAAAAAATTAGGTTTTCGATACACGATACGATATACGATTTGATAACCATGTAATTTAAACCCAAAAGCTAGGAAACTGAGCATTGAAGGGAGGATAAATCAGGAAAAAGAAGACTAAAGCAATGTGAAGTGGTTTTGTTATTTAGTGAAAGATAGATAATAACACAGGTAAAAAGAAAGCTCATTTTCTCTCTCCCTTTTAATTCTTTGAAATTTTTATCTCAATTTTCTCTCTTAAATTAGGTTTAATCATTTAATTGATATCTTATTTTGTTTTAATTCTTTATTCTGAACAAATTAAAATCTATTTTCATATAATTTTTCTGTAAAAATATATTTCATTAATTGTTTTTAAATAATTTTTAAAAATTATTGTTTTCAGACAAACATATCAAACCTAGTTTTCTATTTTTTACATTTCTACATACTATTTCTAGATAAATATGACGAATGCATTTTTATTTTTTACGTTTTCCAATCGTTTTCAGCTTTTTCAAAAAAACAGAAAGTTGATACACAAAATTCGTTTAAAAAAAAAAAAAAAACACCCGAAAATTATATTTCATTATTATTCAGCATATAATATATAATATTAATTAACCTGGATCCAATTAAATGACTCAGGTGTTACCTAGTTTGCCTGGAAACTTAATCACAATTCATGGTTAAAACCCATATGCTGTTGTTATTGCAAAATGAAAATTCATGGAAGTTGAGCTTAAACGAGTGGGATCTAGACACTTTTGGAATACACGGCTTGGTAGATAGAAGAGAAGAGGGTGCACCGCAATTTACTCGACTTCCATATAGAATTTGATCTTTTTGTTTTTTTGTTTTTTTTTTTTTCGTCATTTTCAATATAATTTTAATTTTAATTATGTGAGTATTTCATTAGTGGGATCATAAGTTCCTGGAAGTTGTACACGGAATCATGGACTTCCACCGAACTGTGCCTCCTGTCCACTTGCTTATACATCCTGCATGTGTTCACATCTAATATCATAAATTCCTGGAAGCTCTCTTATGAATTGTGAAATTAGTAAAGTTTGATTTATTCAAAATAATTAAGTTGTTCACAACATTTAACAAATACACGTAAATTATATTGTTTATTTTATGAAAGAATATAACTATATATATAACAAATCCATACCATTAACTAAATGCAAATTACATTGTAAAATAAATTATCTTAGATCCGACAGGACAGAAAGTATATTTTCAACCAAAGTGAGCAGAAAAACTATAGCTCCGACAACAGTTGTCGTGGCTTACCAAAGAGTTCTTAAAAATATGAATGTCAAGTACTTTGCACGGATGTGGTTCCATCAATTGCTGTAGTGCGCTCTCAGATGCATGCTTATAAAAACCAGAGTAATGGTCACCGGTTGCTGGACTTTGTTGGCGAAGTTTATTAAACAGGACCACCATTACAACATTCTCGCCACAAAATTTTTAATAATTCCCTCTTCAACAAGTAGATCCTCGTCTCTTACAAAGTTGATAGGAAATTCATCAGCTCCTTGTAACTGCTTAAGTAACTTTCTGATGGATAGTGACACTGCTCCAATGCCATCACATTTCGAATCAAATATTCACAAAGCATGAAGAGCTTAATCTAAGAGTATTGCTTGATCAGAAAGCAAGGAGAGCTTGGTCTGAGAGAATTGCTCGATCAAAAAGCATAAAGAGTTTGATCTGAGAGCATTGCTCGATCAAAAAGCATAGAGAGCTTGATCTGAGAGCATTGCTTGATCAAAAAGCATGGAGAGCTTGATCTGAGAGCATTGCTTGATCAAAAAGCATGGAGAGCTTGATCTGAGAGCATAACTCAATCAAAAATCATGGAGAGTTTGATCTGAGAGCATAGCTCGATCAGAAACCATGGAGAGCTTAATCTGAGAGCATAGCTCGATTAGAAAGCATGGAGAACTTAAAAAAAAGCATGAAGAGCTTGATCTGAGAGCATAGCTCGATCACAAAGCATGAAAAGCTTGATCTAAAAGCATTGCTCGATCAGAAAGCATAGAGAGTTTGATCTGAGAGCATTGCTTGATCAGAAAGCATGGGGAACTTTATCTAAGAGCATAACTCGATCGAAAAGCATAGAAAGCTTGATCTGAGAGCATAGCTTGATTAGAAACCATGCAGAGCTTGATCTGAGAGCATAGCATGATTAGAAAGCATGGAGAGCTTAATATGATAGCACCACTCGATCAGAAGGCACGAAGAGCTTGATATGAGAGTATAGCTCGATCGCAAAGCAGAAAGAGTTTGATTTAAGAGCATTGCTCGATCAGAAAGCATAGAGAGCTTGATCTGAGAGCATTACTCGATTAAAAAGCATGTAGAGTTTAATCTAAGAGCATAGAGAGATTGATTTGAGAGTATAGCTTGATTAGAAAGAATAGAGAGCTTGATCTGAGAGAATAGCTCAATCAGAAAACATGGAGAGCTTGATCTGAGAGCATTACTCAATCAGAAAGTATGGAGAGCTTGATTTGAGAGCATAGCTCGATCAGAAAGCATAAAGAGCTTGATTTGAGAGCATTGCTCGATCTAAAAGCTTGGAGAACTTGATGTGAGAGCACAGCTCGATCAAAAAGCATGGAGAGCTTGATCTTAGAACATAGCTTGATCAGAAGCCATGGACAGCTTGATCTAAGAGCATAGCCCAATTAGAAACTATGGAGAGCTTAATATGAGAGCCCTGCTCGATCAAAAGCGTAAAGAGCTTGATCTAAGAGTATAGCTCGATCACAAAATATGAAGAGCTTGATCTGAGAGCATTGCTCGATCAGAAAGCATGGAGAGCTTGATCTAAGAGCATTTCTTGATCAGAAAGCATGGAGAGCTCGATCTGAGAGCATAACTCGATCAGAAAGCATGGAGAGCTTGATCTAAGAGCATTTCTTGATCAGAAAGCATGGAGAGCTCGATCTGAGAGCATAACTCGATCAGAAAGCATGGAGAGCTTGATCTGAGAGCATAGCTTGATGCGAAAGTATGGAAAGCTTGATCTAAGAGCATAGCTCCAGTGTCTGTCATTTATTTCAATGCACGGGATTAGGAGTTCAACTCCTGTAAAGAATAGAAAGCATCAATTTATATAATTCCACAGCTTGGGCGATGCAGTGACAGGGCAAGTTATATAATTCCTCAAGAACAAAATATGGAATTTGATTTTCAAATAATAGTAATCATCATATCGGTTACTCTTTCCGGATTGTTTAAATACACACATGTCAATATTGACATGGTATGGCTCCAATGATTGTCGTTGTGGTCTCTCAGATCCTTATAAACGCCGGAGTAATAGGAATTACCTAGAGGAATTTGTAGGCAAAGTTTATTAAACATGCCTGCTATTACAGCATTGTCGCCCCAAAAATTGTAAATGGTTCCGTTTTCAACCAATAAATCCACATCTTCTTCAGTTTTGATGAGTAAATTCATTAGATATATATAGCTGCATATATGAATTTCCAATGGATAATAACACTGCTCCAACGCCATTAAATTTCGAATCAAAGATTTTGTGCCTTCACATATCTCAATGCGTGGGATTTTCAGCTCAACTATATTTTCCCGCAACATTGGTCGTTTCCTCTTTTCGAAGCCTATTTCAATTAAATATTTTTCTGAAAGAGAATAAAAATCCACTCCAGCCGACTTATACAACTTGACTGCATTTGGTAAATGTTTTGACGAGGGCTCCTGACACCGGCATTGATAGAATATTTACTAAAGCATGTCTACACATATCGGTGAAATGTTTAACTTTGATCTGTTTGAGTAAAACGTTGTTTGTTGTAGGAGTGGGGGAGGCTACACCTTGAGTGATGGCTCTAATTGGGGGAACAGTGGCGGGAGATCCACCTGGGGTGGCAGAGGGAAAGGCTAACTTGTGTAATTCCTCAAGCACAAAATATGGAAGTTGATTTTAGTAATTACAAGTCTCATCTTATAGCTGTTAGTCATAACTTATTTAGCAAGATGTCGTCACTTCCATTACTAAATTTATATCTCAGTAAGAGCTCGATTATGAAAATAGCATGAAGAAGAATCTGTAGGAATTTTAACATGAATTCCACTTAATTCTAACAATTAATCTCAATGTCTGCATATTAATTATAGAATACTGAATTCAAAGATTAAGGATTAAAAAAAACATGATTCTGCCATGGTTTTTGAATTTCTTGAATTCCCTACAAGTAGTTATTAGTCTTCCTTTCCAAAAACGCTCCAGAATAACGACTTTCAAATGGGGTTCAATGTAAAATTGTGTTTTGGAAAGGAGACCTAACCAATTTATATCAATCTATTGAACCCTCCTATTAAAGATCTAATAAACTCTAAAACTCATCACAGGCTCAAGCCCACACTTGTCTTCAAACCTAGATTATTTAAAATGAAGTGTATTGGGCAAATTTTCGAATGATCACATAAGCCCATTAGAAGATCTCATTGGACTATGAATTTACTCGTTTGATTAAATCAAAATATAATTCATGTTAGCCTATAATTAGCAAATTTCCCAACATTCTCCCACTTGGGCAACATGAATTATTTTTAGTTTATTTTAAGAAAATAAAATATTTTTTTACTCCCGAATAAACAAACATTTTATTTTAAAGTGGCCACTATTTTAAGAAAATAAAAAGTTCATAGATAACACTTCGACCAACAATCCAGTTACTATGATTATCGATAATGAACCAAGACAGTCTTTAATGGACATAAGATCAATGCATGATTACAATTACTAATAATCAAATCACATGGATCAGTAATATGGGAGTGTGATAGGAATAGCACCCAACAAAATGATCATAAACATGTGTTAGTTTCCTGTAAGTCCTCTTTATGATTCCTCTTTAACCTTTATGCTTTAAGAAAAAGCAAGAGAAATCTCACAGCTTCCAACGAAGCTTGTATGTTTCTACCAATATAGGATATCCAACCATGAAACATACCTATACAATTGTCATTCTCAAGAGAAACTTTATTCTTGAGACACAGTGTTGTATTTCACCAACCATCTACAACTAGAGCTAACGGTGGGCTATAAGTAGCTTGCCACGGGTTGGCATGACATGAAACTTTTCATGCTGTCCAAGGCCTACAATAATGTGGGCCATGTCGAGACCTTAAAAAAAGGTACATGGGCTGACATGACACGTCCCGCAAAAAAAGTATTAAAAAAAAAAAAATTAGCCATTAGTAACGGCTATTATTTAAAATAGTCGTTACCTCCCTGTGCAGGGGGGTAACGGCTATTTCAAAGACCATTCCTCTCTTTCACACAAAGTGTAATAGTTAGTTTAAACTTTAAGGGGTAATGATCATTTTTAAACTAGTCGTTACCCCGGGGGGTGTAACTGAAATGTCACATTTTTTATAAAAATTTTCCTATAAATATCCCATTATTTCTCTTATTGTTTCACACTCCAATTCCAATCTTCATTCTCCTTTCTCTCTCAACTCTCAAGCTCTCATAATCTCTCTCAAATTCTCAATTATTATTTTTTGTCAAATTTATTTTAATTTTTAGTGAATTCGAAATGGATCCAAATTCAAATGAATTTAATCCTTTTGATTATTTTGATAATGAGATGTCATCGTAACAACCACAAAATCTATCACAGTCACAACTACCACCCCAAGAAAAGAAAAGAAAACAAAAGTCAACGGTTTGGGAGCATTTTACTCTAACAAAAGAAATAGTTCATGGTGAAATCTTGCGATGCGTAGTGTGCAAATATTGCGGTTCTAGCTAGTTTGGCTTGTGTGAGTATAGGTGGCACTAGGCATCTCTAGAGACATAGAAATGATATTGCAAAAAAAAAAAAACGCCACAACATTTAAATGGGTAACAACAAATTTCATTTACAAGGGCACTTGCATCGGTATGTGATTCATATGCTAATTAATCAAATACTATAATGGGTGAGATTTCTAGCTTCACATATAGTCAACAACACATGAGAGACTACATGGCCAGGTACGTTGTCGTAACCGATCAACATTTTTCAGATGGTGATGATCCAATTTTAGAATGGTATATGCAAAGTAGTGTACAACCTGCTATTAGGAGATTTCCCAGAAATACATTAAAACCTGATATTTTTAGAATTTACAGTGAATGAAAATAAATATTAAAATTACATTTAGTAAATTTAATGGAGTTATTTCATTTACTTCTGATTTATGGACGGCCACTAAAAATTGAAGGTGCTTTTATAGCAAGCAGTGTGGACTTCTGGAACTGGGATAGGATTCCATCTGGCCTAGGGCTGCACGATTCAAGTAGACTCTCTACCCGTGCACGTGTCTATTTCGCTTTAGGAGGTATTAGAGCAGAGTTATGGCTTTCAGATTTCTGCTAATTCTCTTCTTGTTGCACCATGTCCAAGCTTGATGATGGCAATGGAGTGCTGTTTTCCATGGTTGTTGCTAAGGAAACACTCAAGGATCGAGTGACCCAACTTGATGGTGAGGAAAGGAAGGAGGCTAGTTGGAAATTAGATTTCGCACGCTCAATAAAATAAAAAAGAATGGATTTTCCAGTGATAGAGTCTTATTAGGGGCAAAGGAAAGGAGGATCCATAACCCTTTTTTTAGGTTTACAGTAAATCAACTAAGGAAATCATATCTCTTTAGGGGGGGTATGTCAAGAAGATTAAAGCTCAAAAAAAGCATTGCCAAACGCTACTCAATGAGTTTCAATCTATGTTATACTCACTCTCTAGCTATAATACTCGGAAAATAACAATAAAACTCACAAAATATATATATGAGAAAATATACATGTAGATTAGTATAAAATAATGGGCCTCTAATAACTTTTCTTTAAATACAAATCTTTATAAAATATAATAAAGTCACAAAACATCAACTCGATAGTGTTGTCCAACCCTTCCACAGCGTGACGTTCCAAGCGACCGCATCTCACCTATTACCTGCAAAAACATTGAAAACAACGGGGTGAGCACTAATTGCTCAGTAAGTAAACCCGCTATGCTACTCTTCTCTCTCCGTTGCTTAAATTCTGAACTTATTTCCTTACATCACACTTCTCTATTCTTCTCTGTTCTTCCTCAATTCTTTCTCTATTCTTCCTCAATTCTTTCTCTATTTTTTCTCTGTTCTTTCTCAATTCTTTCTCTATTCTTTCTCTGTTTTTCTTAATTCTTTCTCTATTCTTTCTATGTTTTTCTTGATTCTTTCTCTATTCTTTCTCTATTTCTCTCTGTTCTTTCTCTATTCTAATTTCCCACTACTTAAGATAATGGACATGGTATTATGCATATATATGACGCAAATGCACAAATGCATAGAATGTACATTTTCTTTTCTATTTTTCTTATTCTGTTTTCTGTTTCTTTTTCTGTATTTCTTTCTTTCTTTTCTAGTCTTTCTTTCTTTCTATTATTTCTTTCTTTTCTTTTCTTTTCTATTCTTTCTTTTCTTTCTTTCTATTCTTTCTTTTCTTTCTTTTCTTTCTTTCTTTTTCTATTGTTTCTTTCTTTCTATTGTTTTTTGCCGATCGGACTCGGTTGAGGCATGGATTTGGAACCCTAGCCATGTGAGTGTATTCTCTAATTCTGGGTACAGTCCTCATCCACATGCCCTTCTAACGGACTGTACAATTCTTCTTTCTGATTCTGAGGCCGCTCACTAAAGGCGGTGTGCATGCCAGGCTATGTCACTCACGGGTTCCTCATTGCAACAACCTTCTCTTCTTCTATCTTTTTATACTTCTTTAGATAAAATTTCAGATTTGAACTTCTTTAATATTTCTCATTTCTTTCTATTTGTTCTTTAACTTTAATGTTCATTATTACTCTTTAATGCTCTTATGAGTATGTGTGCATATATATGGGCTGATGCTTATTATTCTTTCTAAATTCTTATGTTTGGATGCAATAATGCAATATGGAATGTGAACATGTCATCCTCTACCATCTACCAACTCACCTCAAGATATCAAATAATCATAATCATGTATGCACTTCTCTTTGACATTTCATCAAACAATTTATATGCACACATCAACTCTAATTTGGCTACATTTCTACCTCTCTTCTAAGCCACCAAAATTTGGAATAAAACACACCAAGATTAACATCAAACCTGTCCAGGATTCACACTCCATAAGTTCTACTCCAATTCTTCCATAATTCATCCAAACTTTCATCAAACATCAAGTACACAAACATTACTTCTCATGGATAAATTCTAACCATCATTCAATATCCATTCCATCAACAATTCTTCATATATAAGCATATACATGTATAAAAGAAATTCTCTACAATTCATCCAAACTCTCTTTCTCTTTGTTCCTTAATGTTCTCATACCTATGTATGTGCATGGAAATATGCTCATTCTTTGCTAGTCTTTCTAAATGCAAATGTGAGAATGCATTATGGCGTATAAAGATATCATTATGGACCTAGTATTCTCTACCAACAAAATTCCCATACTTGAAATCAATCATAGATTATTAGACTAAAAATAACTAATAAATTGGAGGTACTTTTGAGGTAGTCATTTTGTGCAGGTCATATTCAAGAAGGCATATATCGAGCTATACACATTAGATTGCTATGATATTGGTCTCATTTTAAAGCGTAGAGAAAGGGCTACAACTTTTATGTTTAAATCTCAATCCCGTTCGATGGGTAAGATGCTCAAACATCACTCATAAGGTCACAGATTTGACAGGGCAACTATGGTAACATGTTTTCTCTTGGGATTTTCATCAAACAATTCATAAGCACATGCTACTACCATGTTGGCTACACTTCCACCACTCTCTAATCAACCAAATTGTGAGCCAAAAACTCACTAAATTGAGTATCAAACCTGGCTCAATTTATCACTTCTCTACACTCCAAAAATCTCAACACAAAATCTTCCACAACTTCACCAAATCATCACATAACCATACACTACTTCTTATGGCTAGAATTTATACATCAATTAACATAAAACAACAGCCCATAATTCTCTCATACCATCATATAAAAACATGTAAAACAATTCATTCAACAAAGTCTTGCTCAAATTAAGGTTCAAATTAGGTTTAGTTACCTTGAATTTGAGCAACTCCAACACTATACTCTCTCTTTGGTAGAATTCCCTCCTTCTCAAACCCTAAGCATATACAACCATGAGAATTCAAAACTTTAAAATTTAATGTCACTTCTTGGTGCAAGAATCTTACCTTTGGATGCTTAGGATTGAAAATCTATCAAAAGTTAGCCAAAATCCTATGAATTTCCTTGGAAATTTAATGAAGAAATTTGAGAGAATTTGCATAGAGAATGGCTTGAATGGAGGGTAGAGTGGCTAGGGTTTCTCTTCTGCAACTCTTAATATCATAAAATAATATATATTAGATTTCCATTTTACCCTTGCACTTTCTATGAAATTCCATCTTTGCCTTTTAGTCAATTACAATAATGCCCTCATCTCCATTGCATTCTCCATGAAATTCTATCTCTTTTTAATCCCCACATTTTCAACTAATTATGAGTGAAAAGACCATTTTACCCCTAACGAAAGTTTAGGGAATTTTCTTCACATTTGTTCAAGATAACTTTAACAAAATTCAACTAAAGGTATTAGGGCATAAATAAAGCTATGTACCTTGATGTGGGCGTTACAATCTGCCATCAACCACCACCTCATCCTCGACAAAAGAGCTTTACTCACTACATTACCATTCCTAGAGGTTGGGGGTCAAGGTCATACTTCTAGTCTCAGTTCTAATCTCTATCTTCTAGGAACAATGAACACTCACTTCAACAAGAAAAGAATCCATAAATTAAGTTCAAAAGTGAACAAATGTAGTAGTTCAGCTCAATCTTCTCTTATTCCATATCTCCTCTCTCCGGGGAAGGAACCCCTGGAATTCAGGGTTGGGAAGGTTCTTAGTCCGGGGGTTAGGTTTGATACCCTGCACCTATTGAAAAATCTTTCTGTTGCTCTCGAGTCCTGTATATGTAGCGAAGGGCCTCGCTTGATAGATAATGTATTAGAGCAGCTTGCTTTGCTATTGGAAAGATGTCATGTCCCTTTTTCTTGATGCCGAATAGAGGGGCTAGAGTGATCAAAAGAAAAATGCTTTCGGACGAGCCTAAGTCTGTCTATTTCTTATATATAAATTCTTAGTTCAATGCAAGTGGCTTGTAAATGAAAACTTCCTTTATAGGGTCGATAGGCCTTGCCTTATCTTAGCCCTCTTTCTTCTGCCTTTCCTTCCTTTTACACCTTGTTGTTAACTGTCTTCTTTACCACTAATGTGGGAATATTCCTAACTTTACTGACAGTTGGGGAAGGGAAGGAAAATCCAAGGAGAAGACTTTAAGAATCCCATCTCATGAGTAACTATTGGGTAACTAGAAATTTCATAAGATTAGGGGGTGAAAATCAACTAGAGTGGGTCGACACTTATCAATATGATTTTGCAGTTATTGCTTCTTATTATTTAGTTGAATATACAATGGTATGAACATGCCCCTTCCTTCTGGGCCATTGAAATCAGACCCCTGATTCTTGGGGGACCCGTGGAAAGCCTTGATTGAACCACTAGACACCTCTGACCTTCTCATGCCGAAGAAGAAACTTCCTTTAAAAGGGAAAGATTTGGTGTGATGTTCATGAAGCCATTGAATTTCTAAGCCTTTCTACCATTGGAGTGGTGCCCTTCCTTTATCTTTTATTATGTGTGAAAACCATATTGCTTAGTTTCATTTCATTTTCATTCATTGTGGGATCGATCCAATCCTAGAACTTTGTTCGAGTTGTATTCCTTTTTCTTGGGAAAAATGGTTGTAGTCAATTTGAGCTCTAACGGGGCATCGCAATTTGATCAAAATCAATATTTAGGATATATTTGTGCAATGATTCATTTTATTAATTTAGATTGGCAACTAGAAAAGAAAATTCTTGCATTTCATATATTAGAATATCCACATACTAGCATAAATATTTATGAAGAATTAGCTAGAATTTTTAGTGAAAATGAAATAAATGATAATTTTTTTTCTATCACATTTGATAATACATCATCAAATGATAAAGTCATTGATTTTTTGTCAAAACAATTAAATCCACCTTATGAAGATCAATTATTTCATATTAGATGTGTTTGTCACATAACAGATTTAATTTCACAAGATGGATTAAAATCAATTGAAAATGAAATATCTTTAATTAGGCATGCAATTACATTTATTTCATCATCTCCTTCACATTTACAACAGTACCATAGTTTGTGTAATCAAATGGGGTTAGAAAAGAAAAAATTGAAAACTAATGGTAGGACTCCTTGGAACTCCACATATTTAATGTTAAAATCTTGTAAATCATATGAAAATGCTATTACACAATTTTTTAATGCAAAACAACATGATCATCAATTGACTAAAAATCATTGGGAACTTGGTTTTTCCTTAATGAATATTTTAGAACCTCTAAATAATGCTACCAAACAATGTTCTAGTATTTATTATCCTACAACTTGTTTAGTCTTATATAGTATAATGGAAATTAGTTTTAGTTTTAAAGAATATTGAAATCATGCAGTTTTTGGAGATATTGCCAGAAAAAACAAAAAAACCAAAAAAAAACAAAAAAAAGGAAAAAATGCCTATACTATTTTCTTTAGCTATTGTAATGGATCCTAGGATAAAATTATAAGGAGTAAATAATATGATAGAAGAAATTTCAACAAATCTAGAGACCCCTTTAAAATTTTGTTTAGATAATGTTAGAGCTTTATTACTTCAAATGTATTCAAATTATGAAGTCATATGTGAAAACACGACAAATATACAACCACCATCAAGTTCAAGTTCCTTTAGAGGTAAAGAGTGTATTTGATCTATCATCACTAAAGGTAAACAACCCATAGGTGCAATCTCTTCATATAATGAAATTACAAATTATTTAACCAAGGCTCCTTTGGCTGAAATTATGATTCAAATTGATCAATTTGATATTCTTTGACAGTGGAAAGCACATCAAAATACTTATCCTATACTTTCCACCATCGCACGTAATTTACTACGCCTCTAGTTTCTACTTGTAGAATATTATTGTTTGTCAAACTTATGACTTGTGTATGCACAATAGTTATGTATGCACACTGGTTGCCAATCTTATGATTTGGCTTGTATCATTTGTCTTGTGTGTGCACAGCAATTTTATGTGTACAATGGGTGTCATACTTCTGTCTTGGCTTTTTTCATATTGAGTGTGTGTATGCACAACAGTTTGTGCTTGCACACTCGCTTCAGATATTTGCAACCTGGCACTAGTTGCATGTTTGATAAAGTAGCAAAGATATTTTTTTTCTTCTATCTTTGTTGCAACCTTTTTAAGACCTTTTACATGTGTCCTATTATCCTTAAGTGGTCCTAAGGAATAAAGATGCATTTCTTGATTTCTTTTGTGGTCCAAACTAAAAGAAAGAATAATTTCCTTATTTGGACAAACATGGGTCAGCCCCTTGTTCGCATGTGTTGAGCAAGAAACGCTACGCTATATAATACCTCTTCTTGCTTATTTGGATCTAACCTTTTGATTTTTATTCTTCTTTGTACTCTAAAATTTCTTGGAGTATTTTCCTCTCAAAAGGTTCATAGGTTCATTTCATTTTTGTGCCAAAACCTCACCATATCATTCATTGTCCTTATGGTTGTTGGAACGCGGTTCCTTGCTGATGCTCGTGCATGGAGTCAATGCTTGAAGCTTGGTGGTTCACAAGCTACTCTCGGGTGTGTTCTCAGTGTGAAGAAGGTCCAAGGAGTTTCAACACATTAAGAATTCAGAATGTGATGCTAAGGGTAAGGTTGAACAAGGAGTTCTTTTCATTGTATCCTAGATTAACTTTGAACATTATCTTCTAATGGGTTTCTAACTTAGTGGATTACTTTTATCTAGACAAGGTCCCATGGATGTACCAAACCGTGTATATGGTTGTGTTCTTTACTTTATGCACTTGTGGATGAAATGTTCAAATCTGAAATCTCATAATCTACTTGGTAAAAATATTCTGCTGCCCTTAAAAATGGGTAACCATACTCCCAAGTGAGTTAACAAACTCCCAACAAATGGTACCAAAGCTTGTTCTAATAAGTTGCTTCAATTGATCTATATCCATTTTGCTTGATTTTGTGTGCATCTGATGGTCTAGTGTTTAGACGAAATCTGATTTGTGTTGTGTTTTATTTTAGATCTACTGCATGTCTGTGTGCACCGTCGTTTGTTGTGTTAGCATCTATCTGATTGTTTTTTGTCATAAGTTTTTTTACTTAAGGAGGGTTTACTCATAGACCGCCACTATTAGAAGGACCTAACTATTATATATGGTGACCTAGGATACGTGCTTTTCTTAAGTCTATAGATGAAAGAATCTAGTCCACAGTTGTGAATAGTTGGACAGCCCCAGTTGTTATTGAAAATGAGGTGTCTAGACCCAAATCAGTTGCTACCTGGACTGCTGATGAGTTAACACTTGCAAATTATAACTCTAAAGCCATTCATGCTCTTTTCAATGTTGTGTGAACCAAATGAAAGTCATAGCTAATTGTGAGCTTGCCAATGATGCTTGGGATAGGCTTCAAGTCAAGAATGAAGGAACTTTTTCCGTTAAAAGAAATATGCTTAGAAGACTTGTCAGTAATTTTAAAAATCTGAACATGGATGATGATAAGACTATAACTGAATTTTATGGTAGAGTTTGTGATATTTCTAACAAATATTTGCTTTAGGAAGAACATATTCTAATGTTGAACTTGTCAGGAAGGTTCTTTGCTCTTTACCCCAGAGGTTTATGTCAAAGGTCACCACCATTGAAGAATGCCCAAATATGGATGCCATGGACATTAATGAACTCATTGGTTCTCTCCAAACCTATGAACTGAATTTGAAACATTGGGATAAACAGAAATCGAGCAAAGGTTTGACTATCAAACATGAGGTTGATTCTAATCCTTTTGATGATTGTGATTTCAGTTCCTTAGATGATGAAAAATTGTGCTTTACTTATAAAAAACTTTGCTAAGTTTCTTAAGAAAAACATGAAAAAGCCTTTTGATAGTGGAAATGGGCAAAAACCTTTTGTGAAAAACTCTTATGACCATCAAACCCTTAAAAAGATTTCCAAAAGATAAAGAAAATAAAAATAAAGGTATCAAGTGTTTTGAATGTGAGGGCTTTGGGCATATACAATCTAAGTGTGCTAACACATTGAAAAAGCAGAAAGGTAAGGCCATGGCTACCACTTTGAGTGAGAGTGAGCATGATGAGAGTGATAATGATGATGCAGGTGATGATGAAAATGTTCTTGCCTTCACCATGAACCAAGAAGATGGTAAGAGTGAATGTTCAGATGACACTGTTGACATCTATGCTGACCAACAAGAAGTTTACGATAAAATGTATGATCAATGGCTAAAGGCCATGAAAAAGTTGCAATCTCTTGGTACTGAGAATGCAACCTTGTTAAACTAGAAGAAAGCCTTGTCCGAAAAGATTGTTGTTCTTACTTCTGAACTAACTGAATGCAGGTTCTCTCAAGGTTGATGAAGTCCTTAGTCAAGGAAAATCCTTTGGAGATCGGTATGGCTTGAGCTTCAGTCCTAGTGCAAGCACGTTTGTTGAGGCCACCGAAACTCATGCTGAAGGTGTTGCTATAAAACAAGCTATAGAGGTATCAAAAGTCATTCCGATTTGCCATTTTTGTAACAGGAAATGTCACATTAGACCCAAATGTTTTAGGTTTATTGCTTATTTGAAGAAAGTTCTTAAAAATCATAATTTGGTTTTTAATGTAAATCATAATGCTAATGATGCGTGATTTCATAAACATGCAAATTGTAGCAAGTTGCACAAGTAATATAATGATGAGTGAGTATCCTTCCCACGAGGATTGGTCGTTGACCACTAAGTTTACTACCGTTTTCTAGTTGAAGAAATCGAATTCTTTTGGATTTAAGGGAACAAATTAAACTATAACTAAAACAAAACTTACTAAATTAAAGTTAAACTATGAAAGCAAGATTTGAAACGAGATAAAATCAATTCAAACAAACGGGTAGGGTTTTGACTTCATTCGGACTCTATGGGTTAAACTTTAAGAATTAAACTAAAATTCATATTCTCATGCATTGATTGTAAATCGAACTCTCTAAAGTGTCCAACATACCTTCTCAGGCTATGTTGTCCTACTCTTCCCTATTAACCTTCCGCACCCAACAAATTGAAAGTTAATAAATCTAAGTTCATTAAGCACAAGAATCCTAGATTGATTTCATTGGTTCTTGAATCTATCTCTAGTATCCAATAATACAATGGTGATTATCCAAGAAGCTTAACACGAATTATCTCTCAATCTCATCATGCTTATCACATACAAACAATAAAAACAGAATAATCACACAATCAAAGCAAAATCATATGAAATTAATGACCATCAACTTTCTAACCCATTAGAATCTGAACTACATCAAAACCCTAACCCAAAATAGGTTAGTTCATGGCTAAATCAATAAAACAATTAAAATAAACGAAAATACCAAAGTTCAACATAATGAAAATAAAAGAAAAGACAAGGAATCTCCCCAAATGACAAATCCACTGATTAAATCCTGAATCTTCACTCTCTTTTGATCTAAATATGCTCAAAATGAATCTAAGAAAAATGTAAAATGCTCTAACCTTACTCCACGAACCCCTTGCGGAAAGACTAAGTTTTTTTCTGTTATACTTCTCCCAAAATCCTAAGAAAAACGCTAAAAGATAAAACTGTGCCTTTTACAAAACTGAAAAAATGCAGACTTCGTCGCGGCAAAGAAGGAATCTCGCCGCGGCGAAGAAGGAAACAGATCTAGTTCGTGACTGGTCCATTTTGCCGCGACAAAGAACAACCTTCGCTGCGTCGAAGCTTCCTGAAGAATTCTAAAAATTACAGAATTGCCCCTTTGCTTGCTTCTTTGCTTGATTCTTCGATCTTCGTGCTCTCCCTTAGGAACAAGCTTCATAGTGTTTATTCATCGCCTAACTCTCCCAACTTGATCGCATTTCGCGAGTCCGATTTTCAATTTCATGTCTTTATTTACTCAAAATGTCCATTTTAACCTGAAACACGAAATGTAACGAATTAAGCACAATTGAGGTCAAAATGAACTAGAAGGTATCTAAAATCCGACTAAAAAGTCTAAATAAATCGTATAATCCACGGATTATCAAATACCCCCAAACTAAAGATATGCCCATCCTCGAGCATAAGGTACAAACTCACAGAAACAAAAACAAAAAACAAACAAAACACGAAACACACAACAAAACTGAAAAATGAACGAACACAAAAAAGACTCAAACTCCACATGCGAATTGCCTAGAAATTGCACAAGTCTCACAAGTTGTTGAAAAATTATTATTAGAAAATGTTCAACACTCCAAGAATTTATAAGTTGCATCGACTTTCTTTCTCAATTGGTCCCCCGAGTAGGTAATCCCTACTTCAATCCACCTTCCAACTTCCCGGATTATTTTATGCAGGAATGCAAAGTTTATCAAATGGTGGCAGACTCCATAAGCCTAAATATCGAACTACTCTCCACTAATGAGGACTAGACACAGATAAGAATCAATAGGTCTTTATAAGCTTGTAATGCTAGGCTCGGGACATGGGTTCCAAGAAAAAGGATAGGAAAAACAAAGTAAGAGAACTCGGTTTTCCTCATGCAAACACTCAAGTCAAATTGAACACCACTTCTTCTCAACCACAAATCAACGTGTCCACTAATTTACAACCCTCAAACTCGTATCTTTCTTATTTTTGATACCATAAATGCGTAGGTCTAAGGTGTACATGGCATTGTTAAACCAAAGGTCGCCAAGTACTGCTAGGCAGTTTTTAAGGCGGTTACTGTTTTCCAGCCGATATACCCTTAAACTTGGCAAAATAATTTTTTTTTGTTTTCAATGAATCAAAGCAAATCAATTGAATTGAGGTGAACTACCTCATTTATTTTTATTGCCCTTCTCACAACCCCCAAACTACTCTTTTAGTCAATTCGTACAACTCTTCCCTTTCTTTGTGTTTACATTAGGATCGAATTCTCCTAAGGGTACGACAGAGTGTTTAGGGTACAAGGATCGGACAATTTTTGGTTAGCCAAGAAAAATGAAGCAATAATGATTCATATGGCTCAAAGGGGTGACTAGGGACAATTTCATTCCTGGGTCGATTAGAAAGGCTCAAACGTTCCAAAAGAATGCCTAAATCATCTCCTCAACCATGTCTAATCCTAGAATTTCGCCTCAAGCACTTCTGTACTAGGTTCTAGAGTCCACCAACATTATCAAACTTTACCTAAGTACATAAAATGAATCTAAGCATGCCGAAAAAAATGAAAATGGTGGTTGAACCACTCAACAAACCTCAATCAAAATTCAGTCAATAAACCTAAACTTGAAGCAATGCTTAACATTTCTCAACAATAAGAAAGCAACAATCCAATTCTCATCATTGATTTCTACAATTCATCATCGGCAAAAACAATCAAACTAAAGAAAAATAACGAAAGTTCAAACTAAAGAAAAAAAAATAACAAAAGTTCAAAAATTCCTAATTTTCCTACCCCAAAACAAAAGATGACATTGTCCCCAATGTCCCATTATGCATCAATTAGGAATGGAAAATCAAAAATAACAAAGGTACGAGAAAGTTCCCTGGTTAATCTGTGAAGTGTCTCTCCACATTGCACACTCAGTCCCTGACTTTTTCATCACCCAACATCTGTCAAAACAATTGAACCTATGGTGTCCATTGTGTTAGCAAAAATTCACAAACTAAATTGAAAATATTACATCCTAATCTCGTCCTTGCAACAACTACAAATTAAAAGAAAATGAAACAACTAAAACAACTACACAAATCCAAAACAAAAATAAGAACTGAGTTTAATGTTTGAAATGAAAAACCAATTCAACTAAACAAATGAAAATAAAGATAACAACACAGGTGTTCCGGTGCTCATTCTTTGTTTCCCTTGTCTTCCTCTTCTTCCTCTTTAGATTCGGAGCCCATCCACTCATCTAAATCCCAGTCGGCCTATTGGAATCCTGAAGTGTCAATGTTGAGCTTGTTAAAGCTACTCTTCTGCATCTCATACATCATCTGGGCCTGCTGAACCAACCAATCCTGACGTTTTGCCATATGTTTCATCATACCCATCATCTGCTACATCATCTCTTTCTGTGTAACTGTGGAGCTGGAGGATGTGGCAGGGCCTTGTGTGGTTCTCTGCCGTTTTGTTCTTGCCCTTGGTTGCTCAACTTCTGGACGTTCAAGATGCTTCTGAAAATAATCTGAATCGAGGATAGGGGTAGCATGAATACGTTGCTCATCACCTTCCACCTTGGCTCCCGCTCTAATGCACATGGCTGTAATGAGATGTGGGAAAGAATAACTTGATCGCCCTGGTTTGGCGGCATGATGAATGTTATTAAAGATAATTCTTCCCACATTAATACTCTTTCCTATGGCAATGGAATAAAGCAGTAATTGCTTTTTCGTCAGTTACTGTGCTATAGTGTGTTTCCGACATCAACTTCACACTAACAAAATATTGCCACAATCGAGCCATCGGTGTCAAAGAAGTTCCCTTAATGGTCTTCTTTTGTTTCTTCAACACTGACCAAGTTGCATCCGATTTTGCAATGACCGGAGGAATGATACTATCCTCAAACTCTGTCCCCCTAAACCTTCCGTACTCATCCTGATCATCAAACCTAGGCAGGTTGTAAAACTCATTGATTATATCTTTTGTAAACAGCACATCAACCCCTCTCACAAATGCAAAACCCTCTTCACAATCTAGGAGGTTGGCATAAAACTCCCTTACTAGCGGCTCTACATCCGGTTGTGTATGAGCACTCATAAACAGTTCCCATCGTCTCCCTCGACTCCAATCCAACGCCTGACTAGCGGTCAATCCGCGCTCAGGAATAAAGCCCTTATCTCTTCTTTGGATAGCGCCTTGATATTGTTTCTGGGCCTCTTCATTCACAAAACGGATATCCACTTTCTTTCCTTTTCCCTTTCCTTTGTATGGCAACTTAATTTTGGGTGCCATTTCCTATAATCCAATTCACAACGCAACCCAAAAATTCAAGCCTAGGTTCCCCACAACAACCAATTCAAACCTGAAAACGAAAATGGAAAACACTTCCAAAAATCTGCAATCAGACCCCCAAACTATGATTTCTCCGAATTCAACAACACACTCCAAAACTCAACACCCACACTCCTCAAAATCACAACATGCAGAATAAACCCTTCTTCAACAAAATCCAACTCACAAAATTCACAACTCAACCAAAAATAAATTTTTCATATCTACAACTTAAAACTTGAAATTTTGCGAAAATGAGTTAAGTGAACTTGAGATCTTACCAATATGAAGGATTATTCACCACCAATTTACTCAGAATCATCCTAGATTGGAAAGCCCCAAATTTCTTGAACTTGAAATTTTCGTGAAATTTTTGAAAAATTTGTTGTTGAAATGAGTTGTTTTAGTGTTTAGGAGGGTTAAGGAGTGAAAACTTTGGTTGGGAAAGCACTTGGGAGGCAAAGGATTGAAATTGGAAAATTTTTCTCTCAAATGTATTTAAAAAACGCATGGAAAATGAAAAGCCAAAGCGAGTTTATATATAAAACAGTCTTTGTCGCGGCGAAGAACAAGCTTCACCGCGGCAAAGTTCTTCGTTTATGAACCCTAATTGGAAACACAGGTTTCACCGCAGCGAAGAACAAGCTTCGCCAAGGCGAAAAAATACAAGCAAAATTTCCTTAGAAAAATTTCTTCCAACCTTCTTCGCCGCGGCAAAGACAAATTCTTCACCGAGGCGATAAAATACAGTAGCTGTCACAAATTTTAGGTTGCTTCGCCCCGGCGAAGAACAATCTTCGCCACGGCGAAGTTTGGGACTTTTCAAAATTTGATTTTGACTCAATGTGCTTCGCCGCGGCGAAGAATAATTCTTTGCCCTAGTGAAGTCTGGAGTATTTTCCTTCCTTGCATTAGCTGAAAACTTCACCTGAAACACCCAAAAACACACACATTAAAAAGAATCAAAGGCATTCAACACACTGAAATAAAAATAGAAGAACAAAAATTTAAAACACTTAGGTTGCCTCCGAAGAAGCGCTTGTTTACAGTTGGTAAGCTCGACTCTATGAATTCTTCACATCAGCCCAGACTATCCAAGTACATCACATCCCGGAAATTTCCCTTGTACTGGAGCTTCTTTTTCTGATGATCTTTTTCACACGGTGGCCTTGTTGAGAGTTTCACCACCCATTTCCATCCCTTGGTCATAACTTTGGTAGTTGACTCTTCTCACCTACCGCCTTCCATTTCCTTGGCTTTCCTTCACCCTTTTTGATCTCAGAGACCTGTTCCTTGTGCAAACTTAAACTCAACTGCGGCTCCTCTTGGAATTTTGTGCAACCCCTTCTGTTATGGTCCTCACTCTCGAACTGATTCGGTTTGACAATGCAGCTCTTAATTTTCACCTTAGGACTATTTAGTTAAAAGGTTTCAATTCTTGACTGATCCACCACATCGATTTTTAAACATGATTCTTGTTTAGGTGGAGATCTCATAGATTCAAGGACATTAAATGTTATCTCTTCATCTTGCATCCTCATGATCAACTTCCCTTCTTGAACATCGATTAAACCTCTTCCGGTAGATAGGAATGGTCGTCCCAAGATAAGAGGAATCTCTTTGTTTTCTTCCATATCCAACACAAAGAAATCCACAAGAAAAATAAACTTGTCCACCTTAATCAACACATCCTCCACAATGCACCTTAGATGCTTTATTAATCGATCTGCAAGTTGCAAGCATATGGTGCCGGCTTTACTTCACCAATTCCTAGTTTCCTGAAAACAGAAAAAGGCATGAGGTTAATGCTAGCACCTAGGTCACATAAAACTCGATCAACGGTGATATCTCCTATAGTGCAAGGAATAGTAAAACTCCCTGGATCTTTGAGTTGTGGGGGCAGCTTCTTTTGGAGAATGGCGCTGCACTCCTCCGTAAGCATCACCGTTTCCTCATCTTCTAGCTACCTTTTGTTCGATAGGATTTTCTTAAGGAACTTCACGTAGCTCGGCATCTGCTGTAATGCATCTGCAAAAGGAATGTTAATATGCAGTTTTTTAAAAACATCAAGAAATTTAATAAACTGTTTATCCTAATTTTCTTTTCTGAGTCTTTGAGGAAAAGGTACAGGTGGTGTGTGATGCGCCAACTTGGTGGTATCTCGGGGAATGGCAATTTCTCTTTCCTTTTCTTTTTCCCTTCTTCTTGCTTCTGTTCATCTTTCCTTGGGTTGGCTAGTTTCTCTTCAGCAATGATTTCTTTATCAACTTCCTCATCAGATTCTTCATTTTTCTTTGATGAAGTTTCCTCTTTCCTTGGATTTTTCACCTCTTCTAAAACTCTCCCACTTCTCAATGAAATTGCATTTACTTGCTCACGTGGGTTAGTCACCATGTTGCTTGGTAGAGATCCCTGTGGTCTCTCATTTAGCTTCTCGGCCAATTGGCCCATCTGTACCTCAAGATTCCGAATGGACGCCCCTTGATTTCTGAAATTTGTCCTCGTCTCATTCATAAATCCCATGGTCTCCTACATAAATTTCCCAAACATGTCTTCCAACTCTGTCACTCTTGGATCTCCCGGTTGATTATTCACCCCTGGTTGGTTATTCGGCACTGTCCTTTGGTTCCATTGATTATTTTGCTGGTTTTGATTGCCCCAAGCCAGATTTGGATGATTTCTCCACCCCGGATTATATGATTTCTCCACCCCGGACTGTATGTGCTGGAATACGGGTTGTTTGGTTGCCTCTGATTTCCTGCCAAGTAGTTCACTTGCTCCAATGATGAAGATGACAAAGCAAATGTGTTCCCCACTTGACACTCGCTGCTCACATGGTTTTTCCTGCACAAAAATCACACGTTAGTTGAGGTGTTTGAATAGAATTTACCTGCATACTTCCCAACTGCTTCTGAAGTGCCGTGAGTTAGGATGAGATGGCTGTGAAAGCATCAACTTCATGAAGACCCATAGATTTTCTTAATATCACTCTCTCATTTGGTCTTTGATAGTTGTTGCTTGCCAAAACCTCAAGCAACTCATAAGCCTCCCCTGGTGTCTTATTCTACAAAGCTCCTCCCAATGCTGCATCCACCATGGTTTTCACGTTACCCATCACTCCATTGTAGAATGTTTGGACTTGAAGCCAAACTGGCAACCCATGGTGTGGACATTTCCTCATCAATTCCTTGTACCTCTCCCAAGCCTCATACAATGACTCGAATTCCTCTTGTAGAAACGATATGATATCATTTCTCAGTTTTGCTGATTTTGTTGGAGGAAAGAACTTAGCTAGGAACTTCTGTGTTAGATCATTCCAAGTTGTGATAGCCCCTACTAGTAGTGCCATTAACCACCCCTTAGCTTTATCCCCCAATGAGAATGGGAATAACCTCAAGCTAATGGCGTCATCTGACACTCCGTTCGACTTGAAAGTGTCACAAATTTCCAAGAAGTTCGCAACATGTTGATTCGGATCTTCCTTCAAATCACCATTAAACCTTACCGACTGCTGGATCATCTGAATGATTACCGGCTTAATCTCAAAGTTGTTGGCTTGCACTGTAGGCCTAGTAATACTCGACCCAATGCCATTAACCGTGGGAACTGAGAATTCCCTCAGTGTCCTGTTTTCTAGTTCTGCCATTTCAACAAATATTTCTTCTATTTCAATCACGATATCCTCTCTTTCTCTTCTCTCTCTATTAAGTCGTCTGGCGGTTCTCTCAATCTCAAGATCAACAGGAACCACTGGCTGACGTCTTGCTCTTCGCTTAAACTGCACGAAAAGAAATGAAGGAAAGTGAGATCACAAACCAACTGAAAATTTAAAACAAAAATTAAAACTTCAATCTAGCTAACTATAGAAAAACTCAATGTTAAGTTAAAACTCAATCCCCGGCAACGGCGCCAAAAACTTGATGCGTGATTTCATAAACATGCAAATTGTAGCAAGTATACTAGCCGCACAAGTAATATAATGATGAGTGAGTATCGTTCCCACGAGGACTGGTCGCTAAGCACTAAGTTTACTACCGTTTTCTAGTTGAAGAAATCGAATTCTTTTGGATTTAAAGGAACAAATTAAACTATAACTAAAACAAAACTTACTAAATTAAAGTTAAACTATGAAAGCAATATTTGAAACGGGATAAAATCAATTCAAACAAACGGGTAGGGTTTTGACTTCATTCAGACTCTATGGGTTAAACTTTAAGAATTAAACTAAAATTCATATTCTCATGCATTGATTGTAAATCGAACTCTCTAAAGTGTCCAACATACCTTCTCAGGCTATGTTGTCCTACTCTTCCCTATTAACCTTCTGCACCCAACAAATTGAAAGTTAATAAATCTAAGTTCATTAAGCACAAGAATCCTATATTGATTTCATTGGTTCTTGAATCTATCTCTCGCATCCAATAATACAATGGTGATTATCCAAGAAGCTTAGCACGAATTATCTCTCGAGCTCATCATGTTCATCACATACAAACAATAAAAACAGAATAATCACACAATCAAAGCAAAATCATATGAAATTAATGATCATCAACTTTCTAACCCATTAGAATCTGAACTACATCAAAACCCTAACCCAAAATAGGTTAGTTCATGGCTAAATCAATAAAACAATTAAAATAAACGAAAATACCAAAGTTCAACATAATGAAAATAAAAGAAAAGACAAGGAATCTCCCCAAATGACGAATCCACTGATTAAATCCCAAATCTTCACTCTCTTTTGATCTAAATTCGCTTAAAATGAATCTAAGAACAATGTAAAATGCTCTAACCCTACTCCGCGAACCCCTTACAAAAAGACTAAGTTTTTCTTTTATACTTCTCCCATAATCCTAAGAAAAACGTTAAAAGATAAAACTGTGCATTTTACAAAACTGAAAAAATGCAAACTTCGCCATGGCGAAGAAGGAATCTCGCCATGGCGAAGAAGGAAATAGATCTGGTTCGTGACTAGTCCATTTCACCGCAGCGAAGAACAACCTTTGCCGCGGCGAAGCTTCCTAAAGAATTTTGAAAAATTACAGAATTGCCCCTTTGCTTGCTTCTTTGCTCTATTCTTCGATCTTCGGTGCTCTCCCTTAGGAACAAGCTTCATAGTGCTTTATTCTGTTTCAGAACTCTCCCAACTTCTGAGATCCGCTTACTTCTGAGTCCAGAATTTCCAATTGTGTCTTTATTTGCTCAAAATGTCCATTTTAACTTGAAACACGAAATGTAATGAATTAAGCAACAATTTAGGTCAAAATGAACTAGAAGGTATCTAAAATCTGACTAAAAAGTCTAAATAAATAGTATAATCCACGAATTATCAGCTAACAATGGTTTTTCTTCTAAAAGAACTTGGAAACCTAGAGCTGATGTGAACTGTTTTGTGTCTCATACCTCTTTGTTTGCATTTCAAAATGATCTTTGATATCTAGATAGGGGTTATTCAAGGCATATGACAAGTAATAAATCTCTCTTGACTAAACTTAAATCAGTTGATAGTGGGCATGTCACTTATGGAGATGGAAAGAAAGGTAAAATTCTTGGTAAAGGGTCAATTGTGCTACCTAGTTTTTTTTGTTTTGAAAGATGATTTGAAAGCTAATCTGATTAGTATTAGTCAGATTTGTGACAAAAATTTTGTGGTTCAATTATTAAAGGACAAATGTCAAATTTTGAATGCTCAAGGTGTCGTCAAATGAAAAGTGTTACTTGCTTTCTAACCGTGTGTCATGTTTCAACTCAAAAATAGATTCCACAAACTTGTGGCACGAGAAACTTGGTCGCATGACTTCAAGGACTTGGTAAGACTTTCAAAAAAGTAAGTGATTAAAGGGTTTCCAAAACTTGAACCTCCTAAAGGTAATGTGTGTGGTCCATGTCAGCAAAGTAAACAAACCAGGATATCTCATAAAGCTTTATCTAATGTCAATACCTCATGTGTTTTGGAATTGCTCCATATGGATCTAATAGGTCTTATGCAAACTGAGAGTTTGGGAGGTAAGAGGTATGTGTTTGTTTTGTGTTGATGATTTTTCAAGGTTTGCTTGGGTTGACTTCTTGCGTGAGAAATCTGATTCCTTCAATGCATTTGACAAATTAGCTAAAAGGTTACTTGTTGAGAAGAGTTCCAAGGCTACAAAGATTGTGAGAATTAGGAGTGACCACGGTAAGGAATTTGAAAATGCTGACTTTGCTAATTTTTGTGATTTGCAAGGCATATTCCATGAATTATCAGCACCAAAAACACCTCAACAAAATGGTAGCGGAGAGGAAAAAGAGAGTTTTGCAAGAAATGGCTAGGGTGATGCATAATGCCAAAAAGCTTCTTACAAGACTTTGGGCTGAAGCTATTAAAATGGCTTGTCATATTTTAAATAGAGTTTATCTCAGAATAGGTACCCTTCAAACTCCATATGAACTGTCAAAAGGTAAGAAACATGATCTCTCTTACTTTCATGTGTTTGGATGCAAAGGCTACATTTTGAATGATAGAGAGAATTTAGTTAAGTTTGATTCTAGGAGTGATGAAGGAGTTTTTATTGGGTATTCCTGAAATAGACATGCATTTAAGATCTATAACATGCGTTCTGAAAAAGTTTCAGAATCCATCAATGTTGTTTTTAGTGACGTAGAAGATTTTTTAGAATATTCATAAGAATGTGAAATTCAAGATATGTCTGATCCTTGTGTGCCCACACAAGATGGTGTGAACACATCTGAATCACTTAAGCCTTCTTTAAGTGTGATTTCACCCACTTTCGGTGTTGCAGCAACTGGATCTGCTCCATGTAAAGATTTATCCTCTGATTCATCATTGCAAAATGAAGGGATTGAGCTGGTTGTTGATCTCTCTGGTGAGAGTACTCAAAGAAGAAACCAAAGAAGAAAAGATCCACCAACGTGGATTCAAAAAGCTCATCTTCCTTCAACTGTGATTGGAGACTCAAATGAGGTAATGATTACAAGAAGGAGAAGACAAATTAAAATTAATTATCTTTGTTATGTGTCTCTTGTAGAACCAAAGAATGCCAAGCAAGCATTAGAAGATGAAAATTGGATTGAAGCCATTCATGAAGAACTAGAACAATTTGAAAGGAATGATGTGTGGACACTTGTGTCGATGCTTGAAGGAATCAACGCAATAGGTACCAAATGGATTTTCAAAAATAAAACTGATGAGTTTGGTAATGTTGTCAGGAACAAAGCTAGGCTTGTAGCCTAAGTGTATACTTAAGTGAAGGGAATCAACTTTGATGAAATCATTGCCCCTGTTGCACGACTTGAGTCAATTCGTTTGTTGCTTACTATTGCCTATTGCCTCAAGATCAAATTTTTTCAAATGGATGTTAAAAGCGCTTTCTTGAATGGGATGCTCATCGAAAAGTGTATGTTGAAAACCAATTGGTTTTCAAGACCCCCACAAGCCCAATCATGTGTTTAGATTAAAGAAAGCTCTTTATGGGTTAAAGCAAGCCCCACAAGCCTGGTATGAAAGGTTGACAACTTTCTTTCTTGAGCATAGCTATGAAACTAGGTAATGCTGACAAACCCTCTTTATCAAGTGTGTTAACAATGAAATCTTATGTGCATAGATTTATGTTGATGATACTGTGTTTGGTTCGAATCTCACTCAAATGCACTTGAATTCATTAGCTTGATGAAAAACGAGTTTGAGATTAGTATGGTAGGGGAGTTGAATATGTTTCTTGGTCTTCAAATTAAACAATTGAAAAATGGCATGTTTGTTTCCTAATCTAAGTATGCTAGAAACAAGTTGAAAAGATTTTATCTAGAGAGTGCAAATGTAATGACTGCTTTCTACTAGTATGCTTAGAAAATATGCATACTTATCAATATGAAAAGTAGTTGGGCCCAAAACTTTTCTTTATTTAACATATATAATTCTTCACATGTATAAAATAATATGTAAAAAAGCTTTAACAATGGTAGACAGTAGTGCCAATACTCTCCGCTCTCGACGTCCATCCGATCGCTTCTCACCTATTTTCTGCAAAATAGGGAAAAACAATGGGGTGAGCACAAAATGCTCAGTAAGTAAATCTGCTACTCCTTTATCCCCGCAACTTATTCTTTGGTTATTTCCTTACCCTATCCTTTTCTTCTTCATTCTTTCTTTGTTCTTTCTTTTTTCTTTCTCTGCTTCTAATTCTCACTTTTCTTTTCTTTTTTTCTAATGTTTTCTGTTCTTTTCTTCTCTCTGTTCTTTCTTTCTATTCTTGCTTTCTCTCTATTCTTTCTTTCTTTTCTGTTCTTTCTTTCTATTCTGCTCTTTCTTTCTTTCTATTCTTCCTTTCTTATTCTCTTCTTTCTCTTCTTTCTTTTCTTTATGTTCTTTCTATTCTCACTAACCGTGATGGAAGTCATGGCAATATGCAAGGATGAAATGCATATGCAATAATGCATGGAAATGCATTTTCTTTCTTCTTTTCTATTTCTTATTCTGTTTCTATTCTTTTCTTGCTTGCTCAAGCTCTTCTTTTCTTTTCTTTTCTTTCTTTTCTTTCTTGCTAGCTTAAGCTTTCTCATTCTTTCTCAAGCATTTCTCATTCTTCTCATTCTTTCTCATTCTTTTTTCATTCTTATTCTTATCCTTTCTTTCTTATTCTTTGCCAATCAGACTCGGTTGATGCATGGATTCGAAAACTTGGCCATGTGAGTGGGTACAGTCCTCATCTAGATGCACTACTCACGGACTGCACAAGTACTGTATCTCTCTGCTATGGCTGCTCACTCGTGGCGGCGTGTATGAGGTATGCTCTGTTGGGTATAGTCCTCATCAACATACACTACTCACAGACTGTACAAATACTATATCTCTCTACTAATGCCGCTCACTCGTGGCGGCGTGTATGTGGGCATCTCTGTCACTTACAGGTTCCCCATCGCAACAACCTATTCTTTTCTCTTCTTTAGCACTCTTCTTTCTTTAATTCTTTAGTGCTTTTCTTTCTTTCTCTTTATTCTGAAAATCTTTATTCTTTCTTTAGTTCTTATACATATGCACATATATGCATGTGGATGGCTCATGCTCATGCTTTCTTTCTTAAGTGCAATTATACAATGTAAATATGCAATGCTGCACAAAAAAAAGGTTTCTCTACTCATGCCTATGCTTCTCTTAGGCATTTCATCAAACAACATGCATGCATAAATAAATAAATTCTAACTTTAATAACTTTCTACTTCTTTCTTGGACCATCCATTCATGGAGCAAAACTCCTCTACAATAAATCTAAACCTGGCCAGGAAAAGCACTTCAAAATTCTCTACTCAAATTCTTCTAAAATTCAACCAAACTTCACTTGGCCATCACAACCTTAACTCTACTTCTCATGGCTTAAAACCACTCATCAAAGGCCATCAACTCATCAACAAGCACATTCTCAACAATCGATCTCAAAATCATAAGCATAAACATGCATATCAAATCATTTGATTGCTTAAATCTTAAATGGGGTTGGATTTACTTACCTTTCTTCTTGAGTAGTTCCACAAAAGCTCTCTATCTTTGTTGAACTTGTTCTTTCTCTCAAATCCTAAGCATGAACTTAATAAGAATTCATCACTTATACAAATTAATCTCATATTTAACACAAGAATTTTTACCTTTTTTATGCTTAGGATCAACTCCTTATAGAAATCCAAACCAAAGCCCTCTAATTCCCTTGAAAATTTGATGAAGAGATGAGAGAAATTGAGAGAAGAGATGGAGTGTGGGTGCAGAGAATTGGAGGATGTGTGAGATTGAACTCTTAATATCTCACATAAATACACATTCTTTCCCATTTTGCCTTTGCACTTCCTAGACAATTCCATCCTTGTCCTTTAATTCTTTACAAATACACCCCCACTCCAATACATTCTCTATGAAATTTCCTTGCATTTCACTCCCTACTTTTCCTGCTAATTAGGGGTACAATGGTCACTTCACCCCTATGGAAAATTCTCTAGAAACTTCACAAGAAAAATCAACTGGATCTTCGCCCCGACGAAAAATTCCAGAAAGCACGTTGCCACGGCAAAGCTTCTTCTTCGCCCTGGCGAAGATTTGCATTTCCAAAATTTGCCAAGTCTTCACCAAATTCAAGGCATCCAAACGCTCTTAACCTCTTACAAACTCAACCAAGGGCAACCAATCAACAATAACAAAATACCAACTTAACTAAGGGCCAATAAACCACATTTAGAGGCATATCAGCATAAATACGCCATAACTCTCAAAGGGGGCGTTACAGCAAAGCATGGTTGAACCCCTATGAGTGCTACCCTTAAGTTGTCTAGAGATGAACATGGTAAAAAGGTAGACAATAAGATATACCAAAGCATGATGGGAAGCCTTCTTTACTTGACTACAAGCCAACCTAATATTACTTTAGTGTTGGTGTTTGTGCTAGGTTTCAAGCTAACCCTTCTAAGTTGCACCTAAATGCAGTGAAAATAATCATGGAAAATGTTTCAGGTACGTGTGATTTTGGTCTTTGGTACTCATTTGATTCTAACCATTGCTTGGTTGGGTATAGTGATACGGATTGGGCAAGAAGTTTGGATGCTCGAAAGATCACTTCGGGCGAATGTTTCTATCTTGGAAACAATCTTGTCACATGGTACAACAAAAAGCAAAATGCCATCTTCCTATCAAGTACCAAGGATCAGCATGTTGCCGCAGGGAGTTGTTGCACTCAAATTTTATGGTTAAAGCAAATGTTGTATGATTATGGTGTTGACCAAGATTGTGCGACAATTTTTTGTAATAACAAGAGTGTCATTAACATCTCTAAGAATCCATTCCAGCATTCTAGGACTAAGTATATTGACATAAGACATCACTTCATTAGAGAGTTAGTTAAGGAAAACATTATTGCACTTGCTCATGTGAACACAAAATCCCAATTGGCTGATTTATTTACAAAAGCACTTGATTATGATACTTTTGTTTTCTTGAGGAAGTCTATTAGACTACTTCAACTTGAGTAGTTTCTCATTTTTGTTAATGAATAAAGCATGAACATCCTACTTTTATTTTTGCTTGTCAAGTCCTTTGATCTGTACTAGCACTCTAATTGTCATTCGTTTTCTCTTGTCTGTGTGTTAACTCTGGTATGTTGTGTCCACTAAGACTCGCTATAATATGACCTTATCTCATCATGAGTTGTTTGTCCATTCTTGTAACCATTATGAAAGAGCTACCTTGCCTAAAGTGTGACAGTCGTTTTTGAGTAATTTTCTAATTTGTAGAGACCCCTATGCTTTGGAAAATCTACCATTAAGAGGACTACATTCATGCAAGTGTGAAAGCTACATTTTGGTTATTTCTTTAGAGTTATTTTTCCTTTGTTCAAAATGAAAAGAAAATCATTAAATCTTTATGTTCTATGCAGAAAAAGAAAATTGAAAATTGTTGTAGGCCATGAGGGAAGGGAGAGCTTCTCTTACAAAATATTAATTGACCAATGTGTCATTTAATCCTCCTTGAAGACACTATCACACACTTAGACAAGCCTTTGTGACTTTATCTCTCTTGTGTATGGTTAAGGAAGTGTTTTCTTTATTGCATTATGTTGACAACTTCCTATGAGTTTTTGTGCCTTTCAAGAATGAAAAACTAATCTATTAGGATGTTTTGCACATATTGACTGTCTTGACCTTCAAAAATTCATATGAAGCATTTCATCATTTTTAATTTCATATTTTTAAAATTGTTCAATAAAGTTAGGTCTTTTGAAGAATTTTGATGTCTTTTGGGATACTATATGCTCATACGATTGCACTGTGGACAATCACTTAGGATAGAGTTCTATTTTTGGTAAAACTCTCTTTAGGGCTCTAGAATGACCGCATGCTTAATTTATTTGTTGTAAATCACTTTTACGCCAGTTTCTTCAAAACCCTATAGCGCCGCCTCCTGTTTTTCATCTCTCACAATTTTTTTCTCTCAATCTTCTCTGATTTTTTTTTTCTTTTGCTTATCTCATGGATTCAAGAAGAAAGCCATGGAAAACCTGAAAAGAAAAGAAATGGAAAGTCTCTGAAAAAAGGTTTCCAGGCCTTGAAGAAATCTAGTTGACACAAAGCTCCAACAAAAGAACCATCCCTATCGGAGTCTAATTCTAAAACCCAAGAGGGTTTTGAAGAAGAAGAAACCAGTCGTTCATCCTCCCCTGATTCATCTGCTGTTTCCAGTGACCACTAAGACTCAGTGCGTTCACCAGCTGGTCAAACCTTGCTTCACTAGAGAAATCCTCCTCTTCGGCGTCTAACAGCACCTGAGACAACACTTCCATTGCTTCCCTCAAATCACACAAGGCTTCTTCTGCAAAGGTTGGTCTATCAAAGCCCTTGACACCGACAGAGATGATGAAAAAGAAAGGGAAGGAAATCATGGAAGAAACTTCAACTAGTAAAATCTCACCCTTTGTATTGCCTGCGGCCGAGAATAGGTTTAGAAATCATGTTGTCAAGAGGACAATTATGAGTGAGGCCAATGTTAGGTTAGAAGTTTTTAATGAATTTCATGCCATGATGCAGAAGTATAGATGGGTTTATACTATCTCGGGTTTGACTACACCCATTCAAACTCTTGTACAAGAGTTTTATGCCAATTTTGGCTTTGATGATATTGACCCCAACTCTGATGAACACAATGATAGAGCGTATGTCAAGGGTCATTGGGTTCTCTTTAATGAACTGGTTGTTACGGATGCATTAGGTACGAAAAAGGTTAAGAAACCTTTTGATTTGACAAGTTTGGATTTAGACAAAATGTCAAAGTTGTGACTAGTGGCTCAATTGCAAAATGGCAGAGAAGTGGTTCTCTTCAACCTAGTGCTATCACACCTTTTAATTTCCTGTTGCTTAAAATCTCCCTAACCAATTGGTCTCCCTTAATTCACAATTCCATGATTAGGCTTAAAAGAGTTCAACTTCTCTATGGGATAGGACTAGGAAAGAAAATCAATTTGGCTTCTCTCATTTTAACTAGCATTAGGGTGGCTGCACATTCCACACATGCACTTCAGATTTTGCCTTTCCCTTCCCTTATTCATAGGATCATTACCACCTACAAACCAAAATTCTATGAAGTGGAATCTGTGCTGAAATTAAATACTGTCACCAAGAAATCTTTTAGGCTGCCACTAGGGAACATACCTTTCTCTTGCTCGTTTGAACACATACATGCTAATACTTGGCAATCCAAGTTATTTGTTGCAATACAAGACCTGGAGATGTCTATGGAGAATGTTCTCCAATATGTGAAGGAAAATCACCTTTCCTTCAATACTCAGTTGGACAAAATGGAGTTTGCAATGAAGAAAAAGTTGAAAAATTATGCTTCCCCTGTCTAGATTGAACCATCTGCAGTTCATGATGTTCCTCATGTTGCCCCTATTGCACATGTTGTCCCTTCTACTCCAGTAGTATTTGGTGTTATTCCTACTGGTGTCGATCAAGAATAAGAAGCTACTCATGAAGGCGATGATCAACCTAAAGATGCAATTGCTCATGAACCTATATAGCACTTTGAAGAAGAAGATGCCTCTCTTGTGTGCACTGAAGAAGTTGCTTCTCCTTCCGTCAAAGACAACACCCCTCCTTTCCAAGAGGAATCCTTTCATGATGTTGCTAAGACCACATCTACTACTGCCTTTGATGTTCAAGTGGAGAACACTCATGTCACCATCATTACTCCTCCCGAGAAAAGAGTCAAGAGGAAAGCTCATCGGTTCCCTCTTGAAAATCATCAAGACTTATGAACAAAGAGGGGGAGTAAGTATTGGAGTATCGGGGAGTGAATTTTAGACTTTAGTTTTTTTTTTTTTCTCTTTGATAAACTTTTAATTTTTTTTTTTTTTTATTGCTAAACTATCTGTTGTTATCTCTCTATGGGGGAGTTATTTTTCCTACTGCTTTTGGTTTGATTTTAGAATTGTTTTATCATATTGTCGTGTTTGTTTTTTGGTTAACATTGTGTTTGAGTTTGTGTTGCCTTTGGTTGGATTTTTTTTTTTTTTTTTCCAAATTCACAAGTTTGATTGTTTGATTGAGACAGGTTTGCTCTTGATCACTTTTTAGTTTATTCTCTTTGTTCATAAGTTTGACAAAGGGGGAGAATGTAGAATATTCTTGTTTGTCAAACTTATGACTTGTGTGTGCACAACAATTATGTGTGCACACTAATTGTCAATCTTATGATTTGGCTTGTTTCATCTATCTTGTGTTGCACAACAGTTTTGTTGGGTGCCAGACTTGTGTCTTGGCTTGTTTCATATCGAGTGTGTGTGTGCACAACAATTTGTGCTTGCACACTTATTTCAGATATTTGCAACCCAGCATGAGTTACATGTAATACTCTCTCTCTAGCTAGTATACTCGGAAAATAACGGTAAAACTCACAAAATATATAAGAAAATATACATGTAGATGAGTATAAAATAATGGGCCCATAACTAATTTTTCTTTAAATACAAATCTTTATAAAATATAATAAAGTCACAAAACATCAACTCGACAGTGTTGCCCAACCCTTCTGCTGCATGACATTCCAAGCGACCGCATCTCACTTATTACCAGCAAAAACATTGAAAACAATGGGGTGAGCACTAATTGCTCAGTAAGTAAACCTGCTATGCTACTCTTCTCTCTCCGTTGCTTAAATTCTGAATTTCTTTCCTTACATCACACCTTTCTATTCTTCTCTGTTCTTTCTCTATTCTTTCACTATTCTTTCTCTGTTCTTTCTCTATTCTTTCTCTTTCTTTCTATTCTTTCTCTATTCTTTGTCTGTTCTTTCTTTCTATTCTTTCTCTTTTCTTTCTCTATTCTTTCTTCGTTCTTTCTCTATTTCTAATTTCTCACTGCCCATGATAATAGGCATGGTATCATGCATAGGTATGATGCAGATGCACAAATGCATAGAGTGTGCATTTTCTTTTCTATTTTTCTATTCTGTTTTCTGTTTCTTTTCTCTGTATTTCTTTCTTTCTTTCCAGTTTTTCTTTCTTTTTCTTTTGTTTCTTTCTTTGTTTCTTTCTATCTTTCTATTCTTTCTTTCTATTTCTATTCTTTCTTTCTATTTCTATTCTTTCTTTTCTTTCTATTCTTTTCTTTCTTATTCTTTTCTTTTATTTTATTTTCTTTCTTATTCTTTGTCGATCGGACTCAGTTGAGGCATGGATTCGGAACCTTGCCGTGTGAATGAGTATAGTCCTTATCTACATGCACTCTTACGAACTGTACAAATTCTTCTTCTTCTTCTTCTTAGGCCTCTCACTAAAGGCGACATGCATGTAGGAATATTCTTCTGGGTACAGTCCTCATCCACATGTACTCTTACGAACTGTACAAATTCTTCTTCTTCTTAGGCCGCTTACTAAAGGCGGCGTACATGTGGGAATATTCTTCTTCTTGTCACTCACGGGTTCCCCATCGCAACAATCTTCTTTTCTTTTATCTTTTTACACTTCTTTAGATAAAATTTCAAATTTGAACTTCTTTAATATTCTCATTTCTTTCTATTTACTCTTTAACATTTTTTTATGTTTTTTCATGCTCTTATGAGTATGTATGCTTGTAGATGGTTTCATGCTTATAATTCTTTCTAAATTTACATGTTTAGATGCAATAATGCAATATGGAATGCAAATAGGTCATTCTCTACCATCTACAAACTCATCTCAATATAACACATAATCATACTCATACATGCACTTCTCTTTGACATTTCATCAAACAACTTATGTGCACAAAGCAACTCTAATTTGGCTACACTTCTATCTCCTTTCTAAGCCACCAAAAATTTGGTATAAAATCCTCCATATTTGATGCCAAACCTGTCCAAAATGTACACTCCAAAATTTCTACTTCAATTCTTCCATAATTCATCCAAACTCTTATCAAACAGATCAAGTACACAAACACTACTTCTCATAGATAAATTCTAACCATCATTCAATATCCATTCCATCAACAATTCTTCATATATAAGCATACACATGCATAAAAGAAATTCTCTAGAATTCATCCAAACTCTCTTCCTCTTTGTTCTTTAATGTTCTCATATATATGTATGTACATGGAAATATGCTCATTCTTTGCTATTCTTTCTAAATGCAAATCATAGAATGTGAGAATGCATTATGGCATATAAAGATATCATTATGGAACTAGTATTCTCTACCAACAACATTCCCATACTTGAAATCAATCATAGATTATTAGACTAAAAATAACTAATAAATTGGAGGTACTTTTGAAGTAGTCACTCTGCGCAGGTCATATTCAAGAAGGCATATCTCAAGCTATATACATCGTATTGCTATGATCTTGGTCTCATTTTAAAGCTTAGAGAAAGGGCTACAACATTTATTTTTACGTCTCAACCCAGTTCGATGGGTAAGATACTCAAAAATCACTCATAAAGTCAAGGATTTGACAGGGCAGCCATGGTAACATATTTTCTCTTAGGATTTTCATCAAACAATTCATATGCACATGCTACTACCATGTTGGCTACACTTCCACAACTCTCTAATTCAACCAAATTGTGAGCCAAAAGCTCACTAAACTGTGTATCAAACCTGGCTGAATATATCACTCCTCTACACTCCAAAAATCTCAACACAAAATCTTCCACAACTTCACCTAATCATCACATAACCATACACTACTTCTCATGGCTAGAATTTATACATCAATAAACATCAAAAACAGCCCATAATTCTCTCATACCATCACATACAAACATGCAAAAAAATTCATTCAACAAAGTCTTGCTCAAATTAAGGTTCAAATTAGGCTTACTTACCTTGAATTTGAGCAACTCCAACACTATACTCTCTCTTTGGTAGAATTCCCTCATTCTCAAACCCTAAGCACATACAACCATTAGAATTCAAAACTTTAAAATTTAATCTCACTTCTTGGTGCAAGAATCTTACCTTTAGATGCTTAGGATTGAAAATCTATCAAAAGTTAGCCAAAATCCTATGAATTTCCTTGGAAATTTAATGAAGAAATTTGAAAGAATTTGGGTAGAGAATGGCTTAAATGAAGGGTAGAGTGGCTAGGGTTTCTCTTCTTCAACTCTTAATATCATAAAATACTATATATTAGATTCCCATTTTACCTTTGCACTTTCTATGAAATTCCATCTATGTCCCTTGTCAATTACCAAAATGCCCTTATTTTTATTAACTTCTCCATGTTATTCTATCTCTTTTCACTCCCCACTTTTTCAACTAATTATGAGTGAAAAGACCATTTCACCCCTAATGAAATTTTAGGGAATTTTCTTCACATTTGTTCAAGATAACTTTAACAAAATTCAACTAGGGCATAAATAAAGCTACATACCTTGATGTGGGTGTTAAAGTTGCATGTTTGATAAACTGGCAAAGATATTTGTTTATCTTTGTTGCAACATTTTCAAGACCTTTTACATGTGTCATATTATCCTTAAGTGGTCCTAGGGAATAAAGATTCTTTTCCCAATTTGTGTTGTGGTCCAAACCAAAAGAATGAATACTTTTCTTATTTAGACAAACATGGGTAAGCCCCTTGTTGGCTAACATGGCACAAATGTGTTGAGCAAAAAACCCTATGCTATATAACATCTCTTCTTGCGTATTTGAATCTAACCTTTTGATCTTTTATTCTTCTTTGTACTCTAAAATTTCTTGGAGTATTTTCCTCTCAAAAGGTTTATAGGTTCATTTCATTTTTGTGCCAAAACCTCACCATATCATTCATTGTCTTAATGGATGTTAGAACGTGGTTCCTTTCCTGATGCTAGTGCATGGCATTGATGCTTGAAGCTTGGTGGTTCACAAGCTGCTCTCGGGTGTGTTCCCTATGTGAAGAAGGTCTAAGGAGTTTCAACACGTTAAGGATTCAGAGTGTGGTGCTAAGTGTAAAGTTAAACAAGGAGTTCTTTTCACAGTATCTTAGATCAACTTTGAACATTATCTTGTAATGCGTTTTTAATTTAGTGGATTGCTTCGATCTGGAAAAGGTCCCATGGATGTAGGCTAAAAGTGGATTTTAACCCAACCATGTATATGATTGTATTCTTTACTTTATGCAGTTGTGGATGAAATGTTCAAATATGAAATCTCATAATCTCCTTGGTAAAAATATTCCGCTGCATTTAAAAATGGGTTACCATACACCAAAATGAGTTAACAAACTCCTAACACTACTGTAGCATCAGAATCAACTTTTAGTACAAGTGGACATGTATTGGACGAGAGAAGATCAAGTTTACATCCAAGTGTTGTCAAAACCCTAATGTGTATGAAAGATTGGGTGGTGGTAGATTTCAAGCTTCAAAATCATGTTGTTGAAGATATATTTGAAGATTTTAAGAATTTAGAATTATCAATCATTTACTTTGAATATTTGTAAACTAGAATCAAAGTTGAGATAGTTGTATAACTTGGATTTCTAATGGAGATGTAAAGGATTGATAAAAAAATTGATCAATCATTTAATTTAAATATTTAATTTTTAACATTTGTAAACTTGAATATTAAATATTAAACATTAAAAAAAAAATTGTTGATCAAAAAAATTGTAGGTTGGCCTGCGGCCCTTCAGATTTGGCGGGCCTTGGCATGGCACGGCCCACAGCATGACATACCTTGAATTTTTAGGCATAGTAAGACCCATCGCCGGCTCTATTGAATACAACTATCATTTTCAAGAGAAACCTTATCTTGAAACACGATGCTATATTTTAATCATCTATATGCACACACACACACACAAAGACATATATATACAAAAACCAATGATCATGATCAGAATAAAATGGCATAAAGTCAACAAAAACTATGTTAAACTCCCATTAACCCATTATATCAAAAGATCCTAAAACGCCCATGTTCTATACATGACATTTAAAACAACAGGTCTTAGTCCTCTAGTTAGGGAATCAACCAACATAAAATTAGTACTAATGTACTCTACATGAATCCTCAAATGTTCATATTATCACAGCCACTTATCATGGAAGAAAAATCATATGCATCCAAAGTGACAGTAAAACATTTCCATACAAGAAAACAAGCAAACAGCTCATATAAACAATTGGGTCATCAAACTTTAGTCCATCATGTCACAATGTAAAATATCTTTCGCATGCATGTGACATTATATAATAACAATATCATAAAATTTCTCCTAATGTCAGGGATTCACAAATACAGATATGATATCCATTTTATTACAAATCCAAATGATATCATGTAATAAACTGAAGAAAACCCCTACTAACCAAGTGCATCAAAAACTAAAAACTCAAAACACATGACATCAACATGTATATAGTAATCAATAAATTTAACATCCTGGTTAATGAATCAGCTATAACAATCGTTGTAGCATGTATTCAATCATAGTCATAATTATTGACCACATCTGAAGGACATAGTAAATATATAGCACCGCAAGAATTTATCCAAAACAACTCCACAAGCCATTGCAAAACATATACCAAAACTTACTTAATAAAAGAGGCATTTGGTATGAACAGCTTACCATGTCTAATTACATCTCAGGAGATTAGATTTACCACATGTGAGCATAAAACATATAGTCTTTAATAAATATTTCATAGGTTTTTTTAATGCCACTCAATGATCTATATCTAGATTAATGAAAATCTATCCAATATAGTCACCCAAAAGGAAACTAAATTTCCTCCCAACTAACCTTAAAATATATGTGAGCATAAATATGAAGTATAAGGTCAAAAACTAGTGGTATAAAAATCTTTACAAAAAAGTTATTAGAAAATACAAGAGAAATTGCATTTCTATGAAATATATATAACTTTATGTGAAGCTCATAGTTAGTAACTAAGCCTTAATTTTAATATGCCTTATCCCTTTAGCTTTAAATATTCATCTATAATGTAACGCCCCACTCGAGGTACGTAGCTAATGTTTCTTATTTTACTCTTATTTGAATTGGAATATTGTTAATATGGTTTGGTAGGCCCTTGGTTGAATGGACGTATTGGTTTGGTTAAATGGTTGCCCTAAAATTGTAGAGACTTGGTGGAATTTTGGGATTACAGTCTTCGCCGGGGCAAAGATTCCGACGATGAGGTGCTGCACCCACGGTGCAGGTTCTGCCATGTTTTGCCGGGGCGAAGGAAAGTTCTTCGCCATGGCGACGAGCCTAATAAAAAGTTTTCTAAAGTTTCTAGAGAATTCATCCTTTGGGGCACAATGACCATTCTACCCCTAATTAGCAGGAAAAGTGGGGAGTGAAATGCAAGGAAATTGCATAGAGAATAGTTTAATGGGGGTGCATTTGTAAAGAATAAAAAGGGTAAAAGTGGAATTCTTAAGAAAGAGTAAGGGTAAAATGGGAAAGAATGGAGAAAATATGTGGTAATAAGGGTTTAACTTTAGAAACCCATTCATTCATCTTCTTCCACCGCCTCTTTCATTCTCTATTTCCTCTCAATTTCTCCTTCAAGCTTTCAAGGATTTTGAAGGGTTTTTAGTTAAATCTTGGTAGAGAATTGATCTAAGTCATCCTAAGGTAAGATTTCTTACTCTAGATGTGAATTTTACCTATAAAGGGTGATGAGGTCTTAATGTGTAATTGTTTTTAAAGAGTAGAGTAAAGTCTTCTACCAAAGGAAAAGAGAAGTATTTGTGGAATCACATCATCACAAGGTAAGTAAATCCTAACTCAAGTTGAGATTTGAGAATTCTCTTGAGTAGAGATTTAGTAGAAAGTATGTATGCATGTTATATGTATATTATTGAGAATTTGAGTAGAGATATATGCCTACTTGTTGAGAAATTAAATGGAGATGAGTATTCATGTTGAGTTGTTGGACACTTTTCTTTTATAAGAAGTGTTGATGTGTGATGAGTTGAAATTGAGTATATATTTTAGGAGTGTTCTTCTATGATAGGGATTATGCCTATGGAAGGGAATCTATTCCCATTTTTGGATGGTTAAAAAGAGAAATAGAGTTGTAGTTAGAGAAGAGTTTTTATATGCACATGAGTTGTTTGATGAAATACCTAAGAGAAGCATGAGAATGAATTATGAACCTTACTTATTGCAACATTGCATATTGGCATTTCCTAAGTGCATTAATGAGCATGAACCATCCATATGCATTAATAGTGCATTGAGAAATAACTTGAGAATGAGTTGAGAAAGAGTAGAGAATTACTCTAAGAGTTAAGCTACACTATGATGAGTAGCTAGAGAAAGAGTAGAGATCTTGTGCACAAGCTACTCTAAAAGCTAAAAGAAGAGAATAGAGTAAGTTGTGTGATGGGGAACCCGTGAGTGATAAGTAGAGTCACGAGAGTGGGTGCTTTGTGATCACCATTCGTGCCTCCAGTAAGATGGGGCCGTGACCGTCACGTAGAGTGGAACTTGAGATTCCAGCCGTACCCTCGGTAAGAAAGGGTCGTGACATTCAAGAGATAGAGAGAAAGAATGTACACTCACATGGCCAAGGGTTCCGAATCTATGCATGACCAAATCCGATCGGTAGAGAAATGAGTAGAAGTCACGTAGAGTGGTAGCGCCCAGCCGTGCCTCCGGTCAGATGAGGCCGTGACATTCCAAAGAGTAAGAATAAGAAACAAAGAAATAGAAAGAACAGAATGAGAAAAAGAGTAAAGTCACGAAGAGCGGGTTGAGTTCCCAGCCATGCCTCCAATAAGATGAGGCCGTGACATACACCAGAGGGTGTATAGCAAAGAATATGAGAAACAGAAACAGAAAGAGAATAGAAATGAGAAAAGAATAGTGTAAGGAAAGAATTAAGAGAAAGTGTTACGGGGATAGACAAGTAGAGGGTTTACTTACTGAGCATTAATTGTGCTCACTCCGTTGTTTTTCTATGCTTTTGCAGGTTCCAGGTGAGATCACAGTCGGATGAACGCCAACGGGCGAGGGAAAGTAGTTGCACTGTCCAACACACTTTTGAGAACTTTTGTAAATGATACTAACTTCATGTAAAGAATATGTATGATCAATGAAAGAAAATTTTTGGGCCCAACTAGTTTTATTAATGTATTGTATTTTTATTGCATGTGTTTTTATAAATATAGTAGTATAAAGCAGTTATTACATATAACAAATGAGTACCATTTTATTAAGAGAAAACACAAGCTATCACAAACAATTACATTTCATGGAATCCATATAAATCCTCTTAACCTCTAATAACAATAATACTAATGAGAGTTGAAAACATTGATTAGAAGCTTCCATATGAGATATTTATCTCTATCAACTTTACCTAGCTTTAATAGCTTTTATAATGTGGTGCCATGATACAAACAATTAACCTATAAACTTGAGTGTTTTCAAGATAGCTAATGTACTAAACCTGAGTTTCCAAATAGCACAAAGGTTAAAAATAAAAAAAAAAAATTATAGTATTAGCTTATTATAAATTTCTAGCTAATGTGGAAAAGACAGTTCTCAAAACTTCAACTCAAAATAATAAAGACAAATTTTTCTAGTCATCAATATTTCGCCATACCTTTACTAGTGCGACTTTGTCTCTCAACCATCTCATTTTGCTTAGGGGTACAAGGCATACCAACACTTTTCTTGAACAAACACAAAGGTAGCCAAGGAAGAAATATTCAACTATATGTAGTGCATAGGAAAGAGATAAACAAATTAAGCACTACAAAACTAAAGAAAGTTGAAAAATAATTTTCTTACAACCTTCCTTCAAACAAAAATGTACACGCTTATCCCAGAATTTCAATTTCAACATATTACTCTTATTCTTATTACAAGCGGGTTGAGTCTTTAAAAAACTAAATAAGACATGGCTAATAAAGACATTCACATTTTTATCTTTAACAAATTCTCTCCCCTTTGAAGACAAATATAAATATCAATCTATTTAATCTCATTTGTCTATTTAAGTGTTAAAGGTAATCTTTAACTAATCAACCGTATGGGGAGAGTCGTACGGTAAGATGAACAAGAAATAATTCAAAAGGAATATCAAGTCTTTATTTCCATCTCATACAAATATCCATAGTCAGAGTATCGATGTTCAAGATTAACTTTATATTGTGAAATATATACAAAACCATATATATAAACATCACAATATATACTTCTTTTTTTAATATATTTACATGGGTATTAGAAAAAAAGAAAAGAATAATTAGTAAACTATACATTACTCTCACATGATCTCACCCATAAATCCTTCAAACATGAAATTCATGTGTCTAACAACATGCTTATAAACGCACTTTAATAATATTCCTACACATATATACAACTATTAATGTATATATAAAATAATAATAATAATAAATTATAAATCATGGGAAATTATTGAAACATGAAATTTTCTTATCAATAACATGATCTATTCAACATCCCCAAGACTCAATCAATATCTTGCTTCCACCTCTTATGGATAGTATCACTCAGAACCTCAATGGTGGCATTATTATTGTTCACTGTAAGGGAGATTGTTTGTACAAAACAATGCAACAAATCAGTATCATAGGCAATAAATAATTAAAATAGCTTTAAACCTCATAAGCTATTTCATATAGGGACACTATATGCATCACCATTAACTCCCCTTTGGGTGGAGAAAATGACATGTTATTAGGGTCCCAAGCACAAGATTATAGGCAATAGATAACCAAAGTAGCTTTAAGACCTCATAAGCTCTCCTTATAGAGTTTCCTAGTGCATCATCATTGACTCCCATTTGGGTAGAGAAAATGACCTGCAATTAGGGCCCTATGCATAAGGTTATGAAAATAACTAATGAGAACATATGATATTAAAAGAATTATCCCCTTTGAGCAGATAGACTTTCTAGCCACTGTTCACCTTCCACTTAATAGGAAAACACATGTCAATTGAAAAATCAAACACTTTTGAGTGTATTGAATTTTTAAAGTGTTTGATTTTTCAGAATCAGTGCATTTCCAAAAAATTAACCTTATGCAACGATCAATTTTAACACAAATAATAACCACCTTTGAGCAGGAAATTATATGCATCAAAACTGAAGAATGTATCATTTACGAAATGAAAAATTTTCCAAGCTTCAATCAATGCACCGCTTTGGCGATAAACATTTTGACAACTTACAAAAATGTTATAATGATATTAAATAATATTGTCATAATTAAGATTTTATGAGATACACAGTTAATTATCTCTGACAATCTTAATTTAATAACTGTTGCATTTTAATTTTCATAATTAAGATTTTATGAAATATAATACCCAATTATCTCGGACAATCTCCATTTAATCGTGTTGCATTTTAATTGCCATAACTAAGATTTCATGAGATATAATACTCAATTATCTTGAACAATCTTAATTTAATCCTATTGCATTTTAATCTAGTGAACAATAATTTTTTCCCTAAGGTTTATACTCTAACTATATACATAATTAACCACATATGACAATGTTGAGAATATAAGATATAAAACATAGTTCAGGGAGAGTACAACATGCCACAATATTCAACCAATAGTGAAATAATTTTCACAATTTTCCAAGGAATATTCATCATAAAAAATATTAAATAAACCAACCACTACATGTAAATAATTTACTTAATATTTTTTCACAATCCAAAATTTATGAAATTGCTCCAATCATTCTAAATTAACATGAGAAAAATTCTGAAAAATCTGTTTGACCCGGTTTCACCATGTTTGACTATTTTTTACCGGTTCAACCCACTTATACCAGGTTTGTTGACCCGGTTTGACCATTTTATAAGGTTTGACCCGATTTTGACGTCTTTTGGTGATAATCTGTAGCCCCAAAACTTTTGTAAATTTTATGTAGTCCCCGAAGCTTGAAATATGACAATTACACCCTACAATCTGGAATTTCCAGATTGTAATTCTGTGACATCAGCAGCAAAAGAAAAAGAAACAGTCATTTCTCTTCTCTATGGCCAAAAAACGTCTCTCTAATGGCCGAAAAAGTTAATCTAGTGGCCGAAAACAACAAATTAACCCCTTTGGGGTTCTCAATTAGCCAGTAAGGGGTTTAAATTTAAAAACCCCAAATTGCAATTATTGACATTGGAAAAATATAACCCTAATGCAACAATTCAATGATAGGATTTTCAATTTAACAACAATTCAACCGCAATGATAGCATTTTCAATTTAACAACAATTCAACCGTAGGATTTCGATTTAAAACACTTCAATTGAAATATTATTGACTTTAATCAAAATGCCCAAATTGTGCAAGAACCCTAATTTCATAATTTTTAAATCCAAATTCATAACTATTATGAGCGGCAACACAAGGGACCCTCATTTTAGGAGTCTGTCTGAAGTGCAGCGGGCTGGGTCTTGGGCTGAGGCCTTTGGTTTATTTCAAGTATTAATTGGTCTTGTTTACTTAGTTATTTGCTTATTATTTTCTGTTAGGGTGTCCAGATGTTAAGTCCAGAGAGTCTTGCTGGCCATGATTATTTGGTGGTTCCAGCTTGTATTTTATGGGCCACGTTTTCCAATTCAGTTACCTATTATTTAGTCTTTGTTTGAGTACGTGTTTAGTGGGTCAGTAAGGTCCTATATGCAGTTTGTTATTTGACTAAGTCCATGTAAAATTCTATTTATATGGCAGTTACCCAGATATGGGGCAGGAGTTATTTTAGAAGAATTGTGTTTACAATCTTGGAGGCCAGGCACCTCGAATTGCCTACAGAAAATTCCCTACTTTTCTAATTAATTACATAGATCATAACAGAGGTATCAGAGCCCACGTTCCTGTGCCATGGCTGAGGGTACACGCCAAGCCCAACTCTCTGACGCAGTCTCAATGCTCAAAGCTGAAACAGGGTACCTGCGTGAAGAACAAAGCAAACAGAAAGGCATGCTGGAGGCAGTGTTACAGCAGCTTAATAACTTGGCAGCCAGCTATGATCAATTAGCTTTACAAGCCACTAATCCTAATTCGGGAGAAGGCTCTTCCAATCCTCAAGGTCAGTGCCATAACCCAATGTTTGAGGGAAATGGGGGGATACAGGCTAGGACCATTAGATTAGATTTTCCTAAATTTGATGTTTCAGATCCTATGGAATGGATTCTTAAAGCTGAACAGTTTTTTGAATACTTTAATACACCTGAGGAGCAGAAAATTCAGATTGCCTTCTTCCACATGGAAGGCAAAGCATTGTCATGGTTCTCTTGGTTAAGGGATTCAGGTACTATGGGGAAATGGGAGGAGTTCATGGCAGACCTTAAGGTGCGGTTTGGGCCCTCAACCTTTGAGGATCCTGTTGGGGCATTCACAAAACTGAGACAAATCTCCACAGTAGAAGAATACCAAACTGAATTTGAGATTTTATCCAATAAAATTAAGGGACTTACGGAGGAGTTTCGTATTAGTACCTTTATTAGTGGCTTAAGGGATGATCTTAAAATTATGGTAACAATGCTTAAACCAACCACCATTTCAGCTGCATTTGGTTTAGCAAAGTTACAAGAAGAGGAGGTAGTTAGAAGAAGTAAGGCAATCCCAATCCGAACCCAAAACTTGAACCAACCTACCCTTACATACTTGCCAAAACCCCCACCAGCCCCACCTATCCTCAGATTAACAGCACCACCTCCCAAACCAGAAAATAAACTACCACAGAACCCATACAACCCAACCAGAAAACCCACACTACCCATAAAAAGAATAACCCCAGCCCAAATGCAAGAACGGAGAGCAAAGGTCTATGTTATTATTGTGATGAGAAATTTCATATTGGCCACAAATGTTCCAGACCTAAGTTGTTTTTGTTGGAAGGATTTGAAGTGGTGGAAAGTGAAGAAAACGATCTTGATGAGGGAAAGCTAGCTATCATTGAGCCACTGGAAGAGGGGGAAGGAAGTGAGGAGATGGGTGAACTACTTGGCATTTCTTTACATGCCATGGCAGGTTCACTGTCCCCTAAAACAATGCGGATTGAAGGATTTATTAATCGCCAAAAAGTTTTGATTCTTATTGACACAGGAAGCACGCACAGTTTTGTGGATCCATATGTAGCAAGGAAATCGAAACTACTAGTGGGGAAGAGCCAGTTGACAGTTAAAGTGGCCAATGGGGATAGCCTTCTTTGCCAAGGTTACTGTAGGGCAGTTCCTATTCAGCTCCAAAATTTAAAAACTACAGCCAACCTCTATTTATTAACTCTAGGAGGGTGTGATGTGGTATTAGGAGTTGACTGGCTGCAAGATCTAGGGTCAATTTTATGGAATTTTTCTGACCTCACTATGCAGTTTGATTTCAGGGTTACTAAGGTGCAATTGCAGGGTATTCAACCTTCAAGTGAAGCCTTGGAAGTAGTGGAGGATGTTCCCAATTTACTAAAGGGATCCATCAAAGGAATCTGGCTGCAACTAATAGGGGAAACTGTGATGCCAAGTGGGGAGAACCGAGAACCAGTGCTGGAACAGGTCATCAAAGGATTTAAGGATGTTTTTGCAGAACCCCATGGCTTGCCCCCACCTAGGAGTCATGACCATAAGATTAAGCTACTGGAGGGAGCTAAACCGACCTGTGTAAGGCCATACAGGTACCCCTACTATCAAACGGCAGAAATAGAAAAGTTGGTGGCTGAAATGCTCAAAAGTGGAATTATTAGAGGAAGTCAAAGCCCCTACTCTTCTCCTGTTTTGCTAGTCAGGAAGGCGGATGGAAGTTGGAGAATGTGTGTGGACTATCGTGCTCTTAACAAGGACACAATAAAGGATATGTACCCTATCCCGAATATTGATGAATTGTTGGATGAACTTTATGGGGCAGAATTTTTTTCAGAATTTTTTTCAAAACTGGATTTGCGTTCAGGTTATCACCAAATTAGAATGCATGAAGGAGATATTCAAAAAACTGCATTTAGAACTCATGAGGGCCACTATGAATTTATGGTGATGCCTTTTGGGCTTACTAATGCCCCATCCACTTTTCAAGGTTTGATGAATGAGATTTTTAAGCCTTATTTGAGAAAATTTGTTTTGGTTTTCTTTGATGATATATTGATCTATAGCAAATCGTTGGGAGAGCATGTGAAACATTTGCAAGTCGTTTTAGGCACTTTGAGGTCCCACCAGCTTTATGCAAAAGAGTCTAAGTGCAAATTTGGTTGCCATGAAGTGGAGTATTTAGGTCACCTAATCTCCAAAGATGGAGTTAAGGCTGATCCCCATAAAATATCAGCCATGCAACAATGGCCACTGCCCAGGAATTTGAAGGCCTTAAGAGGTTTTCTAGGTCTCACGGGATATTACAGGAAGTTTGTAAAAAATTATGGAGCCATTGCAGCCCCCTTAACTGCTCTCTTAAGGAAAAATGCTTTTTTGTGGACCAGTAATGCACAAGAAGCCTTTGAAAGACTTAAGGCATCAATGGCAAGTCCCCCAGTTTTAAGTTTACCTAATTTTTCTAAAAAGTTTGTTGTTGAGTGTGATGCATTAGGAGAAGGACTGGGTGCGATGTTAATGCAAGAAGGGAAACCTATTGCTTATTTCAGCCAAGGGCTAAAAGGAGGGGCCTATCATTGTCCACTTATGAGAAAGAGCTATTGGCCTTGGTGATGGCTATCAGAAAATGGAGACATTATCTATTGGGACAGAAGTTCAAAGTTCGCACATATCAACAAGCTTTGAAATACCCGCTAGAGCAAAGGGTGGGAACCCCCACATAGAAATGGGTTTCCAAGTTATTGGGATATGATTTTTCAAAGGAGTATAAAAGTGGGAAAACCAACCAAGTGGCTGATGCACTATCCAGGATACCCCTCCTTGTTAAACCCGAGACACCAACCCAGCTTCCCATCCCAGAAACTTGTCCGGAAAAACAAAACCTAACTAATCGACCTAATCCCTACTTACCAACCAGATCCAATTTAAACCAGCACACATCCAAGCCATAAGTCTTCTTCAAACAAATTGGATAGAGGAGTTGAAGAGAGCTTACCAACAGGATTCCCAATTGCAAGAGTTAATCAGCCACTACCGTCAGGGAACCTTGGAACACCAATCTCTATACCAAGTCCGAGATGGCCTGCTCTTCTATAAAGGCGGGGTATACCTTGGTAACTCGGTGACCTTCCAGCGTGAGATCCCCGCAAAATCTCCATAGCAGCCCATTAGCAGTCACACAAGGGTATTCAAAACATATGCAAGAGTAAAAAAAGAGTTTTTCTGGCCTGGTTTGAGAAGAGATGTTAGGGACTTTGTTCGGGAGTGTGACGTATGCCAAAGGAATAAAGTGGAAAATATTCATCCAGCGGGCCTACTCCAACCTCTACCCATTCCCACAAAGAGTTGGGTTGATATCAGTATGGATTTTATAGAAGGTTTGCCACCTTTTGGAGGGCGAACTGTAATAATGGTGGTAGTGGACAGATTGAGCAAATATGCTCATTTCATGTCTCTATCACACCCCTACACAGCAGCCACAGTGGTGAGGGTATTTTTTGATAATGTTTTTAAATTGCATGGTTTCCCTCTAACAATTGTAAGTGACAGGGATCCAGTATTCACAAGCTAATTCTGGAGAGAACTTTTTAAGATGGGTGGTACTGAGTTAATGTGTAGCTCAGCCTACCATCCCCAAACAGATGACCAAACTAAGATAGTCAACAAAGGGTTGGAAGGTTACCTCAGGAGTTTCTCAAGAGACAGACCACGCGATTGGGCACGTTGGCTGTTGATGGGAATGCAAAATGTCATATTTAACCCCCTTAATGTTTAGTCTTTTATACATATTTGTTTCTTAATTGTACTCATTATTACTTTATTTTGGTTTAGGAAGCAAATGGAGGTGTTAATTGAAAAACGGAATTAATTAGGGGAATTCGGACAGTTTCGCCACTGCTTCGTATTCTGGGCATAATTCACTCATCCGAGCTCCGATTGAGATGATTCAAAATTCTGTGGAACGCTAAGAAAGAGATATACAACTTTCATGTTTTGAGTTTTTAGAGATACTGATTGAATCAAGGTTTTAATCGAGTTTGAAGTTGACGCACCTGCATTACCGACGTCCTGGAGCGTTCTGACTTGTTATGCAAGTCAGTCTATTATTGCACGTTTTAAAGACATACATGCTGCACGAAAATTACAGCTGGAAACACCACCTTCCTATTGTATTAGGACTCTATTTTATTTTATTTCCAATTAGAATTAAATTAGGATTAATGTTATTTTAGGATAGGAGAATATTTCTTTTAGGAGATTGAGTGGGATTTGAATTCTTAAATTAGATTTTAAAAGGGAGATCAGATTAGGTTTTGGGGGACCACGCCTCTCTCTCTTCTCTTCTCTGAAATTTTCTTTCACTTGAGTTTTTGTGATGGCCATGGGCGGCTAGAACTTTTGTAACTTGGTCGAAGGAAATGGAAACCTCGGAATCAAATAAACTGTGAGATCTTTCTGTTTTTAGTGTTAAATTCATGTTTGAGTATTGAATGTTATTCTGTGCATATTTTTATGATTGATGCATTTAATTACTAGGAGGCCTACTAGTGTATTATTTGTTGAAATCTACTGCTAAGTTTGATATCAAATCCGTAATTGTTTGATCCCTCCAACTTGTGAAGCAATTAGGGTAAGTAATTTGCTGCGTCAGGAATTAGTAACCTTACGAAGAACATTCAACTAAATTAAATACAACCGCTTGTGTTTGTGTTGTTTAGCTTAAATCGATCTCTCTAATTCTTAAGGTGCCACTAGATTAAATCTTGAGCGCTTGTCTAGGGTTGTTTAGGGGTAAGATTAATTAGGATCGCTTGTTTCCTGATTAATTACAATTAAGGAAAGATAGGAAAATAGTTCCAACGGTGAATATTCAATGTATGAATTGACTATTTTTGCATCAATGATCAGTTGTGAGATTCCGATGGTGGATGTTGACGGAGACCAAGTTCGTCCTTTTGATTGAATTCGAATTAAATTGTTTTTGCGTTTACTGAAATTGTTTTCTGTTTTTTTACATAAACCCCTAGCCTTGTTCACATAACAGCAAATTCAGCTAGACACTCTTCGTGGGATCGACCCTGACTTACACTACTACGTGTATTTTTAGGTTTTAATTCTGGGTGCCTACGACAGCACACCAGATTTTGGCGCCGTTGCCGGGGAGTGATTCTAGTTGATTTTTTTTTGTTTTTGTGTTTGTTGTGATTTTTATTTTGTTCTTGTTATTTTATTTTTATTTTCCAGAAAAAAAATATATTTTGGCAAGATCGCTTCACGGCAGGGAATTTCTGGTGGAATTGTGGAGCGGCTGGGAGTACCCGCTTTCAAGAAAACGACGCTCCGAGCAAAACTAGAAATAATTCTAGCCCCACCCTCTTGAGGCCAAATTCGAATGTTTTAATACAGTTTTTTCCGTTTTTGTGTTTTTGGTCAATTTTTATTTTTTTTATTTTTAGTCGGTTTTCATTATTTTTCCTTTTTCTTTTATGGGATTTTTTGTTTTATGACCAGGTCCTCTCATCTTGGTGATTTAACATTCGATCCGGAAGTAGAGACCACTTTGCGCAAGTTAAGAAAGGAAGTTCGGAGAGATTTTGAGGAAAGCAATTCGATTTAGAAGAGGAGGACGTCATGGTGGAAATCGGACTTTGAAAGAGCTTGCTGCCTCCCCGATTTGAATCAAGCACCCCTATGCATAATGTTTCTCGTTTTAGATGCCGCCACTACTTTTGAATTAAAATCGGACTAATACATCTTTGCCCACTTTTCATGGTCTTGCAGGTGAAGATCCTCATAAGCATTTAAAGGAGCTTCATGTGGTTTGCACAAGTATGAAACCTCCGGGGGTGACCGAGGAGCAAATTAAATTAAGAGCTTTTCCGTTTTCTTTGAAGGATTCGGCTAAGGATTGGCTCTATTATCTACCCTCCGGAACTATAACCACGTGGAACGAGATGAAGAGATTATTTTTGGAGAAATACTTCCCACTTCGAGGGCAAAGAAACATTCGGAAAGAAATTTGTGGTATAAGGCAGCACAACGAAGAGTCCTTACATGAATACTGTGAGCGTTTTAAGAAATTGTGTGCAAGCTGCCCCTATCATCATATTAGTGAGCAATTACTGATCCAGTACTTCTATGAGGGCCTCACATACACTGATAGGAGCATGATTGATGCTGCAAGTGGAGGAGCTTTGGTGGATAAGACCCTTGAGGCCGCGAGGAACTTGATTGCAAATATGGCGGCCAATTCTCAACAATTTGGCAGTAGGCTTGACCTTCCATCTAGGCGTGATAATGAGGTAAATATTTCTTCCCTAGAACAACAAATCTCGAGTCTAACTTCTCTTGTTCGTCAAATGGCTGTAGGTAACATGCAAACAAGAAGGCTTGTGGGATTTGTTCGGTAGTAGGGCATCCAATTGACATGTGCCCAACTCTTCAAGAAGAGCCTGTTGAGCAAGTGAATGCAGCAGGTGGTTTCCCTGGACAACCGCAAAGAAAGTATGATCCTTATTCGAGCACATATAACCCTGGATGGAGGGATCACCCTAATCTTGGCTATGGGAATCAACAAATGAGTCACCCTACCCTCAAAACCGCCCAAATTACCAGCAAGATAAGCACCATACCCCCTCAGACAACAACCGCAGACCAAGCGCTAATTCGGTATGTCTTTAGAAGATATTGTTAAGTCTCTTGCTACTAACACTTTGCAATTTCAACAGGGAGACGAAAGCTAGTGTTCAAAGTTTAGAGAATCAAATGGGTCGATGGCAACCGCAACGTAGGCTGGAGGCGCAAAGTTCGGGAAATTACCTTCTCAAACGGTGGTAAATCCAAGAGAAAATGTAAGTGCGATCGTCCTTGAGAAGTGGTAAAGAGGTTGAGATTCCAATGAAGGCAGCCCCTGCATCGTCAAGGAAGAAAAGGAGAAAGATGTAGTTGTAGACAAAGAACGCTTCCCAATGACGATGGTGTTCCTAAGCGTAAGTTTCCGCCTCTGTCCGACTATAAACCTGGTACCACCTTTCCCTCAAGCTTTAGCGAATCCTAGAAGAGATGAGCAAAACAGAGATATGTATGAGACTTTTCGTAGATGCGAGGTAAATATTCCACTTTTTGATGCTATTAAACAAGTACCCTGTTATGCTAAATTCTTGAAAGAATTGTGCACACTTAAGAGGAAACGAAACTTAAGGGGTGTGAAAAGGTGAGAGTGGGAGAAAATGTTTCGCAGTTGATTCGAAAACTTCCAAACAAAGTGCAAGGATCCGTATGTTTACTATCCCTTGTATGATAGGTAACACTATGTTTGAGAAAGCCATGTTAGACTTAGGAGCTTCTATAAATGTCATGCCATATTCCATATATGCTTCTTTGAAACTTGGACTTTTGAATAAAACTGGTGTTGTAATTCAATTAGCTGATGGATCTAATGCTTATCCTAAGAGTGTAGTTGAGGATGTTTTGGTACAAGTTAATGACTTAGTTTTCCCTACTGATTTCTATGTGCTTGATATGGAAAATGGAGATCAATCTGCTCCTATTTTGTTAGGAAGACCTTTCTTAAAGACATCCAAGACTAAGATAGATGTTCATAGTGGCATACTTACCATGGAATTTGATGGTGAACTTGTCAAATTTAATATTTATGATGCCATGAAATATCCTGATGATCATGATCATGATCATGTTTATTCTATTGATGTGGTTGATTCTTTAGCACAGGAAGTTTTTGAACTCAATGGAAAAGATGGATTGGGAGTTGCCATTAGTAAGCATCTTGAGGAAGAGAATGAGGAGTTAGCTTTTAGTACTAATTTGCAGGAAACGGTTGCAGCATGGAATGATTCTCCAAAGTTACAGCGGTCAGTAACTTTCCTTGTATTGCATTACCAATTTCTAACGAGAGGCCTTTACCTTCTGTTTTGCGGGCCCCCGTTCCAGATTTGAAGCCTCTCCCTAGTTATCTCAAGAACGTGTTCCTTGGAGATGGAAGAACGTTACTTAGTGCATCGCAAGAAGAAAAGCCTTGAGTCGAGCCAACGACAATAAACAAAGGCGCTGCTTGGGAGGCAACCCAAGGGGAGTTTGTTTTCTTTTCTTGCATTTTAATTTTGGTTATTTTTGCCCTTTTCTTTGCATTTCATCTTCCATTGGGGACAATGTCAGTTTTAAGTATGGGGGAGGGGATTTAGGTTGTGTTTTAATTTATGTTTAAAAAAAAAAAAAAAAAAACAAAATTCGCCTAGTTTAAGGGTATATATGGAAACCGAGAACCCGCCTTAAAAGCGCCTAATGATGCTTGGCAACCTCTGGTATAACAACGCCACGTACACCTTAAACTTCTTGTTTTTAGGAAGGTTTATGCTTTAAGTCATGTCTTTGAACGTCTAGTGATGCATGAAATAGTAACTTGACTTTGTTGTTGAGCATATTCCTTGACTTAGGATGTTAGCAATCTTTCATAAAATAGAGTCAATCATATTTGAATCTTTGTAGTCTTGAAACAATATGTCTTGAGAAGTTTTGTAGACTTGGTGACGAAGCATGATTGAGGAGTGTATAACAACCCTTAAAAGAAAAAGAAAAAATTGTTTCTCTTAAGCTAGTCCTAAATTTGGGTTTAAGCAAATAGGAAAAAGAAAAGAAAGGTATGTGGTGAGTCGAGATGGGGCGTAAAACGCACTCACTCATAAACACAACTATGAAATGAGATGGAGCATAAAATGCACTCATTCTTTTTCAAAACAGAAAAAAAAAAAAAAAAGAGAAAAAAATTGTATCCTTAGTTTGCTACCCAATTTGTAGTAGTAAAGAGAAACAGTAAAAGAAAAGTTGAGAGGGGAGTTGTACATGAATTGGTTGTGATTAGTTCCCTTGTTTGCATTGGCTGATTAAGAGTAATTGTGGAAGATGATAAAGAGAGATGAATGTCATTAACTCTGTTTTATTTTATTTTGCTGCTTCCTAAGTTAGGTATGAATATGCATGGATTAAATATTGTTGCTTATGCATCATACTGATGTTCTTTTGATGACTTGAGATGATGGTGTTCCTGATATGACTTGAGTGTAGGGTTTGTTTGAATTAGTTTGCCCGAGGACGTGCAAAAGCTAAGTGTGGGGGAATTTGATGGGAATGCAAAATGTCATATTTAACCCCCTTAATGTTTAGTCTTTTATACATATTTGTTTCCTAATTGTACTCATTATTACTTTATTTTGGTTTAGGAAGCAAATGGAGGTGTTAATTGAAAAACGGAATTAATTAGGGGAATTCGGACAGTTTCGCCACTGCTTCGTATTCTGGGCATAATTCTCTCATCCGAGCTCCGATTGAGATGATTCAAAATTCTGTGGAACGCTAAGAAAGAGATATACAACTTTCATGTTTTGAGTTTTTAGAGATACGGACTGAATCAAGGTTTTAATCGAGCTTGAAGTTGATGCACCTGCATTACCGACGTCCTGGAGCGTTCTGACTTGTCATGCAAGTCAGTCTATTATTGCATGTTTTAAAGACATACATGCTGCACGAAAATTACAGCTGGAAACACCACCTTCCTATTGTATTAAGACTCTATTTTATTTTATTTCCAATTAGAATTAAATTAGGATTAATGTTATTTTAGGATAGGAGAATATTTCTTTTAGGAGATTGAGTGGGATTTGAATTCTTAAATTAGATTTTAAAAGGGAGATCAGATTAGGTTTTGGGGGACCACGCCTCTCTCTCTTCTCTTCTCTGAAATTTTCTTTCACTTGAGTTTTTGTGATGGCCATGGGCGGCTAGAACTTTTGTAACTTGGTCGAAGGAAATGGAAACCTCGACATCAAATAAATTGTGAGATCTTTCTGTTTTTAGTGTTAAATTCATGTTTGAGTATTGAATGTTATTCTGTGCATATTTTTATGATTGATGCATTTAATTACTAGGAGGCCTACTAGTGTATTATTTGTTGAAATCTACTGCTAAGTTTGATATCAAATCCGTAATTGTTTGATCCCTCCAACTTGTGAAGCAATTAGGGTAAGTAATTTGTCGCGCAGAATTAGTAACCTTACGAAGAACATTCAACTAAATTAAATACAACCGCTTGTGTTTGTGTTGTTTAGCTTCTCGATCTCTCTAATTCTTAAGGCGCCACTAGATTAAATCTTGAGCGCTTGTCTAGGGTTGTTTAGGGGTAAGATTAATTAGGATCGCTTGTTTCCTGATTAATTACAATTAAGGAGAGATAGGAAAATAGTTCCAACGGTGAATATTCAATGTATGAATTGACTATTTTTGCATCAATGATCAGTTGTGAGATTCCGATGGTGGATGTTGACGGAGACCAAGTTCGTCCTTTTGATTGAATTCGAATTAAATTGTTTTTGCTTTTACTGAAATTGGTTTCTGTTTTTTTACATAAACCCCCAGCCTTGTTCACATAACAGCAAATTCAGCTAAACACTCTTCGTGGGATCAACCCTGACTTACACTACTACGTGTATTTTTAGGTTTTAATTCTGGGTGCCTACGACAGCACACCAGCTGTCCCTTGCGGAATACGCTTACAATACCTCAGAACATACTTCCATAAAAATCTTGCCTTATGCAGTGGTTTATGGACAACCGCCTCCAAGGATGATGCCGTATGAACCAGGGGCAACAAAGGTTCAAGCTGTAGAGGAAGAGCTTAGAAGCAAAGAGCTCATCAACAGGTTAGTTCAAGGAAACTTAAAGGAAGCTCAAGAAAAATGAAACTTTATGCGGATCGGCATAGGACAAATCGCGAGTTCAAAGTTTAGACAAAGTTTACCTTTGTTTTTGCCCCTACCGTCAAATGTCAGTCGCGTGAGGAGGAACCTCAAGCTATCCCCAAGATATTATGGTCCTTACACCATAACTAAGAGAATCGGGAAAGTGGCGTATCATCTCGATCTACCTCCAGATTCACAAATCTTCCCAGTATTTCATGTGTCGTGTCTCAAAAAGACCTTGGGAGAACAAATACATCCATCTACGAAGTTGTTGAGGCTTACTTTAGAGGGACATCTTGCGCCCGAACTGGAAGTCATTCTTGATCGGCGGATCATCAAAAAGGGACGACGAGCGGGTGTTGAGATGCTGGTAAAATGGAAAGGTGCGATGGAAGACGACTCAACATGGGTAGAGCTTGACGATCTCAAAAGACAGTTCCCTGACCTTAAGGGCAAGGTCTTCTGAAGAAGGGGCGAATGTTATGAGCGGCAGCACAAGGGACCCTCATTTTAGGAGTCATGTCTGAAGTGCAGCGGGCTGGGTCTTGGGCTGAGGCCTTTGGTTTATTTCAAGTATTAATTGGTCTTGTTTACTTAGTTTATTTGCTTATTATTTTCTGTTAGGGTGTCCAGATGTTAAGTCCAGAGAGTCTTGCTGTCCATGATTATTTGGTGGTTCCAGCTTGTATTTTATGGGCCACGTTTTCCAATTCCGTTACCTACTATTTAGTCTTTGTTTGAGTACGTGTTTAGTGGGTCACTAAGGTCCTATATGCAGTTTGTCATTTGACTAAGTCCATGTAAAATTCTATTTATGTGGCAGTTACCCAGATATGGGGCAGGAGTTATTTCAGAAGAATTGTGTTTACAATCTTGGAGGCCAGGCACCTCGAATTGCCTACAGAAAATTCCCTACTTTTCTAATTAATTACATAGATCATAACAATAACTAAGCCAAATCCAATTTTCAATCCCTCAAATCCAAATTCTATAACCTAATATGCACCGCTCTGATACCACATATAGGAATTCTAACATGAATTCCACTTAACTCTAACAATCAATCTCAAGATCTGCATATTAATTATAGAATACTGAATTCAAATATTAAGGATTAGAAAAACCTAATTTCGCCATAACTTTTAAATTTCTTGAATTCCTTGCAAGTAGCGACCGGTTTTCCCTTCTAGGAACACTACAGGATGACGACTTTCAAATAGCGTTCAGTATAACATTTTGGAAAAAATACCTAGCCAATTTATATCAATCTATTGGGCCCTCCCATTAAAGGTCCAATAAACTCTAAAGCCCATTATATGCTTAAGTCCAAACTTCTCGTCAAATCCATCTTATTTAAAATGAAGTGTATTGGATAAATTTTGAAATATTCACGTAAACCCATCAAAATATCTCATTGGACTATGTATTTACGCGGTTTGATTAAATCAAAATATAATTCATGTTAACCCATGATTAGGAAATTTTCCAACATAATTATCTCCACAAACCGATCACTATTAAGCGTGGAAGGCTCTGCATAATGACCACGGATTTGTATTTCATTGTTTTTGACAAAATCCTTCATTTCATCTTGTTTATGAGTGGCGAGTCCTCCACCAAATTCGTTTTTATATCTTATTTTATGGTTTTGCATATGACAGAACCCATTGTTGCCATGACGAAAGGGACTTAAATTAATTTAGGAGTGTAAGCTTTTTTATAAACTTTGCGAAGATGGTTACGAACCTTGTGCATACTAATTACTAGCGGACCTCCAGTTGGGTTGTTTGCCATCACGTTACCTCTCTTCTGGTGTGGCCAAAAATAAATTCGTTTACGGTAAATATGTAAATCAACTTTGAATAATTAATAAATGTGACAGCAAACTGATGGGATAATTTCCTTTACGTGTTGTTTCTCAAGATCAGTATGAACACATAATTTTTTTTTTTTTCATAAAAAATTATTTATATGGTTATGTTATGCAAAGTAGTAACAATAGTAAAGTAAAATGCAGTTGGTAAAGAACCTGAATATTTGGCCAAGAGGAAATACTTTTATGCGGTTTAGATGAGAAGAAGCGCTTCTCCTCCTTCCCTGAGTGACACACATAGAGATAGCAATGGATCCGGTATTTTCAGATATCCAACCCGTCTTGTCCCAAAAATCTTGGATTTTATCCGGTGTTAACAGGCTTGGGCTTGGACCTGGGACTGAATTTGAGGCCCGCCCTTGTGTCACACAAAGATACTTTATGAGTCTTATGATTTATGTAGTATGTCATGCCTCTCTCTTTTGTTTTTTCTTAATCAATCTTAAACATATTTAAACTCTCAATAATCCATTAATTAATTTAAGCTGTCCAATAACTTAATTGTTTTATATGAGGGTGATTGGAATCTTGATAGTTGTTGGTTAATATAGTTTAGGTTTTGAAGAGGTGGTTAATTATTTTAACACCCCTAACATTTGGTTAATTTAATTGTTATCCTCTTAGAATAATTAGTTTGTTCAATAATGTTGATGCCCACTTTTGCCAGGGCAGCCCGCAAAGGCCAAAGCAACTCCAAGATCATCTCATATTCTCACATTCCAACAAGGTATATTGGGTCTCATACAGAGGTATGTTATCTTAATTTTCTTCGGGAGATTGACAAGCCCAAACCTTTTAATGGGGCATTTTGGTGGGATATGGTGTGGTATGATAGGGTGTATAATAAGGTTTATTAGGGCCGAGGTACTTTTTTGAATTCGGCTCACTTGGGAGATTCTGAAATGGATACCTTTGTCTTAATAAGCTACGAAAATGATTTAAAGATTTAAGTCCAAATTATTTTAAAAATAATTTTCTAATTATAAAAAACCCTTCCAAAAAGCATCATGTGTAATTACATAATTATCAAGGCATGTAGGTATGAAATTATATATTTTTTCCAGGTGGTTTTTTGCTTAAAAAACCTGAAGTTAGGAAAATACCCCTGTTTTGACAATTTGTTGACTTTTGAGTTGAGTTTTCAATACAAAGTCGTTTTTGTTGACTCCCTATTTTCTAAAATCCTAACAAAATACAAAAAAATCTCCATTTTTAAATTTCATAATTTTTGAAGTTGCATTTTATTTTATAAAAATGTTTCTTCGTTAACGAAATTTCATTTTAGCCTTTCCAGTCCTGTTTTTATTTTATTTCTTTTCAAAGAATGTTTGTAATATTTTAAATATTTTCCCTACGGATTTAAGGGTATAAATTCGCTCCAGTTATTCTTCTTTTCTTTAAATTACCAAAAAAATCTTTAAAATCATTTATTTGGCAAAACTGTGATTTCAATTATATTCTTTTATTTAAATATTTATTAAAACCACAAGATAAACGTGTACAACGCTTCTCTTATAATTTTAAGATTTATTAATTTATTTTAATAAAAATCCAGTTTTTTATTTAATCCATGATTTATCTCATAAAACTCTTTATTTATGTAATTATCTATTTTATTTTGCATTTTAGTTATATGAGATAATTATTTAAGGGTTTCTCCAATAATTATCTCTTCTTAATAAATATCTAAAAATGCCATTTATTAATTGATTTATTTGGATAATTATTCTTTAATATTATTTTCTCTTATTATTTTATTATCTTTATATAAACAAATTCCTTATCTTTCAGGGGATGTTTGGTTGGGGGTTATCCCTTTTACTGAAGTAATGTCATCTTATATTACTTTGATTATCGCATTTGGTTGTCAAATAATATAAGATTCTGATAATCTTCCAAAACCAATAATAATTGTTATTTGTTATATAGGTGGTAATCTGATTACCTCCATTTTTTTAGGTATTTTAAGATTACTTGGTTATCTTAATTTTGTTACAATTTTATCGTTAACTATTAAAATTTTTGGACAATAATGGTTTTATTTTGAAATTAATTTACATAAACCCAATCATTACAATTTTACCTCTAAATAATTAGAATTTTGGATAGTAATACCCTTGTTTTTAAAACAATTTACAAGCCACCCAAGAGGACTACCAGCAGCCGACCACCGCTAGCCAACGTCGTCAAAACGTCACATGACCGCTCGGATTTGGCCTGTCATGCATTGATCTGGCCGTGGATCTAGGCTTTTTTGGTCGGATCTGGACTATTTCCTTTATACAGCCATCGGTATTAAGCCTTATTTGGGTTGATTCTAGCATCACCATTAGCCCCAACCACCATCATCTTACTCCTGTCATTTTCCTCTTCAAATCCCACGAAACCCCATCACCCGAGTTGCCGCCCAATCACTGGCAAAGCCCACTACTTTTCCGCATGATTTCCCTTTTTTTCGATACTTCTTCAATCGTGTTTTCCATTGAAAATCACCCCCACTTGCAGCGTCAACTCTCTTTCACCTATTCTTCAAAACCCCTCAAATAGCATCTTTGTTGCACTTCTTGATCAACGGTTGGCGGTGGTTTAGGCGGCTAGTAATGGCTTGGGTGGGTGGGGGTGTTTTTGTTAAAAAATAAACTTTTATGTGGTTGAGATGTTTTAGCAAAATCTCAAATGTAGAGGGTTAAAAGAAATAATTCAAAAAGTAGTAATAAAAATAATATTATATTAATATTTAAAAAATAGGACAATTTAGTAATCTATATAACATACCCACCAATTTATTATTCCCAACCAAACATATCAATATAACATACCTATCAATTTATTCTAACATAATTAAACACATTTCTCTAACCATTCACATAAATGTTTAATTTAATTTATATTTTCATTAATATAATATTCTCAGTAATACAATATGCTCTAAACCAACACACCCTTTGTTAGGATTATTTTAGAATTAGGATAAGTGTGTTAAGTATTTTATTATTATCTTTTATAATTTTATTATTATCTTATTATGATAGAATTAGGGTTATCTTATTATTCCTTTATAATTAAAGTCCTTTTGGGACTTATTATCCTTTTACAATTAGAGTCCTTTTGGGAGTCAATAGAGTCAAGTGTAAGGCTATATAATAGCGTAAATCTAGATTGTGGTAATCAATAAAAAAATTTGTCAACTAGTCTTTCTATCTCTTGTTCTTGGAGGTCTCTGTTCCTTATATAAACAGATTCTATCCCAAACCCTATCATTGGTGCTCTCGTTCCCTAGTTATGGCTGAAGGCACTCGCTTGCGTCTTTTGGATGAGCAGCTTGCTAAAATTATGGCTCTACAATCTGCCCATGCAGAGACTCTCACTTCTTTAACAGAGAAATTGGAAGTTTTGAGGTTGGTTTTCAAGATGTCACTTTGCAGATTTCAGCTCTAAACAACAAGTTCGATCAAACCTGCCAGCAAAACCAATAACAAAACCACCATTCTGATGAATCATCTTCAAATTTGACTAGGCGAGATGGATCGACTTCCAAGAGTTTTTCTCCCAAGTCATTTCGTTTAGAAGTCCCTCATTTTGATGGCACGAATCCACGTGGATGGAGATTTAAAGCCGAGCAATTCTTTGATTACCATAATATCTCTACTGAGCAAAGATTAACAATCTCTTCCTTCTACATGGATGGGCCAGCTCTCTCCTGGTATCGCTGGATGCATTCCAATGCGCAGATCCGTCCTTGGCATTCTTTCTTACAGGATTTAGATGTTCGTTTTGGGCCTTCGGAATTTGTGGATTACCAAGGGCAGTTGGCGAAACTTACTCAAACAGGTTCTGTAGTTGCTTATCAAACAGAATTTGAGGAACTCTCTAATCAAGTTTCTAGCCTTCCAGGTACGTTCCTTCTAAATTGCTTTGTATCAGGACTCAAACCAGAAGGGAGGTGCATCTTTCCTCCACAGCTCTTTCGGCCTCACACCCTCAACCATGCCATGAGTCTTGCTCGCTTACAGGAGGATAAGCTATAGGATTTACACCTATACTTGCATTCTGTCGACCCCATATCTTGCAATCCTGGTAAATCAACTCCTAATGTTCCTTCAGTGCAGCAGGCCCTTTTGCCTACACCAAACAAATCGGATTCCTTGCCTGTTAAGCGACTCACAGCAACACAAATGCAAGAACGATGCAACAAAGGTTTGTGCTATAATTGCGACGAGCGCTTTCACCCTGGGCATCGCTACACGGCCAAGTTCTTTCTCTTGCTGATGGAGGAAGATGATGATAAGCACGAGGATGAACCGGGATAACTGCTATTGATGGTGTCGTACCTTGCAACCTTGAGGACAAGGTTGAGGCGAAGGGGAAGGCAATGTTAGGATTATTTTAGAATTAGGATAAGTGTGTTAAGTATTTTATTATTATCTTTTATAATTTTATTATTATCTTATTATGATAGAATTAGGGTTATCTTATTATTCCTTTATAATTAAAGTCCTTTTGGGACTTATTATCCTTTTACAATTAGAGTCCTTTTGGGAGTCAATAGAGTCAAGTGTAAGGCTATATAATAGCCTAAATCTAGATTGTGGTAATCAATAAAAAATTTTGTCAACTAGCCTTTCTATCTCTTGTTCTTGGAGGTTTCTATTCTTCATATAAACAGATTCTATCACACACCCTATCACCCTTAAATTAATATCCTATTCTTTTATTATTTTAAAATCCCTTTTAATTATTTTCCTTGTGTACCTAGACTTTACAAGGAGTTGAATTCATTTTTATATTATGATTTATCAAATAGTTTATTGCATTTATTAATATTATTATTATGATTGCTTTAATCCATTGGCACGCGTGATTAATGAAGTCAAAGCCTACAGAATTTGCCTTCGGATTGTAAAGGAAGAGAGTGAGTGACGTCAGCGGGAAATGGAGAGACGACGTAGGGCCATGTAAATTTGAATATTAAAATTTTTGTAAACTAACAAATAAATTTAACTAATTAAATTTAATTATATTTATTATGGTTTAAAGCAACACCAACCCAAACAGTCTAATTGGAATTTTATCACTTTCTTTTGGATATTGTGAAGAAGTGTTTGAGTTGGCGCCACTATTGATCACAGTAAATATATTTTGGATAAGTCTATTGATACGAAAATTTGCACTAACTTTGATTGACCTCAAATATGCATGTGACTAAATGAAAGTCGTCAATGTTATACAAAAGTCCAATAAAATAAAGAATACATACATTTTAAGTGGTTCGGCAAGTTAAGACTTTAGCTATGTCAACTGTTCTGTTATTACTTTGAGAGCTTACAAGAAAAAATGTAAATTGCCTATACTAATTTGATAACCCCTCTCTCATTGTTTGAGGGGGTATTTATACAAGTTTTTTTATAAAGGAAGGAGAGACAAATCCAAGATTGCAATTAGATTTGGTATACAATCTCGTGATTTCAGCGATTAAGCATTAAGATCGTGCTGCCAGTGATATTGATCTTATCCCTTCCAAAGTATCAGAGATTGAAGTTTATCCTTGATTTGTCAAACAGCTATTAAGATTGGTCACTGTGACGAACATTAGCTAGGTCGAGCTTACTCTGGATCGTGTTGAATCAAGGTCAAGCATGTTTTGGGTCACGTTGATTCTAGCTGTGAGCTTCTGAGATCTGCAAGCGTTCCGGCAAATCACACACAACAAAATCAATTGGCAATAAAAATATTGAATTAATTTTAATGTTATGTGTCAAAAATGTATATTTGTCTAACTTCTCATGTTTGCGAGGATTGACAAAAGAAAAGGTAATTTAAAATGCAAATTATTTAATCAATATAAATATGAAAAAAAAAAAAATTATCATAATCAACATTATGACTATATATTAATAAATACAATATTTTATTAATAATCAACAGTATTTTTATTGTAACTATGTCCAAAATTAATAATAAATTCAAATGAAAAATTATTTGAAGAAATATTAACTAAATTGTGTATAATTAAGGAAAGGCATATATAATAACATTGATATTGATGTTATTATACAAACTCATTCAATATATTAAAATAAGTTTAGGAATATTTCAAATTTCCTATGTTCAGTGTTTCCCCCTCTCAACATATACGTTACGATAATCAATATGTTTTAAAAAGTTAAAGAATAATTGAAATGTTCAAATAAGTTTTAAGTAAAGGAATAAGGAAAAGTTGAGTAAAAGCAAATGGACCCAAAAACACAAAGTATTTTGTCTTTTACAGTTTACACAGCTTGATTCAGGGGACTCGAGACACTTACAGGAATACACAGCTTGGTGGCTTTACGGGAAGAGTGTGAGTGTCAATTTCCTTCCGATTTCAATAGAGATTCTTATTTTGTTTTCAATTACAGATGCGTTTCCATTAGTGTGTTCATTTAATATTTAAAAGGATATTTATGAAACCATATCTTTTCAAATGTTTATGATTTATAAAAACAAACAATTTTAATACTTGGAATTAGATTTTAATAAATTATAAGTAAATCTATTATTTAATATTATGTATGTAGATCTACTTAGTTATGAAACTAATTCAATCATGCACCAGTTGAAAAAACAAATGTCACTTTAGTTTGCCTGAACACCTAAAATAGGAAAAGAAAATCCCATGTGGCTATAAGAAAAGGAAATCGTAGAACTATTTGGAATCCTACTTGTCTAAAAATTCTGAAACCACCTTGTCTGCATCAAAAACCCTAACAAATCACACTATAAAACGACAAAGCAATTAGCACTGCATATAAAGTATACCATCCATTACAAATTAAATGCTTCAAATCATTTGGTTAGGCAAGACTACTTGCAGGATAGAAAATACAGTTTGTGTCAAAGTAAGCAGCAGGAGTATAATTGCGACAGCAGTTGCGGTGCCTCTCCAAAGATTGCTGAAATACACTCTTCTCAAAGTTGTCATGGTGTGGTTCCAATGGCTTCCATAGTGCTTGCTCACAACACAACAAAGGTCATCGTAATAGGTATAACTTAAAGGAACCTGTCGGCACAGTTCATTAAACATGTCCGCTATTACAGAATTGTTGCCCATAAAATTCACAATAATTCCCTTTTCAACAAGCAAATCCACATCGTCTTCGGTGTTGATCAGAGAATCCATTACTTGAATATAACTACATATATAAGTTTCGGAGGAATAATGACACAGCTCCAAGGCCATCAGATTTCTGATCAAACATTCCGTGTTGTCAGTTATTTCAATGGGTGGGATTTGCAGCTCAACTACAGTAGAAAAGGACATTGGTGATTTTATCTTTTGATATTGTATGTCAGCCAAATATCTATTCCGACAAGGCTCAAACTTCAATCCTGAATTTTTCAACTTCAGTGCGTTGGGTAAAATATCCTCAGACGTTATTCGGAGTTTAAGCTTGGGATACTTTGGAATTTCTACTAGAGCGTATCTACACAAATCAGTGAAATGGTTAATTTTGATACTCCTACTTTGACAAGAAAGTGGTCTGTTGTGCGAGCGATTGAGTTCGAAGAAAAAAACAGAAAGACTGGTGAAGGGAATCCTTTGGTCATCAGACACTTCATCTTTGCTAGCAGAAGTGAAGGCCAAGTTATATAAACCCTCAAGCAAAAAATATGGAAGCTGATTTTCGAGTAACAGCAAGTCCCGTCTTATAGCTCTTAGCCAAACCTCATTTAGCAAAAAATCATAACTGTCCCTATTCCCAAATCTCCAGAGGAGCTCGATGATGAAGACGGCATCAAGTATAATCATTTCTACAAACTCATCACTTGGAATGTCGAGGGGCTCAGCATATTGACGGCGGATACTTTTTTCCTTTTTTCCAACAAATTTCAGGATCTCCTTCTTTCTATCAAGAGAGCACGGGATTCGTTGACCAAACGAGTTCATGTATCTCCTTTTATGATTTTCCATGTCAGCCAGCGCATTTTGGCCATGATGATAAGGGCCTATTGAACCTTGTGAATACAACGCTCGGCGCCCTGGATATCAATTCTAACCTCATGTTCTTCCTCATCACAACTTGCTAAGTTGTTTGCCATCAAGTTACCTGTTGCCTAAACCAACCTTGAATGAATAATTTTCTTTTTTAAAATTTTTTACAGAAGTACACAATATCTAAACCTCGAATTTTTCTTCTTTATTTTATTTTATTAATTAATTTATTATTATTATTATTATTATTAGTATTAGTATTAGTATATCTTAATACAGAATGAGATTTAAGTTTTGATATTTCAAACTAATGCTATGGTTTTTCCAGAATTCCTAATTAATTTGATGTGTGTTAACATTATTGTTTTCTCTCTTTTATCTTATTTTAGATGCGTGTAAGTCTTAATTTCTCATTTTCTTACATAACATTATCATAATATATTTAGTGAGTTAACCGTCACTAATTAGCTCGATCATTTTACATAAATATCTATATTTTAGTTGCAGATTTTAATTCCATGTTGACAGTAAACCTAGAATGCTTGTTAGTGTGCACTTTTACATAAATATCTATATTTAGTTGCTCACTAAGAACTTTCGAACTACCAAATTAATTATAGTATGAAATAATGAACAAAAATAATTTAAAATTAAAACAAATTAAAGCAAGTAGAGGACCTGAATATTTTTTCCGAAAAGAAATACTTTGTGCAGCTGAGTTGAAAACAAGGCTTCTTTTTCTCCTTCTTCCAGAAAAGGGTACTTCACTTAATGAGACTTCCCAAGGACAAGCGGTAGTGAAAATGAAAGAATGGAATCACCGCATGGTATCAAAGCTAAAGGTCTTTGAATCTCCGCATTCATCTGGATAAAAGAAAGTGAAAAAAAAATCCAAGTTTTATGTGAGGGGACCTATTGTACTAATATAATGCTGAACCTTCACTTAACACCATGAATGCCACATAGATAATTAATGAAATTATGATACCTCACTTATTCGTACTTAAAATTCTCAATAATGCATTAATTAAGTATGAGCACATCAACATTATTGCCATTTTCTTTTATGAATGTTTACCTACTCTTGAATCGTTCTCTTTCTTTACTAACTTCCTCCATTTTATTTTATTAATGTCAAAACTTTCAGAATTTTTTTAACTAAACTTAGCAATTAGCATTCAACTGATAATTTTTTAATCCCTCAGAATAGTTTGTTGAAACTAATCCACATTTTTACCATGGCACAAATCATGAAATTAGTCAGATGGCACTAAATGTGATCACGAAATTAGTCTGATAATTAAGTAAAGGTTAATTCTCTTGGATCTAGCTGAGTTTTGTGGCACTTGAATGTGATCAAGCCATTCCTATAACTTAATTTTAACTTTGAGATAAGATTTTAACTTCGCAGCTAGGCTACCAAATTCTATTTGGAAAAAATGAAAACATAAATAAGTAAAGAATATAAGTAGTTGAGTTGAGAACAAGAGCTTCTCCTCTTGCTTCTCCGAACTCCACACAGATTTCATACATTTGTGTTTCCTTTTCATCCTCCCATCACCATTTTATCTTATTAATTAAAGAGCATGTCTTGTCAAACTTATCTTTAAGAGATTCAATTACTTTTGATGGTAGAAGACAACAACATCTGGGCCAAACTTATCTTGTCAAAAGATTGCAAAAATTTTGTTTTTATTATTGACGGGAGTTATTGAAACCTGTTGTATATTAAACTCCAAAACATGTATAATTATAATTGTTTCTGTTTGTGCCTTGTTAATTTGTTAATCTCTCCATCTAAAGAATCAAAATCCTGGTTAATGTCAATAGAATTATGTAGGCGTTCAAAAAGTTGCAAATTAAAACCAATAATCTTTCTAAAAGCTGTAAGGGAACATCTATCAACTTAACTAATTTAGAGAAGATTTTTTCGGTAAGAATCAAATATCCAATCTATACGTGAACCCAACTGTTTTTTCAGGAGAATGAAAGGTAGGTTTCATTAATCTAAGTATAAAGAAGAGAAGTGTTATGAAATTGAAGAACAAATAATTTTGTATTCTGGTAATGCAAGCTGCAACAGAAACTTCCTACTGCTTGGATTGAGGGAGGAGGAGGGTGTTACGGAATTGAGTACAGAAGATAAAGGAATCAGCAGCAAGCTCAAAATATATCAAAAATAAATCTGGAATAAAGAAGCAGATCTTGAAGTCTTACTGAAGTCTTGTTTTCCAGAATTGGTTCATCAAACTATCAAAGTATGTTAAGGTAGTTACAAATCTGTTAAATAGAGGGTTATTTGTTAACAGAAATTCAAGTCCCGTTAGTTCGTTTTATTATACTGTAGTAAATTTGTAATACAAACTCACAGAGATTGAAGAACATGGGTTTTGCTACTCGTAGCTACAGAGTTCATGAAATCTGCGCTTATGATTGACGGTTTGATGATGGTCATTTTGTGTCTCTTTTCTCAAGTGTGTTTTGCTGATCTATCAAGTCACGCGGATTGCCAGTGTGGACTTATTTTGAGTATAAAAACAAGTCATGATCAGTTTGTAATCAAGCTGAATGTTGATAAAAATTTCAGTTCTGGAAAATTCTGTTTTCTCCCAAACTTATGTTTGTTTCTCTGGAAATACTTTGGGCAAGCTTGCTGCTTCCCCGAGTGCCGCACAAACATGTTATGTAATTATGAACTCACACTTGTGTTCTCTCTTAATCACTCTTGCAAACACTTATAACAATAGATATGGTTAATGTGGAAAATATAGTCAGAGAAATACTAAATCAATCATTGAATGGCCGACACTTTCGCCATAGACCTGCCTGATAAGAAATAAAGAGAATTTAAGTCATAGCAAATGGACCCAATACACTAAGTTTTTGTCAACTTCGTAGAAGGCTTGAGGAATGGAGGGGGCTGTAGCGACTTCAGAAATAGAGGACACGTGGGCCTTTTAGCTTGGGCTTTTGAAATTGGCTTACGAAATGATTAATAAAGCCAGTTGTGTTGGTTGTATTTGATTGGTTAACTCTAAATACTACTACCAAAACCTTTGTAAATATGCATACTTAGAAAATGGGAGTAACATGAAAATGAAATGCTAAACCCTTCTAATCTTGTTTCACCCCTTTAGTCTCTCTTAGTTTATGTTTCTTACAATTAATTTATAACATGTTATCACCAAGAGAACTTTCTAACTGCTTTAACTTCATATTTTATCACATACAACCATTTTTTTTTTTTAAGTGTATCAAGTGGTTGTCAATAAATCAGAATTTTCATAGAAGAATATACCATTAATTTTATATTGTCTCTTTATTATAGATAAATATTATCCGAAAGACTGAAGATGCCAAATATTGTAAGTCTCTATATATTTGAATGCATTCTACTAAAAAGATGAACATGCTTATCTCTTATGTACAAAACAAATTAGTAGTTACAGTGTTACACAATAAATTTAGAAAATACTAAAAGAGAAAATAATAATTAATATACATTATAAACCCCCACACTTTTGTTCATGAAGAATGAAAGTGGATTTCATTAGTATATTTTCTATAACATTTGTAAGTACTACGTATAGAAGAGAAGGTACCTTCTAAGGATTTTTTAACTTAGGAGTGTCTGTTTGTAATAAAAACTTAAGAAGAAGGGCCTACAAAAATCTGTAGGGTAGAATATAGGGAGAGAGTAAGTGACGTGAGCTCAGGAAAGAGAGATGACGCAAGCCAGGTGACGGATCACAGAGGGTCCTTTGTGTGATATTTTTAATCTAAGAGATGTTTTCATAAAAAAAATTGAGAATAAGGGGTTGATTGTAAAAATCAATTTATTTTACGTATCAGCCATTTTACTTGTAGTGGCGGTCCTGGCGGGCCTATGTTGGGGCCTTGGCCCCCTCAGAAGTACTAAAAATTAAACAATTAAACTTATTTCATATAAAATTCCTATTCTGACCCGCCAGATTCTGTTTGCAATATATGAACATAAGCATTTTGGGTATTTCATTTATATTACATGATTCACATCAAATCTTATAAAATTGTCTCTATACAATTATAAAATATTATCATTATTAGAAAGGGAAAAAATTATTTAATTTTTTATTTTGTCACTTTAATTATTTTATCCAATGTGTTAAACGTGAATAGAACTTCCCCTTAATTAGGCAATTATGTGCGAGCTAAATCAATGAAGGAATTCGATCTAAGTGACAATCGAGCAACTTCAGTCTTCAAAGATCGACATGACTTCCTAACACTAGGGGGCAGATGTTGTGTGTAATTTTACTAGAAAGCTTGCAGATCTCGAAAGCTCACAGAGCTGTAGTCGACCCAAAATAAGCTTAACCCAAAACAAGTTCGACCTAGAATCAGTACAATCCAGAGTAAGCTCGACTCAATTGAAGCTCGTCGCAACGACCAATGCTAACAACTATTCGATAGAATCAAAGATAAGTTTCAATCTCGAATATTTCAAAAGGGATAAGATCAGCACTCCTGGCAGTACAATCTTAGCGCTTAATCACGAAGATCACGTGATTGCATACCAAATCTGATCGCAATCCCAAACTTATCTCTCTTTCATTTTACTAAAACTTGTATAAATAACCCCTCAAACTATGAGAGAGGGGTTAATAATTTGTTCTAGACATTCTATTTATTTCTTTTGATACTCTTTAAAGCAATAAGATAACAGTGGACGTAGGCCTAAGTTCTAACTTGCCAACCACTTTAAAAATTGTTTGTGTTCTTTAGCTATCACATTTTGCACTACATTTCTGGTTTACATTAAATTATACACACATCGGTTCTAATTACGTCAAAATCAATCAGATTTCTCTGGTTGGTACGAGTTTTCATATCAACAATAGTAAAGCAAAGCAAGTTAGTACATAATATATGTAGGTAATGCTTATAGTCATGCATATAGTAAAGCAAAGCAAGTTAGTATAGTATCCCCGATGATTAGAATTCGTGGCCTGGATTTGGTCCAGCCTAGGCCAGTGCCGCCATTGATTTCAGCACTTGCTAGACGTTTTTCTATTTTTATTTTTATTTTTCATTTCTTTTTTGTTCTTAATTTGTTTAAAAGTCACTCATATTCACTGTTTAAATTCTATATTTAGGTTTAACAGGACATCACCTTTTAAGTGTCATTTAATCTCAGTCGTGTCAAAAATTTATTATTGTTTAACTCTTTAAAGCACCAAGTTCTCATTCAAAAATTATTCTTTTTAATTAGAAAAAGAGGGTATTATAGAAATTGTATATATATATATTAAATCAGCATTATAATATAATGTTAACATTGAGATGTATTAGAAAGTTAGAATATAATGAACATATAAATGAAAGTAAAAGAAAGCAATAAAAGGACCTGAAAGAAAATCTTTTGTATAGATGAGTTGAGAACAAGATCTTCTCGTCACTCTTGCTTCCCGAATTCCACAAGCTCAAAGATAGGTTATGTAACTATGATTCCTCACTCTTGTGCTCTCTCTTAATATGTAATACTCTCAATTAACGTTGTTGGAGTTTGGTTAACTCACTTTGGTGAAGGATTGCCCATTTTAAAGTGTAGTGGAATATTACCAAGTTGATTAAGAGATTTCCTGTTTTTAACCACAACAAACATAAGTGCAGAAAGTAAAGAACACAACCATATACATGGTTCAGCTAAATCCACATTTAGCCTACATCCATGAGACCTTGTTTAGATCAAAGCAATTTACTAAGTTAAAAACACATCACAAGATATAGTTCACAACTGATCTAACTTACAGTAAAAAGAACTCCTTGTTCAACTTTACACTTAGCACCACACTCTGAATCCTTAACATGTAGCAACTCCTTGGAGCTTCTTCTCGCCATGAATACACCCGAGAATAGCTTGTAAACCACCAAGCTTCAAATGCTAACGCCACGCACCAACATCAACAAAGGAACCACGTTTTAGGAGTCGTCAAGTCTATGTTTGATATGGTGACGTCTTTGGCACAAAATGAAAATGAACATTTGAACCTTAAGAGAAAGAATACTCGAAGAATTTCATAGTACAATGAAATAAAAGATCAAAATTTTAGATTCATTTACGCAAGAAAGAGTATTATATAATGAAGGATTTCTTGCTCAACAATATACTGCCACATCAACCAATATGGGGCTGACCCATGTTTGTCCAAATAAGGAAAGTATTCCTTCTTTTGGTTTGGACCACAAAGCAAATCGAGAAAGATAATTTTATTTCCTAGGACCACTTAAAGATATTATGACACATATAAAAGGTCCTACATATCAAGGGATAAAGATAAACAATATCTTTTTCATTTTATTATACATGCATCTTGTGCTGGGTTGCAAATATCTGAAGCGAGAGTGTAAGCACAAATTGTTGTGCACACACACTCGAAACAAACCAAGCCAAGACATAAGTCTGGCAATCAAGGTGCACGAGGAACTGATGTGCACAAGAACAAAAGGATTGGCAACTAGTGTGCACACATAAACAACTCCTAAGTTTGACAAATATGAATATTCTACCAACGTGTTCATTATGAGCACCCACATTGTCACCTCTCTTGACTTCTGTTGTCAACTTTCACACTCTTTTACCAAATGCCTGAATTCTTTCCGTTAATTTTTATTTTTTGAATAATTTTTTTGACCCCTTAGATTTGAGATTTTGCTAAAACACCCTAGCCACATAAAAGTTTAATTTCTAACAAAATCACCCACACCCACACCAAGCCACTACCGGTCGTTGGCCACCATCGTCCTCCATCATCGATAGTCGTCACTGCCAATGGTGGTTGCTGGTGGGCGGTGGTCGTCTTGGGTGGCCTACAATTTGTTTTAAATACAAGGGCATTATTGTCCAAAGTTTAATTAATTAAGGGTAAAATTGTAATGACAGATTCATGTAAATTAAATTTAAAAAGGGCATTATTATCCAAAAAAATTATTAATAAGGGGTAAAATTGTAACAAAAATAAGATTACCAAGTAATCTTAAAATAGCTAAGAAAATGCAGGTAATCAGATTACCTCCTATATAACTAATAATAATTATTGTTGGTTTCGGAAGATTATCGAAATCTTATATTACTTGACAACCAAACATGGTAATCTAAGCAATATAAGGTGGCATTATCTCAGTAATGGGGGATATTTGGATCGGGTTGAAATGTTTTAATGGGGTTAATATATGTTTAATTGAGTAGATAACCATGTTTGGTTGTTTTGTACAAAAACATTACCCCAAAAAAATGAAAAACAGTGCCAAAAAATGGGTAAATTGCTGGGAATAATATTACATAGGGGGGCCTGTTATTAAAACATTCCTCTAGTAATCATAATTTTTGTCCAATCTTGCCCCTAAACACTGGACAATGTAGACGAAAATATCCTTTGGTTTATTAATAATTACAAAACAGCCAATTTGCACAAATAGACATTGTCCTCAGTGTTTTCATTTTTCGGACAAAACTGCCCTGGTTATTATCATTAATTTCAGAAATGCCATAAAGATTAGTGTACCCATTTTATCCTCACATATTTGCATATTGTGACCAATATGCCCTTGGATTTCATTAAAACTATAGTATAAAAGGAAAAAAAAAAAAATTAAGAACCCTAAATCAACGATATCCTTGTGTGCTAAACCTCTTTTGCCGCCACTAGAGTCTTGTCAATCTCATTCGTCAGTTTGTCAGTCTGATCATCATTTCCGACAAGTCCTTTGCCTTTTTTCCACTGTATGTTGTGTGATTTGTTTGGATTGCAATTTCAAACCCTAGCTTCTCCCTTTTGCCTCTGCCGTAGGCCACCATCTCCGCTGCAGCAACCTCGGCTCTTCGTTGTTAGAGTAAATGCCCTGGAGCCAATCAATTATTGTAAAATTGACTTTTTGTAATAATGTTCATTGATCAATAAAAGGCATTTTATTATATATTGCGTAAATCATCATTGTATGTATTGATATATGTCCTTAGAATGGTAGAACCGTGACAAGGGTATCAATTGTTTCAAATCTTGATAATGAGAACCCTATGAGCACATATGGTGGCTATTCTAGAAATGTCCGTAGCCTTAGTATTATTCTGAAGTAAGGGCTCAAATAATACAGTAAGGTTATCATAGTGTTGAACGGCCTAATCGAAAGGCAGTGACTGATTTCACTTGTCAAGGTTGTTTGGTGACAACCTAGTGCAACACATGGGTGCTTACTGTAGGCAAGTTCACTGGACTGACCTACCAGAGGATTCCATATGGATGGTAACCCCAATGTCTATGGAACAAATCCTCTAACGAATGGTAGTGCATGTGATCCTTAGACTTGAGATCACCGGAGCGCCTTGTGCACCGATTGGTGTAGTTTGACACTAGCCTAATGTAGTTCGTTTCAGAGTTGTAATATAGTGGTGATTGGCTGTATCAAAGAGTGTATCAAGACTATGACAGATAGACAGAGGATTCATTACTCCTGGTACGGGAGAAGTTATCTCCTGGCACAATTAAGTAAATGGCAATGACACTAAAACTGTGGCCACAGTGGGATTGAGTTGTTGCTCTATCCAGTTTATTATACAGGTCATTAGTCTAGTAATTGAATACATAATATTGAGAGTAACCGAAGGTTGACACTATTTCTATGTCTCGGTCTTGTTGAGATAACGGATGATGAAATGATTGAATTGTACGGTAATCATATCATTGACAGGTAGCTGCTTCACTGAATCTAAATCTATCAGGTGGCCATGATGCCTTGCTAGGGGACAATCTTCGTCTGTGTGTAATGAGACGATTAGTTGGTGTTAATTGCGATACTATACACTACCGGTATGATGAGGAGCCTATAGGTCACACACATAGAAGATAATTTAAGAACTAGTTTAGAAAAATGGCATTTTTGTCTTTTTAAGCGAAATGGTATTTTGGTAATTTCACAGTGCAATTAAATTTGCTGAGGTTGTAGCCTTTATTTAATTTGATATTAAAATTAAATAAGTGAGATTACGTTTAAATATGTGTTCGCATATATTTAAATAAATTATCATTATTGTTAAATGTTAATATATATTAATTGAATTGAATTGATATAATGATAAATTAAAATTAAAATATCTAAAAGGGGATGTTTGGATACAAGGGGTGTTTGGGTTGGAGCCCAAACCCATTCCATGATGGAATAGGGTAAAATGCACACTTTGTGAAATATTTTAATTCACTCATATTTCAATCATTGAAAGAAAGATTTTCCATCCCATTTTCTTTTCTCATGTCAGTTTTGTTTTTTGCTAAAAATCAAATACACTTGATTTCTTCTTGGTTCTTAAAGGCTAAAGAGGATCTAGCAAATCCCTTTTTAGTTCCTTGAGGCTATCTTCGTATGGACTACACCGGTTTGATCCTACACTTGGGTCGATAGCAAAATACGTTCAGAGACAAGTTGGAGGAGCCTCCAAACAAGCGTATGATTTCTTAAACTTTAAACTGAAAATCTGCAGATTCTTATTTATTGAATAAATTGTAAATTTGTACCCTAATCTTGGTTCTAAGGAACGATCCGTTGTTGTAAATGTTTTTTGTTTTTCCGTTGCCATGCTTGATCGTTTCCTAACATTTGTCACCATCTGTTTGCTCCCAATAGCACTCCAATAGTGGTTTTTGGTAAGTTCCTCACCTCTTATGCTGTAGGAAGATTATTAAATTGAGAGAGTTGTTTTGTTTCGCTTTAGAGAGGGTCAAATTGTTGTGGAATAACCGATTTGATGCTGAAATGACATGAAAATAGTTCGAAATGGCAATAAGTTGCTGGTTTAATGTCATGATTTGTTGTGTTATAGTTAGTGTTGCTTTGTTTTTTCTATTTTATGTTTGATTGGGTGCGTTCTTTTTTATGTGTATTGGGGCTGAAATTGTGTGTATGAACTGCATTTTGGGTTAGTGTAATGGTTGCAATGGTGGATGTGTTTATGGTTGCATTTTTGGTCAATCTGTGCATGTAATGTTGGCTGAAATACTATGTATATATGGTCAATTGACTTGTCAAGGTAATTGAAATGCTTAAATTGATTTATTATTGGAATTTTGTGTGCATTCAGTAATTATTTTAATAACATTGTGGTTGGAGCTTTGGCATGTCTTGGTTGCTTGTGTTTTGGGTGATATTGCTTTTGTTTGGACTATTTTAGGCGGCATCTAGGTAGATTTTTGGGTGCATGGTTGGGGTGGGTTTAGTATGGTGAGATGATGGTGTTAGTTGGTATAAATTTATGGGTATTCGGCGTGTGATTTATGGGTATTCGGGTTTTAAATTTTGAATAAGTTATTATTGTTATTAATTACGTTTAGGGCTTTTAGGTGTTAACGTCCTAATCTGAAAATCAATTTTGGTTAAGTACCTATTGTCATCAACCATTCTCACTTCCTATCAAGTACCAAGTCCTCAAATAATTTTAAGTCAAAGTAATATCCACTTTCACATGCAAGCCTACGCACCAGATGGTCATGATTAAGTTACAAAATAAGCATAAGAATTTGAAGGTGTAAAACATGCATATATACATGAGTGGATGGGTTAGAAATGAAAGTTTAACATACATGCGAGCACTTTATTTATAACCTTCCTCATCAAAGAACCGTAAAATTAGAAGAACAAGCTATTGGGTAAGAGAATGCATCTGTAAGACAATCTTTCTCGCCTCCAAAACCTTCAAACAAACCCAAATCAGAAAATTTGATAAACAGAAATAACCAATCACATAAATAATCAACCTTCAGATCAAGTTACACTCTAGTTGAATGTTAAGAGAAATGATGGAGTACAAATAATAAAAACCTTTCTGGGGTGGGTTCATCGTCTTTTCTTACTCACAATTTCTACAGGAACAAATGAAAGAGTATTAGATTTTATTGTTGGGTAAATGAGGTAACTGTACAAATGAATGAAAAAATTACAACCTAAGAGACCAAAGTTCCCTTACCACTAAAAACCTTGGACATGCCTAAGGGACAACAAACTATACAATGAAAACAAAAAACAGTCCAAATATGTTGTGGTCCGTGAGGTATGAAATACTTTTCAACATGAGAATCAGAATTCGTTGGTGAGAAAGATAATAAAAATATGTTTCAATCATTATTGGAATATTTTTATTGGATAATCTAAGAATTAATCAAAATAGGTAAAGTATGCGTAGTTAAGAAACTGGATAAAATCAAACCTGATTAGATTCCTACGATCAAGATAAAATTGAAAATGTACATACTATTGAGCATGAGAATTAGATTGAAATATTTATTGTCAACACAATAATTAACAACACACAATTAATTTAGTCCTAAAACGAAACTTGTAGTACAATAAGCTTAAGAAAGCACAATAAGATTATACCAATTGAATTAATAAAGAAGACAATTTTGAGGGATTGATGTGATGTTTATGTTGTCTGTGTGATAGATGAGAAATTTTGATGTGTGGGACGTTGAGAATTGTATAAGTGTTTGAGGTGAATTTTTGTTTGGTGGTGAGATTATTAAATTCTTATGTTTATGTTGTTTTCATCAAAATTCAGTTTGATTTCTTCCATATACGATTGCTTGTTATTGGTTTAAAGACTTGTACATGCTTGATCGACTTTATTATGCTTTGATACATGAATTATGTGAAACAACTATGGCTTGTTTAACAGTCAGGCAGAAGATGCACTTGGTTGCACTTTTAGTCTTCCATTTGGACATGTTAGAAACCATATATGTACACCATGCTTGTCCTTCTTGGGTTGGCTAATGTACTTAATATACGGGGTAGACGTAGGGTTGGTATATCATATGCCAGTGAGTCTGCATCTAGGTTTAAGCTTAGGTCGTTGAATTTACATACCATGCTTTTCCAAAATGATGAGTTATGCTTTGAGAGCTATAGGATGAATAGAGCTCTATTTGAAAAGTTATATAATTTACTTACTATACATGGCAACTTAAAATTAATTCGTCATTCATCCGTAGAAGAATAGTAGGGACTTTTCTTCACATCCTTGCCCATAACCAAAAGACCGGAGTCATGAAACATCAAATGCGCAGATCCACTGAGATGGTAAGCCACAATTTTCACCTAGTCTTGAACACCGTGTTAAGGTTGCATACCCTGCTATTTAAAAAACCACAACCCATTCCCGAGAACTCAATTGATGATCGGTGGAAAGGTACAGTCTAATAACTCAGTTTAGGATGCACATGTAGTTCAGTAGCTTATTAAAATTAGACTTAGTGTTTTCTCTAAAATATTTTTCTTGTTCTGTGTTAGAACTGTTTGGGAGCCTTAGATGGAACATACATAAGGGTTCACATGCCCGCTGATGATATACCTAGGTATTGATCAAGGAAAAATGAAATCGCAATAAATGTCCTTGGTGTATGCACACCTAACATGCAATTTATATATGTCCTCCCTGGGTGGGAAGGTTCCACTGTAGATGGTAGAGTTCTTAGAAATGGATTTTTAAAGGTCCCCTAAGGTAATATAACAAAATAAATTGTATTTTTAATGTTAGGGTCTACCATAATAGTACACTTATTAATTGTTATTGACTTGAAATTGTTTATTTTAGGGCAATACTATTTATGTGATGTTGGATACACTGACGAGAAAGGTTTTTGGCCCCTTATCGAGGACAAAGATGTCATTTGAGTGAATGGCGACAAGGTCATCAATTGTCATCACTGCAAGATTTTTTCAGCATGAAACACTCTCAAGCAAGAAATTGTCTTGAGCAATGCTTTGACATCCTGAAAGCTTGATGGGGAATATTGAAGGACACATCTTACTACCCCATCAAAACTCAATGTAGAATCATCACTGCATGTTGTCTTTTGCACAATTTCATAAGCTCTAAGTTGCCCATTGACATGGTTGAAGCAAAGCTGTAGGAGGAGGTCAACGATGAAGGTTAAGAGGATGATGATGGAGAATTGATCAGGCACGTTGAGCCTAGTGCTGCGTGGACTACATTTAGAGAAATTTGGTGGTTGAAATGGTCAATACTTGAATGGCTGCGTGGAATGCATGATTGTGCTTACATTTAGTTTATGTGTAGTGTTGTGACTTTTAAAATTTTTGTCTTTTATGATTTGTCATGTATGTATGAACCAAAACACATATGCTTTTTTTGTGGACTTTTAATTTGACTTATATTTTTCGTAATGTGGATAGTTGAATGTTAATTGATCCCATTCATGTATTATTCTCGTTGATTTACTTAAAATGATGAATATCGCGTATATTAGTAGCTCGGACACTGTGTATATACAAAGTTGTAACTTGATTTTTTTTCCCAATATCACTAATCTGCCTTTTTATTGTTTCAGCAATATGGAGAGGTCAACAATGCAACCCAATGAGTCCGACAAGAGCATTAGCATGCATGAAGACATTGTGCCTACGAAAAAAGACAAAAAGGGAAAGGAAAGGCTAAAGAAAGTAAGCAGTAGTGGACAAAAAAGGAGGATGCTATGTTGGTGGAGTGTCTATTGGAGTTGAAAGAGCAACCACTATAGAGAACTAAGCAGGGTTTAAATGCGATTACCAAGCTATGGTCGAAAAAATGATACAGGAAAAGCTTCCTCATTGTGGTCTGAAAGCACAACCACATATCGACTCGAGGGTCAAGATGTTGAGGAGGCAATATAATGCAATCAACGACATGCTTGAGAAAAGTAGCAGCTTTAGGTGGAATGATAAGGAGAAATGCATTACATGAACCAAAGATTTCTTCGATGGCTGGGTTCATGTAAGTATGCTTGTGTTGGTTTATTTGTGTACATTTATTTTCTGAACTTTATGTTTATATGTACCCATACAAATGTAATATGTCTTATGATGATTAACTTTTTTATAGAGCCATCCTTTTGCAAGAGCACTACGACATAAACCGTGGGTGCATTATGATTCCTTTATCGCCATGTACGACAAAGATAGGGTCAACGGAGCTGGTGCGAAGACAGTCGCTAATGCTGTTGAAGATTTGGATAATGAGACTACTAACAACAATAATGAACAGATGGACATTGATGTCGATGTAGATCTCGATGTCGATGGGCAAACCGGTGTCTTGTAGAAGATGAGGAAAAAAGGTGTTGGAAAAGCAACAGAATGGCAAGCCATATTGGGCAAGTTTAAGACTGCCTTGGCTGGGACCCGAGTTGAGCTAAAAGGTATTGCTAACTATTTCAATAAGGAGACCCAAGAGAAAGACCATGAAGGGCAGGTGTATTCTGTCATTTCTCAATTGGATGGGTTCATAGTGACTGAAATGCTGACAGCGACCACGAAGATTTGTAAGGAACCTCACAAGATAGATACCTTGTTTAGGTTGCCAATACACATACAGAGCTTGGAGCAAGTAATGAGTACCGCCCAATGTTTGATTTCTAGTTACCTCTTGTAATTAGTTTTTTTTTTTTTTTTTTTGTGCAAAAAGTTATTAGTATGCTAACACAACGGTTGTCTTCCTGTATTTGTATTTTGCCTATATTCTAACTGCATACATGATGATGTCTTTTGTTATGTTTTTGTCAAAACCATGTCTGTCTAGTAATTAAATGGTAATGCCCTATGTTTGCAGTTAGTATGGGAAGGTAGGGATCATTAATATGGAATGTAAAAAACTCTTAACTTTAGTAATGATGTATAAAATGATGTGTGCATGTTTGTGAATTTAATGTTTGTGTTGCCTTAGTATGGTGAATGTGGCATTTTGATTTACTTATGGAAACTGACATTTAGTTCACCAGAAAAGTACGATAAAGTATACTATCATTTACAAAGTGTCAGCTCCCTAATTTCTGTTTTCTTTGCCTCTTTGATGTGCTTTATTTTGTGGGTTGGTGTGCAAGAACAATGGAAGGACCACCACGTTGCCCAGTAAAGACGACAAAAGAGCAAAAGTTCATGAACAATGTCAAGAGAACCACACGGTTTGTATGGATAACAATCTGATAGTTATGGAGTTAATTTGTTGTATAGTTGGGAATAATGCTTATTAACGTAGCTCATAATTGATTGATGTGCAGATGTAGGCTGGACCAGTAATTCAATACATGAAGAATGTCAAGAGATTCCTTCAGCCTTAAAGGGCAGCAAATGCAAAGGTACCAACCTTGTAACTCGTAAACCAATTAATGTATTCAATTATGAAAGATGTTTAGAATTGTTTGCTAATGTAAATGAATAATGAACATATGTAAGTGCCACAAAGCAACAAAGGTCAAGTAGGCGATTGGCAAACAGAAAAAAAAGGGGGTTGTTGAGCAGCAGTATGTTTGACCTCCACGGGAGGTACATAACCGTTCTACAATTCAGATGCTTTAGGCCATATTTACATAATATGTTTACCTCATATGATTGACTGCATATTCCTGATCTGCAGGAAGTTGTGAAAGAGTTTTAAAGGAGACATCTTGCACAATTTCATCAGCCTGGACTGCATGTGACTTTTTATGTACACAAAAAAGTCTACAAAGGGAACGTGATGAAGTGGATTGAAGAATTAGACATATTCTCAAGAAAATATGTGTTCATTCTTATTGTCCTCTAGTGAGTGAAGATTTTGTGTACATAGATATTTGTTTTATACTTTCCAATCTGAACATGGTTGATTTCGGTTTCTTAAGACTTGACATTGATAATATGCATAAATTATGCTAATAGGGGTTATTGGAGTTTATTGATTTTGTGCAACTTTGGTGGAGATATGAACTTGGAAATTAAAACTCGATGAATGGTGCTGCTTGATTCGCTAGGATCAGAAAACGGAATGAGGCTGCAACCTCTAAATCAACGGTAAACTTTGATTACTTCACAATTATTTGCAAGCACATTTGAGCACATGATGAAATTATATTATTCGAGATGTGGTACTGGAATGGGTTTCAAATTGTCCAACTTTAATTATGCAGGTTTGTGAGGGATATTTATGAATCAGGAACAATGCCTAAGCATCCAACATTGGTTGATAAACTGCCTTTGCTAGTGCCTAAGGTGATAAAATAGTATATTGTGTTTGGTTGATGGTAAATAGTGGTTGATATGTTCAGTATTTCATGTATTTGTTGTGACCGATAAATGCACTCACCAGGTCCCTTAACAACGGAACGACATGGATTTTGGATATTTCATACTGTATTATATTACCAAGTTTGTGGAAGTTGCCCCAGAAGATTTTTCAATCAATGACAAGTATCCTTACTTTGTAAGTACTACAGTCATTTAATTGATCAGGATGATTTGTTTATTGTCTCTTCAATTATAACATGTGGGTTATTGTTGTTGATTTTTATTCTCAACAGATGATGTAGGATTGGTTTACTGGTAGCGCGCCGAAAGCTCCAAATTAATAACCTTCCTAAACTAACTACTGAATTGCATAAAGGGTAAGCAAGGGTCGATCCCACAAGGAATGGTTCAATTAAATCCTATATTCTAAACAATAACCACAATGAAAACAACAGTAAAATAAAATCCTAAACAGTAAATATGACAACAGTAATGAAAGGGGTTGTACTCAATGCAATCCAAAGTGAAACAAATCAATCGCTAATGGTAGAAAATATCAGATTAAAAACAATCAGTTCTCAGTTTAAGATCCACCTAAACATGCATTGGATATGTACTAACCGTAACATTATTCTATCTCATTATTATAGAATTACTGACCCTAGGAAACAACAAGCTCAGTTACTCGAATTTTCCCTTAATTGTCACTATTGAAACAAGCTCTTCAAGTAGATCCTAACCTTCGAACAACCTAGAATAAGCTCCCTAGCTTAATTCAATGGCAGCCTTAAGAATTAGGAAAATAGATCAATCCAAGCAACAATCATGCAAGTTCAGATTATTTAACTTAGGTTAGTTTATTCAAGACAATAGATTGAAAACTTATCCATAATCATCTATCATCCCGTGTTACTCATTGAATAGAAAGATGACAATTACGTATCACAATTCCTAATTCTAACAGATGAAATTCTGATTAAACAACTTACCAGGCCATTACTAAATCATCCAAACAAAAATCATAAACAATTAAAACAGAATAACATAAACAATTCCAATAAAAACGAGATTAAGAATAATGTTACTAAAGTTAAGTTACACCAATGACATAAATTCAGGCTTCAAAATCCTGTTGAACTAAAGAAGAAAAATTAGCCGCACATCTTGACGTAGAATATAAAAAAACTAAGACAAATACTCTACTGCCGTCCTCACTGTTTAACCTAACAACCCATGAATAAATAAAATGTTTTTTTCCCTCAATTCTGCCCTAGGAAAAATGAAAATTACTTTCCTAGACCTTTCCTAAAAGATAGACTTCCAAAACTGTCAATCCTTATTAGATATGGAAAACAGAATTCGTCTCCAGCTTGCACCAGGATTCCCACAAAGTAAAAAGACTTTTCTGGGCTTAATCACTTCATAAAAGTTGTAGGTCTGGATGTGTAGATAAATTTGGGCTTTTGAATCACCTGCTTTCGATATCTGAAGTTCCAATTAGGTCCATTCGAAGACTTAATACTCAGCCAGGAAATCCTTCCACGAGTAGGATTCCAGGTCCGATTTTGCAACAACTAATGATGTCCCAAACGAACTCGGATTCTTGCCCATAATACCTTCCTGGAAAGCTTGATTCGTCTACTTTACTTCTTCTGAAGGAAATTTTGCAATCGAGAAATTTGACTCCATGAAAAATCTGAAAACCCCAGCATTGATCAGAATGACGAAAAATCTGGAAAATCTGGAATTTCCTAATCTTTTCTCAATTATTTCCTAAAGTCTATCCAAATATGCCAAACTTACAAAATAAACTCTAATCAACTCAAATATGCATAAAACATAATATGGAAGGAATATAAAATATATAAATTACACTCTTATCATTTACCCTAGCTGAATTTACAGCCTTCCGTGACAAACTGTTGTGTGAAATTGAGTAGCATAGCTACGTTTTATTCATTTATGTATGGCTATTGTGTAATTTGTATTTGTGGATGTTAGATTGAGTTCACTTAAAAAATTGTGGTGATTACGTTCACTATTACAACATGCGAAATTTTGTATTATTATTGGTTCATAGATTTAAATAGCATCGTTATGCTGCTTGTAGTTAATTTATTGGTACATTGCTTGGATTAAGCATAATGTAAATGCACAGGTACTCCAAAATATGTGATATTACAAATGTACCAATAATTATCACACTTTTCACACATAATTTCGGTCAGGATAAGTGGAAAACGTTAACAAATTTCCTCAATTTTGGAAACTTGCATATGAATTCCAGCCATGGTGTAAACCAAAAAAATACAAATTTTCTTTTGCCTTGAAAAAAAAAAAAAAAGGCTTCAATTGGACTAACGTAGAAATCAACATGTACAAGCTATGATTTGTGGTAGTAAACAAATCAAAGTTTTAAATTGGGAGATGAGAACTATGAGAACTATAACAGGTTGAGGTGTTGAATGTATACCCAACGGAAAATACAATAGCCTTTCTTCGGAGTTTCAATTGTCTATGTAAATTTGTCAATAAATGACTTAATAATAAAATACTTGGCTAAAATATAAGAAAAAGAATTTTCACTACTAGAAAAATCTCCTTTCTTGACAAAATGAGTTGACAGATTTTATTGATCGTTCTAAAAAACTGTCAAGAGTTGTAATTCTTGACAGTTTATGAACTGTCAATAATTTGGACCGTTGTGGATGATTCTTGATAGTTATTAACAATCAAATAATTAGTTAAAAATAAATTTTACGAATCTTGTTCTTGATTGTTGTATTTTCGATCATTGACAGTTAGAAAACAAAATAAAAATTGCCTTAAACTTTTCCCGCCCTTTTTTTGTCGCCCATTTTTCATCAACTATTCCCACAAATTTTCCCTAAAACTTATGCTTACCTGCTATTTCAATCATTTGTGCAAACCCTCATAATCGACCTATTTCTGGCATTGGAAAAAAAGTTCTCATTTCTATCACTCCTGTTTTGTAGACGACAACTCGCTCACTAACTCTAACGTTTAGTTTGTGCCTATTCCAGTGGAGATTGTTAACTTCAGTAAGTTCTTGGTGAGATGTATACCCAACACCCAAATGTAGGGGTGTTAAAAAAAATATAAAAATTGAACCAAACCGGGATTGAACTGGTTTTCTGATTATTCGGTAAATCGGTTCGGTTTTGGTCCATAGAAATATAGAACCGAATTTTTGATTTCATTGAAAAACAAATTAAAAACTAAACAATTTTTCCTTAAAATTTCAAAAATAAACAATTTAAATTAAAAAGTCCCTAAATCTAAAATTAAAGAAACACTAAACCCCAAACCCAGTTTTATTAAAAAAATAAATAAATAAACAATTTTGCCTGAATTGTCTGAATCCTTAAAATTAAATATTAAAAAAAAAAACAATCTAGAATCTAGTTAACCTTGCCACTCCGTCATCACTTTCTATACAAAATCCCTAAACTACTAAAACCCCGCCGCCGAAGACGCAATTGCTGTCCACTTCTCCACTCCGTCCGCCTCTTCTTATCCAATTTTTGCCTAAAATCCTTGACTTCTCCCCTCCGTTTGCCTTGTCTTCTCCATTTGACGGCTAAATCTCCAGTTGTTGAGTTCCTTTTTTTTATTACTTACTCTGTGGAAGTGCTTTTCATTTCTCTAGTACTACTGTGTGTTTTTCTTACCAACTTCTGATGACTTTTTATGAATCTTCTTTGGCTATTTTGTACCATATCATAAAAGTACCCCTTTTCCAAAGTAAAAGTCCTGTTAGAATGCTGAATCTTCTTCGCCTACTTTGTGTTCCTACTTCTGCTGACTTTTTGTGAATCTTCTTTGTTATATCGTGTAAGTCTTAGGACTACTTTAACGAGACAGTGCCTCTTACTTTTGCATGTTAAAGTGAGACAGTGCCTCTTACACTTGGGCTTCCTTTTTTTTTTTTTTCTGATCAAATTTTAGTTTATTGATTTTTTCTTGTGGGGTTGTGTGCATGTTCAGTGCTCACAAGAAGGAGCTGAAGAATAAGCAGAGAGAAGAGGAGAGGAAGCGCAAAGAAGAGGAAAAGGCAAAATAGGTATTTAGCTTTCGTTTTAAACTGATGATATGTTGAGTTTTTTATATGGCTTTTGGGTATTTTTGTACTCATTTTTGTTTGCTAATTGGCTTTTTCTTTTCTTATTTGAGTTTTTGATATGGCTATGGGGTATTTGGCATTCGTTTTTGTTTGTTAATTGGTGTTATTTTGTTATTGTTTAAGGATTAAGAGACAAGAAGTAGGTGTCATGTAGTTATTAATTTGAAGTTAGTAACATATGTGTTTATGAATATTGGTGTTATTTTGTTCTTCTTTAAGGATTAAGAGACTAGAATATGTGTAATGTATTTATTGATTTGAAGTTATTATGGATTTTGAATGCAGGGGTGGGGCCATAAAGTTTTTGGGTACGAGCGACACCAGGACTAGTGGCTGAAAGACACTAAGAATTATGTGGTAAAAGGTTGCTTTGCAATGACGGAGTTGGGACATGGAAGTAATATATCTATGTCAAGGTTGTTAATTGATTTGTGGGATCTTACTATGTTCTTAATTTTTGAACTTTATGTTGGGTTTGTTATTTTTAGGTTAAAGGAATTGAAACAGTTATCACTCATGATTCAAACACGGAGAGTTTGTTATAAACACTCCTTGTGAGTCAGCTCAAAAATATTGTATTGGTGGAGCAGCCAATGTAAGAAATTTTTATTTCTTTAAGATTTGGTAGTCAATTTTTGTTGTTCAATTTGATTCCCATGCCATGGGTAGAAATTGTACTTGCAGCATCTGTGTTTACATAGTTTTTGTTGTTTTTCCTGTTTAGCATGCAACACAGACGATGGTCTTTTTGCAGCTTGAAATTAATGAGAAAAATCAAGGGGTTCATGCATTCATTTGCCAGATCAGGGATGCGGATGGTAAAATTTGTCCTAATATCCAGATAGCTAATTGTGGTCATAAAATTAGGTTGAATGGGTTTGATAATGGTCGAATTTGGAAAGAGTTATGAGACCTTTTGTAGCTAAACTGCTCTACTTTATGTTTGAATGACCTTAAAAAATTATGCTCTCTATAGTTAAGATGTAACTGAAAAGTTTTGGAATTTTTTCAGGTTTGATAATGTCCGAATCCCAAGGAGAATTTATTGAATTCAATTGCTAATGTTTCACCTGATGGAGAATATCTTAGTGCAATTAAGACCCAGATCAGGTAATTACCTCACTGATAAATGGCATATTTTTATCTTCTTCTAGCTTAATTTATCTGATAAGATGACTTTCTAAACTCATATATTTGTGTTATTTTTAGAGATTTGCAGCTTTCATGGCCCCTTTAACATCTGGTCGTGTAAATATAGCATCAACAGCAGTGTACATATCAAAGGTAATAATGGCTTTATATCTGATCTCCCTTAAGTTGCAAAGCTTTTGCAATTGTATATAATTCTTGGGCCAGGGATGCAGGTAATCCTGAGAAACTTAATGAGCTATTGGAAATTAACATTCTTCTCCTTTTAGATTGGCTTATCAATAGCTATAAGGTATGCATTATCCAGGCGAGCATTCTCTATTACACCAAATGGACCTGAAATCCTGTTGCTCGATTATCCAAGTCATCAACGGCAACTATTGCCTCTCCCTGCAAAGATGTAAGCATCTCGATAACTTGTATTGTGAAAATTAAATTTTATTGTAACTTTGGGATTAAACTTTTTTCCCTTCTCTTCCCTTAAATTTATAGTATCTGGTAAGAACTGAGTATATATGTTACTGGATTTGCCAGTGTTGACTAAAGGTGGAAAAGTAACCCGCTCGGCCCGGCCCGCGGCAGGTTACATGCTTTGGTGGGCTGGGGTCAACCCGCTCGCCAACAAAGGCCGGCCGGGTTAGGCCCGCCAATTTAGGGAGAGTGGTTCCCGCCCAGCCTCGCCACACTCCCTAACCCAGCCGGGTTAGGCACGGTCCGGCCGCCGGTTAGCCCGATTTTTTTTGTGTTTTTTTGTTTTTTTAATTTAACTTTTCAAATAAATAATTATAAATATAATTGTTTTTAGTTAACTTTTCAAATATCAATAATTCAATTAAATTCAATTTTTTTTTGTTAACATTTCAAATATTAATTCAATTTTAATACAATAAAATTGTAATATAAGAAAAATTAGACTTATTCATTTATCAAAAAATAAAATAAGAAATTACAACAATTATTGCCTCGTTTAAAACCTCACCAAGAAAAACCCAATTGGAGAAAAACTTGGTAAAGAAAAAAGAGTGCAATAATTGACAATTAATTTACAAATTACATTTTACAAAACAACTAAATTGGGGGTAGTTCACTAGGACCTCCCTCATCTGTATCATCTATATTACAAAATTGAAATGATTCTACTAAAGCATTGTCGATAACCTCGTATTGATCTTGATGGCGCGATCGTTCCCAATCTTGAAGACATGTGAGGACTTCAATCATTTTTGGAGCAAGTTTAGTCCTCCTTTCATTTAAAATCCTTCCACTTGCACTAAATGTTTGTTCGGATGAGACAGGTTGAGCAGCAGCGAAAACATCCAAGGCAAGTCTTGATAATACCGGAAAAATACATTTTCCTGGCTCTCCAATACTCTAAGAGATCAAAGTGACCTGTTGAAAACATTTCGGGGGTTGCCAAATATTGTTGAAGTTCATTACTCGCGACTCGTGGAGGACAAAGATATTAGTTGTTGTTGTTGTTGGTGGTGGTGCTTCGAAGAGGAGGATAGCTTGGACTTGGGTCCTCTTCGCCTATTTAGTGCATTCCAAGAGAATAAGTCTTCATTTGTTTCTTCTCACTCTCTGGATATTTCGCCTCTTTGATCATCGGGTTCCCATACCTGTTTTCATATTGGAAATATACTTGAAAAGACTATTTTTTACCTCTCCTATTTGATTGACATATGATTCGTTTTGTAAATTTTCACTTAAATTGTCAAGACCATTTTCTAAACGTGCTAATTTAATTCTAGGATCAAATATAGCACCTAAACAATAAAGAAAAGGAACGGGTTTCCAATATTTCAAAAAAAAAATTTCCATTGCCTTTATTGGTGCATGTAAAATTTCATCATCTTTGTTTTTTGTAAATAACTCGGAAATTTTTATAATTGCATGTATTACCAATGGACTAGTAGGATAATACACATCAGAAAGTTGTAAAATGGCTTGATAAAAAACATTTGAGAAAAGAATGAAATACTTTAGCTTATCTTCCAATCATTTTCTACCAAATGATGAGGACCTCTATTATTTGCTACAAAATAACTAATTATATTAGCATAAGGTAAACATGAATCAAGCATTAAATAAGTACTATTCCATCTAACAGCATATCTAATGCAAAAGTTCTAGGAGACATATTTGATTTTATACAAGCTTCTTGAAATTCAGCATTTCTTTTATTACTACTAGTAATCCAAGCTAAAGATTCCCTAATTCTATCAATATTTTTTTTAATTGTTTTCATACCACTTTTCACAATTAAATTAATAACATGACATGCACAACGTTGGTGAAAAAACTTCAAATTATTATATAAAAGATAATTATTTTGAAAAAATTCTATAGCTTTACTATTAGAACTTGCATTATCTAAAGTTAAACTTATCACTTTATCAATAATATCATAATCTTCTAAAACTTCAATAATTTTATTATAGATTTCTAAACCACTATGATCCACATCCATTAATCTAAATCCTAATAAAGATTTATTTAATTTAAATTCATTATCAAAATAATAACTAGTCACACAAATATAATCTTGTTTAGCTCTATCACTCCAAATATCAACAGTTAAAGCCACACTAATATGACAAGTATGAAATTTATTTTTTAATTCTAATTTAAATCATTTCTAGTTGCAGTTTTAGAATAACTTTTAAATCCTGGAAAAAATGAATTTTGAACAAATCTTTCAAAATATTTATCTTCTGCCATATTAATAGGTTGATCGATGCAAAGAATATATAAAGCTAACTGTTCCTATATACATCAATTATAACGCCAAGTAGTACCCATATTAGTTATTTGAGTTTGATTGCTTTCTATTTCCATGTTGATTAATATGTTTATTAGCATGCCTTTTTTAAAGTACTAGTACCATTCCCCGAATCACTTTATAAACATTTGCACAATATTTGCATCTTGCTTTCTTGACTTGAACGCCATTTTCTCTCGTAAAACTTGTCGAAATGCGCCCAAACGTCGATGTGTGTCTGGGGGGCGCTTTGACGTCGCTTGATGATCCCGCCTCAGCTTGAGATGAAGTTGCACGAGGACGACGATTACGAGGACAACTTCTAGAACCACCGGGCGCTGTTGGAATCGACGGCATATTTTGAGGTGTATCGGATTCTGAGACTGGGATTGGGACAACGGGACTATTTGAATCTCCCGCATTCATAGTAAAATCAGCGGGACTAGGACTAGGATAATAGTTTTCTTCCTCATTGAAATTGATGGGAGAGAAATATCTATCTATTGTAGACTTGTAGTTGAAAAAAAAAATGATGTAGAAGAAATAAAAATTAAAGAAAGAGATTTGGAATATGCAAATTGGAAATATGAATTGAAAATTGCAAAACCTAATAAAAAGTAAAATAAGAGCAAATTGATAACAAAAATATTAAGAGAATAAATGAATAATTGAGACTTGAGAGTTGAGAGAATAGAGATTAGAATAGAGAATATGAGAAAATGAGAGAATTTGAGTTGTGAGAAAAATATGAGAGTTTAGGACCAATTTATAGAAAAAAATAAGGAACGAAAATGACGAAAAAGACCCCTCCAACGGCTATAAAACGGCTATATTTCAAGGGTAAAAGTGTAATTGAAAAAAATTAAAAATATTTACAATTTTTTTTTTTTTGGGCCAACCCGTCGGGTTGGGGGCCTCTTGCAAAGAGGACAAATTAGCAACCTGGCAGGCCGCCGGGTTACCATTGTGTAACCCGGCCCGCCCGGGGGTTGCTGGCGGGTTGGGCTCAATGGCGGGCTGGTTTGAGCCCTCTTTTTTGCGGGCCGGGTTAGGGTTGGCCCGCCTAACCCGGCCTATTTTTTCCACCTCTAATGTTGACACATATAAATTTTTTTCCCAATTGACTATTATCTGTTTGCAAAGTAAGTAGGGATTCTATCAAAAGTGTCCTATGTATTTCACTTAGTAATGCTAATAAATTTATCTTGATTGCTTGTTCAGTAAATCCACGTAGGCCCTCGCAGACAAGACCGTGGAGTTGCTTGGAGTGACAATTTTTAGGTAGAGTTGTATGGCGTGCATGTTTGCCATGCAGCTTGTTCACTTATGCATTTTCATTTCAAGAACTGCTCGACTAGGCATAATTCTTTTGTGTTTGGGTTAACTTTTTACTATTTAACAATCGACAGGTTGTTAAGCAAAGGATGCAGACCGGGCAGTTTGTTTCAGCTCCGGATGTTGTAAGGATTTAAGGGTTTATATGCAGTATGACATTGAAATAGTTCTGTTTACCTGGGGTTCATTCTTCTTTTATTTTGTTCTTTGTACTTTGGTTTTATTTTGTTCTTTGTAGGGTAACATGTCAAAAGTGTATCATTCAATAAATTAATTAAGGGATTGTTGAATGTTTAAATTTATTATTGAATTGTGATAATTATTGTTGGTTGAGGAATATTATGAAAAATTTCATTACATTATTCTATTATTTAATTGGTAATAATCAAAAAAATAAACTAATTACAAAATAAAAATATTTAAACAATTTTTTTTTATTTTTTGACAATTTTAAGACTATCAATGATAGAAAACTATTACTAATAAAATTTGATTATTATTATTAATATTCAATTTAATTAATTTATTTATTGTTAAAATCTTTAGAGAAATGTCAAGAAATTCTTGAAAGTGGATTCAATGATGGGTGAAAAATTGTCAAAAAACCCTTTTTATGATAGTTATCAGTCGTCAAGAAAGAAGGTTTTTCTAGTAGTGTTTGTTAATTGATCATTTCTTTTATTAATCAAACACATTAATTATTTATATTCAATAATCATCTAAAAAGCATTTTAGTAAAATATAATCAAGACATTTGTTCTTACAGTCAACAAAACAGGTTAATTAGTAATACAAATAATCATCTCAAGGGTATTCTAATAAAAGGGTATTTCATGATATTTGTTATTATTGTCAACTAAATATATTAATTATTAATATATTCCAATAGAACCAAACACAATAATAATTTAAACCTGATAATTTATAATAGAATATTTCTTTCTGATAATATTATTACTAGGATAAAAAAACATTATATGATTGGAAAGTCTTCTCTCATCTATCCATTCGGTATCTTTCATTAAAGTGTGTTTGTTTAAAAAAGCGACATGGCTTAGAGGAAAGGAAATATTGCAAATGGATGAATAATTGAATATGCAATATTTTTAAATTTGAAGGAAAAAAATGTAGCTAACATACATTATTAGTTTCACCAAAAGCAAATTACACAGTAAAAATAAAAAATAGTTTATTACAAAGAAGCAACGTCCCTTTTAACACAAATATGAAAAAAAATCACAGTTTAATTTGGACCTACTTAGGTAGAAAAACTTGTAGTATGGAAAATACAGTTTGCATCAAAGTGAGCAGAAATACTGCAACTCCAATCTTGAAATAATTTTTTTTTAATGTTTCCATGGCATGGTTCCAAGGACGGTGGTAGTGACTACTCAAAGTCTCATAAATTATGTTGTAATGGGAATAAAGTTGAGGAAATGCATTGTCGCCTGCTAGATTGTAAATAATGCCCCTTTCTACAAGCAAATCTACGTCTTTGTCAGTTTCGATTAGAGACTTCATTAGATAACCATAACTGCATATATAGGTTTCGTATGGATACTGACACGCCTCTAAGGCCATTATGTTTCGAATGAAACATTCCGTATTGTCAGTTATTTCTATGCGTGGAATTTGCAGCTCAATTTTATTGGCAAATGGCTTTCGTCGTTCGGGGCTTTCCAAGTGAATCTCAACCAAATATTTATCGCAACTATGCTGAAATTTCACTCCAGAGTTTTTCAATTTCACTGCGTTTGGTAAAGCAGGGAGGAACTTCAATGCGACTTCAGACTCGGCATTCTGCGGAATTCCCACTAAAGCATATCTACACAAATCAGTGAAATGTTTAATTTTGAAGTCAACATTTTGCATAGGATGTGGTCTGTTGCGCAGGAAGTCGAGTTGAAAGAAATCGCCAGAAAGTTCTCCGAAGGGCTTTGCAAGATGATAAACTTCATTTTCCGTGCAGTAGGTGGAGGCCAATTTATGTAACTCATCAAGCACAAGATACGGGAGCTGATTTTCGAGTAACCATAAGTCCCGTCTTATAGCTGCTAGCCACACCTCATTTAGCAAAAAAATCATTTTTATTTCTGAATAAAAATCTCAAGAAGAGCTCGATGATGAAAACGGCATCAAGTAGAATCATTTCTACAAATTCTTCGTTTTCAAACTGGGAAGAACGCTCTGCATAATAACGGTAGATTCGACATAGATTTTCCTTCTTCTAGATAAAGTTCTTGAGTTCCTGCCTGTTATGATTCTAGGGTTAGTGAAAACTGATTAAGTGATGAATCAACAATAAAACTTATGACAATCAAAATAAAGACAAGTAGAGAACAAGACACAGCAAGATTATAGTGGTTCGGCTTTACAGCCTATATCCACTCTCCAAGGCTCACACTAGGGATTTTATCATCAATCAAGAATGTACAATGATCAGAACATAAGGTAAACCATTAAACAAGGAAAGAACACACTGATTAGAGAAAACCCTAACTCGCTTTGCCCCCAAAACTCTCTGTCGTTTCTCTGAAAAGCATGGGTTAAATAAGCAGGTTTTTCTCCTGGATCATCAGCCATCTGTCCTTGATTCTCCATAACAGAAGGTTTGCTGGATCGATTCTGGAAGTTTCGCCAAGATGAGGAGCTGTCCTCCAAACAGGCTGTCGAGCCAAACAGAAAAGAAAGAGAATGAAAGCTGGTCGATAATCCGAAGACCTAATTAGATAAGTCTTTTAGGTTGGCCAAAACGACGTCGCATAATGAAGTTTGACTTGGACACTTATGCTGACTTCCACCGTGGCAAATCAGGAGCCACGTCACCACAATTCTCCACCTTGGCTTCTTGATTTGTCAATCCCCTCCAATGTGGCCTTGGAAATTTATCAGTTCACTCTTGAACTTGAAGCAGACTCATACAGAGTCTGTGTTTTTCAAATGGGACAGGTTTGGTGAACATGTCGGCTGGGTTGTGAGATCCATCAATTTTCTCAATTTCAATTTCCCCTTTTTCAATCATTTCCCTAATGAAATGAAGGCGGACATCAATGTGTTTGGTCCTCTCATGGTAAACTTGATTTTTACAAAGGTGGATCGCACTTTGACTGTCACTGTTAATCTTCACAGCTTGCTGCTCAACACCCAACTCACTAATCAAACCTTTCAGCTAGGTGGCCTCTTTTGCTGCCTCAGTCAATGCAACATACTCTGATTCAGTTGAAGACAGAGTTACCATGTGTTGCAACTTTGACTTCCAACTGACTGTGTTTCCCCACAAGGTAAAAACAAACCCAGATGTTGACTTTCTTCTGTCTAAATCCCCTGCATAATCTGCATCACAGAATCCCTCAACACAATCATCACAATTATGATTTTTCTTAAAAATAATTCCAACTGATTTAGTTCCTTTTAAGTATCTCATAATCCATTTAAGAGCCATCCAGTGTGACCTTCCTAGATTGCTCATGAACCTGCTAACCAAGCTTACAGCAAAGCCTAAATCTGGTCTTGAACAAACCATCAAGTACATTAGGCTCCCCAATGGCACTAGCATAAGGTATCCCTGCCATTTCCAGTTTATCAGATTTAGTTTGTGGACTTTGCTCATGTGAAAGCTTCAGGTGAGCACCGAGAGGGGTCTGAACAGGTTTAGCATCCAAAGATGTTGAATTTCTTCGAATTTTTCTTTTCTGTAGTCCTGTTGGACTAACTTTAAATTTTCAAGCACTCGTTTGACAATAGAAACACCAAGTATTTTGTGAGCTCCCTACCTCTTTCATTTCAAACTTGGTGTTCAACAGCTTCTTCAGTTGACACAACTCAGATTTATCATGGCATGCAACAAGCATATCATCCACATACAACAGTAAAAAATGTGTGTTAGTTTGGCAATTCTTTTATAGTAAAAGCAACTGTCAAAATTACATCTATTAAACCCTATTTCTAGCATGAAAGAATCAAATTTCTTATACCACTGTCGTGGTGACTGTTTCAAACCATACAAGGATTTTTTTAAATGACAAACTTTACCTTTATCACTATTGTAACCTTCAGGCTGCTCCATTAGGATATTTTCTTCCAAATCTCCATGCAAGAATGCTGTCTTCACATCAAGTTGTTCCAATTCCAAATTGAATTGAACTACTAGAGAAATCAGGACCCTAATGGATGTATGCTTGACCACAGGAGAAAAAATTTCATTGTAGTCAACCCCCTCAACTTGTGTGAACCCCTTTGCAACTAAGATAGCTTTGTACCTAGGTGCATCCTGAGTTTTCAAACCTGGTTTTTTCTTGAAAATCCATTTACATCTTACCACCCTACAGTTCTCTTGTTTATCAACCAGAGCCCATGTGTTATTCTTCATAAGAGAATCAAATTCTTCCTCAATGGCTCTCTTCCATTCCAATTTTTCATATCCAGAAACTACCTCTTGGAATGTCTTAGGTTCATCATTCATTTCTTCCTCCACTTGAAGAGCATAAGCCACCAGGTCTGCATATCCTAGTCTTCTTGGGGGTCTGATTGTTCTCCTAATCCTATCTCTTGATAACTGATAGTCACTCAAATTTGAGGTATCTACACCTGGAGTATTCTGCCCTACTTCATGATCACCAATGGTTCTTCCTCATGAGTGTCTAGTTCCTCAACTCCACCTTGATTCAAACTTGGGTTAAGATTGGAGTCAGTCACTTCTAATTCTAAGTGTCCAGCATCTGAATAAGAGTTCTCAGATTCATCAGGTCTATTTCCTAAGCCAGGTAGAGTATTTTCTCTAAATATGGCATCCCTACTTACAATACATTTCTTAGTTTCTAAATTCCAGAACTTGTAGCCTTTAACCCCATCTGGATACCCTAAGAAGATGCATTTAGAGGCTCTAGGTTTTAATTTCTCATCCTTAGAATGAACATAGGCTAGACATCCAAAAATTCTAAGGTTTTCAATGTTTACAGGATGACCACTCCACTTTTCGAGTGGGACTCTAAAACCTATAGTGATAGGGTGTTCGCTTTATCAAGTAGACAGTAGTATGGGCTGCTTCTGCCCAGAACTTGACTGGGAGTTTAGAGCATGACAGGATACTTCTTACCCTTTCTAAGATAGTCCTATTCATCCTTTCACAGAGTCCATTCTGCTGTGGAGTGTGTCTCACTGTCCTATGTCTAACTACCCCATTAATCCTACAGTAGTTATTAAACTCCTCATTAATGAATTCCAAACCATTATCAGTTCTAAGCTTTTTCAGTTTCTTTCCACTTTGCTTTTCAACCATGGTTTTCCATTCCTTAAATCTAGAGTAGGTTTCATCCTTGGTTTTAAGAAAAATAAATCCAAACATTCCTAGAATAGTCATCCACAATACTCAAAAAATACCTACACCCTCCAAGTGAATAATGCCTAGATGGTCCCCATAAATCAGAGTGCACATACTCAAGTGTTGAGCTTGAGTAGTGCTGTCCAGTCCCAAACTTTACCCTGCACATTTTCCCAAATACACAGTGTTCACAAAAATTCAGGTTCCCTGTTTTATCCCCACCTAGTAGGTTTTGTTTGCTGAGTTCACCTAAGCCCTTTTCACTAACATGGGCAAGCCTTCTATGCCACAAGGTAGTCTTATCTAGTTCCTCAGTTGCCCCAATATTGACTCCTCCACTATTAGTCTTACCTTTCAAGACATACAACCCATTTCTTTTTTCAGCCTTCATAATAACTAAAAACCCTTTTAAGACACCAAGACTCCCATTAGCAGTCTTATAATTCAGACCCATAGAGTCTAATGTTCCAAGAGAGATAAGGTTTCGTTTTAGTTCAAGGATATACCTAACATTAGTAAGTATCTTAGCTAATCCACTGTGAAGATTCAGTTTGACAGATCCTATTCCCTTAATATGACAGACAGCGTTATTTCCCATCATTACTTTCCCACCATCTAAATGTTGAAATGAGCTAAACCACTCTCTATTAGGTGTCATATGATAGGTGCAACCAGTGTCTAGGATCCACTCATCCCTAGTACTGCCCTCTGAAATAACTAGGACCTCTGAACTCTCATATCCTTCAGATACTACCCATGCACTGCCTCCATCATCCTCTTTCTCATATTTCTTCTTTTTTCTCTCAGCAGTCTCTCCTAAGATGACCCTCCTTATGACAGAAGAAACACTTCCATTTCCCAGGTTTGGACTTAGACCTATGTCTATTCTGACCTCCCTTTTTCCAATTCTTCTTTTCAGATCTTCCTCTTCCTACAAGACCCTCACCATCACTCACATTCTTATCCCCTAATTCGTTTTCGTATCCTTAGCAGAGAGCTTCTAATACTTCTTCTAGTTTCAGAGTCTGCCTACCATATTTCAAAGTCTCTACAAAGTTTGAATAAGTTTTAGGTAATGAATTTAACAAGATTACAGCTTGATCTTCATCACCTATTTCAATAGATATACTTTCTAAGTCTTGTATAATCTTAAGGAACTCATTCTTATTATCTTTTAGTGACTTTTGTTCATCCATCTTAAACCCAAACAAACTCTGTTTTAGAAATAACCTATTAGGTACAGTCTTGACTGATAGAGTGAGTCTAACCTGCTCCATATCTCTGCAGCAGTCTTCTCTTTCTTGACTTCTCGAAGCACTTTATCGCCCAAGCCAAGAATCAGGGAACTTTTGGCCTTGTTCAGCATGTCTTGTTTTTCTGTGGTGGTTAATGTATCGGTAGATCTTCTTCTCCTTTCAGAGCCAACGCCAAGCCTTCTTTAACCAACACTGCCTCCATCTTCATTTTCCATAAGCCGAAATCGTTTTCACCTGTAAACTTTTCCAACTCAAATTTAGTCGACATGTCTTTCTTATAGATCAGAAAAACACTCAGTAATAGGAAAGAGATCAATTTTAATGAAATCCCAAAAACACGACTAAAGAGCAGAGAAACCTTAACTGGACCTTTAACCAGCTCTGATACCAATTGCTATGATTCTAGGGTTAGTGAAAACGGATTAAGTGATGAATCAACAATAAAACTTATGACAATCAAAATAAAGACAAGTAGAGAACAAGACACAGCAAGATTATAGTGGTTCGGCTTTACAGCCTACATCCACTCTCCAAGGCTCACACTAGGGATTTTATTATCAATCAAGAATGTACAATGATCAGAACATAAGGTAAACCATTAAACAAGGAAAGAACACACCGATTAGAGAAAACCCTAACTCGCTCTGCCCCCAAAACTCTCTGTTGTTTCTCTGAAAAGCATGGGTTAAATAAGTAGGTTTTTCTCCTGGATCATCAGCCATCTGTCCTTGATTCTCCATAACAGAAGGTTTGCTGGATAGATTCTGGAAGTTTCGCCAAGATGAGGAGCTGTCCTCCAAACAGGCAGTCGAGCCAAACAGAAAAGAAAGAGAATGAGAGCTGGTCGATAATCCGAAGACCTAATTAGATAAGTCTTTTAGGTTGGCCAAAACGACGTCGCATAATGAAGTTTGACTTGGACACTTATGCTGACTTCCACCGTGGCAAATCAGAAGCCACGTCACCACACTGCCGTTTATTCGGGATAACTCGCTCATAAAATTCAGCTTTATATCTTTTTTTATGCATTCTCATGTCGGCCAACTCTTCCTTGTTGCAGTGATAGGGGCCTATTGAAATTAATTGAGGAGTAAAGGCTTCGTCATTTACCTTTCTAAGATTCCTAGGAACCTTGTGTATACAACGATCATGAACATTAATTGCTAAGTTGCTTGGCCCAGCTCCATTAACAACACGTTCTCTGTTGATAATTTCCATCTCGGAAGCTCTAGCTCCTGCCGCGGAAAACAAGTTTTATCACTTAATTAGCTCTGAAAACAAAAGGGAAACTAGGACTGAGGAAATTGTGAGATCACTAATAATTTTGAGGCGGCCTTGGGAGGGTTGATGAGGTGGCAAACTTGGGGAATAGCAAACGGGCAAAAATCACTTACTTTCCTAACTTTATTGAAAACCCTACTTAGAATATGATTATTGTCATTTTGATCGAAGTACCCTCATATCTATTAAAAAATGCATCACTCATACCCCTTAAACCTAACAAGGATCTTTATGAAAGAACTTGTATAGTTTGAATTGAGAACACCTCTCTGCTTGGGCAGTTCATCAATAAAATACCAAATCAACCTACAAATTAAAAAATAATAATAATAATAATTTAATTTAATGTATTTGTTGGTGATTTTTCTTATTTGTCATACTTTTCTTCTTTAACTTTTGCCGCTTTAAAATTCCTAGTGTTTCATTCATTTGTTTTATGATTATATCTTTACCCTATACATTATGGTTGAAACAGATATTTTTATCCAAATATTTTTATGTAATAATATTCAAAAGAGTATGCATTTAACTAAGACCCTTAAAAAATAAAATAAAATCTAATAATTAGGATTTTCAAAATAAGGTTGAATAGGATTTTGGGTCAATTATAGTTTATAAATAAAAAAAAAATATTACATAAAATTATTAATTATCTTAAAAATAATAAGATTTCATAATTAAGATAACATGAGATATTTAAAAAAATAACATAAAATGCCAGTAAAATAAAATAATTATGTATATATATTACATAAATATTAATATTATTGTAAAGCAGAGCGAACCCAAGTACAGACGAAGGGGGCGCAAATAATATAATATTAATACCCCTTAAACCTATGACGAGTTCATTTACTCTCAAATTACAAAGGCCATAGTGTCCATTGACTTGGGTTCGGTGGTAGATATTTCTACCAAAACGACTAAACTACCTTTATTGTTGTTGACTTCAGTTTACTTTTGTTAACGTCGTTTTAAAGTCAGGGATATTTAGTTCTTTTCAAAAATCTTGGGTCTCCAAACTTTAACCTAGATCTCTCACTTCTCTTAAACGCAACTTCAACGTTCAAAAACTACTTTGTAACTCAATCATTAATTTAAGCAAAGTAAGAGGAAATGGAGCCTCTCCAAGGGCAAGATCTAGGGGATGTAAATATTAACACAAAAAACATAAAAACGGTAAAGCAAATTAAGTAATTCAGAACCTGAATATTATGTCCCAGAAGAAATATGCTGAGAAAGAGAGCTTATCCTCCTCCTCCCGGATGCCGAACAGAATATAGAAGAGTTAAGAACCTGAGTTGCGGTATGAAATACAAGATTATTTTACTCATATATAAAATTCTCAATAACACGTTAATTAAAGATGAACACCCACACTATTATGATCCTCTCCTCTGAGATTTTTATAAATAAAGTAAATGACCTGAGCTTTCTGGCCAGGAAGAAATACTTTGTATGGCTGAGTAGAGAGCAAAATCTTCTCCTCTTGTTGCTTCCCTAAAAGCCACACAGATTGGTTATGTAATTATGAACTCACTCTTTTGTGCTCTCTTAATCACAATTACACATACTTATAACAACAAATATGAGCATCGACATTAATTATCACCATTAATGTTTACGTACTCTTGGAGGTTGCATAGGACATGTGGGCATTTTAGCTTGGCAGATTTTGAAAATTGGCTTACAAAATGGTTAATTAAAGCCAATTGTGTTGGCTGTATTTGATTGGTTAACTCTAGATACAGCTGCCAAATCCTTTGTAAATAATGCACACTTAGAAAATGGGAGAAAAATGAAAACGAAATGCTAAACCCTTATAATCTTGTTTTACCCCTTTAGTCCCTCTTAGTTTATGTTTCTTACAATGAATTTATAACATGTTATCACCAAGAGAACTTTCTAACTACTTTAACTTCGTATTTTATCACACACAACCTTTTTTAATAGAGTAATGCTAGTTTTACAAAGACACATACAAAAGAGGCATATAAAGACAATCCCCAGTATTGATTTTCATGATTTCTCTCTCTCTCTCTTTTCATTTTTTCTTTGTTTTTTTCTTCTTGTTGGTGTCACTTTGTAGCCCTCTTTGTATGGGTCTTTATAAGGATGACATTTTTCTTTTTAATAAGTTTATCATGGTTATCAATAAATTAGATTTTTCATATTAGAAGATACGATTAGTTTTATATTATCTCTTTATTATATTATGGATAAATATTATCTAAAAGACTGAAGATTTCAAATATTGCAAATAACACATTCAAGTAAAAAGATGAACATGCTTATCTCCTATGTAAAAAAAAAAAAAAAATTAGTAGTTACACAATAAATTTAAAAAATACTAAAAGAAAAAATAATATAGCTTCTCAAAACAAGCCAAAATCTAACATAATTCATATACATTATAAAACCCCACACTTTTGTTCATGAAGAATGAAGCTGGATTTCGTTAATATATTTTCTATAACATATGAAACTACTGTGTATAGAAGAGAAGGTACCTTCTAAAGATTTTTTAACTTAGGAGGGTCTTTTGGTCACAAAAACTTAAGAAGAAGGGCCTACTAAGTGACGTGAGCTTAAAAAAGAGAGATGACGTAGGCCAGGTGACGAATCAAAGAGGACCCTTTGGGTAATATTTTTAATCCAGGAGAGATTTCTGAGATAAAAATCGAGAATAGGGCGTTGATTGTGACAGGATCTTGAAGGATAAGACTAAAGGGAGAATACGTGGGGTTATCTGTAAAAGAACTTTGTAAGTACTTTAACTTATTATTTTATTAAATATCACCATATTTATGTCATGTAGTTGTGAATAAATTTGATTTCCCATATGAGAAGATAGAGTTACTTTGTATTGCTTTTTTTTTTTTTTCAATTATTATGTTATTAATAATTTGTAGAAGACCAAAGATGTCAAAATCAAATATTTTAGGTCTACAATTTAAGACATTCGACTATAAAGATGAATATGCTTACCTCCTATTAACCAAAAACAAATTACACAATAAATTTAAAAGATAATAAAGTTAAGCTCAAAACAAGTCGAAATCTAACATAATTTATTATAAACCCCTGTACTTTTGTTTATGAACATGAAGGTGGATTTCGAGAATATATTTTCTATAACATATGTAAGATTTTTGAACTAATTAGGGTTTCCTGAAAAATAAAAGCTTAAGAAGAAGGGCCTATCATAAATTGCCAGGGCAGGATTAGGATGGGACTGAGTGACGTGAGCTTAAAGAAGAGAGATGACAGATTAGAGAGGGTCCTATTTGTAATATTTTCAATCTAAAAGAGGTTTTCTGAAATAAAAAATTGAGACCTGGAAGTTGTGAATAAACAATGGAGATTGCTGGTTCGAATACTAGACTAATGGATTTATTTTCTTACCCTGCTCAATTTAGAGTCGGGTTTATTCTGTTTATAATAAACTTGATTAGTAATAAGGAACGATTAATTAGTATTATATATATATAGTAATTATCTGTTTCTATCAAAAGTTGTTAGAATGGCTTAATCATGGCCCGGGGAGACATGTTTTAAATTATTTTAATTATGACGTTTACAATAGCTATATGTTAATATTGGGTTTCAGATACCTTTAAACTATTCTTTTTACGATAATTTATTAAAAAAAAAAAAAAAGCAATTTGTTAAAAATAGAATTTAGTACAAATTCTTAGTTACGTAGATGTTAAGTCACAATTTTGCTGAACAAAAAGAAAGAAAGAAAGAAAGAAGAATGCATACACATTCACATTGGTTAAAACGATTGATAAAATTCTCAGCCCCACCATGGACCACACACAATTGTTTTTTTTTTTTTTTTTTTTTTTTTTTGAAGGGCATGAATACATGTGAAAAATGACTTTACAATTAAAAGAAAATTATCTCAAATAATCACTATTCATCAACATGATACAGACTAAGCAGAATGGAAAAAAATTATAAATGATGATATAAGAAAAGAGAATTTCCTGAGTTATACTAAAAACTCCTTATCGAAAAGGATAAATCAACTGATTCTTAAAATAGTGCGTGTATATATATATATAAAGTTGAATACCAATATGGGTTAATCGACATGTGGCACATTTTGGAAGCTCTAAAATTGTTTTATTTTGAAACATTTGATTGATAAGCCAATCAAATTGCTCTATCTTAACAAGTTGGATTGGTATTTATTGTTTCATCTATAATTATTAATTAATTAAAAAAAAGGGATATGTATTAATAATTAATAATAATAATACAGGTGCAGTGCATTGTCTTTTTAAAGGTCTAACCATAATGACACTTTGAATTTGTGATTGTCATGTGATTGAATTTTATTGATGATGATGTAGACAATATTAATTGCTGCATTGCTATTTCAAAGTCTAAATAAATAGACATATACCCATATGGGTTGATCGACATGTGGCACATTTTGAAAGCTCTAAAATTGCTCCATTTTGACATATTGGATTGACAAGCCAATCAAATTGCTCTATCTTGACACGTTGGGTTGGCATTTATTGCTCCATCTATAATTATTAATTAATTAAAAAAAGGGATATGTATTAATAATTAATAATAATAATACAGGTGCATTGCATTATCTGTCTAAAGGTCTAATCATAATGACACATTGGATTTGTGATTGTCATGTAGTTAAATTTTATTGGTGATGATGTAGACAATATTAATTGTTGCATTGGTATTTCAAAGTCTAAATAAATAGACATAAAAATTGGATTACATAGGTGCATTGCATTGGTTGAATTAATAATTAATAATAATATTAATTATATAGGTGCATTGTATTGACATTCTAAAAGTCTAACCATAATGACACTTTGGATTTGTGATTGCCATATGGTTAAATTTTATTGGTGATGATGTGAACAACATTAATTGCTACATTGATATTCCAAAGTCTAAATAAATAGACATAAAGATTAGATTACATATGTGCATTGCATTGGTAGTAAAAGCATACCTGTTTATTAATAATTATATAGGTGCATTGTATTGACATTGCAAACCTTTCTTCGTATTCAATTCGTATTTAATTGTGTTAGTATTCGAAATGTCTAAATAAAAGGCTATAAAAGGGGCGTATGATCAGTTGTATATTATTGCAATATGTTGGTTAGTGTCAACAATATGTTTGGTCTTTTGTTAATTGTTTATACGCTATATTAGTTTGTTTCAATAATACGTTTGTTCTTCATGATTTTGTTAATCAATGATTTTTTATTTTTTATGTTTTTGTTGTTATTTACATGTCAAAGATTCATGAATTGACATGGAATCAGGGAAGGATGTCCGATTGACGTTGTCAAAAGAGTTGTTATTTTGATTCGTTCTTCTGAACTGTAAGTATATCATCTAACTATTTTAATACGAAATTGTAAGTATATCTCCTAACTATTTTAACGATTATTATTTGGTTGAATGATTGTTTTTATTCGGTCAATCTATTTGAATGATTAATTGTGTTAGTCCTGCTGAAGGGTAAGTGTATTCCTTAGTAATTTTAATATGAAGATTAATTAACTTTCGTTGATTTTGTTTTTAGGTAACAGTTATTATACAAATGAATAATTGTTCTTTAACAATCTTAACATAAAGATTGATTAAATTTTGTTATGTTTGTTTTCAAGGAAATGTTCATATACTTTACTAAGATCAAATCAAGAATGATCCTATTGTCAGCCGAACTGAGAGTATGTATCATATCTATATAGTAGAAACAGTTCATTTGTGTTGAATATGTTTTCTATAAAAACATTCGTGTATTTTAGTTTGTTATATGAATTATTAATTATTTATATCCCGCTGATGTGCGAGTATATATGTTAAATGAATTAATTTTGATTGATTCCAAAAGTTCTAATAGCTTTATAATCTGGTGTTGTACGAAACAGGAGATGATAGGGAACTTGGTTAGATAAAACAGAGGAAGGTAGCCTGTTAACCAAATACACAACTATGTGAAATGCAAACCACTAGAAACGAACGAGCATGAAAGCTTATGCTAGCAATGTCAACTCCACCTCTATCACATGCCGATGTTTGCATTTGATCTTACCATTTTGCTGGTGCGTATGGCGACAAGGATGTCTAAAATGGATGCCTTGTTGTGCAAAGAACTTAGCCAAGGGTTTGAACTCACCTCCCAAGTCAGATTGAAAAACTTTTACTTTGCTGTTAAACTAGTGAGACACCGGTTGAGTAAACTGCTGAACAACTGTGGTAACTTCATATTTTTAAGTTGAGAGGATAGATCCATGAATATCTAGTGTGATCATCAACAAAAAGTAAGTAATATCTAAACCCTGTAGCAGAAATAATAGGCGTAGGTCCCCAGACATCAACAAAAACCAGTTCAAAAAGATTATATGTTTGAGAAGCAGAAGGTGGAAAAGAATTTTGATGAAGTTTGCCATATTGATAAGTTTCACAAAATCAAGTTTTATTTACTGCAGTATCTTTTACATTCAGTTTTGTTACAAGATACTTCAAGACAGATAAATGAGGTTGACCAAGTCTCCTATGCCAGAGATCACCTTCACTATCAGATGCTAAAGACTAAATTTTATTTTGTACGACATCAAACATATTACTTGAAACTAGATGGCTAGATGAATTTGTTAAACAACCAGGAGTAGTCACCAGCTGTTAAAGAGATCTATAGAAGTAGTTAAAGCTTGTGACAAAAAAGACTGAGAGTATTCGGGAGAGAGAGACATATCTTGCTAACTTACACCATTTCTAGTGGGAATGTCAAGTTGATAAAAGCCATTTTGCATGAAGCCTTTAAGAAGAACCACCTGAGAAGCTTGTCCTTTGTTATGCTTGGGAAAATAAGGGCTGACGGGAGCAGGTCACTTTTCACGTGACTTTCCCACGTCAGCCCTTATTTTCCCAGGCATAACAGAAGCCCCCTAGTTTTTAAGGTTTGAGGATCGAACCTTGGAAACTAAGTCATGCCGCGATTGGAGGTTCTAGTCGCTCTGACCTAAATGGGATGAGCTCGGCACAGGACTCTTGGCGAACACGATCTCGTGCAATTCCTTGCCTAAGTGACCTGACAATCTTCATCCTAGCGACCTGGATTTGTTGGACGCTCCTTTCTGTACCTTAGGGTTAGAGATTCAATGAATCCGGTTCTGCGCTGTGAGGCGCTCTACATGCGCTAAAGCGTCTGTCAAGCACATTAAATGCGTTGTGTGCTGACCCGACGCTGTTTTGACAGCATTGGTTGTGCAATGCATTTGAAACAACGACTCTTATCACGGCATTTAATGCAATGTGGGGCGCATTTAATGCGGGGAGAGAGAGAGGGCTGTCGTTTCGGTTCCGAGGGGTGGTAACCGTCGATTCGCGATCCATATAAAATCTCATATTTTTCAGATGACGCCACCGAAATTTCTTTTGCTTCGAGTGACAAACCTTTGCAAACCAGAGATCTTTCTTTTTCGATCGGCGCTTATCAGGCAACTGGAACAAGTTTCGGCCTCAGTTACGCATCCCAGAAAGTAAGATTCTTCTTTCCTTCTTTTTTTTGTTTGCATTTGTTTGGTTGGGCGATGGCGTTGGGTCTCCCGGTGTTTCACCAGAGACGTGACGCCGTCATTGGATTCGAGCCGTGGATGGCGGCTCGAGTTACTGTTAGGGTTTAAGGGATTTGTCCCATGCCGCCGCGAGACATGCGATGGCTAAAATGACCTGTCTGTCGATGTTGCAGATCCGGAATGGAACCGTCAACATCCAGACCCGAGGAAGGAGCCAGCTCGTCCTCGCGGGAAGTTCCCGAGGACGCATCCCTTGATGTCTTCTCGGTCCTCACCTCAGAGGAATTTGATAGGATAAAAAAGCAGTTTGACATACGCGCGGAGGTGTTCCTCGACCATACCAGGTCGTCACGGCGCCCTTCCGATGGCCTTGCCGCGATCTCTGAAGAGATCTTCAAGGGTGGAGGGAGGATTCCCCTCCATCCTTTCATCAGGTCGGTCCTGGATCATTTCGGGATCGCACCGATGCAGCTGACGCCAAATGCGTATGTCATCACCGTCGCGATGTACATCACGTGCTGCGAAAGCGGCTTAAGCGAGCAACACTCTGGCGAAGTCGGGCAAGAAACTACTCAGAACCTGTCGACCTGGAACCTCTACGTCGACGGGTCATCAAACAGGAAAAGAGCCGAGCGCGGGTCTTCTCCTTGTGAGCCCCGAGGGGGCTCGAATTCATGGTATCCTCCGGTTCGGGTTTAAAGCGACCAACAATGAGGCCGAGTAAGAAGCTCTGCTAGGCGGGTTGCGACTCGCCAAAGAAATGGGTGCAACCGCGATCAGCATTTATAGCGACTCTATGCTGGTCGTCAACCAAATTCTAGGGGAATACCAAGCCAAGGAAGAGAACATGGTCCGCCACGAAAGAAGCTAAGGTCCTCTCTCGGGGTCGTTTAAGCATTTTGAAATCACTCAGATCCCCAGGGAGAGCAATTCTATAGCGGACGCCTTGGCAAAGATAGCCTCGTCGTTAGATTCAGAGGCTCCCCGATAACATTCCCTGCTTCGCTTTGTCCGATGCTCCGACTATCAGCTCGACCAAACAGGCCGTGAATGTGGTTCAGCTGGATTCCCCTGGATGACTCCCATTGTCCAATACCTCAAGGATGGGACCTTGCCTAGCGACAAGGTCGAGGCAAGAGTCCTGCGAGTAAGGTCTGCTCGTTTCACACTTATCGGGGATCACCTGTACAGAGAGGATTCAGTGCCCCTCTCCTCCGATGTGTAACCAGTGAAGAAGCAGACTACATCATGAGGGAAATTCATGAAGGGATCTGCGGTAACCACACAGCAACTCGATCTCTTGCGAACAAGGTTGTTCGTCAGGGATATTATTGGCCCCGGATCCAAGAAGATGCACACAACTTTGTCAAAAAATGTGACAAGTGCCAGCGGTTCGCGAACATTCCGCGAGCCCCATCTCACGAGCTGATTACTATGTCTAGCCCCTGGCCATTTTTCCATGTGGGGGATCGACCTTATCGGCCCTATGCCAGTTGGAAAGGGAGGGGTCATGTATGCTGTGGTCGCGGTAGACTATTTCACAAAATGGGTTGAAGCCTGAACCGCTAGCCGCGATCACGACCAGAAAGCTAAAGGACTTCGTTTTCAAGAACATAGTGTGCCGCTACGGAATTCCTCACACCCTCATCTCGATAATGGAAAGCAATTCGATAATGAGGAGTTCAAGCAGTTCTGCGACGAGCTGGGCATCCATAAAAAATTTACCTCGGTCGCCAGACCGCAAGCAAATGGCCAAGTTGAAACAGTCAACAAAACCATCAAGCCACTCTGAAGGCCAAGCTCGGGACAGCCAAAGGAAATTGGGCTGACGATCTCCCCGAAGTCTTATGGGCGTACAGGACAACTCCAAGAACCTCCACCTCGGAAACCCTATTTTCGCTAGCCTATGGCTGCGGAGCGATGATCCTTGTAGAGGTCGGGACCGGTTCTCTTTGGAGGGACTTGTACAATGAGGACGAAAACGAAGCACTTATGAGAGCAAGTTTGGATCTGGTCGAAGAGCACCGCAACAAGGCTTCGCTAAGGATAGCAGCCTACCAGCAGCGAGCAAAAAGGTTCTTCGACTCAAAGGTCAAGCGAAGAGACTTCCAGGTCGGAGACCTTGTGCTAAAGGAAGTTCTCCTCGGGACCAGAGAGCCAAGTGCGGGGGTACTAGGACCTAACTGGGAAGGTCCATACCGAGTCGACAAGGTGATCAGACCGGGGACCTACCATCTCAAAAGATTGAACGGCTCCAAAGTACCCCGAGCTTGGAATGCCGAGCACCTCCAGCCATACTACCAGTAATCCCAAACTCAGCTCTCAGTTTTTGTTAATTTCTTTAAATATTACTTTGTTCGCTCGAAACAGTTCACATGTGTTCTGTTCGCATGCAAGAATTTGTATGTAATTATGTAAATCACAATTGTAAAATGTACATATATATGAAAAAGCAAACTGCAATTGAAAAGAAAATGTATCTTCATTCATGTACAAACAAAAGGCCCTATTACAATGGGGACGACTCATTACACTAAGGCTGGTCGAGGGGATCCTTCGAACTAGAACCCCCTGCCTGGTCAGATCGTTGGGCGGTCGCGGCTGCCTGATCGTCCTCCTCGGCCATGATCCGCAAAGTCGCTTGCCAACCCTCCGGGAGGTCGGACATGTCCAAGTCAAGATTCCTTGCTCGCAGGGAATAGATAGACCCGATTGCCCAGTCTGTGGCCTTTTCTTCCAGCTCCTCTGACTGGTTCCGCATTTCTTCAGTTAGGGAAGCGATTCTCTCCCGACTCTCCTAGAGTTCGGCCTCAAGAGCTTGCCTTTCCTGTTCGGAGGCCTCCCTCTCTTGTTCAGCTCGCTGAGCCCGTGCAAAGGTCGCCTGGATCTCCTGGTCCTTCTCTCCGACCTCTTTAGAGAGTCTGGCGATTATCCTTTGGAGTTCCTTAACTTCCTCCGCACATCGATCGAGCTCCATCTTTTGGAAGTCCACTGTTCATAAAGCAGCGTCCTTTTGGTTCAGATACCTGTTCGCCGCTTTGAACGCCTGTGTTCTTTCCACTTCGACGGACTCCAAGCTCGCTTCAGCTTCACGACCTCCTCCTTTAGGTTGCTTATCCCCTTTGCGGCCCCCAGCCGCGTCTTCTCCATAGACATCCTCATCGCAAGCAACGCCTGCGAGCAAGATATGAGTTAGAAATAAATCAGAATGAAGTTTCAAATACAGCTCGTTTACCTTGCTTAGATGCTGGAACGACGTGGTCATCAGGTCGTCGCCCGTATCAGCAAACTCGTCGTATGACTCCGATAGCTCGCACTCGAGCAGACCATAAACTATCGGCTGCAGGTACTCGGGCAGACTCCCCAATGAGTCTAGAACTGGTGCGTCCTTCGCCTTGTCGCCAGTGACCGCCTCACTCACGGGCTCCTTGCTCGACCTCCTGGATTCCTGGCGCGACCTTAGAGGCTCTTCCTCATATTCAGTCTTCGACTCTTCGGCCTGAATCTGCTTCCTCTTCTTCGACCTCTAGGCCGGAGCCTTCCGCCTTGGGCGAGCAGATGGTGCCTGAGCGACCTGTTCTGTCCTGGTCGCTTCTTGCACAGACGGTCCTGGGGAGGCGCGACTGTTCGCACCGGCTGTGCTGGAATAGGACGAGCAGCGCCTCTCTCTCTCCTCGATCGAGGGAAGACGAATGGTGCTCGGCGGGGCTGCTCGGACTCCTTTGGGGCCATAGTTTCTACATTTAAGTTCGTTAGTAAACAAAATTATTCTACGACCAGTAGGGAACCAGTATAACTTACCTTCTAGGGGTTCTAAAGACGCTTTGTCACTGAAAAAACCCTACTTCCGCAAGTTCGTGGTCGTCACAAGCTTCCTCGCGTCCCGGCTCTCCTCATCCAAAACTCCAAAGATACGAGCCTATCTGGGTCGGCGAGTAGGGCTTGTCTGGTCGTTCTGTTAACTGCAAAAGGAAAAAGCATGTCGTTATTATAAATCATGCGAGCAGATAATGAACCCAACGAAGAAAAACCTACTTGGTTCCTGAAAGCGCAGTAGCCGTCATAACAAGAAGAAGAACTTTGTCTCGTAGGCCCCCGCATTGCTGGGATATCTATGTATCCCCGCGGCAATGGTAGGTCGCCGAGACAAATAGTACGAATCCTTGTCCCTACTCTTCTTAAGGTAGTAGGCGACGCCGAGCTCCACCGCCGTTGGCTCGCCCAAGCCGCTCGCACAGCACGCGATGTACATCGCAACAGCGATGACATACGCGTTTGGTGTCACTACGGTGCGATCCCGAAATGATCTAGGACCGACCTGATGAAAGGATGAAGGGGAATCCTCCCTCCACCCTTGAAGATCTCTTCGAGATCGCGGCGGCCGGCCTACTGGAAGGGCATCGTGATGACCTGGTATGGTCGAGAAACACCTCTGCGCGGATGTCAAACTGCTTTTTAATCCTATCGAATTCCTCTGAGGTGAGGACCGAGAAGACATCAAGGGATGCGTCCTCGGGAACTTCCCACGAGGACGAGCTGGCTTCCTTCCTGGGTCCTGGATGTTGACTTGGCCCTTCCATTCCGCTGCAACATCGATAGACAGGTCATTTTAGCCGGCGCATGTCCCGCGCGGTGGCGTGGGACAAATCCCTTAAACCCTAACAGTAACTCGAGCCGCCATCCACGGCTCGAATCCAATGACGGCATCACGTCTCTGGTGAAACACCGAGACCCAACGCCATCACCCAACCAAACAAATGCAAACAAAAAAAAGAAGGAAAGGAGAATCTTACTTTCTGGGATGCGTAACTGAGGCCGAAACTCGTTCCAGTTGCCTGATAAGCGCCGATCGGAAAAGAAAGATCTCTGGTTTGCAAAGGTTTGTCACTCGAAGCAAAAGAAATTTCGGTGGCGTCATCTGAAAAATGTGAGATTTTATATGGATCGCGAATCGACGGTTACCACCCCTCGGAACTGAAACGACAGCCCTCTCTCTCTCCCCGCATTAAATGTGCCCCACGTCGCATTAAATGCCGTGATAAGAGTCATCGTTTCAAATGCGTTGCACAACCAATGCTGTCAAAACGGCGTCGGGTCAGCACACAACGCATTTAATGTGCCTGACATACGCTTTAGCGCGTGAGCGCCCTGCACGCATAGAGTAACCAGTTCATTGAATCTCTAACCCTAAGGTACGAAAGGAGCGTCCAACAAATCCAGGTCGCTAGGATGAAGATTGTCAGGTCGCTTAGGCAAGGAATTGCGTGAGATTGTGTTCGCCAAGAGTCCTATGCCGAGCTCATCCCATTCAGGTCGGAGCGACTAGAACCTCCAATCGCGGCATGACTTAGTTTCCAAGGTTCGATCCTCAAACCTTAAAAACTAGGGGGCTTCTGTTATGCCTGGGAAAATAAGGGCTGACATGGGAAAGTCACGTGAAGAGTGACCTGCTCCCGTCAGAGCAACACGCACACGCCAGACCTGCCAAATGATATGGAGCTCACACGTGTCCCTTTCCCCTGCAATAAATCGTGCGAAATCAGCTTAGGGAAGAGAGCAATGGGACATAAAGCCGGATTATATCCTGACAATCACACCAACCCATGGATTTAATGATGATTACACGCTTCAGTTTGATATAAAATGAAGAAGACCCCTTCATTAAGGGGATTCGGCCATTTTCATACTAAGAAACTCTCTCTCTCTCCTGTAATCACATTTACTTTCCCTAACTCTTCTGTAAGTCAGTCAGCTGTTGCGACCTGACCCACACTAATATCAATACAAATCAGTAGACATAGGACTTGCTACCTTAGCATCCGAACCACTTTAAAAGCTTTTCTTTGCATTTATTTCACTTTCTACATTCATTTTCACGTGTGCTTCCTAGCCAATCAACGTTACGCACGTGACAATTAGTTGGTGCCAAAATCCAGCATCAACATCCTTAATAACACATCCGTCAGCAGAAAATTCAACTAATACATTGTTGTCCCTTGTTATTTTATATATACTAAGAAGATTTTTAGTCACTTATGGAACACACAGAATGTTTTTGAGTTTTAATGACCTGTCAACACAAAAGAAGGGGAGAGTAGTCAAACCTGTATGGGAGTTATCAAGACATTGGCCACTTCCAACTTGCAAAGATTCTGAACCAGTGCATTGGTTCTTGAGAGAGAGATTCTGTAGGTCAGGTGTTATGTGATGAGTGGCACCTGAGTCAATAAACCAATTGGGATCTGATAGTATTAGAGGTGTTGCTGTCGGATTGGACTGTTTAGCTCCAGAGTATTGTTTCAGCTGATTTTCCCCTGAACTTCCAGAATACTGCTGTGATAGATTGATCTGAGAAGGTGAGTGGTTTGCAGTTACAACATTATGAGATTTCAGACTTCTATCTAAATGGAACCACGCACTGCTGCTACCTAAGAGCAATTCTCAGACTTCTAAAGGACGCTCTTCTTGGGCTAATAATAGTGACTTCATATTCCACTAACTCCTTGAACTTCACAAGTGTAGGATGTTTTTTATTCGTAAAGTTGATTTAGTTTTAAAGGCTGTTGGTTTATCTAGCCAGCGAAATGATTTCGGGGAGGTTCTTTCAAAGTCAAAGTGAAAAGTAAAACAGAAAAATAAAGGAGAGTTGCGAGTGGTTTTCGTATGTGAGGAGAGTCAAAAGGAGAAGGAAAGTTTCAGTTTCTCGGTACCGTGAGAATTAGATGTAATCACAGAAAAGAAGAAATGTCCAAACACCCAATCCTCTATTAATAATGGGGTTTCAGTGATCTAATGAAATTTAAAGATTAAAAAGAATAATAAAAATAGTAATTTATATTATTATTTTTATTGGTATATTACTTTTATTTGGATGGAAAATCGAAAATTAAGAAAAATAATAAATAAGAAAGTTGCTTAGTTGTTAATTATGTAATCTATTTTTTTATAATACAATCCTATCCTTTAAATGAGGATTACTAACAAAGTATGGGGCCTAAAAATCACTTCCTTAAAACTAATCCCATAAAAAATTAGGGGAATGGGCTTATAGAGCCCAAAACTTATGTCAGTGTTTAAACATAATCGGCTTCTTAATTTCTCTTCTAATCTAACCACTCATACATTTAAGCATTTCTTCCACAAACTGTGTATGAACTTTTTATTTTGAAATAATTTAAAAGATAAGATATTTTAGAGTGAAATTGTGTTTATCGAATATCATGTTTATTTGATTGTCTTATTGTGATTGCATATATTGGGACATCATTGAATGCGTAAAATAGAAATTGGGTTTTTAGTAAAATTGAAAAATCCTTGAACACGATGATCTTATACTATTCTTGCTTTCTTGCATCGCAACAAACTTACAAAAATGTTGTCATTCTTGTACTATAAGAAATAAGAATGACACAGAAATAAGAATGACACAAGAAACCTGCAAGAACGATAAAAGTTGTTTGCTTTTGTTAACAAATACAATAACTTTGTAATTTTCTCATATCAGAAAATAGAAATTACACCGAGTAGTTAGATTCATCTTAGTATCTGCTATTTCAAAAAGAATCGGAATCAATTAAAGTTAGAAAATAATATACCAATTTACATTTCAGTTTTGTCAAGTAAAGTTTGTTCTTTCATCAAAGCGAAACCGCCACAAATCATTTTAATTTTAAGGTTTAATTTCTTCTTTTAACAATACCCATTTAGAAAAAAAAAATGTTTTGCAAACAGTTGAATATATAATGAGAAATTATATATAGAAAACCCAGATCACTAATTGCAGATTAAACTGTAAAATGACAAACTGATTAACACTATAAATTAGGTAGACCATTTAATACAAATATTAAAATCACTTAGCTTTATTTAGGCTAGACTACAATCTCCTTTTTTTTTTTTTTTTTTGAATGTATTGTAAACAGTTGAATTTTTTTATGAGAGAGTACATAGCAAACCCAGATTACTAAAGGCAGATTAAACTGTAAAGTAACAAACTGATTAATATTACAAATTTAGTAGACCATTCAATACAAATACTAAAATCTTTGGATTTATTTAGGCAACACTACTTGCAAGATGGTAAATAAAGTTTGTATCAAAGTGAGCACCAAGAGTATAACTGCAGCAACTGTTGCCAAGCTTTTCCAGGGATCGCTGAAATACTCTTGTTTCAAGATTGGGATGGGATTGATCCAACGGTCGTAGTACTTGCAGTGATCTAACAGTGGACAGATGATTTCGGAGTAATAGCACGTAATTTCCGGAAGTTCTCCGCAAAAGTTAGAAAACATGTTCATAATTTCTGCGTTGCTGCCCACAAAATTGTAAATAATTCCTGCTCTAACAAGACAATCTACATCTCCTTTAGTTTTGATGAGAGAACTCATTAGCTGAATATAACCGCAAAAGTAAGTCTCCGATGAATAATTAGTCAGCTCCCAGATCATCACATTTCGAGCCAAACTCTCTGTGTGGTCATACACCTTAATGAGTGGAATTTGCAGCTCAACTACATTAGAGCATGGGAATAATGATCGTTCATTCTGCTCTAAGGTTATGTCAACCAAACATTTCTCACCCAAAACAGGCTTGAACTTCACTCCATACCTTTCCAACTTTGCTGCTGTATGTAATCTTTTCGTTGTTTCTTCTGACTTGCTTTTGCTGTTGGCTATTGGCTCATGTTTTATTAGAGCTAGTCTACATAAATCGATGAAATGTTTAATTTTTATGCCTTCGTGCGAGAAACTGAGTTTAAAGAAAGTACAAGAAAGAGTGGTGAAGGAAGGATATGTCTCCACATTGGAAAAGGCTAAATGATATAATTCCTCAAGCAAAAAATACGGAAGCTGATTTTCGAGTAATCGTAAGTCTCGTTTTATACCTCTAAGCCATACCTCCTCTAGCAAAAAGTCACTTCTATCATTATGGTCATACCTCAAGAAGAGCTCGAAGATGAATACAGCATCAAACAAAATCATTTCTTCAAACATTTCACTCGAAACATTGGAGGGCCGAGAATAATCACCGCGGATTCGTTCCTCGTTGTTTTTGATAAAGTTCCTGATATCATTCAGTTGATCCAGGGTGATTCGTTGTTTAAAACTTCCCATATATCTTGTCTTATGATTTTCCATGCAAGTCAACTCTTGTTTGCCGCGGTGATAAGGGCCAATTGCGATTATTTGAGGAGTGTAGGCTTCCTCATTTAATTTTCGAAGACTGCCAGGCACCACGAGAATACAAGGCTTTCGATTCATCTCAGTATCAATCACAACTTCAAGTTCACTAGTAGAAGCACCTCCTAAGTTGCTCGACATCAAGTTAGCTCTTCTGCTGGCCAAATCATCAACTTTCTAATCAATAAAATACTGAATCACTTTCAGAACAAAATCATTATTTTCCTTTTTTCTTTTTTTTCTTTCCTAATGAATTCTTTTTGAATTTTCTTTGTCCTTGAGTAATAAACCAAATATTTCTAACATCCAATCTCATAACGAAAATTAATTCAAAAGGATCAACAATAGTGTCTTACCATAGAGAACTAGAAAGTAAAAGTCTTGTCATATAGAAAGTTTGAATTAAACTAGTCAAACAAAGCCAGAAAAGAATCTGAAATATTTATGCCGGAACCGGAAAGAAAAACGTGTATATAGTTGAGTTGAGTATGAATTCTCCTTCTGTTATCTTGTGTTGTCTCTTAACTCTTACACATACTTGTAACTCTAAATTAAATTAATCCTTTAATTACCATAAAGAAAAACGTGTATAGTTGAGATGTGGCTAAAGATCTGGATCAATAGCTAGATTTTTTACCCTAGATCTGACATTTTTCGGTTAGATCCATAAAGAAAACCGTGTATAGTTGGGTTGAAAATGTCAGATCGGTGCACGATCGGTCAAATCTAGTCGGTCGTGCGCTATTACGGTAACTTTCGACCGATGGTGGTGGCCAATTGCCAGCATTAATCGGTGGGTGGAGATGTTTTTGTTAATTTTCAATATTTTATTATAAGGGGTGTTTAGCTAAATTAACAAGCCTATGTGATGTTTTTGTTAATTCAAATCATATCTTCGTAATAACAATCAAACTTAACTTATTTAAAAATACTACTTAAAATAATAAAACAAACACAGCCTTGTTTTTATTATTATTAACGGGAGTTATTGAAACATGTTGTATATTAAACTCCAAAACATGTATAATTATAATTGTTTCTGTTTGTGCCTTGTTAATTTGTTAATCCCTCCATCTAAAGAATCAAAATCCTGCTTAATGTCAATAAAACAGATTAACCCCCAAAAAATATAAAATTATGTAAGCCTTCAAAAATTTGCAAATTAAAGCCAATAATCTTTCTAAAAGCTATAGGGAACATCTATCAACTTAACTAATTTAGAGAAGATTGTTTCGGTGAGAATCAAACATCCATATATATGAGAACCCCACAGTTTTTTTGGGAGAATGAAAGGTAGGTTTCATTAATCTATGCATAAAGAAGAAAAGTGTTATGAAATTGAAGAACAAATGATTTTGTACTCTGGTAATGCAAGCTGCAACAGAAACTTCTTACGGCTTGGCTTGAGGGAGGAGGAGGATGTTACGGAATTGAGTACAGAAGATAAAGGAGTCACAGCAAGCTCAAAATATGTCAAAAATAAATATGGAATAAAGAAGCAGATCTTGAAGTCTTAGGGTGCGTTTGGTTTAATATTCCAATCTATATTCTCAATCCTATTCCCAAAATATTTGTTTATTTAATTATATAGGAAATATTAGTATATTTTTTTAAGTAATTTTAGACCCTTTAAGTTTATTAATTTCATTAAATATCCCCAGAAAAAAAAGTTTAAAAATTAACAAAAACACCCCCACCCATCCATAGTTGCCAGATTCCGGCAACCACTATCGATGGTAGTCGAAATCTATCACAATGGCCTACAAACGATCAGAACTAGCCGGTAATTCATCGATCTGGCCTTTTCCGACTAGATCCACAATGGATCTGGCCGGAAAATGCCATATCGACGCCCTATCGATCAGATCCGATTGGTCTGCATTGTAATGTCATTTCACGACCGATTCCACTTAGAGGGCCGAAATCAAATCGACAAGTGGGTGGGTGGGAGTGTTTTTGTTATTTTACAACATTTTTATATATTGGGGTGTTTAGTTAAATTAGTTAACCTATAGGGTTTTTTGTTAATTTTTAAATTTTACCTTATAATACTTACCTTATTTAACTGCTCAATATTATTCCCAAACCCTATTCAAAATAACAAAACAAACAAAACTTAATTTTATGGAATTGGTTCATCAAACTATCAAAGTACGTTAGGTACTTAACGTCTGTTACAAGTCTGTTAAATAGATGGTTCTTTGTTAACAGAAGTTCAAGTCCCGTTAGTTCACTTAAGCCAAACGGAGCCGTTTTATTATACAGTAGTAAATTTGTGAGCCGATCATTTTGTGTTTCTTAACTTTCTATTATTGTGTTTTACTGACCTATCAAGTCACACGAATTGCCAGTGTGGACTGATTTTGAGTATAAAAACAAGTCATCAAGCTGAATGTTAGTAAAAATTTCAGTTCTGGAAAATTCTGTTTTCTCCCAAACTTTCTGTTTGTTTCTCTGGAATGTTTATTACTTCTGGAATTTTCTTTGTCCGATCCTAGGATTCTTACAAGAAGACTCCTTCCAAAAAGCATTTTAGCTAAAAAGAGCCTTATTGATTAAGGATTTGTAAAAGAAGAAGAATGCTTGAATAAGGTTACAGACATGATTTGTCCCTCTTCTCCTTAATTCCCATTCTATTTCACTCTTTTAAAAACAACAATATCCTCTACCTCACTTCACATAAATATTCAAATTGACCAGAGAAATAATCTATATGCAAATAAAGTAATTATGGAAGAACGAACATTTATATATAAAGTAGTAAATGACCTGAGCTTTTTGGCCGGCGAAGAAATATTTTGTATTGCTGAGTAGAGAGCAAGATCTTCTCTTGTTGCTTCCCCGAACGCCGCCCAAATAGGTTACGTAATTATGAACTCACTCTTGTGTTCTCTCTTAATCACTCTTGCACACACTTATAACCATAGATATAGTCAGAGAAATCCTAAATCAATCATTGAAATGGCCAAAACTTTCTCCACCGACCCACGTGATGAGAAATAAGGAAAATTTAAGTCATAGCATATGGACCCAACACACTTTTAAGTTTTTTGTCAGCTTCGTAAAAGACTTGATGAATGGATGGGGCTCTGGAGACTTCAGAAATACAGGACATGTGTGCATTTTACCTTGGCAGCTTTTGAAAATAGGCTTGCAAAATGGTTAATGTTAGGGCCAAAAATCGTCTTTGGTCCGAATAGGAAAACGGGCTCGACACTGAAGAAGAAGTCAGGCCCAATCCTGATATGACCCAACCAGATTAGGCCCATTCGATACAAGATATAGCCAGCCCAAACCACGTGGGCACGAGCCTCCTAATCCTAGTCATTTCCTAGGTCCATGGGCGAATCCAGAGCCCACAACCCCCTCAGAATACTTTCCTACTCCTGATCAATCTCTCATTCAAGGTCACCTTTCTATTCCTGATCACTTTCTTACTCGGAGTTACTCTCCTAATCAGAATCATCTTCCTATCCAGACACTAGTAAGACAGCTTACCACGGCCCTAATTCTTCTAGAGTTTGCATCATAGTCATACTAGGACTTCTACTTCTACTAGGATTGGGAGACCAGACGACCACTATATAAGCAGAGGCCAGCCCTCTCACAAAGGACAGATGACATTACACCTTCACACTGAAAGCTCTGACTTGAGAGCTCCACATCACCGCCGTAGTCACACTCCCCGACTAGACTTCCGGTAACCTCTACTCCCTAACCCTCACTATATTAGCCTCTCACCTTGCCGACTTGAGCGGAGTGCCTACGCAAACACCACCCCAAGAGCTTTCCCTGCCTGCTTCACGCGTGTGTTTCTCTACGTGTGTAGGTGCAGCGGATCGCTAGTGGCCTCAACCTCATGGGATCAAACCCCCCTTCCATACAGGTAGATTTTTACGTCTACAGTTTAGCGCCCACCGTGGGGCCTCTAGCAATCATTCTGCTTGACGAACCTTGCTACGTGGAGGAATATTCCATGGCTGACAATCCCGACAACGTTAACTCTGGCCTCGAGGCCAGACTGGAGGCTTTGACCGCTCTCATGCAACAAAACTCGGACAAGGTGGCTGTGCTGGAAGCCAAAAATGCATCCATTAGGGCTGAAAACCGGTCTCTAAAGGAGAAAGTAAGTCAATTCTATGATCTCGAGTTTTTGCCCAACCAAGTACCCCCCAATCGGTTCCGCGCCCTTATCCCATCCGGCCAACCTCTCTCCACACCAAAGCATCGCCCCTCGGCCTCCGGTAAAGGGCCCTGTCAGTTAAGCGCACTAGTACTCGACGACTCCGTTTTGACTAATGGGGACAAAGATATGCCAACAGAACACCATCCAGCTAATACATCCCAGTGACCAAGACGATCCAGTAACAGAGAGCCCGCATCTGCAAGACCAGCCCATCCTTACCGTCCCGCTCCACCTCCAATCAACAACCCAAACACAAACCCCATTCGGCTCGGCTCACCCTCGCGGGTTGAACGGCCAAACCAAACCAACTCTAGCACTCGAGCTCATCCATCCTAATAGACTGAACGACTACCAAACGACTCCTCCGACCATTCATGTAGGGCGGAATAATAGAACAGTGACAATGGGAGTCATCCAACTGGAAGGGATCAACGAAGATCCATGCTACCAAGGAATGCACGACGGAATGATTTATCAGACTGCCCCCCGAGGGATGACCCAACGGAAGGTGTCGAGAACAAATGCAGTAGCAGACCTAGTAAGACGGGATGATCTAGTAGTATCTCCCTCTCCTATGGAACAAGTACTGGCCAAGAGGCTAGCCGATGTCGAGGCAGTGATGAGACGCATTCCAGGAATGTCGGTCCCAACCAAGAAGAGCAGACCCCATTGTTACGCCAATTCACTCTTTGTGGATGAGATCGCCCTGGCTGACATGCCCTAGAAATTCACCATTCCCAACATGAAACCCTATGACGGCACAACCGACCCAAATGATCACATAGCCTCGTACAAGTAGCGGATGTTCACTATCTCAATACCCCGAGCGTTGAGGGAAGCCTGCATGTGCAAGAGTTTTGGTTCAAGCTTATCCGGTCCAGCACTCCAGTGGTACACAAATCTCCCGAATGGTTCCATCGACTCATTCGCTCAACTCACCGACACCTTTGTGGAGCAGTTCGCCAGCAGCAAGAAACTCGAGAAGCTGTCGGCTGATTTATACAGAGTATACCAGAGGAGGGAGAGCCACTGAGAGAGTATGTCAACAGATTCAACAAAGAGAAGATTTTCATCCCTTCTTGTAACCCTGAGACAGCCGTAGACGCCTTCAAAAAAGGTCTCCTCCCAGATGGTGAACTATACAAAAACTGACGAAGCTAGGTTGCACCACGATGGAAGACACCTTGGCCAGAGCAACGATTCAAATAAGGTGGGAGGAAGATGAGATGAATCAGGCAATTTACGCCAGGTATGACTGAATGCGAACGACAGGAGGCCAGAGCTCAGATCAATTGTAGGCTCTACAAGGTCACCAAAGAAAAAAGGAAGGGCGCCTACAAACTCCAGACCCCCGATGGCAAAGACATCAACAATAGTTGGAATGTCATTCACCTCAAACGCTACTATTTCTAGGTGAACCTTGTCTTCTTTTCGTTTTTCATTTTTTCATTTAAAAAAAAAAAAAAATGAATAGGCCTATCCACCTCCTTTTAGACAGTTGGCCTCATGGCCAAATATTTAATGAAGTGCTATTCAGAAGTTTTCGTCTCCAAATCTACCCCGGTCGATGAATTACTTACACTTCAAATCGGCCCTGCCCGATGAACGTACTGACACCTTCAAATCGGCCTTGCCCGATAAACGTACGGACACCTTCAAATCGGCTTGCCAAATAAACGTACGGATACCTTCAAATCGGCCCTGCCCGATGAACGTACGGATACCTTCAAATCGGCCTTGCCCGATAAACATACGGACACTTTCAAATCGGCCTTGCCCGATAAAAGTACGGACACCTTCAAATTGGCCTTGCTCGATGAACGTACGGACACCTTCAAATCGGCCTTGCTCGATGAACGTACGGACACCTTCAAATCGACCTTGCCCGATGAACGTACGGACACTTTCAAATCGGCCTTGCCCGATAAACATACGGACACCTTCAAATCAGCCTTGCCCGATAAACGTGCTGACACCTTCAAATCGGCCTTGCCCGATAAATGTACTGACACCTTCAAATAAGTCTTGCCTAATAAACGTACGGACATCTTCAAATCGGCCTTGCCCGATAAACGTACGGACACCTTCAAATCGGCCCTGCACAATGAACGTACGGACACCTTCAAATCGCCCCGCCCGATGAACGTACTGACACCTTCAAATCGGCCCTGCCCGATGAACGATCGACACCTTCAAATCGGCCCCGTCCCCGACTGCGAACGCATACGACACTTGCCCGATCAAGGTACGGACACCTTCAAATCGGCCTTACTCGACTTCAATCCGCGATTTACGAACACCTTCAAATCGGCCTTCAAAGCGTTGCCCGATACACGCATGCACACCTTCAAATCGCCCCCGCCCGATCCCGATGAATACACGACATTCAATTCAAATCGGCCCTACCCTGCATGAACGTACGGATACCTTCAAATCGGCTTTAGTTCCCATTTGATCAACGTCACTGACACCTTCAATCGACCTCCCGCCGATTCACGATGACACCTTCGGCCTAGCCCGATCAATGACGATACCTTCTTGACCTTGCTCACGGATTTAGACCATCGGATCGACCCTGCTCGATCCACGGATTTACACCTTCGAATTGACCCTGCTCAATCCATGGATCTACACCTTCGAATTGACCCTGCTCAATCCATGGATCTACACCTTCGAATCGACCCTACCCGATCCACGGATTTACACCTTCGGATCGACCCTGCCCGATCCACAGATTTACACCTTCGGATTGACCCTGCTCGATCCACGGATCACACCTTGATACATCCATGAATTTATACCCTTATCGACCCCGCTCAACAGATTTACACTTTGGATTGACCCGATCGACCGACCACCAACTCCACCATCACTCCCCAAGAACCAAGTATTGGACCTCCACTCTACCCGACGGACCAACTCAACTCTACCATCACTCCCCAAAAACCAAGTATTGGACCTCCACTCTACCCGACGGACCGACTCAACTCTACCATCACTCCCCAAGAACCAAGTATTGGTCCTCCACTCTACCCGACGGACCGACTCAACTCTACCATTACTCCCTAAGAACCAAGTATTGGTCCTCCACTCTACCCGACGGACCGACTCCACTCCACCATTACTCCCCAAGAACCAAGTATTAGACCCCCACTCTACCCGACGGACCGACTCCACTCCATCCTCACTTCCCAAGAACCATGTATTGGATGTCCACTCTACCGGACCGACCAACCGACTCAACTCCATCCTCCCCAAGAACCATGTATTAGATGTCCACTCTACCCGATCGACCGACCGACCGACTCAACTCCACCATCAGTCCCCAAGAACCAAGTATTGGATGTCCACTCTACCCGACCGACCGACTCAACTCCACCATCACTCCCCAGGAACGAAGTATTGGATCTCCACTCCACCCGACCGACCGACCGACCGACCGACTCAACTCCACCATCCTACCTCCCCAGGAACGAAGTATTGGATCACCACTCCACTCGACCGACCGACCGACCGACTTAACTTCATCCTCCCCAGGAATCAAGTATTAGATCACCACTCTCCCTATGCCACCGACCGACCGACCAACCTGGTCTTTTCAAACTTTGACTATCACCACTCACCCCGCCCCCTGCCACCGATCAACACATAGACTTAACCTGTCTAAAAGATTCAATCGCCCTTCCTACCCAACCGAGCCAGCACATTGCAACAGGTCAGCTCCCGCAACGAAGCTTACACTCCCATGCTTCACGTCCAGGAGATTCTCCAAATCTGGGCGATTGGCTAGGAGCAGTCTCGCACTTGTTCATCCTCGAGGTGATCAAGCCAATAGGTCTCGTCCATTCAGTCTTCCATAGCGGACGAGTGGGCAGCCATGGGTCAAATGTTTACGCATTTTGTTTGGCCCTTTGGCATCTAGTAAAAAGCGTCGTGGAGTCACAAGCGTAAGTCTTACGGTCCAACAAGCCGACCGAGCCGATTCCATCCCACTCGATCACCCGAGTACCCCAACCGAATGAACCTTTAATTTAACATCATCTCCAACTCATTCGACCCGACATACCGAGCGGATACCCCTATCATGGGATTTTAGTTCACTTATCCAGTCGGCAGGACACATCGAACAAGCACGTGAGCCCTAGAAGTCTCGTTATCTCAGTCCCTTCGACCCTTCACACCGATCAGGCACACCCTCTTAGGGTGATTGCACATTTTGGATCAGCTTTGATACGAAGCGACCCTTAATTACGAATCACCTATATCAAACTCGTCGCTATGCCGACAATCGGCCATCCCAGAAGGGAGACCGAGTGCCCATCGATCGCCTTCCTACTCGACTTAAGAAACTCTTAACTCGAGAGTGGGGGCCAAACTGTTAGGGCCAAATATCGTCTTTGGCCCGAATAGGAAAACGGGCTCGACACTGAAGAAGAAGTCAGGCCCAATCCCGATATGACCCAACCAGATTAGGCCCATTCGATACAAGATATAGCCAGCCCAAACCACGTGGGCACGAGCCTCCTAATCCCTAGTCCATTTCCTAGGTCCATGGGCAAATCCAGAGCCCACAACCCCCTCAGAATACTTTCCTACTCCTGATCAATCTCTCATTCAAGTTCACCTTCCTATTCCTGATCACTTTCCTACTCGAAGTTACTCTCCTAATCAGAATCACCTTCCTATCCAGACACTGGTAAGACAGCTTACCACGACCCTAATTCTTCGAGGGTTTGCATCATAGTCATACTAGGACTCCTACTTCTACCAGGATTGGGAGACCAGACGACCACTATATAAGCAGAGGCCAACCCTCTCACAAAGGACAGATGACATTACACCTTCACACTGAAAGCTCTGACTTGAGAGCTCCACATCACCGCCATAGTCACAGTCCCCGACTAGACTTCCGGTAACCTCTACTCCCTAACCCTCACTATATTAGCCTCTCTCAGCCTTGCTGACTTGAGCGTCGGAGTGCCTACGGCAAACACCACCCTGGTGTTTCCCTGTTCGCTTCACGCGTGTTTCTCGTGTCAGTGTGCAGTGGATCGCTAGTGGCCTCAACCTCACGGGATCAAACCCCCATTCCGTACAGGTAGATTTTTACGGCTACAGTTAATAGAGCCAATTGTGTTGGCTGTATTTGATTGGTTAACTCTTAATACATCTAGCTACCAAATCCTTTGAAAATATGCGCAGTTAGAAAATGGGAGAAGCATGAAAATACAATGCTAAACCCTAATAATCTGATTTTACCCCTTTAGTCCCTCTTAGTTTATGTTTCTTACAATTAATTTATAACATGTTATCACCAGGAGAACTTTCTAACTACTTTAACTTCATATTTTATCACACACAACCTTTTTTAACAAGTTTATCATGGTTGTCAATAAATTAGATTTTTCATATCAAAAGATACAGTTAACTTTATATTATCTCTTTATTATATTATGAATGAATATTATCTAAAAGATCAAATATTTCAAATATTGCAAGTCTCTATATAATTTAACACATTCGGGTAGAAAGATGAACATGCCTATCTCCTATGTAAAAAACAAGTTAGTAGTTACACAATAAATTTAAAAAATACTAAAAGAAAAAATAATATAGCTTCAACTCAAAACAAGCCAAAATCTAACATAATTCATATACATTATAAACCTCCACACTTTTGTTCATGAAGAATGAAGGTGGATTTCGTTAATATATTTTCTATAACATATGTAAGTACTGCGTATAGAAGAGAAGGGACCTTCTAAAGATTTTTAACTTAGGAGGTTCTTTTTGTAATAAAAACTTAAGAAGAAGGGCCTAAAAATTGGCAGGGTAGGATTTAAGGAGGGAGTGAGTGACGTGAGCTTAAAAAACAGAGATGACGTAGGCCAGGTGACGAATCAAAGAGGACCCTTTGGGTAATATTTTTAATCCAGGAGAGATTTCTGAGATAAAAATCGAGAATAGGGCGTTGATTGTGACAGGATCATGAAGGATAAGATTAAAGGGAAAATACGTGGGGTTATCTGTAAAAGAACTTTGTAAGTACTTTAACTTATTATTTTATTAAATATCACCATATTTATAAGTATGTCATGTAGTTGTGAATAAATTTGATTTCCCATATGAGAAGATAAAAGTTACTTTGTATTGCTTTTTTTTTTTTAAATTATTATGTTATTAATAATTTATAGAAGACCAAAAGATGTCAAAAATCAAATATTTTAGGTCTACAATTTAAGACATTCGACTATAAAGATGAATATGCTTATCTCCTATTAAACAAAAACAAATTACACAATAAATTCAAAAGATAATAAAGTTAAGCTCAAAACAAGTTGAAATCTAACATAATTCATATACAACATTATAAACCCCTGCACTTTTGTTTATGAAGCATGAAGGTGGATTTCAAGAATATATATTCTATGACATATGTAAGATTTTTGAACTTAGGGTTTTTCGAAAAATAAAAGCTTAAGAAGAAGGCCCTATCACAAATTGCCAGGGCAGGATTTAGGATGGGAGTGAGTGACGTGAGCTTAAAGAAGAGAGATGACGGATTAGAGAGGGTCCTATCTGTAATATTTTTAATCTAAAAGAGGTTTACTGAAATACAAAATTGAGACCTGGAAGGTGTGAACAAACAATGGAGATTGCTGGCTCGGATACTAGATTAATGGATTTACTTTCTTACCCTGCTCAATTTAGAGTCGGGTTTATTCTATTTATAATAAACTTGATTAATAATAAGGAACGATTAATTAGTATTATATATATATATATATATATATATATATAGAGTAATTGTCTGTTTCTATCCAAAGTTGTTAGAATGGCTTAATCATGGCCCGGGGAAACATGTTTTAAATTATTTTAAGAGTAAACCGCATATTCCCATCCAAGGTTTGACAAAATCCTAAGTTGGTACCCCAAGTTTCATTTATTCTAGATTCCTACCCTTAAAATAACATTGTTAAGATTTTTTAGGGTAGTGAGGGTGTAATTATCATAATGCCCTTAACCCTAAATTAATAAATTATGTTTTAACCCCTAAATTACTAAAATTATAAAATTAACCATCTTATTTTGAAATTACTTCAATTACACCCTCAGTGATTGCGCACCGTTTCGGTTTTCACCGGATCTGGGCTATTTCCGATGGCGGCAAAACCCTTGGTCACCTCCATCACCTTCCCCATCGTCTGTCATCCAAAACCCCTCTGGCCCGGTTCCCACTCTCAGGGCCCTCCAATCGCCGGAGTCGTCAAGCTTAGGTTTTCGTCATTCTTCTCTAGATTCCAATCGATTCTGGCGACGAAAATCTAATTCAACACCACCACTGCAACCAAAGTCTCCTAATCTACAAAACCCCTATGTCCCAGCAACCGTTTAGTGGCCATTCGCAAGTGGAGACCAACGAAAAGAAGTCGCATGTGGCACCGTTATGGTCGGCGATCAAGCAGTGATTGTCAAGGGTAAGATTTTATAAAGGGGAGGACAACGGTTCAAATGGTGGTGACAAGGGTGATTTTGGGTGGAAGAATCGCTAGAAAAGGGCGAAAAACATCGATGGTCAGGTTGGCTAACGTGCGCCAGAGCTTTGTTAAGGGCGGCGATCTGCTAAGGTGCGCCTCCTCTGTGAAATGACCAATTTATCTCTAAGCTAGTATATCTAATAATTTTCCGTTACTTTAAGGGTGAGAATCTAGAATAAATGAAACTTAGGATACCAAATTGAGATTTTGTCAAACCTTGGGTGGGAATATGTTGTTTACTCTTATTTTAATTATGATGTTTACAATAGCGAGGGTGTTTGGGTTACTATTTCTATCAGTATTTGGAATACAATTTTTGAAATGAGTAATGCTATGGGTACTCACGGATCTTATTAACTATTTTACTAATCTTTGTTAAAATTATATATGGTACCCATACTATGTTTATGATACCCATAGTTTATTTTATATTTATAAAGGTTAGTAAGATGGTTAGTATACTAGTAAATATGCATTATATTATTGTTTTGAAATATGTATTTGTTTTATTACTTAAAAAGTTGTATTCAATAAATAGTTAAATACCATTCCTGCCATATATGCGTTATGTTGGTGGGGTCCACATCTGCAATTTTTTTTTTAACTTCTTTCTTCCTCTTTATTTCTTCGGTCTCTCTCCCTTAACGACCGTGACAAGTATCTCTTCCACCGGCCATCTGCCCTTCTTTCTTCTTTATTTCTTTCATCTTCTTTCTTTATTTCTTCAGTCCCTCTTCTTCCAGACACCAACCACCGCTACAATGAGCAAATAAATATATTTTGATGGCCAAAACGGGACAAAAGATGACGAAAATGGAGAGGGATTGTGTTAACCGTAATAAGGTATTATAGACGGTATGACGACTGTACGGGATAACATAACAACTGAATTGTGGGCAGCACATATGACCATGTCGTAATTGTTAATGGAATATATATGTACAAATGATTCTAAAAGTTGATAATTAGTAGTTTTGTCATATATGTATGAATGCGGTGTTTTTAAATAGTTAGATTAGTACTTAAAATTAATATGGGTTTTTTTTTTTAATATTTAGTAGTTACGAAATTACCAATTAAATGTTTAATATTATTAAAATGTAAATTGATAAGTTTTAGGTTATAATAATAAATTATTTTAACAAAATGCAACAAAATATTATTTTAATAAATCATTTATAAAAAAATATACTAAATAAATATTCAACAATTTATTCAACACAAATAATAAGGTAAAAATACTCTACCAAACACATTTTATTCAAATTTTATTCTCGTAATAATAACTCAACTCAATTTCCCAATACTATTTAAAAAATCATATTCAAAATAACAAAACAAACACACCCTTGTTAATACTGGGTTTTACAATTTTTTTTTTTTTTAAAGTATGGACGGGCGTCCATTCCTAATGGACGGGCGTCCATTCCTAATGGACGTTTGTCCAAACGTAAGGGACGGCCGCCCAAAATTTATGGACGGCCATCCTCAAAGTTTTTTTTTTTTATTTTCATAGTTTTTTTTTCATATTTTGGTTAAGGACGGGCATCCCTTATTTGCGGGTGCCTGTCCAAAATAAAGGGACAGTCGTCCATAACGGATGAACGGTCGTCCCTAATGTTTATAAAATTTGTTTATTGTATTTTAATTATGGACGGGCGTCCTTTAAATGGGGACGCCCGTCCATGGCATATGAACCCTCGTCCATATAATATGAACGGGAGTCCATATGAGTGAACGGCTGTCCATATTTGATGGACGACCGTTCACTAGAAAAATATTTATAAAAAAATCAGGCGTTTGACTGCTGGTGTAAATCACGCGTACATGTAGGCCAATACACATTTTCGATGTAAAATATTCGGTATCCGTAGCTTTGTTGTAATAAGTATATCACTATTAATTAGATATGGCTACACACCCAAACTTCATTTATTTATGCCGTTTTCAATCACTATTAAGTTTTTATTTGTTATTCTTCATATTCTTATCAGTGAGATAATTAAACATATATATATCATCTCCACAACAAAATTGCATACTAAATTTCATTGTCTCATTTTTAAAATTAAAAAATTATTTATAATAACTCTACATTTGCCCTCATGTGGAAGTTAGAAAACCATGATCTATATTACTAACAAACAAAGTTTGGGTTGGTAGCCATATCTAAATCATAATAAATATGGTTAAGAAGTGGCTGGTAGCCATATCTCATTGACACTAACTATTTCTCTTTAAGATTATTAAGAAGTGGTTGGCTTGGTTGGTATTCATCACTGTCAATCATAATAAATATGGTTCAAGTTATTTGGGGATGAGAGAATTGGCACTTGAATTATTCCATTAATTGTGATGTTATGTGTGAAAATGTATATTTGTCCACTGACATAGAGTTATGTCCGGTGAAATTCAACCATTGGAAAATCCATTATATGCATCAAATGATTAATAATTCCTTCTAAAATAGTCAAGTCGATAAGAAAATCCATTCGTTTCAAGATAATGGATGATGATGAGATAATCGTTAATTCATTACATATGCATCAAATATGTAAGCACTGCATGAGAAGAGAAGGGTAAAGTTCCTTGTAAAAGGGTTTTAAACTAAAAAGGGAAGGGTTTTTGCGAAACAAAAGGCTAAGAACAATTAATTGCTCCATTCGAAAAGACCTATCTTAAATTCCCAGGGCATGATTTAGGTAGAGATTGAGTGATGTGAGAGGGAAAAAGAGCAATTACGTTGCCCATGTGACAAAACAGAGATGTTTACATACTAAATTTATTTGTCTTGGTTTTTTTTTTTTAAATATTTACGTCTTTAGTAATATATATTAGAATTTTAAATAAAGAGAATTATATTATCAACTTTTATAATAACTATAAATTTTGCCCTTTTGTTGAAGTTAGGAAACCACCTATTTCCTTGTGGTTGGATGATAAACTCTTTAGCCACTAAGGTTAATTATACTTAAGTAGGGACGTAGTCAGAATTTTTAGTAAGTGGGTACAAAACATTTAGGTTGATAAATTTACAGTAAAATTTTATAGGGTCAAAATTGTATATATTATAAAATATAAAACCTTTTTTTATTTTTTTTTCAAAGTTTGAGTGGGTTCAATATGGATTTAAGTGGGTCAAAATTGTAAATATTATAAAACATAAAGCCTTTTTTTGTTTTTTTTTCAAAGTTTGAGTGGGTTCAATTGAACCCATATGTGACAGTGTGGCTATGTCTCTGTATCCAGAGGTACTGTGTTCGAGTCGCGAGAGGCAATTACTGGGTTTATCCCAAAAAAAAAAGAAGTTAGGAAACCCTAATATATATTACTAACAGACAATGTTTGGGTTGGTAACCATATGTATCTAATTGGTAACCATAATTCCAATGGGGTCAAGTGATACTTTGGCTACGCCCCTGAATTCAACATCTTTTTTGTGTCGATAAGAAATTACCTTTTGTTCAAGATAATAGATAATGAAGATACAACTATTAAAAATAATATGAAATGTACAAACTCCTAATCAAATTGATTCGGTATAAAGTGAATTGATGAATTTGTATACAAAATCAACTCAATAAATTCTAATTAATATAGATAAATTATGTAGCAATAAAAGAGTTATACTACATCAATTTGTATACAAGAGTTTGTACATGTAGTACCACTCAATCACTAATCATTACGCATATCAAATTATTAATAATATGATGCTCTACAATACAGTGGTCTCAAAAACTAGATTGACATGTCCAACTACTTGAATTCATTTATCCCTAATCTATGTTACCTGTCTATGGTAAATGTCTCATAATTTTTTTTTTTTTTTTTTTCGGGTAAGTAAGTTTTACATCCAAAACAAAACAGTTACAAAGTAACACAATCGGCCGAGCCAAAAGAAGTCCAAAAGGCGAACAAAACATAGGCATAAACGCCTTAGCAAGAGAGCACGCAGGCTCAGAAGCAAAAGGATCACGCAAGCTCAAACAAAGGCATAGACACTCAGAAAAGTGTACACAGGCTCAAAAACTCACAAATGCCTAGAAAGAGCATGCAAACTTAGAAAAAAAGGTACATAGGCCCAAAAACAAGCAAGCAGGCTTAACAAAGGGAAAAAGGTAGCTAGGATCTCTGCCCTTTCTTCTTACTCTTCTTACCTTGGATGTCAACTAATTCGGAGGGCGAGGGGATTGGGATTGGAGCATGGGCCATTCTATTTCAAAGTGGAGATCCATCTTGACGCTTTGGCTTTGGAGGAAGGAAATGGAAACACCATTTGGGGCCGGGCTTGGATAAAGCCGCACAACATTCGTGATTACAAGGGGTGGGGCAATAAGAACCAAGGCCAACAACCTTTCTCAATCGTCTGTGAAAGAGTCATCGCTCGAATGATCCTTCGCTGCCCTTTTTAGGGCTTTGGAGGGCAAAAGGTCATGAGCCTCGATTATTGGATCACTCATTGGGTAAACATCCTTCGGGTCCGAAGTCAAGGCAGTCTCTATCAGAAGGTTCTTCGGGAGCTTGGTGCTCATGAGAGGGATCTCTAAGGCCGTGGAAAGGCTCGGATGAGGAACACTTGAAAGAGCCTCCTTAGGGGCCTTAAGAGGCTTAGGAGCCACCTTTGGCAGGTGTTCAACATGGCCAAACTAACATCATTTTAGACACCGCCTTGGCTTCCATTCATACTCGACATCAACTAGGATTGATTTGCTCTCATTCTTGAAAGTAAACCAATACAAGATAGGCTTGGCAGCATCAATCTCCACAGACACCTAGACATAATCAAGCCGGATGAACTCATAGGTCAATTGGTCACATAATAATAGGCGAACAACTACACTAGACACATAGCCTAAGCCCTCGTGCATCCATGAGCAATAGACAATCTTGACAATTAGATCCAGAGGACTTTAGTGAACTGGGAAGATCCAGGAGATTCATAGGGTTGCCATCGAAGGAGGATGATGTGTTTCCCGCCAAATATCCAAGGGCCATTCACTAAAACTGAACGGAGGGTAACTTCATCCTTGAAACGGAAGAAGAAATTGTTCCCTCCAAATAGGACTTGTAGAAGTCCATAAGTTATCCACACACATGTGGCAATGGACTTGATGGCATGGAAAGGTTTCTTGCATCCGGGAAAAAAAAAACCCTTAAGGCAAAGGTGCCATTGGGCTTGACCCTTCTTGATCAAATCAAACGGAAGCAAGATTTCCGAATTATACCCTTCCACATTGTAGTGAGAGTGGGGAAGTGTGAACGGGGACTTTGAGTTGGTGACCCATAATTTGTCGGCCCATGAAGAATTGGGCTGAGAAGGACTGCTCCGGGAGGGGGTAGTCGGTTGGTGTTGGCTTAGGAGGGGATTAGAGGTGGAAGGGTGCGATTTGGTTAGATAGGGCATTTAGTCGAACAGGTGGAGGGGGCGAGAAGAGGGTGATTTTTTAGTAAAAGGAGGGATGAAAAGGGGGTTGGAATGGTTTAAAGGGTGTATGAGGGAAGGTTGAGATCGGGGAAGGAGGTGGATGGGAGCATGAGGCAAAATCCGAGTAGCTAGAACAGACTGCCCGTAACAGGAGCGCGCGCGCACTAGGCACTTGGGCTAGCTAGGGAGTGACTGGGGCCTTTTCTCGAACATGTTGTGGGCACAATTTTGGACTCCAATTTTTGACAATCGGGAGGTCAGCACAGCCAAACAACATACTACCACAAATAACACCAAATGATGATTCAGGTGGTGTGTTAGATTGAGGTTGAAAGAACTTCAATCAATCGGATTTAGACCACAAATTTACCTAACTTTGCAAAGTGGCAAGAAGGAGATGGCCGGGAAAGGTGAGAGAAAACGGCAAGTGGGGGTATAGGTGTTCAAGAAGAGGTCGAGAGGAGTTCAACAGTGGTTTTGGAACTGCTTTTGGAGGTTGAAATCGGCCAAAAAAACCAAAAAAACGGACTACTTCAGGTGATGCTAATGTGAGTCAGATTCAGCTCACGTGAGCCCGCATACAGCCAAAAGGAATAGTGGCACATGTTAGCACGCTAACATGATCCATGCTCAAATGTAATAAAGAGAGAGAAAAATTCTCTCAATTTCCCGTGCCCAACCCAAATTGATCCTAATATCTCATAATTTGTTTTAGCTATGTTTTTGTAGATCTTTGATATTATTATTTCTGAGCTATTATTGCAAGTAATTGGTAATGATATTCTATTTTAAACCATTGAGTGAGAAAGAGATTTTGGTGTGTAGTAAAGCGTTAGGTGTAGAAAAGATTGCACTTGGTACTCGTGTGAATATATATATATATATATATATATATATAAGCACTACATGAGAAAAGAAGTTTCCTTCACCGGTTCGAGTGGTGCCCATGGCCAGCCTTCACCGCTAGATTTGCGAACCCAATTCATATGTAAGTACAACTTAGAGATCAGAGAAGGTTAATTCTAAAGATTTTTAAACTGTGAAGGGACTTCCTAACCAAAAGGTTAAAAAGAGGGACCTATGTTGAAGTTGCCATGGGGGAATTTAGGAACAGAGTGACGTGAGCGAGAAAAGGAGCCATGACGCAAACCATGTGACAGATCAGAGATAAGAAATGCCATATGTCCATAAGTTTGAGCCTTTTGTATTTATGCGTTATTTGGTGGACCACTTAGTCTTTGTAAGATTCCTGTGCAACGCGGTGTGGTTGGAAATCAATGGAAAAATAAATATAAAAAGTCAATCTTATTATATTCACTCTTTCATTTACATCATGTCATATCATTTTATATATAAATCTTTGTAAGATTTCTTTTTCAATTGTGTTTTCCATTGGAAATCACCCCCACTTGGAGTGTCAACTCTCCTTCATCTCTTTTTCAAAACCTCTCAAAAAGCATCTATGTTGCACTTCTTGATCGACGGTCAATGGTGGTTTAGGCGGCTAGTAGTGGCTTAGGTGAGTGGGAGTATTTTTATTAAAAATTAAACTTTTATGTGGCTGAGATGTTTTAGCAAAATCTCAAATATAGAGGGTCAAAAGAAATAATTCAAAAAATAATAATGAAAATAATTTATATTAATATTTAAAAAATAAGACAATTTAGTAATCTATATAACATACCCACCAATTTATTCCTCCTAACCAAACATATCAATATAACATACATATCAATTTATTCCAACCTAACTAAACATATTTCCCTAAACATTCACAGTAATGTTTATGTTTAAGATAATTTATCTTTCCATTAATATAATATTTTCAATAATACAGTATTCTCTTAATCAAACACACCATTAGGATTAATATCCTATTCTTTAATTATTTTAAAATTCCTTTTAATTATTTTCCTTATGAACCTAGACTTTACAAGGAGTTGAATTCACTCTTATATTATGATTTATCAAATACTTTATTACATTTATTAATATTATTATTATGATTGCTTTAATCCGGCACGCATGATTAACGAAGTCAAAGCCTACAGAATTTGCCCTGGGATTATAAAGGAAGAGAGTGAGTGACGTCAGTGGGAAATAGAGAGATGACGTAGGGCCATGTAAATTTGAATATTAAAATTTTTGTAAACTAACAAATAAATTTCAATTAAACATGGCTGCCAACCCAAACTGTCTAATTGGAATTTTATCACTTTCTTTTGGATATTGTGAACAAGTGTTTGAGTTGGTGCCACTATCCATCATTGTAAATATATTTTGGACAAGTCTATTGATACAAAAATTTACACCAACCAGATAGGTGTGATTGACCTCAAATATGCATGTGACTAAATGAAAAGTCATCAATGTTATACAAAAGTGCAATAAAATAAAGAACACACGCATTTTAAGTGGTTCGGCAAGTTAAGACTTAAGCCTACGTCAAGTGTTCTCTTATTACTTTGAGAGCTTACAAGAAAAAATGTAAAGTGCCTATGCAGAATTATAATCCAAGTCGTGAGTCTCTCGTGAAGTGGAAGGGCTTAGCGGATTGTGAAACTAGTTTGGAACCCGAGCATGCACTTTGGCAATTTGAGAGCAAGATTCAGGAGTTTCACGATGCAACTTTACGATGAGGGCATCATGCAATTAGGTGGGGGAGAATGTCACGTCCGGCCAAAGCTCAAATTTGTATGAGGCCCAATATTCAATTCGAGAGGCTTGACCTAGACTTGACCCAGAAGCATCAAGGAATATGTCAGAAAATAATTCTAGAAGCTTCCAGAATATTCCTCTCCTTTCAATCGAGTGAGCTTTCACTTCCTCACCGAAAAGGCAACAGAATAGGACTAGGATTCTATTGCTTGTACACTTAATCCTAGCCATCCATCTAAACGGATATGTACGAATCTGGACCGTCGGATCTACTTGTAAAATCCTATATAAAGCTAGCCAGGCTCTTTTTTTTTTTTTTTTATAGTAATATATTCAGTAATAATAGTAAGGTCGAGAAGGAAGGCTAAAAACAAGCAACAAACTAAACAAGCGCAAACGAAGCTTGCTCCTCTATAGAAGCTAATACCAGCCTTCACCCTCCACCCGAGATTGGACTCTTTCATTAGTTGCCGGACACAGAGCTAAGCTTTCTTACCTTGCTTGCTAACCCCTCTCTCATTGTTTGAGGGGATATTTATGCAAGTTTTTTTTTTTTTTTTTTTTTTTTTTTTTTTTTTAATAAAGGAAGGAGAGACAAATCCGAGATTGCGATCAGCTTTGGTATACAATCTCGTGATTTTAGCAATCGAGCGCTAAGATCGTCCTGCTAGCGATATTGATCTTATCCCTTCCAAGTATCAGAGATTGAAGCTTATCCTTGATCTGTCGAACAACTATTAAGATTGGTCGTTGTGACGAGCATTAGCTGGGTAGAGCTTACTCTGGATTGTGCTGAATCTGGATCGAGCATGTTCTGGGTCGCGTTGATTCTAGGTCAGACTATAGCTTTGCGAGCTTTTGAGATCTACGAGCGTTCTAGCAAAATCACACACAACAAAATCAATTGGCAATAAAAATATTGAATTAATTGTAATGTTATGTGTCAAAAATGTATATTTTGTTAGTAACTGACCAGATTCGCGCAACGGAAAAACATAATATTTAAAACGAATTGATCAATTACACGAACTAAGATCCGAGTACAGATTATAACGTTTTTATGCATAAATTGAAACGTAAAATAAAACTGTATAAAAAATAAATCCATACAAGGATTTAGTTCATACCGACGTTTGGAGGCTCTTCCGAATATCTCTGACTTCGGACATGAATACTATTCACCGACCACTGTTCACTGGATACTGTTCACCGATACTGTTCACGTGATTCTTTGCTAATCGATCCAATATAATATCGCACTCACGAAATTCCACACGAAGATAATCCGCATAACCCTTGATTATTTTGCTAAAACAATCAAGGGCTTCAAGAATCAAGAAAAAGAACAAGAATTTTTTTTTTCTTCACACAAGAGCATAACGAGAGAGAGAGAGAGAGAGAGAGAGAGAGAGAGAGAGTGGCTAGGGGTTTTTGATTATTGAATAATCTTTCTTTTGTTATAATTTTAAGTTGCACTTATATATATATATTTATATATATATATAGTGCAACAGTTAAAACCTTATTCCACTTAGGAATAGACATGGGCTCCAACCCTAATTCACCCTTGCAACCAAACACTCACTTTATGGTATTTTAATTAATTAATTATTATTATAATTAAAACAATTAATATATAATAATATATTAACATTTAATTAATAATAATAATTCATTTAAATATATATATAGATGTATTTAAATATAATCTTACTTATTTAATTTTAATATTAAAATTAAATACATGCAACAACCTTAGCAAATTTAATTGCACTGTGAGATTACCAAAATACCATTTCATCCTGAAAGACGAAAACACTCTTCTCACAAATTGATTATTAAATTATCTTCTAAGTGTGTGACTTGTAAACTTCTCATCATATCGACAGTGTGTAGTATCATGATTAACACCAATTAATCATCTCATTATACATAGACCAAGATTGGCCCTTAGCAAGGCATCATGGTCACCTGATAGATTTGGATTCAGTAAAACCGTAGCCTGTCAACGGTATGGTTACCGTGCAATCCAATCTTTTCATCATTCGTTATCTCATCAATACTGAGGTACATAAATAGTGCCAACCTCAAATATCCTCAACATGTTTGTATTTAGTTAATGAACCAATGACCTGAATAATAAATTAGATTAAACATTAACTCAATCCCACTGTAGCCACAGATTTAGTGTCATTGTCATTTACTGAATTATCCAGTAAGATAACTTCTCTCGTACCTAGGAGTAATGAATCCTTTGTCGATCCACCATAGTCTCGATACACTTCTCAATGTAGCCAATCACTACCGTATTGATAGCTCTGAATAGAACTACGTTGGGCTAGTATCAAACTACATCAATTGGTGCACAAGGCGCTCCGATGATCTCAACTCTAAGAATCACATGCACCACCATCCGTTAGAGGATTTATTTCATAGACATCGGGGTTACCATCCATATGGAATCCTCTGATGGCTCTGTCCAGTGTACTTGCCTCTAGCAAGCACTCATACGTTGCACCAGGTTGTCAGCAAACAACCTTGACAAGTGAGATCAATCACTGCCTTTCGACAGGGTCGTTCAACGCTATGATAATCTTATTGTATTATTTGTGTCTTTGGTCAAAATAATACTAGGGTTACGGACGTTTCTAGAAGGACCACCATATGTGATCATAGAGTTTTCACTATCAAGATTTGAAACACTTGATACCCTTATCACGGTTCTACCATCCTAAAGATATATATCATTACATAAAACTATGATTTACACGATATAGAAGAATATGTCTTTAATTGATGAATAAATATTTATTATAGAGTCAATCTTACAGTAATTGATTGGTTCTAGAGTACCTACTCTAACATATTTGTCTTAACTTCTCATGTTTGTGAGGATTAACAAGAGAAAAGGTAATTAAAATGTAAATTATTTAATCAATATAAATATGAAAAAAATAATTATCATAATCAACATTATGACTATATATATTAATAAATAATATATTTTTATTAATAATCAACAATATTTTTATTGTGACTATTTCAAAAATTGATAATAAATTCAAATGAAAAATTATTTGAAGAAATATTAACTCAATCGTGTATAATTAAGGAAAGGCATATATAATAACATTGATATTGATGTTATTATACAAACTCATTCAATATATTAAAACAAGTTTTTGAATAATTCAAATTTCCTATGTTCAATGTTTCCCCCTCTCAACATGTACGTTATGATAATCAATATGTTTTAAAAAGTTAAAGAATAATTGAAATGTTCAAATAAGTTTTAAGTAAAGAATTAAGTAAAGGAATAAGGAAAAGATGAGTAAAAGCAAATGGACCCAAACACACACAGTATTTTGTCTTTTACAGTTTACAAAGCTTGATGCAGGGGACTCGAGAGACTAACAGGAATACACGGCTTGGTGTCTTTACGGGAAGAGTGTGAGTGTCAATTTCCTTCCGATTTCAATAGAGATTCTTATTTTGTTTTCAATTACAGATGCGTTTCCATTAGTATACTATAAAACGACAAAGCAATCAGCACTGCATATAAAGTATACTATCTATTACAAATTAGATACTTCAAATCATTTGGTTAGGCAAGACTACTTGCAGGATAGAAAATACAGTTTGTGTCAAAGTAAGCAGCAGGAGTTTAATTGCGACAGCAGTTGCGGTGCCTCTCCAAAGATTGCTAAAATACACTCTTCTCCAAGTTGTCATGGTATGGTTCCAAGCACTTTCATAGTGCTCGTTCACATCACAACAAAGGTCATCGTAATAGGTATAACTTAAAGGAACCTGTCGGGACAGTTCATTAAACATGTCCGCTATTACAGAATTGTTGCCCATAAAATTCACAATAATTCCCTTCTCAACAAGCAAATCCACATCGTCCTCGGTGTTGATCAGAGAATCCATTATATTCATATATAAGTTTCGGAGGAATAATGACACAGCTCCAAGGCCATCGGATTTCTGATCAAACATTCCGTGTAGTCAGTTATTTCAATGGGTGGGATTTGCAGCTCAACTACAGTAGAAAAGGACATTGGTGATTTTATCTTTTGATATTGTATGTCAACCAAATATCTATTCCGACAAGGCTCAAACTTCAATCCTGAATTTTTCAACTTCAGTGCGTTGGGTAAAATATCCTCAGACGTTATTCGGAGTTTAAACTTGGGATACTCTGGAATTTCTACTAGAGCATATCTACACAAATCAGTGAAATGGTTAATTTTGATACTCCTACTTTGACAAGAAAGTGGTCTGTTGTGCGAGCGATTTTGTTCGAATAAAAAAACAGAAAGACTGGTTGAGGGAATCCTTTGGTCATCAGACACTTCATCTCTGCTGGCAGAAGTGAAGGCTAAGTTACATAAACCCCAAAGCAAAAAATATGGAAGCTGATTTTCGAGTAACAGCAAGTCCCGTCTTATAGCCCTTAGCCAAACCTCATTTAGCAAAAAATCATAACTGTCCCTATTCCCAAATCTCCAGAGGAGCTCAATGATGAAGACGGCATCAAGTATAATCATTTCTACAAACTCATCACTTGGAATGTCGAGGGGCTCAGCATATTGACGGCGGATTCTTTTTTTCCTTTTTTCTAACAAATTTCAGGATCTCCTTCTTTCTATCAGGAGAGTAGGGGATTCGTTGACCAAACGAGTTCATGTATCTCCTTTTATGATTTTCCATGTCAGCCAGCGCATTTTGGCCATGATGATAAGGGCCTATTGAAACTAACTGAGGAGTGTAAGCTTCTGGGTTTACTTCTCGTAGATTTCTAGGAACCTTGTGAATACAACACTCGGCGGCCTGGATATCAATTCTAACCTCATGTTCTTCCTCATCACAACTTGCTAAGTTGTTTGCCATCAAGTTACCTGTTGCCTAAACCAACCTTGAATGAATAATTTTTTTTTTAAAAATTTTTTACAGAAGTACACAATATCTAAACATCGAATTTTTCTTCTTTATTTTATTTTATTAATTAATTAATTATTATTAGTATTAGTATTAGTATTAGTATATCTTACTACAGAATGAGATTTAAGTTTTGATATTTCAAGCTAATGCTATGGTTTTTCCAGAATTCCTAATTAATTTGATGTGTGTTAACATTATTGTTTTCTCTCTTTTATCTTATTTTAGATGCGTGTAAGTCTTAATTTCTTATTTTCTTACATAACATTAGCATAATATATTTAGTGAGTTAACCGTCACTAATTAGCTCGATCATTTTACATAAATATCTATATTTTAGTTGCAGATTTTAATTCCATGTTGACAGTAAACCTAGAATGCTTGTTAGTGTGCACTTTTACATAAATATCTATATTTAGTTGCTCACTAAGAACTTTCGAACTACCAAATTAATTATAGTATGAAATAATGAACAAAAATAATTTAAAATTAAAACAAATTAAAGCAAGTAGAGGACCTGAATATTTTTTCCGAAAAGAAATACTTTGTGCAGCTGAGTTGAAAACAAGGCTTCTTTTTCTCCTTCTTCAAGAAAAGGGTACTTCACTTAATGAGACTTCCCAAGGACAAGCGGTAGTGAAAATGAAAGAATGGAATCACTGCATGGTATCAAAGCTAAAGGTCTTTGAATCTCCGCATTCATCTGGATAAAAGAAAGTGAAAAAGAAATCCAAGTTTTATGTGAGGGGACCTATTGTGCTAATATAATGCTGAACCTTCACTTAACACCACGAATGCCACATAGATAATTAATGAAATTATGATACCTCACTTATTCGTACTTAAAATTCTCAATAATGCATTAATTAAGTATGAGCACATCAACATTATTGCCATTTTCTTTTATGAATGTTTACCTACTCTTGAGTCGTTCTATTTCTTTACTAACTTCCTCCATTTTATTTTATTAATGTCAAAACTTTCAGAATTTTTTTAACTAAACTTAGCAATTAGCATTCAACTGATAATTTTTTAAACCCTCAGAATAGTTTGTTGAAACTAATCCATATTTTTACCATGGCACAAATCATGAAATTAGTCAGATGGCACTAAATGTGATCACGAAATTAGTCTGATAATTAAGTAAAGGTTAATTCTCTTGGATCTAGCTGAGTTTTGTGGCACTTGAATGTGATCAAGCCATTTCTATAACTTAATTTTAACTTTGAGATAAGATTTTAACTTCGCAGCTAGGCTACCAAATTCTATTTGGAAAAAATGAAAACATAAATAAGTAAAGAATATATGTAGTTGAGTTGAGAACAAGAGCTTCTCCTCTTGCTTCCCCGAACTCCACACAGATTTCATACGTTTGTGTTTTCTTTTCATCCTCCCATCACCATTTTATCTTATTAATTAAAGAGCATGTCTTGTCAAACTTATCTTTAAGAGATTCAATTACTTTTGATGGTAGAAGACAACAACATCTGCGCCAAACTTATCTTGTCAAAAGATTGCAAAAATTTTGTTTTTATGATTGACGGGAGTTATTGAAACATGTTGTATATTAAACTCCAAAACATATATAATTATAATTGTTTCTGTTTGTGCCTTGTTAATTTGTTAATCTCCCATCTAAAGAATCAAAATCCTGGTTAATGTCAATAAAGTTATGTAGGCGTTCAAAAAGTTACAAATTAAAACCAATAATCTTTCTAAAAGCTGTAAGGGAACATCTATCAACTTAACTAATTTGGAGAAGATTTTTTTGGTAAGAATCAAATATCCAATCTATATGTGAACCTAGCAGTTTTTTCAGGAGAATGAAAGGTAGGTTTCATTAATCTAAGTATAAAGAAGAGAAGTGTTATGAAATTGAAGAACAAATAATTTTGTATTCTGGTAATGCAAGCTGCAAAAGAAACTTCTTACTGCTTGGATTGAGGGAAGAGGAGGATGTTACGGAATTGAGTACAGCAGATAAAGGAATCAGCAGCAAGCTCAAAGTATATCAAAAATAAATCTGGAATAAAGAAGCAGATCCTGAAGTCTTACTGAAGTCTTATTTTCCAGAATTGGTTCATCAAACTATCAAAGTATCTTAAGGTAGTTACAAGTCTGTTAAATAGAGGGTTATTTGTTAACAGAAATTCAAGTCCCGTTAGTTCGTTTTATTATACAGTAGTAAATTTGTAATACAAACTTACAGAGATTGAAGAACATGGGTTTTGCTACTCGTAGCTACAGAGTTCATCAAATCTGGGCTTATGATTAACGGTTTGGTGATGGTCATCAAGTCACACGGATTGCTAGTGTGGACTCATTTTGAGTATAAAAACAAGTCATGATCAGTTGGTAATCAAGCTGAATGTTAATAAAAATTTCAGTCCTGGAAAATTCTGTTTTCTCCCAAACTTTCTGTTTGTTCCTCTGGAAAGTTTACTACTTTCTGGAATTTTCTTCGTTCGATCCTACGATTCTTACAAAAAAACTCCTTCCAAAAAGCATTTTAGCTAAAAAGAGCCTTTTTGATTAAGTATTTGTAAAGGAAGAGGAATGTTTGAATAAGGTTAAAGACATGATCTGTCCCTTAATACCCATTCTGGTTCACTCTTTAAAAAAAAAACAATATCCTCTACCTTACTTCACATAAATATTCAAATTGACAGAAGAAAAACCGAACATTTATAAATAAAGTAAATGACCTGAGTATTTTGGCCGGGAAGAAATACTTTGTATGGCTGAGTAGAGAGCAAGATCTTCTTCACTTGTTGCTTCTCCGAGTGGCGCACAAACAGGTTATGTAATTATAAATTCACACTTGTATTCTCTCTTAATCACTCTTGCACACACTTATAACAATAGATATGGTTAATATAGAAAATATGGTCAGAGAAATCCTAAATCGATCATTGAAATGGCCGACACTTTCTCCATCGACCTACCTGATAAGAAATAAAGAAGTTAAGTCATAGCAAAATGGACCCAATACACTTTTAAGTTTTTGTCAACTTCGTAAAAAGCTTGATGACTGGATGGGGCTCTAGCGACCTCAGAAGTAGAGGACATGTGGGCATTTTAGCTTGGGCTTTTGAAAATTGGCTTACGAAATGGTTAATAAAGCCAATTGTGTTGGCTGTATTTGATTGGTTTAACTCTAAATAAAGCTGCCAAATCCTTTGTAAATATGCATACTTAGAAAATGGGAGAAACATGAAAGTGAAATGCTAAACCCTTATAATCTTGTTTTACCCCTTTAGTCCCTCTTAATTTATGTTTCTTACAATTAATTTATAACATGTTATCACCAAGAAAACTTTCCAACTACTTTAACTTCATATTTTATCACACACAAACTTTTTTAATAAGTGTATCATGTGGTCGTTAATAAATTAGATTTTTCTTATCAAAAGATACAGTTAGTTTTATTCTCTTTATTATATTATAGATAAATATTATCCGGAATATTGAAGATGTCAAATATTGAAAGTCTTTATATAATTTGACGCATGCATTCGAGAAAAAAGATGAACATACTTATCTCCTATGTAAAAAACAAGTTAGTAATTACACAATAAATTTAGAAAATACAAAAGAGAAAATAATACAACTTCAACTCAAAACAAGCCAAAATCTAACATAATTCATATACATTATAAACCCCCATGCTTTTGTTCATGAAGAATGAAAGTGGATTTCGTTAATATATTTTCCATGACATATGTAAGTACGACGTATAGAAGAGAAGTTACCTTCTAAAGATTTTTTAACTTAGGAGGGTCTTTGTAATAAAACTTAAGAAGAAGGGCCTATCAGACATTTGCAGGGTAGGATTTAGCCATTTAGGGAGAGAGTAAGTGACGTGAGCTTAAAAAAGAGAGATGATGCAGGCGAGGTGACGGATCACAGAGGGTCCTTTGTGTAATATTTTTAATCTAAGAGAAGTTTTCTGAAATAAAAATTGAGAATGAGGGGTTCATTGTAATAATCAATTTATCTTTACCATTTTACTTGTAGCGGCGGACCTATATTGGGGCCTTGGCCCCCTCAAATGTTTTAAACATATTTCATAGAAGATACCTATTTTGTCCTGCCAGATTTCTGTTTGCAATATATGAACATAAGCATTTTGGGTATTTCATTTATATCACATGATTCACATCAAAACTTATAAAATTTTCTCTAAACAATTATAAAATATTATCAATATTAGAAAGGGAAAAAATTATTAAATATTTTATTTTGTCACTTTAATTATTTTATCAATTTGTGTTAAACGTGAATGGAACTTTCCCTTCATTAGGCAATTCCTTTTTAAAATTGGTTGTCTCTATCCTTTCTCAAATCCCCAATTCCTTTTAGTAGCGTCGTTCTTCAATCATTTGGTTGGCTAAACATTTATTTCATATAGTTTATGAATTATAAATTTATCAAATTATAAAAAATTGAAAACAAATTCAAGGTGAATAAGATTTTGGCATCTGTATGGGTGCAATAGGACCATAACCTTGACATGTATTGCATAAAAATCAAGGTGAATAAAATGTTGACATAAGGATCGGCCCCATTGTCCCATTGTCCCTATAAGGAGCGGCCCTCCCAAGATTGGGATCCTAAGTCGGCCACTGTTTATTTGTACTCTTTAATTGACATCTTATATAAACCTCTGCTGATATTAAGCTTTTGGTCTGATGGTAAGTGTCTGATCCTAGCACTCTGAAAAAGTGTCTATCGGCTAAATATCTTCGGACAAGAATCCTCTCACAAAATCTTTAAAATAGATATGTCTTTGACAATGACAGCCTATTCCTGAAATAATAAATTGATTAAACTATAAATGAGGCAATTGATTATAATCTTCAATAAATATCGCGGGTGAAATGAAAGAGAAGCAGTCAATGGATAAAGAAGTTCTAGGTATGTGAGAAGAGGATAGAAGCAAAATGAAACAAGAAGAGTAAAATCGAAACAAAGAAATGTGAATTGTATCTAATTGCAGAGAAAAATTACCTCTATTTTGTCTTACAAGCTGAAAAAAATGAATAACTGCACTTAATTGATGACTCAGCTGTTTTTAGCGAAACTACTATGCATCGTTTCCTTAAGAAATAACAATTCTAAAGAAAACGCAGCGTATTGATTTTAGCTCTTAACAAACAGGTTTTAGCAGCATTATTCACAAATATTTTATGAAAGAATATGACTATCAGTAACATCTCTAACAATAGCAAATCCATACCATTAATTAAATGTAAATTACATTATAAAATACGAAAAGACCGTTCAATACAAGTGTTAAAACCCCAGAGCTGCCTAGTTATTAGATAACCACATAATTGAAAACATGTCTTCAGCCAATGGGGGCAGAAAAAGTATAGCTCCGACAACAGCTGCCGTGGCTCGCCAATGATTTCTTAAACATATGTTTCTCAACTGTCCACCCATGCGGTTCCAACGATTGCCGTAGTACGCTCTCAAATGCTTATAAAAGCCGGAGTAATGGGAACCATTTTCTGGAATTTGTTGGCAAAGTTTATTAAACAGGTCCACTATTACAAGATTCTCGCCCACAAGATTTTTAATAATTCCCTTTTCAACAAGTAGATTCACGTCTTCTACAGAGTAGATAAGGGAATTCATCAACTCCATGTAACTGCGTAAGTAAGTTTCTGATGGATAGTGACACTGCTCCAATGCCATCAAATTTCGAATCAAAGATTCAGTGTCGTCATTTATTTCAATGCACGGGATTCGCAGTTCAACTCCATTAAAGAATGGAAAAGGTCGATCTCTCAAGTCTATGCCAAATAAAGATTTAGTTGAAAGACGCTTAAACTTCACTCCTGCCTCCTGCAATTTGACTGCATTGGGTAAATCCTTTTCAGCTGGTGAATCTTCGTAAATGTTTATTGCGTAAAAGCTCTCCCGGGGATGTAAACCCTCCGTATTGGCTCCTTCTAACTCCACTAGAGCATACCTATACAAATCGGTGAAATGTTTGACCTTGATCTCTCTTCTTTTGTGGCGGCCATGGAGGACAAAAAAATGATAAGGGAGAGTAAGGAAGCTGGTAGGGAGTAACTCTCTATCCGGGTCAATGGTGGAGGCTCCAACAGTAGTGACGTCGATCTCTTCGTTATTAGGTGCTCTTCTCTGCAAGCCTTGAAGTAAATAAAAAATAGCCGAAAAATAACAGTGGGATGAAAGCAACTCATCTGACTTGGTTGAGGCTTCATCTGCAGTACTGGAGGCGGCTTCTTCTTGGTTACTATTGGTGGCTTCGTTTGGGTTACTGGTGGTGGCTTCCTCTTGAATACTAGTGCTGGCTTCGTTTGGGTTACCGGTGGTGGTTTCATCTTGGTTATCGATGGTGGCTTCTTCTGGGTTACTGGTGGTGGCTTCCTCTTGAACACTAGTGGTGACTTCGTTTGGGTTACTGGTGGTGCTTTCCTCTGGGTTACTGGTGGTGGCTTCATCTTGGTTATCGATTGTGGCTTCTTCTGGGTTATGGATGGTGGCTCTCTCTTGTTCACTGGTGGTGGCTTCTTCTGCTTCTGGATTACTAGTGTAGGATCTGGGCGTGACGAATGCTCCATCTGGTATGGCGGAGGCGGCTACATCTGGGGCGGTGGAGTGAAAGGCCAGGTTATATAATTCCTCCAGCACAAAATATGGAATTTGATTTTCAAATAATAGTAAGTCCCGTCTTATAGCTTTCAGCCGTAACTTATTTAACAAAACATCATCTTTATCCCTTAGGTAAAATCTAAAGAAGAGCTCGATGATGAACACAGCATCACATAAAATCATTTCTACAAACATGGCACTCGAAAACTCAATGGGCTCCGAGTAATATTGGCGGATTTGTTGTTCATGGTTTTCAACAAAGGTCCTGAGTTGCGCCCATGAATTATTATCAGCCAATCGTTGAATAAATTTCTTGTTATACCTTCTTTTCTCCTTTTCCATGCCAAACAATTCTGTTTTATCCTTATGAAAAGGACCAATTGAAATTAATTGAGGAGTGTAAGCTTCCTCATTTATTTTCCGAAGATTTGTAGGAACTCTGCAAATACAGCACCCAGGTGAAGACTCAAAGAGTTCCTCAATTTCGATTAGCGACCCACTGCTTAAAGAAGTACTTGCTGAGTAATACATTTCATCTCCAAGTAACCTTCCTAATATCAAAATCATGGAGTAACATATAATCAAATATAGAAGAAAACCCTTTTCAAATATTATATATAGAGAGAATAATTCTCTAATCAAGACTTCCGAATATTAATTTGTCAAAACTGTAAAATACCACATCTACACGTAAGGTAAACAAAGCAAGTACCCACTTCCTATCCTCTTAAAAAAAAAATTTACTACAAAAATAACAAATTTAGACGAAACATATTGCAAATGGCTAAATATTTTAACACTTGATGATTGATGATAAAATAATGAATTGCTGATAGAAATTGAAATAATACACTACATCTTCTTTCATAGCAAGGTACAAATAAAGTTACATTGTATACAATTAACTAAACAGAAAAGAAGTTATTTTAGAGTGTAAGATTTATATTAATATACTAAGAAAATTTAGCCAAGTCATTTGGCCAGCAAAATAAAAAAAAGTTATTCAACTGTGAAGAGAAAACAGGTGGTGTTCTGTAAACATTCCAAGCAAACGGCAAATATTGTCTCCTTCGATTATGTTTTCTATCAACTATACCAAAGATGCAACTCCAAACTTTAACCTTAGATCTCTCACTCGAACGCCATTTTCATGTTCAAAATTCAAACTACTTTATCTTGTTTCAACTCGTCAAATCGATCATTTTAAGAGTCACTTTGCTATGTTTTTGGAATGAATTTCAGACTTATATAGTGATTCTAATAGTTTTTTTATACTTATTTTTAGACAAAAAAAAGTATTAAAAAACGATTGAATACCATAATTTAAATCATAAAAGTAGTAAAGAAGCAAGTTAAGAACCTGAATATTATGTCCCAGAAGAAATAAGTTGAAACATGGAACTCAACCTCCTCCTCCCGGATGCCGAACAGAATACAGAAGAGTTAAAGAACCTGAAGTCGGTATAATATAGAAGATTATGTTACTCACTGAAATTCTCGGTAACATGTTAATTAAAGTTGAACACCCAGAATATTATGATCATCTTCTATGAGATTTTTTAATAATATAAAAACTAAAGAGATCAAATGAATGACTAAAAACAGAAACATAATATAATAGTAAAGCAAAGCAAGTTAAGAATTAACCTGAATATTATGTACCAGAAGAAGTTGAGAATTAACTTCAGCTGATCGTCTTTCATGCACAAATTTTCCCTTACCATATTTCTTATATATAAAATTCTCAATAACATGTGAATCACGTGTTCAGAAAAATGTAAACTGAAGAACTGCCCTTGAATTAAGTTAAAAATTTTACGCGTCCTGTGGCAGCATGGTTCCTTCGGAGAAATTATCAGGGGAAGAAACTGTGATGTTTCTCTATTTCCGCGTGTGACAAAGGTGAAGCTTCTCATATATTGGCTTAGATTGACTAAGGAATAGGCCGCCTCAGGTCCTAAACACGATAAATCTTAAATTATCTCAAATAAAATTATTGTATTTACAATTTATTTTTCTTACCTTTTAAGATGCTTTTGGTGCAACTTCCTCTTTCATTTAATGGAAGTCTATTAATATAGAGTAGCAAAATTAAAGATAGACAAGACAGGTGGCTGAGAGACGATCCTGGCAAGCTACGGTGGATTGTTCAGGGCTGCAGGGGAGTTGTAATTGACAATTGTAAATGAAAAATACGTTGAAGGTTAACTTTCAAAAGAAAATACACTATAACCCCTTCAACTCTAACATTTTGTTAATGGAGTTTGTGTTAGGAGTGGTAAGCGATGATTTTAGAAACATCAATGGTGAATTTGATTAATAATCGAATAGGTACCACCCAAATAATTGTTTCAAAAGCGTTACAGGGGTGGTAAGTGATTTTCTGTCGTTCAGCAACAAAGATGGATCATAAAAGGAAAAAAAAAAAAAAAAAATTGAATATAAAATTTTAGCAATTTAATAAAAGATAAATCGTAAATACAATAATTTTACTTTAAATAATTATTTAAAATTTATCGTGTTGACCTCAAAAAGCCCAAGCCGAGTCAATGTAAGTCAATATCAGAGCTTCCCCTTTGTCCCTCACGGAAACAAAGAAACATAACGGCTCCGTTTGTTTTATTATTTCTACCCATATTCCTAATCCTATTTTCCAAATATTATTTGGCACATTATTTGAGAAATATTATCTATTTTTAATTACTTTAGACCCCTTTAGTTTATTAATTTCAAAAATATCCCCAGAAAAAAGTTTAAAATTTAATAAAAACACCCCCACTCATCCATACTTACCAGATTCCTGCAACCACCGCGGTGGTGCCGGAATCTGTCACAACGGTCTATACCACCACTGAAAATGGCCGATAATTCACCGATCTGGCTGTCGCTGACGACCAAAGATGAAATTTTTCGACCGTTGTCGACCAGATCTGGTCGTAGATCTGGCCTTTTCTAGCCAGATCTATGGTGGATCTGGCCGAAAAATGTCATATCAATGCCCTACTGGCTATATCCGACCAGTCTGTGGTGTAACACAATTTTTCGACCAGATTCTAGTGGTGGTGGCTAGAATCTGGCACTGCAGGTGGTGGAGCTGTTTTTGTCATTTTATAAATTTTTTATATATTGGGGTCTTTATTTAAATTAACAAACCTAGGGGTTTTTTTGTAAATTTTTAAATTTTACCTCGTAATACTTCCCTATTCAACTACCCAATATTATTCATAAAATCTTATTCAAAATAATAAAACAAACGAACTCAACACTTTTTTCCTCATCTGCAAATTCGTGGTCATGTAGTTGGTTATTAATGCCCTAATAAATAGTGAAGAAAGAATTGAAAAATATTGATCTAAAATGAGGTTTTATGATTTAGAATGAATATTAGGGATTTTGTAATAATTACATATCTTGACTGTACTTATAAATTTTAATTTGTCTAAATTAGTCATTTTATAAGAGGATAAAATTGGAATTAAGAAAAAAAAAATAAAATAAGTCTAATAAGATAAAAGGTGAGGGCCAATAGCATCATTCTGATTTGTCATAACAATGATACTACACTCACAAACCATTTTTATTAACTTTCTCTCACAAATGCAACATGTCAATTTGTAATTTGTTAACTCATAATGGATCCTCCCTATCCAACAATGGATCATGTTTGACCACATCCGAACTGACCAATTACGAACTGCAACGTCAATGTTTTTATGAGAAAATTCTGAGAAATGTTTATCAATTTATCTTTATTTTTTATCCTAAATGTGAGGAACCAACCTGTTTAATGAATTAGGTCACCAGCCAAAAAATTCCTTAACTCAAAGATAAAATGATTACTCAACGACTTGAGTATCCTAAAAACCAATACATTATTATCAATTGGATTATTTTATAGCATCACACAGTTATTTAATGGGTTGAGCACAGTGGCAAAACCAAGAATTTATTATCATCGAAGGGTTGACAAAAATATTAAACATCCGTTAGAATAATATAATATAGATCCTGTTAATTTAAGAAAATTGTCTATATATTTTGGCCTTACTCAAATTAAACTATTATTAAAATAATGAAATTATTACTTTGTTTTTCTAAAAATTAATTTAATGTGAACAATATCTTTCCAATAATATCTATTAACATCATAATTTTAGTTTAGTAAAATATCATTAAATTATATTTAATTAAATGTGAAATACTATCATAAATAGCTACACGTTTTAAAGGCTAATTTGGTTTTCTTTTTCACTTTATTTGATCAAATTTTCTCTAAGTTTAATCAAACCTAACCCCTTCATCAATTTAAAATTTCATCACTAACTATCCCAAGCCCTAACCCTGTTAGACTTCCGTTAATGAATTCATTGAAAATGACCAATTTACCTTTATTTTCTCATGTTAAACCAGCTGAAATTAGAATAATTAATTAGTCAAATTAAAAAGTAATTACTAACGTTTGAAAAATAAAACGCCGCCAAAAATTAACCCAGCCACCGTCCCTTAATTGCAAATCGCTGCCACCGTCCCGTAATCGCAAATCGCCGCCACCGTCCCTCTTTGTAGCCCATCGAGCCACCACCAACTAAGTGAATCAACCACTCCAGCACCCTCATAGCACCAAAGAACCAAACCGACCGCATCGAAATCCATCATAACAGCACCCACACTAACAAACCACCATCACAGCCCCACCTCCACCGTCCTTCCCACCCCATAAAACCAAGAAATACACAACCCACAAAAAAGCCACTTACACAACAAAAAGAAAGCAAATCAACCCAACTCTACAGCACCAAAAATTAAAAAGAAAAAAGAAAAGAAAGAATGATAAGAAGGAAACGATAATGGCTGACGTGAGACTGTGACTGGTCGATTCGGATGGTCGTGCGACGCCACAGTGTGGGGGGTGGTTTGCGGCGTGCAACGGGGTGGAGTAAGGGGGCTGAGCTATTGGCGATGGATGGGGTGGAGGTAGGATACATTCGACAAGGTAAAGTGGGGCTTGACTGCGTGCAAGGGGTGGCAGTGGCGGTGGAATCTGACTGCGCAAAACGGGATAGGGAGGCGGGCAAAATTGGGTGCGGGAGAGAGGGAGGGGAGGGGATGTGGGAGAGATGATGGCGGCGGCGGCGGTTTGTGGATTGTGTTTGAGTTAACAAAATGTTTAGGGGCGTTGGGTTAGCGGTAATGTCATATTATTTGGGTAATATCATCTAACATTACTTGATTACGACATTTGGTTATCAAATAATATAAGGTTTTGGTAATCTTCAAATACTAATAGTAACCACTATTGGTAATATTTGAGGTAATCTGATTACTTCCATTTTCTTAGGTATTCTGAGATTACAAGGGTTATCCTTTTTTGTTACAATTTTATCCTTTATTAATGAAAATTTTGGACAATAATGCTCTCATTTTAAAATAAATTTACATTAATATCTTATTTCAATTTTACCCTTATTTAACTAAAATTTTGGACAATAATGTCCTTGAATTTAAAGCAATTTACAAACCACTGCCACTCAGCCACCACCACCACTGCCACCCAGCCACCACCGCCTACAACGGCCAACCACCACGGACTGCTTCGAAAAACTCGTCGGAGTCCCTAAAAAAGAACGAGTTTCGGTGGGAGGCTCCAGAAGTCATCGCTATGGCCGCGGCCACTATATGTGGCCATATCAGCCTATCCGGCCTAATATGGCCGTTGGCCATCAATATGGTCGAAACGGCCATATCGGCTAAGTCTGGCGTTTTAACCATCGGTATGGTGGAAGCTGGCCATATCGAAGCCTCTTGGTCACAGTGAGTTGCTGATGGGGACTTTTGGAGACTTCCGGTGGTGGTCTACGGTGGCGGCAGGAGGCGAGGGTGATTTCGTAATAAATTAAAGTTTTATATAAGCAAGGGTGTTTTAACTAAATTTGAAATATTGGGGGTTAAAAGAAATTATTCAAAAATTAATAATAAAAATAATATTATATTAATATTTGTAAAGGGGACAATTTAGTAATTTAAATAACATACCCACCAATTTATTCCCCATGACCAACCATATTAATATAACATACCCACCAACTAACCAAACACATTTTCTTAAAGATTCCCAATAATCTTTCAAGGTAATCTATCTTTACAGTAATCCAACATTCTCAGTAATCTAACATTCTTGAACCAAACGTCCCCTTAAAGGTAATCAATTTCAGGAGTGATTAGTGCTGAAAATCAGCTAAGTTATCATTTTGAAATATCTGGAGTGGTAATAGTTTTCTCTCATTTTAAATTTTTTAACGGGGTTTTAATAGAAGTTAGGTTTAATAATAATAATAATAATAATAATAGTGCTACACCAATAATTATCTCTCACAATCAAACGTGGTAGTTCGCAATTAGTTAATTTACAATGAATCTTATATAGGTCTTATATGAATCTCACTAATTAATTATGCTAATTAATTATGAATTGATTAATTACAAACTATCACATTAGAGTTGTAAGAAAAAGTGTGTAAGAAATAGTTATTGGTGTAATATTACTCTAATAATAATTTTATTATTTCTTTACGACACTATTAACGTATATTATATATTTATGAATTATAATAAAAAAATTCAAATTTTTATGGTTAAAACCGACATGCTTATTATTAATTGCAAAAGGAAAATTCATGGGAGTTGCGCTCTTAAAAAAGAGCTGGATCTAGACACTTCTGGAATACACGGCTTCGTTGAGGGTGCAGTGCATTTTCCTCTTGTTTTCCATATAGACTTTCATCTTTTTCATATTTTTTTCAACTTTAATTTTAATTATTTGATTTCAATAAACTTGTTAGTCTTCCTTTTATCTCTTCCCGCGTTTCGACTTTTTCATACACTAAATATGTAATTTCTAAATAGTAAATACAACACCTTTGCTTATCAGCTAACACATTTTAATCACCTTGGGCTAAAAAGTTGCCACAAACGATTCCATGGATTTACGGTTGCTGTTTACAATAAGTGAATGTTAAAAGTAAAAGCTAAAGCTAAAGCAAAGGCAATTTGAATAGCAAAAGTTGATTCAATTTTAAACTTTGTGGAACATAAGAGTTCTATATATATATATAACTAAGGTTTTCTATGTGAAATATATATCAATAGCCAAGATATATTATGAATCAGCAGTTTAATTATTTAATTACCAATTCTATTTATTTTAATATTTGTTCCAAAATTAATTTGATTGGGTTTAAGGTGTATATATTTTGAATATTCTTATCTTTAGTTTAAAGTCATACAATCATCTTAAAGCAGTCCAATATATATACATGAGATAATTTTGCATAAGAAGTTTACGCTTCAAAGTAAAATTGGATCTACAGAACAAGTGGTATGACAATTATTATTATAAAGATCAATCTTACGTTATTGTTGGAGACTATTAATCATTAAAGACAGAGCTTATAAGCTCACACATTTTTTTTCAAAACAGACTAAGATTGAAGATAGTAATGTATAGTATATATGACGCATGAATGCATATGAACTATTATTTATTTAATAGTCTCTCCAAATTAATTTATTTCAACAAACATCCAGATACTGGTGATTAGCCAGACTACAATGCTGGTTCAATCACGACTCCGTTGAGGACAATGTCTTTCTTCCAATGGAAGTCACTGGTTTCAGAAATTGAGAATTCCATCTCTCCTTTCTTATTATTTTCCTGTTACAAAAATGGCATATATGAATGAATTTTGATACCTTTGTAACTTGTCTCACATCAGTTCCTTCAGCGGGGGTTCTAATGTCTTTCACAAACATGTTAGCACCAGCTTTCGATGTGTTAACACTAGGACTCAAGCCCAAACCACACCGATCTTCGAAGGATTTTCCTTGACCAAGCACTTTATCAAGCTTTAGAGAACTTGCATTCAACTTATCAATGATAGCTTTAGCCTCAGTTAGTTCAGCAGTAGGAGCAACAATTTTTTTGGACAAGGCTTTCTTTGTTTCAACAAGGAAGCATTCTCAATACCAAGAGATTGCAACTTTTTCACAGTCTTTAGCCATTGGTCATACATCTTATCATATTCTTCTTGTTGCTTAGCATAGATGTCTTTAGTGTCATCCGAAACTTCACTTTTACCATCTTCTTGATTCATAGTGAAGGCTAAAACGTTCTCATTATCACCCGAATCATCATCATCACTCTCATCATGCTTACTCTCACTCAAAGTGGCAACCATGGCTTTACCCTTCTTCTTTTTCAGTGTGTTAGCACACTTATATTGTATGTGTCCAAAGCCCTCGCATTCAAAACACTTGATACCTTTATTTTTCTTTTCTTTATCTTTTGAAAATTTCTTTGTAAAGGTACCAGGGTTTTGATGCTCATAAGGCTTTTTCACAAAAGGTTTTTGGCCATAACCACAATTATGAGGCTTTTTCATGTTTTTCTTTAAAAACTTTGAAAAATTCTTTGTAAGTAAAGCACAATTTTCATCATCCAAAGAGCTTAAATCACAATCATCAAAAGGATTAGGATCAACCTCATGTTTGAGGACCAAACCTTTGCTCAGTTTCTGTTTTTCCCATCGTTGCAGATTCAACTTGTAGGTTTGGAGAGAGCCAATGAGTTCATCGATGTCCATAACATCCAAATCTCAGCATTCTACAATAGTGGTAACCTTTGACATAAATCTCGGGGGCAAAAGCAAAGCACTTTCCTGACAAGTTCAACATTAGTATATGTTCTTCCCGAAGCAAAACATTCATTAGAAATATCACACACTCTACCATAAAAATTAGTTATAGTCTCATCTTCTTCCATGTTCAAATTTTCAAAATCAATGACAAGTCTTCTAATCCTATTTCGTTTCACGGTACTAGTTCCCTCATTCTTGACTTGGAATCTATCCCAAGCATCTTTAGCAAGCTCACAATTAGCTATGACTTTCATTTGGTTCACATTAACAGAATTAAAAAGAGCATGAAGGGCTTTAGAGTTATAATTTTCCAAAGTTATTTCATCAGCAGTCCAACTATCAACAGGTTTTGGTCTAGACACTTCATTTTCAATAAAAACTGGGGTTGTCCGACCATTCACAATTGTGGACCAAACTCTTTTATCTGTAGACTTGAGGAAGACACGCATCCTAGGTCCTCAAGTGTAATAGTTAAGACATTCTAATAGAGGAGGTCTATGAGTAGATCCACCTTCAGTAAAGAAACTCATGATGAAAAGCAATCAGGTAGATGCTAACACACAGATGGAAGTGCACACACAAACAAACAACATATCTGAAGTAAAAATGCAATACAAACTAGATTTCATCCACAGATGCAAACAAAAATGAGTAAAATGGGTAAGGATCTACTGAAGTAACTTATCAGAACTCACTTTGATACCAATTGTTAAGGATTGGTTAAACCACTTTGGTTTTGGATTATCCATTTCAAAGTGCAGCAAAAATATTTACCAAGTAGATTAAGACATTTCCAGGTTTTAGCCACATCAAACACAAGTGCAGAAAGTAAAGAACACAACCATATACATGGTTCGGCTAAATCCACTTTTGGCCTACATCCATGGGACTTTGTTCAGATCGAAGCAATCCACAAAGTTAAAAACACATTACAAGATATAGTTCAAAACTGATATAAGTTATAGTAAAAAGAACTCTCTGTTCAACTTTACACTTAGCATCACACTCTGAATCCTTAACGTGTATCAACTCCTTGGAGCTTCCTCTCACCAAGAATACACCCGAAAACAGCTTGTAAACCACCAAGCTTTAAGCACCGACGCCATGCACCAGCATCAACAAAGGAACCACGTTCCAACAATCATCAGATCTATGTTTGATATGGTGAGGGTTTAGCACAAAATGGAAAATGAACCTTGAACCTTAAGAGAAAGAATACTCTAAGAAATTCAGAGTAAAATGAACTAAGAGATCAAAAGGTTAGATACATTTGCGCAAGAAAGAGTATTATATAATGAAAGATTTCTTGCTCAACAAAATAATGCCACATTAGCCAACAAGGAGCAACTGACCCATGTTTGTCCAAATAAGGAAAGTATTCATTCTTTTGGTTTGGACCACAAAACAAATTGGGAAAGATAACTTTACTCCCTAGGACCACTTAAGGAAAATATGACACATGTAAAAAGGTCCTAAATATCAAGAGACAAAGATAAACATAATCTTTTTCTCTTTATCAGACACGCAATAAGTGTTGGATTGCAAAAATTTTGAAGCGAGAGTGAAAGCACAGACCGATGTGCACACACACACTCGAGACAAAACAAGCCAAGACACATGTCTGGCAAACTGTGTGTACTAAGAATTGATTTGCACACACACAACAAATGAGACAAGCTAAATAAAAGGATCAGCAGCAAGTGTGCACATATAACTGTTGTGCACACACACACAATTCATAAGTTTGATAAAAATAAATATTCTACATTGTCCCCCTTTGTCAAACTTATGAACAAAGATCATAATAAAAGAGATCAAGTGCAAACCTGTCTAAATCAACCATTTAAGACCTACAGATTTGCACACACAAAACATGAAAACAAGATAACCAAAAACAATACAAATGTAAACACATGGTTAGTACATAAAACTAATAAAAATGTCAAAGCAAGATAAGTAAAGAGTTTTAAAAAGTAGCAAAAAAAAATAACAAACTCCCCCATTGAGAGCCAACGCAAGATTCAAAATTAGAGAGAGTACTTGGGTTGGTAGCTATATCTAATTGAAATTTATCATTTTCTCTTGGATATTATGAAGTGGTTGAGTTGGTGCCATTGTAGCAACCGAGCCGAGCTTAATAAGCCATATACTCGGCTTGGTTCGACTTGGTTGCATCCCTAGTTGGTGCCACTATCGAATAATTATATTTAAGTAATTTGGACAAGTCAATTGGCAATAGAAGTATTGAATTAATTGTAATGTTATGTGTGGAAAATGTATATTTTTCTAAACTTCTCATGTTTGTGAGGATTACCAAGAGAAAAGGTAATTTAAAATTTAAAATAATTAATTAATATAAACATACAAAAATAATTATCAGAGAAGAAGTGCTTCTTCTCCTTCCCCAAGTGTCACACAGATACTTTACGAGTCTTATGATTTGTGTAGTATATCATGCCTGTCTCTTTGGTTTCCTCCTAATCAATCTTAAACATATTTAAACTCCCAATAATTTATTAATTAATTTTAGTTGTCCAATAATTTAATTGTTTTAGATGATAGTAATTGGAATCTTGATAGTTGTTGGTTAATATAGTTTAGGCAATTTGTTTTAAATATAAGGGTATTATTATCCAAAAACTTAATTAAACAGGGGTAAAATTGTAATGAAAGATTAGTGTAAATTGTTTTTAAAACAAGGGTATTATTGTCTAAAAATTTTATTAATAAAAAATAAAATTATAACAAAAATAAGATTATCAAGTAATCTTAAAATACTTAAGAAAATAAAAGTAACCAGATTACATTTTATATTATCAATAGTAATTACTAATGGTTTTAAAAGATTATCGAAATCTTATATTATTTGACAATCAAATATGATAATAAAATAATATAATATGGATTACTTCAGTAATTCAACATTACCTTCAACCAAACACACCCTAATGATAATTTAATTGTTAGCATCTTAGAATAAATAGTTTATTCACTAATGTTGATGTGACTAATTTAATTGTCCACTTTTGACAAGGCAGCCCGCAAAGGCCCAAGCAATTCCAAGGTCATCTCACATTCCAACAAGGTATATTGGGCCTCATACTAAGGTATGTTCTCTTAACCCTTTTTGGGAGATCAGCAAACCCGAACTGTTTAATGGGGCATTCTGGTGAGACATGGTGTGATACGAATCATATGATTGAGTACATCTTTGAATTAGGCCCACTTGAAGGGATTCTAAATGAATACCTTCGTCCTAATAAGCTACAAAAATAATTTAAGGACCTATGTCCAAATTATTTTCAAAAAAAAATTCTCATAATAAAAATCCCAAGAGTGAGCAGTTCCAAGTACCTTACATTTTTTAAAGAAACCCGAACTGGAACCTCATAGTGCAAGTTCTAAAAAAAAGGAACCACAACCAAAACTTGAAATGCAGGTTCTAGCTCCTTATCAGAGTATCCTGAAAAAAATCAATTACCCCTTATTAGTTTAAAAAATGATAAAAATACCTTAAAAGTTTACAAATACACCCTTAACAAATAAAGAAAACCTACATTTAGTAGTTTTCAACTTTTGATTAATCATTCATTTGTGTCTAATGTGACTCATAAATCCTCTAATCTTTAGGTAACACTTAAATTCAATCAATTCATCACAATTCATATTAAATTTCTCAATCAAAATCAAAACACAAACAAGTTTCAAGCAGGTCCAAGCTTGGCATCCACTTCAGGTTCTTTTCTTAGGTTTTGATTCTGATTCCGGTTCCAGAACTTATAGGAACCAGAACCAGAACCAGAACCAGAACCAAAACCAGAACTGCACAACGTTGGTTCCAATAAAATGGAACCGGAACCGGAACCGCACAGTGTCAATTAAGAAAAAATGAAATCGAAACCTACTTACACAGTGTCGATTCCGAGTAGGTTCCAATTTTACCTACTGGTTACGGTTCTACTTGATAGCCATACTCACCCCTAAAAAAACCCTTACAAAATAATTATCAATGCATGTAGGCATGACATTACATATTTTTTTCAGTTTTTTTGCTGACACCTGAAGTTATGAAAATAACCCCGATTTGACAATTTGTTGACTTTGAGTTGAGTTATACAAAGTCATTTTATCTGATTTTATATTTTCTAAAATCCTAGAAAAATACAAAAAGCACCAATTTTAAATTTCATAAATTTTTGGAGTTGTATTTTATTTTATAAAAATATTTCTTTGTCAAAAACTTTTTGTTTTAGCCTTTCAAGTCCCATCTTTATTTTAATTCTTTTCAAAGGACGTTTTTAACATTTTAAGTATTTTTACTACTGATTTAAAGGTATAAATTCGTTCTACTTATTTTTCTTTTCTTAAAATTACTAAAAAGCCCTTTAAAGTCCTTTATATGGGCAACATTGTAATTTCAATTATATTATTTTATTTAAATATTTTTTAGACCCGAAGATAAATGTCTACAAAACTTATCTTATAATTTTAAGATTCATAAAAACTCTTTATTTATCTAATTATCTATTTTTATTTTACATTTTAACTAGGTTTCCCCAATAATTAACCCTTCTTAATAAATATCTAAAAATCCATTTTATTAATTAAGAAATCCTTATGTGTCTTGAGCATGTTTAAGGATGTTAAATCTTCCGAGAACTAATTTTTAAGCCAGAATTACAATTTTCAATAAAACAGTTCACACAAACCCCTGCGTCTGACCGTCTGACACGTTTTAGATAGTTTTCCACGTCTGGTGGATTTTTAGAAAAGTTAAATCATTTTTACTTGGCCTTTTCAGTTTATGTCTTTTGGGTTTTGGCTTAAAGTAAGCAACTCTTAAATATTTTTCCAGACTTGCTTTTGGTTTCTTCGATTGGAATTAGCTAAGCAAGTCTGCAACGTGATTCTTCTTTAAGCCAATCACTGGAGAAATATCGCAGGCTGACTCTCTAGACTGATCAGAATCTGCGGTGCTTATAACAAGTTTTCAAGTATATATGTATCTAGTCCATTATGTAGCATTCACCGAAGCATGATTTTTAAAAATAATGGCTTAAGAGGAAAAATATTGTTAATATGCCTGAAGGTTTTATATATGGATATAGCAAACATATAACATTAGCAATTTTGCTTGATAGTGTCATCAAATGCAAATTACAAAACTTTCGACCTACTTATGTAGAACAACTTGCAGGACAGAACATACAGTTTGTATCAAAGTGAACAGAAAGACTGCTGCTGCAATCTTGACATAGATAACTTTACAGGTTGCCTTGGCATGGTTCCACCTACTTTGATAGTGCTGTTTCAGCCTATCAGAAATTCCAAAGTAATAGGAATCACGTTGAGGAATTTGTCGGCAAAGTTCATTGAACATGTTCGCTATTTCAGCATTGCTGCCCAATAAATTTAAAATAATCCCCTCTTCAACAAGCAAATCCACATCTTTTTCAGTTTTGATGAGAAAGGTAAGTAGATGAATGTAACTGCATATGTAAGTTTCCGATGGATAATGACATTGCTCTAGCGCCATCAGATTTCGGATCACACATTCTGTGTTTTCAGTTATTTCAAAGCGTGGAATTTCCAGCTCAACTACATTAAACAACGGAGTTTTTCGATCATTGAATTTTACTTCAACCAAATATTTACCCCATCTAGGCTTAAACTTCACTCCTGATTTTTTCAACTTGACTACGTTCGGTAAAGTATCTGCGGTCGTCATTGGAAGACTAAACCTAGGAGTCGCCGGAATTTCCACTAGAGAAAACCTATATAAATCAGTGAAATGATTAATTTTGACATCCTGACGTTGGCTAGAAAGTGGCCTATTGTGCGAGCGATTGAGTTGAAAGAAACCACCAGCAAGATTAATGAAGGGAATTTGGTTACCAGAAACTTTTTGTCCGGCTAAGTTATATAAATCCTCAAGCACAAAATATGGAAGCTGATTTTCGAGTAAGAGTAAGTCCCTTCTTATAGTTCCTAGCCACACCTCATTTAGCAGAAAATCGCCTTGATGTTCAAACCGAACTCGCAAGAAGAGCTCGATGATGAAAATGGCATCCCGCAGAACCATCGGTAGAAATTCATCAGGAGAAAATTGGATTGGCTCAGCATATTGATTGCAGATTTGTGTTTGTTTGGTTACAATAAAATTTCTGAATTTCTCCAATTGATCGAGGGTAAGTCCATGAAAAAATGCGTCCACATATCTTTTTTTATGATTTTCCATGGCAGCCAAAACTGGTTCGCCGTGGTGATAAGGGCCTATTGAAATTAACTGAGGAGAGTATGCTTCGGGGTTTACTTTTCGTAGATTCTCAGGAACCTTGTGAATACAACATTCTGCAATCTCAACGTTCCTATAAATTGCAATCTCACGTCGTTCCACAGCATCACCACTTGCAGAGCTGTCCGCCATCAAGCTGCCTCCGCTCTTGAGCAAATACACTTCTGAGTAAATAAACAACCCAATCAGCTTAATTTGAAAACAAAATCGTTTCTATATCATGAATTTGTTTTCTTTTTAATTTAGCCCCAAGTTTTTTCATCATCAACAGATTTATAACTTAATTTTAACTTTGAGATAAGATTTTAACTTCGCATCTAGGCTACCAAATTCTATTTGGAAAGAATGAACATATAATTAAGGAATAATGTATTAATCTACAAGCTTACAGAGATTGAAGAACTGGGGTTTTGTTACTCGTAGGCGTAGCAACAGAGTTCATCAAATCTGGGCTTATGATTAACGGTTTGATGATGATCATTTTGCGTTTCTTTTCTCAAGTGTGTTTTGCTGATCTGTTAAGTCATACGTATTGCCAGTGTGGACTCATTTTGAGTATAAAATCAAGTCATGATCGGTTTGTAATCAAGTTGAATGTCAATAAAAATTTCAGATCTGGAAAATTCTGTTTTCTCCCACACTCTATGTTTGTGTCTCTGGAAAGTTTATTACTTTCTGGAATTTTCTTCGTTCGATCCTAGGATTCTTACAAGAAGAATCCTTCCTAAAACCATTTTAGCTAAAAAGAGCCTTTTTGATTAAGGATTTATAAAGGAAGAGGAATGTTTGAACAAGGTTAAAGACATGATTTGTCCCTCCTCTCCTTAATTCCCATTCTATTACACTCTGTAAAAAACAACATATCCTCTACCTCACTTCACATAAATATTCAAATTGACCAGAGAAAAATATATATGCAAATAAAGTAATTAAGAAAGAACGAACATTTATAAATAAAGTAGTAAATGACCTGAGCTTTTTGGCAGGGGAAGAAATACTTTAATGGCTGAGTAGAGAGCAAGATCTTCTCCTCTTGTGATTATGAACTCACTCGTGTTCTCTCTTAACCACTCTTACATATGGTTCATATGGAAACTATAGTCAGAGAAATAAATCATTAAAATGGCCGACACTTGGTTGGCTCCAGCGAGCCACGTGAAAAGAAATAAGGAAAGTTAAAGTGAGAGCAAATGGACCCAATGCACTTTAAGTTTTTTGTCGACTTCGTATAAGGCGTGGTGAATGGAGGGGCTCTAGGTACTTCAGAAATACAGGACATGTGGGCATTTTAGCTTGGCAGCTTTTCAAATTGGCTTACGAAATGGTTAATAAAGCCCATTGTGTTGGTGAACTCTAAATACAGCTATCAAATCCCTCTAGTCCCTCTTAGTTTATGTTTCCTACAATTAATTTGTAACATGTTATGCCCAAGAGAACTTTCTAACTACTTTAACTTCATATTTCATCACACACAACCTTTTTTTTTTTTTTTTTTTTTTTTTTGTTAAGTGTATCAAGTGGCCGTCAATAAATCAGATTTTTCATATAAGAAGATACCGTTAGTTTTATATTGTCTCTTTATTATAGATAAATATTATTCGAAAGATCGAAGATGTCAAATATTGTAAGTCTCTATATAATTTAGCACATTCTACTAAAAAGATGAACATGCTTATCTATTATGTACAAAACAAGTTAGTAGTTACACAATAAATTGAGAAAATAATAATTGATATACATTATAAACCCCCACACTTTTGTTCATGAAGAATGAAAGTGGATTTCATTAGTATATTTTCTATAACATATGGAAGTACTACGTATAGAAGAGAAGGTACCTTCTAAAGATTTTTTAACTTAAGAGTGTCTTTTTGTAATAAAAACTTAAGAAGAAGGGCCCATAAAAATCTGTAGGGTAGGATTTAGGGAGAGAGTAAGTGACGTGAGCTCAAGAAAGAGAGATGATGCAAGCCATGTGACGGATCACGGAGGGTCCTTTGTGTGATATTTTTAATCTAAGAGAGGTTTATGAGAAAAAAAAAATCGAGAATAGGGTGTTGATTGCGATAGGATCTTGAAGGATAATGTTAAAGGGAGAATACGTGGGGTTAGAGCTGGGCATTTGGGATCGAGCCCAAAAGCCTAGCTCCAAAACCCGATCCTTGAGAGGACAGGACCTAGGAGGCCTGGTCCCAAAACGGGACCCCAAGCCTAAGGAGGAGGGCCCAGGCCCTCCACTGGGCCCTCTTCCAAGGCCTGAGCCTGAGCCTAAAAATTTTTGTATTTTTTCAATATAATCCCTGCCAAATTACTAAAACCCCATATTAATTTTAGAATAAATATAAATTATGAGGGCTAAAATGAAATTTTATAAAATTTATAAAAAAAAAAAAAATCTTCTAGATCTAAAAAATTTATAAAATTTATATATTTTACCCCTAAAAAATACTAAAAACCCCCATAAAATTTTATTTTGCCCCCAAAATATAAAACAAATTGAGGGGGGAAAAAATTTATCCAAGCCCCATGGGACCAGTCCCTACCAGGCCTAAGGCCTAGTTCGGGACCTAATTTTTCTCATGGGCCTAGGACCGGTCTCAGGCCCATGAGTGACTGGTCCCATTTGGACCAGTCCCAAACGGGCCCAAGCCTGGGCCTACTTGGGACTGGTCCCTTCCCACCTCTGCGTGGGGTTATCTATAAAAGAACTTTGTAAGTACTTTAACTTATTATTTTATTAAATATCACCGTATTTATAAGTATGTCATGTAGTTGTGAATAAATTTGATTTCCCACACGAGAAGATAAAGTTACTTTGTATTGCTTTTTTTTTTTTTTTTTAATTATTATGTTATTAATAATTTATAGAAGACCAAAGATGTCAAAATCAAATATTTTAGGTCTACAATTAAAGACATTCGACTATAAAGATGAATATGCTTATCTACTATTAACCAAAAACAAATTACACAATAAATTTAAAAGATAATAAAGTTCAGCTCAAAACAAGTCGAAATCTAACATAATTCATTATAAACCCCTGCACTTTTGTTTATAAACATGAAGGTGGATTTCGAGAATATGTTTTCTATAATATATGTAAGATTTTTGAACTAATTAGGGTATTGTGAAAAATAAAAGCTTAAGAGGAAATTGGCAGTGCAGGATTTAGGATGAGACTGAGTGACATGAGCAAAGAAGAGAGATGATGGATTAGAGAGGGTCCTATCTGTAATATTTTTAATTTAAAAGAGGTTTACTGAAATAAAAAATTGAGACCTGGAAGGTGTGAATAAACAATGGAGATTGCTGGTTCGGATACTAGACTAATGCATTTATTTTCTTACCCTGCTCAATTTAGAGTCGGGTTTATTCTGTTTATAATAAACTTGATTAGTAATAAGGAATGATTAATTAGTATTATATATATATATATATCATGGCCCGGGGAGACATGTTTTAAATTATTTTAACTATGACGTTAACAATAGCTATATGTTAATATTGGGTTTTACATACCTTTAAACTATTCTTTTTACATAATAATTTATTAAAAAAAAAAGCATTTTGTTAAAAATAGAATTTAGTACAAATTCTTAGTCACGTAGATGTTAAGTTGCAACTTTGCTGAACAAAAAGAAAGAAAGAAGAATGCATACACATTCACATTAGTTAGAACGATTCATCAAATTCTCAGCCCCACCATGGACCACACTCAATTTTTTTTTTTTTTTTTTTTTTTTAAGGAGGACATGAATACATGTGAAAAAGGACTTTAAAATTAATAAAAAATTATCTCAAATAACGACTTTAAAATTAATAAAAAATTATCTCAAATAACCACTATTCATCAACATGATACAGACTAAGCAGAATGGAAAAAATTATAAATGATGATATAAGAAAAGAGAATTTCCTGAGTTATACTAAAAGTCCTTATCGAAAAGGATAAATGAACTGATTCTTAAAATAGGACCTACATATTTTGAATATACGGAACAAAAAGAAAGAAAGAAAGAAAGGACACGATAAAAATAGGAAAGAGAAAGAAACCGAGAGAAAATAAGGACGAAAAGAAAGGGAAAATTAAAGAAAAAGATGATCGAAAATTGCGCCACATTACAATTATTGCCAATTGGCTTGTCCCTAGTTAACGTACTTATATTTATTGTGATCAACAGTAACAAATACCAACCCAACTACATCTTCATAATATCCGCGAGAAATAATAATTATATCACTATTAATTAGATATGGCTACATACCCAAACTTCATTTGTTTATGCCATTTTCAATCACTATTAAGTTTTTATTTGGTATTCTTCATATATATATATCATCTCCACAACAAAATTGCATACTAAATTTCATTGTCTCATTTTAAAATCAAAAAATTATTTATAATAACTCTACATTTGCCCTCATGTAGAAGTTAGAAAACCCTGATCTATATTACTAACAAACAAGGTTTGGGTTGGTAGCCATATCTCAGTCATAATAAATACGATACTAATTATTTCTCTTTAAAATTATTAAGAAGTGGTTGGCTTGCTTGGTATTCATCACTGTCAATCATAATAAATATGGTTAAGTTATAGGGATGAGAGAATTGGCACCAGAATTATTCAATTAATTGTGATGTTATGTGAGAAAATGTATATTTGTATGCTGACTTTGGGTAATACAGCATTCAGACGTACGTCTGGTGAAATGCAACATTGGATTTGAAAAATAATACAAACTTGTTAATAATTTCTTTTTCAACAAGCAATTCAACATCCTTTTTGTGTCGATAGGAAATTACCTTTTGTTCAAGATAATAAATAATGAAAGATACAATCATTAAAAGTAATAGATATACAAACTCCTAATACAAATTGAGTCGGTATAAAGTGAATTGAAGAATTTATATACAAAATTAAATCAACTCAAATAAATTTTAATTTATGTAGAAGAATAATTTGGCAATAAATTTGTATGCAAGAGTTTGTACATCAATGGCTAATCATACATGTAGCATCATTTATCCATAATCTATGTTGCCTTATTTGGTTTAGCTATATATGTTTTGTAGATCTCTGATATCATTATTTCCGGGCTATTATTGGTAATGATATTCTATTCTAAACCTTTGAGTGAGAAAAGATTTTGGTGTGTAGTGAAGTGTTAGGTTTAGAAAAGATTGCACTTGGTACTCATATATACGCTATTACTATAAACCCCCGCAAATTAATTTCTTGATGAAGAATGAGAAGGTGGGTTTAATTTCCTTTATTTATGTAAGCACTACATGAGCAGAGAAGGTTCGTTCTAGAAAGAGGAAAAAATTGTTGAATATTTTATGAAGGAAAGGATGATTTACTTAGATGCAAAATTATATACACTTGCATTAAAACAAGAATTAGCAGTTTAGTACGATAAAAATGCGGAGGATAAAGCTGGGGGCAGGGCCACCATATCCTCTACCGATTCGGGCAGTCCCCAGCCTTCGGTGTGAGATTTGCCAATCCGTAGAGAAGAGGAGGTTAATTTGAAAATTTTCAAACTGTGAATGGACCTATGTTGCAATTGCGATGGCAGGAATTTAGGAATAGAGTGACGTGAGCGAGAAAAGGAGCGATGATTGCAGACCATGTGACAGATCAGAAAGGACCCTTTTTGTAATATTTTTAATCTAAGAGAGGGACTGATCCTGTAAAAATCTTTGAAGGGTTAGGACTATCCGTAGACAAGATTAATGTAAAAATTAAATAAATTATAAAACACAAAAAGATACCATACAAAGTGTAAAAAAAAGGGAGTGGAATATTTTTGGAGAAGTATTATTGAAGTTATATAAGGCAAACAAATAAGATTTTTTTTTTTTTAAGTTTTAAAATTAATTTTTAACTTTTTTTTTTCATTTAAACAATATAATTAGTTAGAGCTGGGCATTTGGGACCGGGCCCAAAAGCCCAGCTCCAAAAACCGAGCCTAGGACCGGTCCCAGTTTTGGGACCAGGCCTAAGGAGGAGGGCTCGGGCCCTCCACTGGGCCCTCCTCCAAGGCCCGGGCCTGGGCCCAAACTTGTTTTACTTTTTATCAGTTTAGTCCTTTGTAAAATTACATTAAACCCCCTAAAATAAGTATAAATTGTAAGGACTAAAAAAAATTTTACAAATTTTATTATAAAAAAAAAAAAAATTAACCGTTGCCAACCAACGGTTATAAAAAAAATTTATAACCGTTGGCTGCCAACGGTAACTAACACCAACGATTACATTTATATAATATAAGTTTTCTTTTTTTCATTTCCCTCCCCTCCCCCGCGCGCACTCCCCTCCCCCCCCCCAACCAACTACACTATAAATAACCCTAAAACCTTTAATTTTTTTCACACCAATCAATCTCTCATTCTTTCATTCTCTCAATCTCTCTACTCCAAATCTCCAATCAATTTCTCATTCAATTTATATTTATAATTTATTTATGCTATTCAAATTTTTTTGCTATTTTTCAATATCATCATAATTTCATATTATTATTTAATTTCTTTTCATTTTAATTATTTATTATTTTATCATAAATTTATAATGTCTTCCCCAAATGAGTTTTACGTTCCATCCACCGAAGAAATTGAAGCCTTCAATCCATTTTCACAATTTCCTCCAGAGGATGCAGCTGTAATTCCACCACCACATTCGGTCGGGACGAGGTGTAGCCAAATACATGTGAGCTGCGAGTCAACGGGCACGGACATAGCCCAACCCCTCCGACCGTCAAAGAGGGTCGTGTCCGATGTCTGGCGATACTTCACCAAATCAAAACGGCCAAAGACAAATGGGGAGGGGGAAGAATCGTGTGGGATATGTAATTTATGTGGAACCATTATTGGGGCTGAGAAGGGGACTTTGACGATGCGACGACACGTAGAGAAGAAGCATCCCCAAATAAATGCATCTTCAAGCGGATCAGGTAGACAAATTCAAACTCAACTTAATTTTAATCCACAATCCTCAACTCTCTCAACATGGCAATACAATACACATGTTGCACGAGAGGAACTAGCAAGATATATAGTTGCTACGGACTCTCCCATTTGTTTATCTGAAAATCCTTTTTTTGTTAATATGGTTAAAACTGCATTTTGTCCAGCATATACCCTTGTTAGTAGAACTACAAGTAGAAGAGATATACTAAAACTTTATAACAAAATAAATAATAAACTTAAAAAAAAATTTCAAAATTTTAGGAATATATCTATTGCACTTACATCAGACATATGGGCTTGTAGATCAAAAACCGATTTTTTAATCATACATACATTTCTTAGATCATAATTGGGGTTTACAACAAAAATTGATAGGTTTTAAACCATTATATGAAAAAACATAGTCTTTGAAACTATTTATTTTACAATTCTTGAAGTTTTGCAAGAATATTTATTAACTGATAGAGTTGTAGCGCTAACGCTTGATAATGCAGCTACTAACACCGCGACAATATCTTTATTTGGAAAGAAATTGGATCCGTTTGGTGAAGGCAAATTTTATCACCAGAGATGTGCTTGTCACATCATCAATTTGATAGTTAAAGCAGGTTTAGATGCTATACATTCAAAGATTGAGAGGGTGCGTAGAGCTATCAGATTTATCGTTAGCGGTAGCAATAAAAGATGGCAGGAGTACGTCAAATATTGTAAGCAAGAGGACCCACCGGTTCGACCTTTGAAGTTATGTACAGACATGCCTATCCGTTGGAACTCTACCTACTTGATGTTGGAAAAAGCTTTGCCAACCGCGAAACAAATTACAGATTTCGTCAACCGGAAGAACTATCCAGAGGAAGTTGTCAACTATGATGATTGGGCGGTTTGTGAACTTTTTTATTCATTTCTTAAAATTTTTTATGATGCTACTAATATATTAAGTGGTATTTATTATCCAACTACTAATTTAGTGTTAGATATTTTAGTTCAAATTGCTAAAACTTTTGATCAATATAGACATGATAACATTTTTAGTGAAATTGTTTCAAGCATGGAAGAAAAATATAAGAGATATTGGTTAGATATTCCATTCTTATATGGATTAGGCCTTTTTCTAGATCCTAGGTTTAAATTATCCGTAGTTAACGGTGTAATTACTGAGTTAGGCCATTATTTAGGACATGATTATACGTCTTATTTGGCTGACTTTAAATACAAATTGGATAGGATTTTTTCTTTATATGAGAACAGATACAATGGAAGTAGAAGTGGAAGTGGAACGTCTAGGAGAGGCGATCGGGACCTTGTTGTAGCCCACCCCCTCCTCTCTCAAGGATCAAGCAAGTGGGCGTAGGACGTGGCGGAAGCTCCAGCTCGTACATACATAGAACAAATGAGACGACTCGCTACCTATAGGTGGACTTGACCTTTATGACGATGAAGGAGCAACTTGACATGGATATTCTTCAATGGTGGAACCAACAAGAAAGTCAATTCCCCATTATATCCCAAATGGCACGTGACATTTTATCTGTGCCGGTTTCTACAATTGCATCCGAGTCAACATTTTCAACGAGTGGTCGGATTATTGAAGACAGAAGATGTTCTTTAACCGATGAGATGATTGAAGTGATAACGTGTTTACGGGATTGGACTCATGCAGAAATAAGACTACAACAAAGACCTCAAGATCCCAAACTACTCGAACTCTTTAGGAATACAGATTTGAATAATGTAACTAGTGTTGACTATGAAATTGAAGATGAATAATTTAATAAAAAAAATTATTTAATTGTTTATTTGTGAAGCGTGAATGTGTGAAATGTGAATATTATATTTATGTTAAAAATTAAAATTAACTATTAATTTATTATTTTTTAAAATTAATTAAATTTTTAGAAACTTACTAATTAACCCTTAAAAAAATACTAAAAACCCCCTATAAAATTTCATTTTGCCCCGAAAATATAAAAAAAATTGAGGGGGAAAATGAAATTTTCCAAACCCCATGGGACCGGTCCTGGGCCCATGGGACCAGTCCCGACCAGGCCTAAGGCCTGGTTCGGGTCCTGGTTTTTCTCATGGGCCTGGGACCGGTCCTAGGCCCATGAGAGATGGTCCCATTTGGGACCCTCCCCAACTGGCCCAGCCCGGGCACAGGGCCCGCAGAAGGGACCGGTCCCTTGCCCAGCTCTATAATTAGTTATAAGTCTTAAATTGCCCAACCAAACAATGCATAAGTATCTTAATAATAGATATCCACCTTAATTAAGTATTCATGAAAGAACAGCTCCACTTTCACTTTGAAAGATGACAAATTAGTAAAATTATTGAGTTCATGTACAAATAATTATATTTTCTTATTACTTTTAATCATTTTGTTTATTATCTTTTCTCATAATTATTAGAAGAATATACAAATAATTAACCTCTGCATATTGTCATGGCCTTAGTGAAACCGTGTGGCTTTAGAGATAGTGACCTGCCTTTTAGATTTCCATGAAATTAAAGACTTGCCAAGAAAAATGCAGTACCCTGTAACTGACATTCTTTTCATGAGACAAGATCCCCAATCAGAGTCACAAAATACCGATAAATTCATAAGATTGTCAGCTGGAAAAAATAGACCTAAACCAGGAGTAGACTTAAGATATTTCACCACTTTAAGTGCTGCAATCATATGTGATTGTTTGGGACTATGCATAAACTGACTTAAGAGATTGATAGAAAAACTTAAGTCTGGTCTAGTCATGCATAAGTATAGTAACTTACCCACTAGCCTTTTATAAACACTCGGATCAGGAAGAGGGGGATCAGGACTTGCAGGGAAAAGGTCATCATAAGCAACTGATGTAAGCTTCAAAGTAGAATCCATAGGAACTATAAAAGGCTTGCATGCAGACAGACTTGATTCAAATATAAGCTACAAAGCATACTTTCTTTGACATAAGTGAATACCCCTGGAAGATTTGGCTACCCCTAAACCCAAGAAATATTTTAGAACACCCAAATCCTTGAGTTTAAAATGAGAATGCAATAGTTGTTTGGTGGAGTTGATCATGTCAATGCTATCCCCTATGAGAACAATGTCATCTACATAGACTAAAACTAGCACAATATGAGAATGTATCCTCTTAATGAACAAAGAATAATCACCTTTCTATTAAGTAAATCCTCTAGCAAGTAGGCTTGAGTAAGCTTGTAATTCCAGGCTCCAAATGCCTTTTTAAGTCCATATAGAGACTTGTGTAACCCGCAGACTATAGGCTGCCCCCCAAGCTGCCTCCCCTGCCTTGCAAAACCTTGAGACAAAGTCATATAAATCTCTTCTTGTAAATCCCCTTGCAAAAATGCATTATCCACATCCATTTGGTAAAGTGGCCAAGTATGTATGGAAGCAAGTGACAAAATGGATCTAACGGTAACCATTTTAACAACAGGAGAAAATGTTTCTACATAATCCACACTTGTCATTTAAGTGTACCCTTTTGCCACCAATCTTGTCTTATATCTTTCCAAGGAAACATCAGCATTATATTTGAGTTTATAGATCCACTTACAACCAATTGAAGTCTTACCTTGGGGTAAAGGGACTAAGGACCATGTTTTATTTAATTCCAAAGCTTGTATCTACTTTTGCATGGTAGCTATCCAATTAGGACCTTGAGAAGCTTTATTAAAGGAAGAGGGTTCTACTAGATTGAGATGAGAAAAGAAGGCTTGGTAGCTTGGTGAAATATGACTACAAGACACAAAATTAGAGATAGGAAATGGGATGCAATTGGCTGAAGTTGAAGTGGAAGGAGAAATAGATGGACAAACAAAATCTGAAGTCTAGAGAAGGGGCCTTTTAATTTAACTAGATTTCCTAAGAGGAATGATAGGTTGAGGTGGAGAAGAATTAATAGATGGAAAGGGAGGTCCTGTAGGTTCTGCATGCTGGACAATAGGCAATAAATCGGCTGATAAAGGGATAGTAGGGGCTGGAGTTGTAGAAGGTTACTCAATATCCACAAATTCAGGATCAAAGGGAAAAGGTGATGATGGAGATGTAGACCAAGTGAAAGGAAAAATGGTTTCATGAAAAAGAACATCTTTATTGACAAAAACTTTATGAGAAGAAAGATCATAAAGAAAGTATCCCTTTTGGGTCAAAGAATAACCCAAAAAGACACAAAGGGTAGATCTAGGTGACAATTTGTCCTTATGGGTGAGAATGGCAATATAAGCTAAACAACCAAAAACCTTGATGTGATCCAATGAAGGAAGGTGACCAAAAAATCTTTCAAAAGGTGATATACCTTTGAGAACTGATGAAAGAAACCTATTTATAAGGTAAACTGCTATTTGCACACAACATCCCCACAAATGATTTGGTATATTGGATTGGAATTTCAAAGCCCTAGCTACTACAATGATGTGTCAATGTTTCCTCTCAACAACTCCATTTTGTTGACGGGGATAAGTACATGAGCTTTGATGGACAATGCTTTTACTAAGAAATAGATCATGCCATTCTTTATTAAAAAATTCAAGGCCATTGTCACTTATAATGCATTTCGAAGTACAATGGTATTGAGTTTCTATCATTTAAGAAAATGTTTAATGGTAATGAAAAACTTCATATTTGTATTGAATGAGAAATAACTAGGTAACTCTTGACAAAACATTAACCAAAGTAAGGAAATACCTAGCATTTCCATGTGTTGGAATCCTATATGGACCCCAAACGTCTACATATAACAAATAAAAAATGCAAGTAGAAATTGAATTACTATGATGGCAGGGAACCCTAGTTTGCTTAGCTAATGGACAAACAATGCAATGAGGAGGGTTAGAAACATTAGAATCTTTATGCATATGCTGTAATATTGTATGAGGAACATGTCCTAACCTTTGGTGCCACAATTTTACACTATTAAAAACATTTGTAGCAAGAAAAATATTTGGAAATTCAGAGTCTTTATTTAACTGAAAATGACATGGTACATTATTATTTGAACAAAGACCTTTGGAAATATTGCAAACAGCTTTATTCAAAGCATCTACTGACATTATTGATTTTTGTGAAATTGAATCAAGGAAATATAGGCCTTGCTTATGCTTACCAATCCCCTTCAATTTGCCACTATAAAGGTCCTAGATTAGACAAAAATCAGGTTAAAAATTGATAATACAGTTATTAGAAACTGTAAATTTGGAGATGAAAAGTAAATTGTGTCTAAAAGTTGGTATATGCAAAACTTTTGAGAGATGTATGCCATTGTCCAAAATTGCAGAAACTACATGTGCAATATGAGTCTTACTGTCATCAAGTAAACCTAAAATGGATTTTGAAGAAGGTTTTATGGCAATAGGAGACTGCAGAATATTAAGGTCGTAGGTCATGTGATCAATGGCCTCTGTATCTATGATCCAAGCATTTTTATTTAAATTAGGCAATGTAATTTCATGTGTACTATTAAAGATACCTGTAAGGTTTGCAACTAAATGATTTGTAGAGGTTACATTCTCTTTTCCTAGCAACTTCAAAATCTAATTGTACTGCTCCGATGTGAAAACAGGTCCAGCTGGAATATTAGGAGACTTTGCATTTGTTGTTTCTGCAACTGTATTCTATGATTGCATTTGATTAGCAAAGTATTTGGATTTTGAGTTCCCCTTTCCTTTTGTAAACTAGTAATTTGCTAGATAACCATTCAGCTTGTAATAATTGTCACGTTTGTGACCAGGTAGGTGACCATAATCGCATTCAATATAAGGTTTCTTTCCCTTATATTTTTTCCCTGGATTCTAATTTTTACCATTCTGAGCATAGAGTGTTGTAGTTACATCTACATTAGTATTCAATCCTACTAGAATCCTTTGGCTTTCATCTTGATTCACTATGGAATATGCTTGTCTCACACTTGGCAGGGGATTCATCAATAGAATTTGGCTTTTGACCATACAGTACGACTCATTCATACCCATCAAAAATTGTAATAACTTTTGTTGATTAAGGTGTTCAAGTTATGTCTTTGCAGAAGCACTATTTGGAGCAGGAAGACTTCCAAAGAATCCAATTCGTCCCATAACGACTTAAGCTTGTTAAAATAAATTGCCACAGTGTTGGTTCCCCGTGTAAGATTCACAATTTCTCTATGGATACCAAAAACCCTAGTGCCATTCACTTCGTGATATTGCTCTTTCAGATCCTGCCAGACTTGTGAAGCATTGGTTGACTACACAATCCCGTTGAATAATTCTTTGGAGACTGAATTAAAGATCCAGGCAAGAACTAAGGAGTTGCACCTTTCCCACTGTGGAGCTAAACGATCATGTACTGAAGATTTTGTGCAAGTTCCATTAACAAAGCCTACCTTGTTTTTGGCACATAAGGAAACAGTCATAGCTTTGCTCCAAATACCATAATTTTCTATTCCTATGAGCTATTTTGATACTAATATTGACCCTGGTGTATCAGATGGATGGATGAATGTAGAGGGGTGAATTTGAGTCAATCGACAGTAGAATTGATTCTTCTACCATAGCTGACTGAGCTTGGATTCCAAAATGACAAATCGTTGAGAAACGGGAATAACAAACTGGAGAAAAAAACTAAAGACGTGACAATATGACATAGTTTTTCCGCCGCTTTAAAAATTGAAAACAAAGTTAAGCTGAATTTCAGTTTCTCTTGCAGTCATAATGGCTGAAAACACCAATAATGCTACCAAAGAACAAGAACTGGAAAACATACTCTCATTGTTTCCAAAATCTACAGCTCAAACTGAACAAATTGATGAGTCTTAAGCCTTTTCAAGTTGAACCAGAAGAATATGGAGGTTCAATCGAACCAATTTCTGGAAAATTTGCAAGAAATCTTCTACTCTGATACCATGTAGAAGAGAGAAAATTGGGGGAAACTTTTGTGTATTTCTTCGGGTTAACAAATACAATATGTACACTACTTTTTATATTTGCAAACTAACTTAGTAATCTACTAACTGCAGTTAACTAACTCTGTTAATGACTAACCAAACTTGTAACTAACTCTCTTTACAATAACAGTAACTAACTTTACATTTAAACAAACAAACTAAACTGTACAATACTTAATAAATCAACTATTGTTAACAGTTGCCATGGAACGGTTCAATCTACTTCAGTAGTGCTTCTTCAGTTGATAAGAAATGCCATAGTAATAGGTAGAACTTGAAGGAATTTGGCGTCAAAGTTGATTAAACATGTCCGCTATTCCGGCATTGTTGCCCATAAAATTTAAAATAATTCCCTTTTCCATAAGTAAATCCACATCGTGTTCGGAGTCTATAAGAGAATCCATTAGATGAATGTAACTACATATATAAGTTTCCCGTGGATAATGACACTGCTTTAAGGCCATAACATTTCGGATCAAACATTCAATGTTGTCAATTATTTCAAAACATGGGATTTTCACCTCAACTACATTGAATAACGACATTAGTGGATTTCTCTTTTCTAATTGTATGTCAACCAAATATCCACCTCGACTACTCTTAAACTTCACTCTTGAATTTTTCAACTTGACCGCATTTGGTAAAACATTCCTGGATGTTATTGCGATTGGAAACTTTGGATTCTCCGGAATTTCTACTAGAGCATATCTACACAAATCAGTGAAATGATTGATTTTGACCTGGAAAGTGGTGTGTTGTGCGAGCAATTGAATTGAAAGAAACCACCAGGAAGAGAAGTGAAGGGAATCAGGTCATAAAAAGCTTCTTGATCACTGGTGGATGTGAAGGCTAAGTAATAGAAACCCACAATCACAAAATATGGAAGTCGATTTTCGAGTAAGAGTAAGTCCCATCTTATAGTTCCTTTAGAAGCGTCTCATGACTCATGACACATAAGATATATTCTAAAATCTCAACCAAAAACAAGGTGGGTCGAGAGTCTTACCACAAGTGAAAATGGGCTAAGGCCTCACCACGAGAGTGAGTAGGCAAAAACCTTTATCATAGAAGAGTGTCAGTGTGCATCTTTTTGGCAAAGATCATGATTCTTGGAATGGAGGTCCGTAGGAAACACAATTGGAATACATTTTGGCAATGCCAAAGTAGAACACGATGAGAAAAAAAGTTCGCACGATTTCAAGGAGAAGATCATGTAAGCGACTCAAGATATCTTGAGTAATCGATAGGAAAGACTAGTGGTTATGGTTGCTACAGTGGACAAGAAAATCATACGTGGATAATGTACAAAATGATTTCTAAAGGCTTAGTTAGGTAGGCTATTGGAGATTAAACTTAACTTATTTAGTTTTATTAAGAGCCTAGTGTTATTTGTTGGAAAAAATGGCTCATTTAGCAAATCACATCGGGGTAGAAGTGATAATAGAAAAAGGTTTAGGGACTTATATGTAATAGGCCAAAATGTTAGTTTGTCCCACATTGCTTGGGAATGAAAAGTGGGAAACTTTTGGGGCCTATATATAAGCACCTAAATCATTGTTATTTACATCCCAAGTTGTAATTCCATTATACTTCTTTTGTTTAGGGTTCTTTCTTTAAGGACCCTTTAGTTTGTAAGTTTTATTGTATCTCCCATTTGTTTTGGGTATTTGTTGTATTGCCCAAAAGTTTGTAATGTTTTGGAGATAGTGGAGTTTTCTTTTGCAGCGCCCGAGGACGTAGGTTTCAATACCGAACCTCGTTAATTCCTGGTATTTTTTATTTTGTATTTAATTTTGGCTATTTATTTATGCTTTACTACTTGTTATTATTATATTCATTAGCTAGCGTTAGAGTTTATGTTTCCATTGCATAACAATTGGTATCAGAGCCTAGGTTTAGGACAATGAGTAGCTATTTGTATGGTTATATGCATGTCTAGGAAAATTCTGTCAAAAAGACGATAAAAGTCTAAGAAGACTGGATTTTAAGTGGGACTATTTGTAACCCCTCCATTGTTTCCTGAGAATTTTCCTGGTGCGTATTTAATCATTTCAACACTTACTACTATCTAGGGCTATTGTTGATTTGTTGGTTAGCTATTGAATATAATAATTTGTGGAGCTTGGTTATTGGGAACTTTGTTTACCAAGCCAATTGAGCAAGGCATAAATGGCATCATTGTTTGAGGATTCATCGTCTGAGGCATCACCGTCCGCGGCACCACCATCCGCACCAGTAAAGATGATAACGGTTTCAAATGCAAAAATTGATGTCGAAAAATTTGATGGCCAAAATAATTTTGGCTTGTGGCAAAGTGAGGTAATGGATAGCCTATATCAGCAGGATCTAAATATCGTTCTGGAGGAGGAAAAACCAGAAGATGTCTATGAGAAAGACTGGGTGAGGTTGAATGTAAAAGCGTGTGGGATGATTCGCTCATGTCTTTGTAGAGAGCAGAAATATTCATTCATGAAAGAGACGTCTGCCAATAAGTTATGGAAGACGCTAGAAAACAAATACATAAAGAGAAGTAATGAGAATCGGCTCTATTTGATAAAAAGACTGTTTCATCTTCAGTTGAGACCTGATACAAATATCAGTAGCCATATTGATACATTTAATAGATTAATTGCTGATTTGTTAAATTTGGATGAAACATTCAAAGATGAGCATAAGGCTATGTTGTTAATTAAATCTCTTCCAGATGAGTTGGACTATCTTAGTATTACACTTCTTCATGGGAAAGAAAAATTGTCCTTTGAAGAAGTTTGTTCTGCTCTGTCCAATCATGAAATTCGGAAGAATGATCAAAAGGAGAATAGAGATGAGTCAGCAAAAGCTCTTGTAGCAAGAGGGCGGAGTCAAAATCAGAGTCGTAAGAAGGAGAGAAAAGGGAGATCTCATTCAAAGGGAAAACTCAATAGGGATCAATGTGCCTTTTCTCATGAGAAAGGACATTGGAAGAAAGATTGTCCGAAGTTGCAAAAGAAAGAGGGCAAATCTACTTCTGATGCATGCGTTGTTAAGCGTAAATATGATGAGTTGGATTTCTGTCTTGTTAGCCTACCATCCACCTCTAGATCAAATGAGTGGATTATGGATTCAGGTAGTACCTATCATATGTGTCCTCACCAGGATTGGTTCTTTAATTTTGAAGAACGTGATGGAGTTGTTTATATGGGCAATGATGATGCTTGTAAAACAACTGGGATATGTTCAATTCGATTGAAGAATCATGATGGCTCAACTAGAACTCTGACAGATGTTCGGTATGTACCGAAGTTGAAAAAGAATCTCATCTCTTTGGCAGCCTTGGAATCTAAAGGTTTCATAGTGAATATGCGAGATGGAATTCTAAAAGTTTCTTCAGGCGCTCTTGTGGTAATGAAGGGCACGAGGAGAAATAACTTGTATTACTATAATGGTAGTACAGTTATTGAAACGACAGCTGCAGTCATGCAGAAGGATGCAGACTCAGAAATGCTCAAGCTGTGGCATATGCGTTTGGGGCATGCAGGTGAAAAAGCCTTACTTAGTTTGGTGAATCAAGGCTTATTGAAAGGTGCAAAGACTTGTAAGCTGGATTTTTGTGAGCATTGTGTTTTGGGAAAACAGACAAGAGTGAAATTCGGCACTGTAATCCATAATACTAAGAGTATTTTGGATTATGTTCATTCCGATGTGTAGGGACCTACCAAAACAACATCTTTGGGAGCTATGCACTATTTTGTCACTTTTGTAGATGATTTTTCCAGAAGAGTTTGGGTGTATGTGATAAAAATTATAGATAACGTACTTGGTGTTTTCCTTAAATGGAAAAAGATGATTGAGACTCGGACTGACAGAAAGATCAAGCAGCTACGTGCAGATAATGGTCGAGAGCATTGTAGTGATCCGTTTTTGAAACGTTGCCAAGATGAAGGAATAGTACGTCACTTTACAGTGAGAAATACACCACGGCAGAATAGAGTGGCAGAACGCATGAATCGAACTATACTGGAGAAAGTTCGGTGTATGTTATCCAATTCTAGGTTGGGCAAAGAGTTTTGGACTGAGGTAGTTATATATGCATGTCATCTCATTAATCGTCTACCATCAACTACAATTGAAGGCAAGACGCCAATTGAGGTATGGTCTGGAAAACCTGTTTATGATTATGACTCTTTACATGTTTTTGGTTCCATTGCTTATTATCATGTGAAAGAGTCTAAGTTAGATCCTAGAGCAAAGAAAGCAGTATTTATAGGGATTACTTCAGGTGTGAAAGGATACCGTCTTTGGTGTCCAAGTTTGAAGAAAATACTGTTTAGTAGGGATGTGACATTTGATGAGTCTTCTATGTTAGAACAGAAAACAGGAAGCCAAATGAAGGTTTTCAGTACTCTGCAACAGGTGGAGCATACTCGGCAACATGTGGAGTTTGAAATAACAGTTGAACCAGATAGTGTCCACGAGACAGAAAGTGATTCTGAGGTGACTAATGTGGATATTATAGATGAAAAGGAGATTTTACCCCAAGAATCTCATCAGCAACAGGAATCGATTGCATACAATAGGTCAAGACAAGAAATTCGCAAGCCTACTCGTTTTGCTAAGATGGTGGCTTATGCACTTCTAATCGTAGGTGATGATATTCCTACTACTTATAAAGAAGTAGTTAGGAGTTCAAATTGTGAATCATGAAAACCGGCCATGAATGATGAAATGCGATCCCTACATAAGAAGGCGATTGGGTGCAAATGGGTGTATGCAAAGAAGAAGGGATTTCCTAATAGAGAAGATGTTCGGCACAAGGTTAGGTTGGTAGTAAAGGGATACGCTCAAATGGAAGGATTTGATTACAGTGAAGTGTTTTCTCCTGTGGTAAAATATTCTTCCATTCTAATTTTGCTAACCTTGGTGGCACAGTTTGATTTTGAGCTAGTTCAATTGGATGTGAAAATCGTGTTTTCACATGGTAGTTTGGAAGAGGAAATCTACAAGACTCAGCCAAATGATTATAGGGTTGCTGGAAAGAAAAATTGGGTTTGCAAATTGAAGAAATCGCTGCATAGTTTGAAGTAGTCACCAAGACAGTGGTACAAACGATTTGATCAATGTATGATGGGCCATGGGTACACAAGGCCTGATATTTCACAAGCAGTTAGTATGGTGAGCAGGCATATGCATGATCCCGGTAAAGGACATTTGTAAGTTGTGAAATGGTTTCTACAGTATATTTTATGTACTATAGATATTGGTTTAGTTTTTGTGTGGGATTATATTGAGAATGGGAAAATGACTCTCCAGAAGATTGGAACAGAAGATAATCCTACGGACATGTTGACTTCAGTAGCGACAATGGTCAAGTTCATTTATTGTTTGAACTTGATCAACATCCTACGAGCTTGACTGTGCCTTTTGGCGCATTTGAAGGTGTTGCAAAATTTGATAGAAGAATACAAAACTTTGAAGATTTGCTAATTCGCCAAGGTAGAGATTTGTTGGAAAAATGGCTCATTTAGCAAATCACATGGGGGTAGAAGTGATACTGGAAAAAGGTTTAGGGACTTATATGTAATAGGTCAAAATGTTAGTTTGTCCCACATTGCTTGGGAATGAAAAGTGGGAAACTTTTGGGGTCTATATATAAGGACCTAAATCATTGTTATTTGTATCCCAAGTTGTAATTCCATTATACTTCTTTTGTTTAGGGTTCTTTCTTTAAGGACTCTTTAGTTTATAAGTTTTATTGTATCTCCCCTTTGTTTTGGGTATTTATTGTATTGCCCAAAAATTTGTAATGTTTTGGAGATAGTAGAATTTTCTTTTGCAGCGCCCGAGGACGTAGGTTTCAATACCGAACCTCGTTAATTCCTGGTATTTTTTATTTTTGCATTTAATTTTGGCTATTTATTTATGCTTTACTACTTGTTACTATTATATTCACTAGTTAGCGTTAGAGTTTATGTTTTCGTTATATATATATATAAGAGACTATCATGTGGGATTTAAAAAATAAATAAATGTTAAATATCAGACACGAAATAACCGTAATATAGCTAATTGTACTCATAGTAAAATGGTATACAAAACTATAACACTTCATCAATTGTGTTTGATTGTCATTCACAATTGCCTAGATATCCATGTGAGTTTAGCAAATGAAAATAAATGAATATCAAATTTGGTTGGTGATCAACAGAACCGAAATTTGAATAAAATCAAGGATGAAATGAATAAAGAAATAGAACCAGATTCCTTGCATTGTATCATAGTAAAAAAATTATATATATAAAACACCAATGGTTGATGTCCCACCATTTTTGCTTGTTTCATTTACAATGTACGGTGAATAAAAGTTGTCGGTGTTACCTTCACTTTGCATTTTTGGCAAAAATCAGTTTGCCAGCTTTCCTGTTCAATACTAGAACCCATTTAATCCATGTTTTTCTTTCAGCAGGTGTCAAACCTATACATAACATAAGCAATGTGCAACAGTCTCCATCTTCTATTCAGCAGCTTGTTAGACCAAGATTGCTCACCATTGAGGCAGGAAAAGCTTCGATTTGACTTTGCCCATGGAATCACTTCCTAAGTCCGTTTACATCCATGTTGCTGAGAGATAATGAGAATGCTTGAAATCTTGAGTTATCTAACATTTTGGCTCTAGAGATTATGTCGTACATAGAAACTGGTGGTTTTAAACCTGACTTTATCATCTCATTAAGTAAAACCTCAGCCTCTTGCCACTTCCCGTCCATGCAAAAGACACCAATGCTGGAGCTATAGCTAGCAACATTTGGAACAAATCCCTTCTCATCCATTTCTTTAAGCAACCTGAAGGCCCTATATGAGTTATCCTCTTTGCAATACCTGTGAATCATCATATTATATACAACATCATTCGCCTCCAACTGCATCTCACTCACTGATTTGAATAGTTTTGATGCCTTTTTCATATTGCCTTTCATACACAATCCATGGATCAAAGCACCATAGGTGTAAAGGTCTGGAACCAAACCAGCCTTCTCCCCTTCTCCATGAAGGCATGTATCTGAAAAGCTTTCTCCATATGATCGGATCAAGCAAATGCATCTATTTTAATTGTATAAGTAACTTAGGAAGGAGTTATGCCCCTCTCCTCCATCTCCCTAAGTATATCAAAAACTCTACCTAAATTTCCTGCTCTACAAAAACATCTCATTAGAACATTATAAGTCACTAAAGATGGAGAATGACCATTTGACTTTAATTGATCAAAGAATGTCAAAGCCTTGTCCAATTGCCCAACATTACAAAGCCCATCAATTATTGTGTTATATGTGATTAAATTTGGACTAATAACCTTTGATTATGACTCTTTACATGTTTTTGGTTCTATTGCTTATTATCATGTGAAAGAGTCTAAGTTAGATCCTAAAGCAAAGAAAACAGCATTTATAGGGATTATCTCAGGTGTGAAAGGATACCGTCTTTGGTGTCCAAGTTCGAAGAAAATACTGTTTACTAGCTTTTCTCATCTGATAAAATAACCTCTTTGCCTCCTGAATCCTCCTCACTTTACATAATCCACCAATAAGAGTGTTATATGTAACCACATTGCAAGCAACAACTCTTTCACGCATTTCATCAAACAGTTTAAAACCTTCACTTATGTTTACATCATTGCAATACTCATCAATCAAACAATTGTAAGTATACAAGTTTGGTGACATCCCATTAAACTGCAATTTCTCATATATCTCAAGCCCATCCCTTTTAAGGCCTTTTTTAAATAACCCACTAATCAAAACTGTGTAAATGTACTGATTAGCAACCAAACCTAGCTCACCCATTTTATCAAACAACTTTTTAGCTCTCTCGATATCACCATTTTTACAACACCCATCAATCAAAGTAGTATATATACCAACATTTGGAGACCAACCCAAATCCTCCAGCTGATGAAAAACCTCAAATCCCTTGTTCAAATCACCAGCCTCACAAAATCCCTTATTCATTATCCCAAAACTATAGGCATCCAATTTAACCCTACATTTATTCTCACTAAAAAACAACCAATTCTTCTCAAAACAAGCAGATTTGATAAGAAAGCTCAACAGATTATTAAACAAGTTTGATTCAGGTACAAGAACCTTATCAACCATTTGATTAAAATAAAACAGAGCTTGTTCTACTGGCAGAGATTTTAAGATCATATCTTTATATAAAACATAAAGTATGATTTTTTATATGTAAAAAACGGTGATACTTTTTTAAATATAAATATTTTTAAGGTTCCTTTAAAATACAATAGTGGGTTTGCTTCTATTTACGTTCCAGCATTAATGATCTCAACAAAATAAAGCAGTTTGTGGAGTCAACTCTACGTTAGATTCTCTCTATAAAATAAATTCGTTCACATGGCGAAAGAAGTATTTTATTTTTTCTAAAATAAGTTGTTTATCACGATCTTTAATTGCATGAAAAAACACCCAAAGAACAAGCACATTGAAATTCCAATCTACTATCGAATACAAGTGTAACAGGCCTGAGCGGGATTGCAAATAGCTATTATGTAAAACACATCGTTTTAATACAATCATTAAAGTCCAACAACTTCTGAAGCTTAACACTTTGGTCCTTGCTGAGATCTGGAAACTTGAAACTCTGAAACTTAACACTTTGGTCCCTGCAGAAATCTGGAAACTGGAAACTGGAAAATGGAAATCTGAAATTGCTTCTGATGTATTATGCTCAACATTCCCCCTCAGACAAAGGTTCCTTGTAGTCTGACAGTTTTCATTTCTGATCTGAAATTTTGTCCAACAGTTTCCCTCAAACTAAGCTTCCTTTCAATTTTTCTGACTTTAACTTCCTGATACAAGCCTCTTCTTTTTCTTGGCTGCAACGTTCCTGCTCTTGAGATATAGCTGCAATCTCCATCTACTTTAAAACATAATTGAGTGGTACCATCTACTTTATTTTTAACAGGTGCAGCCATAAAGCATTGTGTTAATTTTTTTTCCTCCCGCTTTCTTTATCCAAAGTGCAGCCATCCTTGTGCCTTATAAAATACTCCTACCATTTCACAACTGTACATAAAAAAGAATATCAAAATCAACTCCTTGTTAAAATATTTGTGAAAATGACTAGAAAGACAAGTACCCTGATCAGCGAAGGGGAGTCCCTTTGAGCTAACAGCGGCATGGAATACTACATACTGGAGCTCAGTTAAAACACATACAGTATCAAACAACAACTTTGGCCTATCTAAACTTCTCACATTAACTACTGAGTACCCTTTCTCCTTGCAACCTTCTATAAGTACATGTGTCCGAATACACCCTTTCCAGTGTCCAACACCGTTCTCGCATCCCTGACACTGCTCGTAATCCTTGTCAGCGTACATCTACTGGTGGAGCCGCCTTTCGGTTTAATCTAGCACTTCTCTTCTCCCCTTCCCTATGATGGGCAGCAACTACAATCTCTAGCTGCTCTTCCAAATGGGCCAGCCTGTCTGGGTCTGTGATTGGGCCACTGTCTAATCCATCTTCTATGTAGGAATATGCATGCTGATCTGGTGTTGTGAGTCCATGCCACAGGCAGCAGGGACGTGGCACCCTAAGTCATGAAGCACTGCTGATATTTCGGACATTAGACCCGGTCGGTCCGTCCCAGTCACCTCTAAGGCTGTGTTTTCAGCTGAAACATGTCGTGGCCTCACGTCTGTTTTGGGAGACGGGTTTGTACTTCCTTTGCAATCCCTCCTCTTCTATTAGTACATAGCGCCTGTTAGTAGTGATTTTACACCAATCATTCACATGGATTTATCCCTTAAACATGGTATCAGGAAATAAAGTTCTAATGTCCTGGAAATGTTCAAAGGATTGGAGTTGGGCCCCGATAGTCAATTTTGGCCCACTTATTTGATATCGGTAAGGTAAAGAACTTAAAAAACTTGGCTAAAATGGGTATGTGTATCCAAAAAGTATACTATAATTGTATTGTAATAAATTCTATCGTTGGATGGAAATCTTCACTTGGGAAATGGTCACGTGTTCAGGCAAGTGCACTATTGCAGATCAACATTTGCCCAATCAACTTTATGGATTCTTTAAGGATTTTCCTGATGTAGTTAATTTTATTAAAATGAAAGCTTAGAGATCATAGGATGAAGAAAATAGTTTAAGAAAATAGTTAATTCTAAAGCTTAGAGATATGCTTATAAGTGGTTGAAAGTGCGTGTTCGAAATTCCTATGATAATTATATGTTATATATGCTTATAAGTGGTTGAAAGAGAGTGCTTTTTGTTGGTGCCCTTAGCATGTATCAGTTTGGTTGGTTGAACATAGGATACCTGTTTGAAGAATCAACTGATTGGATAGTTTTTATAATACCTTCTTAAGTTGGCTCTTTTTTCCCCAAGGAACTTGCTACAGATAGGCTGTTGGTCGAGTTGGAAAGAGAACGTACTATGGCAATAGAGGCAAATTCAAAAGCCAAGGAATTCTCTTTAAGGGCAGCTGCTGTGGGTGCCTCTCTTGGGGCTGGTCTGCTTTTAGGAAGCCCTGAGAAATCACTGTCTGGGGTCATATTTGAAACGTACTTATCTTCTCGATGTTGGGGTCAGACTTCAGGGTTACTCTTCTTCAACTATTTCTGTTTACATATATTTATGTCCTTGAATTGTTTTAGGTACCATCCACAAATCTCAGGCCATTTATTAATTCCATTCATGTAAGTTTATTAAAATCTGGTGTAGAGACACATGTAACATCAGATATAGAGAAAATTAAGTTGATTTTCTCTAATAATAATCATAATCAATAAACTAATTACAAAAGATAAACTGTGACGCATAATGTTGTCAATAGAAATTAAATCATAAACTAATTAAGTTCTATTCCATAATTTTATTGATAACAATCATGAAAATAAACTAATTACAAAAAAAAAAATCTTGACGGTTTTAAGAATGTCAAGAATTTGATTAAAATTCGAAAAATCAAACTAAATTTTAGACAGTTTTAAAACTGTCAAAGATTTTGATTAAAATTCGGTTAAATCCTTGACGATTTTTTAATTGTCAAGACCCTTTCTTAACATAGGCTTCCTTAATAATTCAAAAACTATTAAAAGAACCCTTTTCTTGACGATTAATAATCAAGGTTTTTCTTCTTGTGTATACTAAAGTCGACTTTAGCATTAAAGTCCACTATCATTAAGCGAAGCCACTCAAGTGCTACAGTGACTTTTCCTAAGTGCTGCAGCTAAGAGGTTGATATGAAAAGGAATTAGCTAAAGGGCCTTTCTTTACTAAGTCAATAAAGAATGTGTCAGATTTCAATTTCACCCATAGAAAAGGGTTTTTAATTCTAAGTAACTATTTCATCAATTATGCCCATAAAATAAACATCTAACAAATAAGTCTAGAAAACCAAAAACTGATTGTTTAAATAAAGATCGATCTTAATTTATTATTGATGATTTTGCTAGTTATGCACAATTAGATTAAAAAGTACCCGGGACAACAATCGGCTATCCCAAAAATTTTAAAAATAATATTTTAAATTAATATTTTTAAATTTTAAAAATAGGAAAATTTAATTTTAAATTTAATTGAGTACAATTTAAATATTAAGAGTATCAAGTTTGGTGTTAAAATTTCTAGTAATGTTATTTATATCATCAAAGTCTAATTAATTTCAATTTCAATGTTTATAGTTTCATGTATAACATTGTTTGTCTCCAGTATATTGTTTTAAGTTTCAAATATTATTCATATTTTGTATGTGATTCAAGCGTATCGTTATAACTTATAGGCATCAAACTCAATTCTGTAAGTTTCAAGTATTACATTATGAGTTTCATATATATTATTCTAGGTTTCAAGTATTATATATAGGTTTTAAAAGAACGTTAAAGTTTTCAGGAGTGATATTATAAGTTTCAAAATAAATGTTTTTGGTATCAAATCATTTAGATTTCAAGTTATTTGTAATATATTTCATGTTTTATATTGCCAATCTCATGTATAATATCCTGTAAATTTTAAATATTATTTATAGTTTTTAAATTAATATTAAAAAGAAATTTCAAGTATAACATTGTCAATTTCAAACATAATTTATCAAGTCCCTTGCATTAGGGATGGGCGTTTGCCCCAGCCTCGTGGTGATCCAACCCAACCTGGCTCAAATGGGTGAGGGAATCCCCAAAAATATCGAGGATAGGGCTGGGGACAGTCCTCAAAAAAATCCCCGCCGCGGCCCATCAACCCCACCGCCGTGGAGTCCCGCCTTCTTTTGTTAATTAATTAATTGGTTGATTAAGCCTAATCGGCTAAGCCTTCATACAATTAAATAAGTATTCAACTTACCTAGTAAATTTTGTTAATATTGAATTTAGTTATATTAATTTTATGAAAAATTGATTAATTAACAGGACTAACTAAGCCTAAGCCTCTATACAATTAAATAATTAATCAATTTATCTAATAAATTATATTAAGATAAAATATAGATATATTTAATTATGTTCGGAGGAAAATCCCCGCAGGACAAATTTGCTCACGAAGTCCCGTTCATCAGTCTGGGCCGGGATGGAGATGGGAGTGATTCCATTCTCATGGGTCGAGGGTGGTCATGAGAGTTGTCTCTGTCAGAGGGAATGAGCCGAGGACGGGGATGGGAAATGGGGTCGCCCATCCCTACCTTGCATTATCAGCCAACCATTTCTTATCCATATCTTATTATTTAAACATTATATAGAAAATATAGTAAGAGAAATCCTAAATCAATCATTAAAATTACCGACCCACGTGATAAGAGATAAGGAAAATTTAAGTCATAGCAAATGGACACAATACAGGCATTTGAGCTTGGCAGCTTCTGACAATTGGCTTCCGAAATGGTTAATTTTAATAAAGCCAATTGTGTTGGCTGCATTTGATTGGTTTGATGTGCGGCTGGAAAACTCTCCATACGGCTAGTAAATATACACACCTAGAAAATAGGAGAAACGTGAAAATGAAATCCAATTGGTAAACCCCTTATAATCTTGCTTAACTCCTTCAGTCCCTCTTAGTTTATATTTCTTACAATTAGTTTATAACATGTTATCACCAAGAGAACTTTGTAAGTGCTTTAACTTCATATTTTATCACACACAACCTTTTTTATTGTCAATAAATTAGATTTTTCATATCAAAAGATTCGGTTAGTTTTATATTATTTCTTTATTATATTATTGATAAATATTATCCAAAAGATCAAGATGTCAAGTATTGCAAGTCTCTATATAATTTAACTTTTCGACTAAAAAGATGAACATGTTTATCTCCTATGTACAAAACAAGTTAGTTGTTACACGATAAATTTAGAAAATACTAAAAGAGAAAGGAAAACACCTTCAACTCAAAACAAGCCAAAATCTAAAATAATTCATACAATAAATATTGGTTCATAACTTAATCTTACAAACTTTATCTCAGAACATCAACGTGGTTGGACAAGCAAGATCTATTATGAGCTGATCAATTGTGAGCTATCATGTGGGAGTTGTGAAAAAAAGTTTGTGAGATTGGGTTATAAGTGTAGTATTACCCTAATTCATATACATTATAAACACCCACACTTTTTCTCATAAAGAATGAAGGTGGATTTGGTTAATATATTCTATATAACATATGTAAGTACAACATATATAAGAGAAGGTACTTTCTAAAGATTTTTTAACTTGGGAGTTGGGAGGGACTTCTTCTAGCCAAACTTAAGATGAAGGGCCTAAAAAATACAAGCTGGAGGATAACACTATAAGACAAGAAGTTTATTATTGTGTACAAAAGGACAAAAAACTCGATTTCTAGTACGTTGATGTATCATATGTTTTTGTTTTAATGCTCTTAATTTCTGGTGTTCAGTGAAATCCCCGATGGCCCACACGCTGATGACAAAAATGGAGAAGACGAGTGATAGCAAATGGACCCAATCACCCAAAAAAGACAAAGGATTTTTGTCAACTTCTTAAAAGGCTTGAATTGCGTGGCTCTAGAACCTTGAGAGATACAGGGCGACGGCATGTGGGAATTTTAGCTTTGGCACATTTTGAAAATTGTTTTTTGTCATTCAACTCTACATGACAAAAAATAATTAAAGCATAATTCAGGTTCTTAGTAACATCAAGCAAAAATGTCAAGCATTCAACGGTAGATGATCAAAAATAATTAAAGCAAGCCATATCTGCCAACTGCCATGCTATTCCTCAATAAAAGTATAAACCTTCTACTGCCATGCTATTCCTCAATAAAAGTATAAACCTTCTACTGCCATGCTATTCCTCAATAAAAGTATAAACCTTCTGTTATAAAGGCTCCCATATGTGCAAGCAATCAAGGTCAAGTAGTCACCTGAGGCAATCAGACAACAAATTATATACACGTCTTTTTTTATATGCCCAAGCCAAAAGATGGACTAAAGAGATAAATCATGTCCTGAGACATTCTTTTTTGATATCCATTACTTTTCTGATATAAAATTATTGGCGGAAAAACATTTATAATTGTATCTCCCCCCAAAAAAGCCTTCTTCAAACACCAAAAACAATACTGACTTCGGATCTCAAATGTGAATCTTTCCATGTCTCCATTTGTAGATCTCTCTGTTCAGTTTGTATGCTGCAGATATTAGCTTCACAAAAATGAACAAAATAACTTACAAAAAGCAAAAAAGAGTTATCAGAAATAAAATGTTTTTCATGGCATTTGCCTTGGCATCACTATGCCAATTATTTCAGTGCATGATGTGTTATAGCCCATCTCTAAACACTCTTGGTCTATGTTAATCAAATGTCCCACTAAATCAAACAACTTTGAACGTTTAGTCTGCCTTTTCCCACTTTAATATTGTTGATGCATCCCTTTCAACAATGAGATGAGATTTTATATATTCTTTCAAGTTTTTCCAATCAAATCAAGCAAATAGAAAATATAAGAACAAATTAAATTATGTAAAGTAAAAGAAAATATACATCATATATTGGAATGCCCTTCAGTCATCCAAATGAGCACGAGTATTTCCATTCCCAAAGAAGAAAATTCTACAAAAAGTTAGACAAACACGTTTTATAAATAATGGTGCAAAATATAGCTAACAAATCCAACAAAGACAACTAAATAATTGAAAGTAAGCAAAAATTTACCCAACTCAATTTTTGATAATTCATCAAAGCTCTCCTCAATGATGAACGGTTCACGTGTTGCCTAAATTCAATCTTATGAACAAATAAAAGTCTCCACCATCTTAAGAGTAAGGGCTACAAAATGGATCTAATACACGACCCTCTGTACTAGAAGTTGACTTAGATACAACAGTAGTGTTAGGAATTGGTTAACACACTTTGAATTACCCATTTTAAAGTGCAGCGGAATATTACCAAGTTGATAAGGAGATTTTCAATTTTTAACAACATCAAACATAAGTGCAAAAAGTAAAGAACACATCCATATACATGATTCGGCTAAATCCACTTTTAGCCTACATCCATGGGACCTTGTCCAAATCGAAGCAATCTACTAAGTCAAAAACACTTACAAGATATAGTTCAAAGTTGATCTAAGTTACAGTAAAAAGAACTCTCTGTTCAACTTTACACTTAGTATCACACTCTGAATCCTTAATGTGTAGTAACTCCTTGGATCTTCTTCATGCCAGAAACACAGTTGAGAACAGCTTGTGAACCACCAAGCTTCAAGTACTGAGTCAACGCACTAGCATCAGCAAAGGAACCATGTTCCAAGAGCCATCAAGTCTATGTTTGATATGGTGATGTTTTGGCACACAAGGAAAATAAATCTTGAACCTTAAGAGAAAGAATGCTCTAGGAAATTCAGAGTATAATGAAACAAAATGTCAAAAGGTTAGATACATTCATGCAAGAAAGAGAATTATATAATGAAGGGTTTCTTACTCAACAATGTAATGCCACGTCAGTCAACAAGGGGCTGACCCATGTTTGTCCAAATAAGGAAAGTATTTCTTATTTCAGTGTGGACTACAAGGCAAATTGAGAAAGATAACTTTATTCCCTATGACCACTCAAGGATAATAGGACACATGTAAAAGTTCCTAAAAAAGCAAGAGACAAAGATAAACAATATCTTTGTCACTTTGTCAAACATGCAACTTGTGTTGGGTTGTAAATATCTGAAGCAAGAATGTAAGCACAAACTGTTGTGCATACACACTCGAAACGAAACAAGCCAAGACACAAGTCTAGCAATCAGTGTGCATGTACAACTGATGTGCACACACACAATTCATAAGTTTGATAAAAATGAATATTCCACAAGTAGAAACAAGCATAGCCAATACATTTTGTACTATCATAGAGAAAACTTGATATCTTATTGAACTTATCTTCCACCATTTCAAGATATCAAACGTCTTGTCTTTGTCAACTTCACAGCCATCCCCTAAATTTTTATTCAACTCTGATTTGTGCTAAAAAGCTTGCTTTCCAAGCCATTCTCATTATAGTTAACCATCCTAAAGTCCTCAAATCAAGATTTGCATCATGAACATCACTCTTAGTTGCAACTCGAGATTGCTTACTTGACTGTACATTAGGATCCACCTTAAGCAAACTATATTGCTCAAATAAAGACAACAAAGTTACCTTCACTTTTGTCTTACCAACATTAACAACGTTATATGACTCATTAATTACCCAATCAACACATTTTAACTTGTACCTAGGATCTAGTACCATTGCAATGAATAACATTAAGTTGATATTATCAACATTTGACCAATATTTATCATGTTTTCCTTTCATCCTTGCAGTCATATTACGTAAGCCAAAATAATGACTTTTACACTATGTTGAAATCTTCAACCCAATGCCATATATCTCTCACATGTATGCATTATTGGTAGCATAAAAAGAGCCAAACACACATAGAGCAGCATCATAAAAAAACTTACAAAAAAGGTAATAAGTACCAAGCATATTCGCAATCACTACGCATAGGTAAACCCTTTGACTTGTCCCCGCTAGTAAGCTTAACTCTATACTTACCATCTTCTATTTCCAACAATTCAAACATTTTCTGAAATTTTAAAGTCGCATCCAACATCAAGAAAGTAGAGTTGGACCTTGTTTCTACATCAAGAACCAGGTGACTTTTATTTTGAATTTTTTCTTTCTCCACACACTCAAATTTTTGTAACCTTGTTGGAGAAGGCCTCACATATCTCATTGCAGAACGAAATCTAAATATGGAGTCATCTATATATTTTAACCCCTCTTTTATAATTAAACTCAATATATGTGCACAACATCTCATGTAAAGAAAGTCACCATCCAAGACATTTCCCTTCCAATTTGTTAACTGAGTCTTAATATAGCTTATCCCAACATCATTAGAACTTGCATTGCCAACAATGACGGTGAAAACATTAGAAATGCCCCAATAAAGCAAACACCTCTCAACTGTCTTGCCAATCATTAAACCTTTATGATTACTACTAGACAAAAGTTTAAAATCCTTTTCTGTAGTTGCTAATTATTATCAATGAAGTGAGCCGTAAGACACATGTAATTGAGGTTTTGACAACTTGTCCATGTATTATTGCTTAGACAAACTCTATGAGAAAACTTACTAAAACACTTCTTCAACTTTTGACACTCTCCAATATAAAATTTAAACAATCTGTAGTCACAGTTCTATGGTGGAGTACTTGAAACCTAGGCTACGCCACACTTATTAGGTGTGGAACCGCTCATGCTCCATAGCACTAAAGGGTAATTCATTGATAACGATCATTTTAGCTACAACATGTCTAATCATATCTTGATAGAATTTCCATGACAACAATGAAGATTGTATGGAGGTGGCATTACCTTTTGAGTGATCATGTAAGTGTTGTGAAAAAACTAAGGTATTTTGTCTCTTGTTCACTCCATTCAAATGATACTCTTTATATCTACTTAAGTGATTACGTAGACAACTAGTACCACTCTTACTCGAACAAGCTAGAAGACTCCCACAAGGTGCCCTAGAGCTAATAATTTTTTTTGTAATTGACTCTAATTTTGTATCATGTTTATATATTAATAAAAGACATTTTCTTTATCTGTTTTTCATATTTAAAAATATGTTATGATATATGTCTTTAGAATGGTAAAATCATGATAAGGGGATCAAGTGTATTTTAAATCTTGTTTGTGAGGACCCTATAAGTAGATGAGGTGGCCATTTTAGAAACGTTCATAGCCCAGTATTATTCTGATTATAGGCACAGATAATACGACAAGACTATCATAGTATTAAATGACCTTGTTGAAAAGTAATGATAATTCTCACATGTCAAGGTTATTTGGTGACAACCTAGTGTGACGCACGGATGCTTGTTAATGAAAAGTTCACTAGACTAGCCCATCAAAGATTCCATATAGATGGTAACCCTAGTGTCTATAAAATGCATCCTCTAACGGATGGTAATGCTTGTAATCCTTAGACTTGAGATCACGAGATTGCCTTGTGCACCTATTAGGGTAGTTTGACACTAGCCTAACATAGTCTTTTTCTTAAGACTATCAAAATAACAGTAGTAATTGGCTACATTAAGTCTTTCACGGGTATGTAATAACTTGCCAAGATGAACACCTTCTTGTTAAAGCCAAAAATATTTCTAGCTTCTTAAGCATGTTTAGAGCTTCTTGACATAAAACCTTTTTGTATTTTCGTACTATCCTCCTCAGGATTATTTTTTCTCTTTTCTCTTCTTGTTTAATTGCAGCAATGACTACTAAAATAATGAATTGAAATTCCAATACATACTACTAAAACGTGAATTATAAAATAAGAAATCCAAAGTTATAATTTTTGTAACTTCACCTCTATTAAATTATAACCTCCTTATAGTAATAAATTAGTATGATTGCACTATTATGACTATAAAGAGGTTTTATTGTATATAGATTATAAATAATTCTTCAGAGAACTATATATTTAGGATGGTTCTATTTGGAAAGTCAAATTCTTCTAATTTGCAATAGTGATTATTAGAACCCATGGTAAAAAGAAGAATGAGTTGCCATTTGAGGCTGGATAATCTTTGCTACCGATGCATTCCTATTTATTATTATTTATTATCATTTTAAGGTCAATGAATGAATTTCTACATCCTTATCAGAGAAGAAGAAGAATGCATACACATTCACATTGGCTAAAACGACTTATCAAATTCTCGACTCCACCATTGACAACACACAATATTTATTTATCTTTTTATGCAATATCTACCAAGTTAATTAAATGGTAAGATTCGCGACACATAGTAATTTACTTTCTAGTTCAATTTTTTTTTTTTTTTTTTTAAAACATGTGCAAAAGGGCTTAAATGAATGGGAAATTATCTCAAATAACCATTATTCACTCAACATGATATAGATTAACCTGGATGACAAAAATTATGAATAATGATATATAAGGTAAAACAATTCCTAAATAATACTAAAAGAACTTGTTATCGAAAAGGATAAATCAACTTATGCTCAAAATACGACCTATATATATTTTGAATATGCATCACCACATATGTTAATTTATAATAAAATCAATTGTCTGCTTCTATCAAAAGTTGTTAAAATGATTTAATCTCATAATCGGGAAAGAGTAATACTAGCCTTATAGAGAGCTAGATAAAGAGGCATACAAAGAGACAAATTCATGATTATCTCAAAGGCTTTGAAAGGTTTGTCTCTTTGTATGCCTCTTTGTAAGGCTAGTATTACTCATCTGGAAATCCCCCAAGGCTTGACCTAGTGGAAGGAAACTCATTCAATCTTAACAGTGTCCTAGATTTTGACAGGGCCTTTAAGGACAAGATGGGATAGGGGTTCAAAAACATTGTAAGGTATAAATTAAAAAAAAAAAAAAAAAGAAAAAAAGAAAAAAAAGAACTTATGGACTGGGAAGACAACATATTTAAACTATTAATGTAACTATGATATGTATAATAATTATATGTTAATATTTGTTTTATTGTTGACCAATGGTAGAATGAGAATAGTGACTTTGCTGGGTTGAAATATAATTTTTTTTAAATAAAATACTGTTAAATATTTTAGGGTTTATCCAATATTATTTAAACCATTATGCAAAATAGAAAGAAGAAATTGGATTTTATTTATATTTCAAAAAGAATTTTGCGAGATATATTAGAGGTATACGTACTTATGATATATCCTATTTTATATAAATTTAAGAATGGCTTTGTGAAGACGGGCTGTGGATTTAAAAATAATGATCAGCTAGCAATTAAGAGGTTAGAGTAGTTAGCAATTCTTGTTTGGTTATTGATAATTTTGAAACACCAATGGGTGAATTTTTTAGTTAACCTGTCTATAATGGATGTAAGAATTCTATAAAATAAGTAACCATTTACCCAAATAACCATGTCTCAAAAATTATAAAATATGAAAAAAAATAAAATTTTGAAGCTACTTCTAGCAAGAAATAATTGTAACAAAAGTTAATAAAATATTTTTTGATGTTGTTATAGCAAGCTTACACTTTAAAGTAAAATCGGGAAACTAGAACACAAATAGCATGATAATTATTATTATACGAAGATTGATCTTACATTATTTTTGGAGACTATTAATTATTACAAAGTGAGCTTGTAAGCTCGCTCATACAGTTTTATTGAGAAGACAGAGAGTAAGATCGAAGCTGATAGTAGAGATGTTTGTGACGTTCGCATATGAACTATTATTTATTTATTTAGTAGTGTCTCCAAATTTAGTTCGGCAAACGTCCAAACATTAATTGTTGATTAGCCGCTCGTCTCTGCTGGCTCCTTCCCTAGCTCCTGTACTAGCTTCATCACGACTGCGTCGACGAGGAGAAATTTTTTGGTCCAATAATTGGTACCGACTTTAGTAATCGTGAGCTCTACCTGCCCCAGCTGGTGGTCACAATTGGTAACTTCAACTGAGTCATCAATTTTGATATCAGTCCACTTGTCTGGTTAATATTTGCTCAGATCCACAGTTTTGTATTTCTCATACCCTTTTTCTGGTGGAGGTGGAAATTCAGAAAGGTGTCTTCAGCTTGGTCTGTAGAAGTCAGCATCTTGACCACCAATGCAACTTCGTAAATCCCTGGGATGAGATTTTGTGTGTTGAATGTCCCATGAACCGCAAATTCATTTACGTGTAACAGTTCAGCCACCTCCAGATAAGCATCACTATAAGAACAATTCAAACTTGATCAAAATAAGGAACTATTAAAACACTCATACATTAAATACATAGAGAAGTATATATTTACCTTGGCTTTGGTTCTAGTTCGTTAACCAACTTCCAATGAACTGTGTCATTTCCACATAGATCCCTTGCATACAAGACATGTTTGTCGGTCCGTTGGTTTGCCATCTCTTGATCACAAGTACTCTCTTTTTTGCAACTCTTACTGATGAAGATGATAATCTCTGCTACCCATGCAGTTCTATTTATAGCATGAGATCGGTCAATTTAATGACTAAAATATCCTTGTTAAGAATAATGAATTTCAACATCATTATCACAAAACATAATATTTTATCAACATGCAATGTGTGAACATGTATATTTCTCTATTGGCTTGGGAACACACCACCATAAATAAAACAATTAAAAAATAAATACATTACATACATTTTGAATTTCTTTCTCTCATTTTTTAGAAAAATATACACGATTTGAGTAATATATATATTTTAGGATTTTTTTAAACTCGGGTATAAATGTTTTGATATTTTTAATGTCATGATTAAAGGTTAACGATCAATCATATATATAATTCTCTAGTAAGGATGTTTTTATATTGATTTGATTTTATGAGGATCACACTAAATTGAATGTCATTAGATTTATCATCATAGAACTAAAATGATTTTTTTAAAACATATGGATATCATCACTAAAAAATTATTGTGTATATACTTATATATAAAGGAGGAAGTAGCACTAGCCAAGGGCTAGCCTGCTCCCTCATTGGGATATTAGAAAACTCAACAGGTTATTAGGATTATGCTCTGAATTATTGTGATAACTGTTATTATTTGATTAATATTAGGGTTCCTAATTTGAATAAAATAAGGGATTGACTCCTATATAAAGGATTGTGTTTGTCATTTATATGTTGGTACATGCTCTTTTATTATTTGATTAATATTAGGATTCCTAATCTGAATAAACAATAAGTCTTCCTCTTGTGTTAGTTTATATTGGCACATGCAATTTTAATTTATTTTTTTAATGTATTCCCGCAGAATATGTGAGCGAGTGAGAGAGAGGGTGTGTATAAAGGTTACCGGCCATTGTTTATTGGTTTTAGACTTGAGAGGTAATTACTTTTTTATTCCTTTGCTTACCAGCTACACATGTTAGTATTCAGAGTATTCGGATCAACTTGCTCATATCTCAATTTATCATATTGAATACCTTATAAGCTCAAATAACTAGGTAAATTATAATATTATTGTGGTAGATTACTCCAACGTTTGAACACAAAAACTTAAGGAAGAGAGCTGATTCAATTTTCACACTGAACACACACTCACATGATTCCATGATTCAATGCATGTATAGTTGATGTTTACATTAAGTGAAAGTTAAAGTTAGAAGCCAAAGCTAAGGCAATTTGAATAGCAAAAGCTGATTAAATTATACACTGAACACACACACACAAACAAAAACGAAAATGCACACAAAAAGGACCAGCACTTCATGGACACACACACACACAAAGGATAACCACTTTCTGGAACACAACACTATATCACTTCATCAATTGTCTTTGGTTGTCATTCACAATTGCCGAGATGTCCGGTGTGAGTTTAGCAAATGAAAATAAATGAATGTTAAATTTGGTTGGTGATCAAGAGAACCGAAATTGGAAAAAAAAATCAAGGATGAAACGAAGAAATACAATCAGATTCCTTGCATTGTATTATAGTAAACAAAATTATATTTATAAAACAACACTGGTTGATGTCCCACCAATTTTATTTTTTTGTCATTTACCATTGTTGACCAAAGAAAGAAAAAGGGTAAAAAGGTCAAGACTGTAGTTTTGTTTATTAACTCATGCGGTGTCGTTTTTATTGTCATTGTCATCTCTCTCATTTCATATAAAAGAGAGGTCAACTGCAATTTGTAATGTACTGTAAAATAAAAAAAGATCGACGAATTTCAGCTCTCAGTTTTCTTTCAATTTTGTTCCAAATCTCACATGGTATCAGAGCCTGTGACTAGCGTCCACGGCTAAGGTTTATGGTTTTCAGTCTGATAATAACATGGAGAAAACAGCTCTCGGTTCAACTCAGTCTTCACTATTCAGCTCTTCTCAATCTTCAATCTTCTCATCTAGCTTACAAGTTGTGAATCCGAAGCTTACAAGGGATAATTACAAAGACAATTACCGTTTCTGGAGGTTGCAAGTCTTATCAGCCGTAGGAGCACATGAATTGGAGGAACATTTGACAGGTTTTGTTCCTTGTCCTGAACCCTTGATTGCTTCAGAAATTGATTGTTCTACTGAATCAATTGAAAATAACCTAATTAAAGGGAAGATTAATCTAGCTCATATAGCTTGGAAAAAGACTGATAAACTTCTTGTAACTTGGCTTTTGGCTTTTATTTTGGAATGTATGTTTAGTCATATATCCAAATGTCAGTTTGCCTCTAAAATTTGGTATAGTCTTGACAATGAATTTCTTACCGATTCCAAAGCAAGAGCACTTCACTTGAAGAATTTACTTCAAAACACTCAAAAAGGAAGTATGAGTGTAAATGAATTCATTAAGAAAATGAAAGGGATTGCAGAGAGTTTGTCCGCCAGTGGTCAGGTGATAACTGATGAAGATCTTCTTCAGTATGTATTGGATGGACTAGGGCCAGAGTTTGATGCGGTTGTGGTTAATTTGACATCTCGAATTGAATCTAAGTTTGATTCAGTAACATTACAGGAAGCTCAATTCCTGCTTCAAAAGTATGAGATGAGACTTGAGAAGTTTAATACTGGTGATTTTTCTAATAGCTCACTCAATTTAGCTTCTCTCAATAATTCTAGTGGCAAATCTGTACACTCTGCTGTTGCGAAAGGATCTACCAATGCAAGTGGTGATGTAACTGGAACTCCAAACGCACTCAACAATATGATGACCTTGAGTCATAATCTGCCTCTTGCACCAATGTATCAAGCTTATGCACCGTCTATTCATGGTGATCCATATTTCTCTACTGGACATCAAAATCAGTTTGGTGGATCTTTTAGTGCTTCTTTTCCATCTTTTAGAGCACCTGGTTACAATACTTTTGGAAGAGGAAGAGGCCGAGGTAGTGGTCAAGGTAAACCAATCTGCCAAGTCTGTAGTAAAATTGGTCATACAGCAATCCAATGCTACCATAGATACAATTCGAACTATAATGGAGCTCCTCCACAGTTCAATACTAGTTCTCTGTCTCAGTATGGTGTGAATTCTACTACTCAGTTTGGGGTTTCATCACCACAGTTTGGTTCTAGTACTCGGCCAAATTCTAGTTCTGCTGGTGGCCCTTCATAAGCATCTTATCTTAGCATTTCTCATTTGGGAACCAATTTGCAACAAGAAGGCACCAATGCTTCTTTCTCTACTCAGCAGCAAGGCTCACAACAACATAGTTTTCCAATTCCCAGTCAATAAATGCAGTCACCCAGCCAAGCCTACTTTGTGTCTCATCAAACTCCCTTACACCATCCACACTCCATAGCACCTATGACTATTCCTCCATATCAATCACCTAATCAGAACTATTTTGCAACTCATCAAAATCCATCTCACCCTCCTAATACCATAATACCTATAACTGTCCCTACTGCCAACACACCTGATCCAGCCTAGTACATGGATTCAGGTGCTACTTACCATGTCACTTTTGATCCTAACCAACTAGCAACCAGCAGGAATTATGAGGGGGTCGATCAACTATAAGTAGGCAACAGTGGGTCTCTCAACATTTCACATATTGGCTTTACCTTGTTACCTAGTTCTCTGCAGTCTAAGTGTTTATATTTGAAAAATGTTTTGTATGTGCCAAAAATAACTAAGAATCTTCTTAGTATTTCAAAATTTACACAAGATAATAATGTAGTTGTGGAATTTAATTCTGATTGCTGCCTTGTTAAGGACAAGGATACCAAAACAGTGCTATTGTAGGGAGGAATTAAAGTTGGCTTGTATCAGTTGCACATTCCCTCTAGTCTACCATCACCTTCCCTAACTGTTAATACTTCATCTAGTTTTTTTGTGAAGACTATTCCCATCAGTTTGAACTCAAAAGCTTTTGTTTCTTCAGTTGGTCATAATTCGTTAGGTAGTAATAAAACATTTCAGAATGAGCTAAATACCTCTGCTGACAAGTGTATATCTAGCAATGCTGCTTTGAATTCTAATAAATGTACTCTGCATACTGATCATAATTGTAATACTTGTTTTGGTAATACAAATTCTTGCTCAGTGAATGAAACTTCTTCCAATTCTGGTTATACTTCTGTGGCCTCTTTGATGAATGATCATTTAAGTGCAGATAGTGGACATAATCTTGTAATTTTGTTGAATTCTGCAAATCCTGATAATAATAAAATTGTGCATTCTGCTATTTTATTGCATTATGAAAATATTGATATTGGACACTTTAAGAAATCTGAAAATTTAAGTTCTGATTGTACTCCTGCAACTTCTCTGGCTAATGCTAATTTAAGTATAGATATAATTCCTAGTTCTGAAACTAGTTTGAACACTGCAAATGCTTATCATAAACACTCCATGTTGACTACTACATCATCAGCATTTCATGTCACTCACACCAATGCTAACTAAAATTTTGTCTCATCTTCATCCTAATCATACACAGTTTGTTTCCTCTTCTTTCTTTTGTGATGCCTGCAAACTAGCAAAGCTCCATAGGAACAGTTTTCTTGTTTCTCATTCTAGAGCTTCTCAACCTCTTGAACTTGTTCATAGTGATGTTTGGGGGCCAACTTTAATATCATCTTTTGGTGGATTTAAGTACTATATTCATTTCATTGATGATTTCAATAGATTCACCTGGATTTTTCCATTAAGAACTAAAGCTAAGGTTAATTCAGTGTTCATAAAATTTCATCACTTAGTTGAGAGACAATTTAATTAAAGACTCAAGTGCTTACAATCTGACCAAGGAGGTGAATATAAGGGGTTAGTATCTTATCTTACTAATGCTGGAATTCAGTTTAGACATTCTTGTGCGTATGTCCACCAACAAAATGGACAAAGTGAGAGAAAACATAGACATATTGCTGAAACTGGTTTGACCTTACTTGCACAAGCATCCATGCCTTTGCATTTTTGGTGGTTGGCATTTGAAACTGCCGTTTTTCTAATAAATAGGATGCCTAGCTCAATTTTGAATTTTATATCACCTTATCAAGTTTTATTTGGTAGACCACCTCTTTACTCATCCTTAAAGGTTTTTTGTTGTGCTTGTTTTCCTTACTTGAGAGATTTTAGTAAACATAAACTCAGCTTTCACTCTTCTAAATGTGTCTTTGTTGGTTATAGTCTCATCCATAAGGGATATAAATGAATCACTGCTGAAGGAAAACTCTTTGTCACACCTAGTGTTCAATTTAATGAAACACAATTTCCCTTTGCTACTGGTTTTCAGTCCTCAAAATTTAAACCTGTTTCTTTATCATCTGTTCCCACTACATGCAGTTTTCCTTTTGTCTCGGTACCCATTGCAATTGATTCAACTAGCAATGATTCTCCAACAGTGCCCTAGTTCTCAACTTGTCCCTCAGCAGCAACTAGTAAGCAAATTCCACTCTCCATTAGTTCTGGTTGTCCTAATCCTTCTTCTTCATGTCAGCCTGTGTTGTTACCTCAATCACTAAGTCCTTCATCTCCTCAATCCTCTTCATCAATTACAATAACATATTCTAAATTAGTGTCTACTGCACCTTTTACTACCAAGACAAATTTAGCCACTCACACACCAACATCCTCTACCTTCACACCAGTTTTACCAGATAATTCTTGTCCAGTTATGTCTTCACAACTTATATTATCCATAGAAACAGCCACTACTTCCTCTTTAGCATCACCGAAGACTACTTCTTGTCCACTTGTAATTGATCTATCCTCATATAAGTTTTCTGATATATTTTCTCATCCTTACTCACATTCATCCAAACCTGAATCATCTATCAACACACATCCTATGGTTACTCGAGCCAAACTTGCTGATCAGTCTAGAACAGTCCTTGTAGTGTCAAAGCCATTAACTGTCCAACTTGAACCTGCTTCAGTAAGTGAAGCCCTTGCTAGTGCTGAGTGGAGAACAGCTATGCAGGATGAGTTTACAACCTTACTAAAGAATGAGACATGGACCCTTGTATCAAAAACACCTAATATGAATATTGTTGGAAATAAATGGGTGTTTAGAGTCAAGTTTCATGCTGATGGGTCATTACAAAAGTATAAAGCCAGGTTGGTTGCAAAGGGTTTTCAACAAACCCCTGGTTTGGACTATTTTGAAACATTTAGTCCAGTTATCAAACCTGCCACTATCAGAATTATATTTACCCTTACTGTCTCAAAAGGCTGGGACATCCAACAAGTTGATGTTAATAATGCCTTTCTCAATGGCACCCTAAGTGAAACTGTTTACATGCGTTAACCTGAAGGTTTTGAACATCCTCAGCTTTCATCCCATGTGTACAACCTCAATAAGGCATTATATGGTCTTAAACAAGCTCCGAGGGCTTGGTTTGAAAAGCTAAAGAAAGCCCTAGTGAATAGAGGATTCAAAAATTCTGTATGAGATTCAAGTCTGTTTATTTTTCAGAATGCAACTCAGGTTCTATACATTCTCATCTATGTTGATGACATCCTGGTTACTGGATCAGACAAATCTGCTATTTTAAAGCTTGTGACAGAATTAAACAGTGAATTTGCTCCGAAAACTCTTGGCTCTGTCACCTACTTTCTTAGTCTAGAAGCTCATCGAAATGCTGAAGGTCTTCATTTACGACAAACTAAGTACATTGTTGATCTATTGGCTAAAACAAAGATGCAAGATGCTCATGCTTGTCCTACTCATATGGCTACTGGAACAAAACTTTTATGTTCTGACAGTGAGCTATATAAGGATCCTAGTTTATATAGAAGCACCATAGGAGCCTTGCAATATCTAACTTTAACCAGGCCTGATATAAGCTTTACTGTTAACAAGCTTAGTCAATTTCTTCAAGCCCCAACTGAACTTCAATGGCAAGCCTGCAAGAGAGTCTTAAGGTATATCAAAGGCACTTAGTTTCATGGACTGCAATTTAGGCCAGCAACTACTTTTTGTGTTGAGTGTTATACGGATGCAGATTGGGGAAGTAATCTTGATGACCGAAGGTCTACAAGTGGTTATTGTATTTACTTGGGGCCTAATCTTATTCAATGGAGCTCTAGTAAGCAAAAGGTTGTTGCATTATCTTCCATAGAGGCTAAGTACAAGGCACTTACACATACACCACTGAATTGGCTTTGTCAGACAATGTATTTTCTGAATTAGGTATAAGCTTGAGTGCCACTCATGTAATATGGTGTGATAACCTTAGTGCAGGAGCTTTGGCATCTAATCCTGTTTATCATGCAAGAACCAAACACATTGAGATTGACACTCATTATATAAGAGATCAAGTTCTAGCTAAGAAGGTGATAGTCCAATATGTTCCTTCGAAGTTGCAAATTGCTGATGTTTTGAATAAGTCCTTATCAGTAGCTCAATTTCAAGAGTTGAAACAAAAACTCAATGTAGTTGCAGTTAATATTTCCAGTGAACAAGAAGTTGGTGTGCCAACTTCAAGAAATTGAAGGAGTGTTTCTGGTATGAGAAGTGTACTATTGAAGGAATGACTTGAAGCTGCAGTGTCTTATAACTATTGAAGATGCATCTGTAGTTTTTTTTCCTTTGAATTTGAGAAGGTGCTTCTGCAAATTGATACAAATGGAGTAGGGAGTGTGACAGATTCTTGAGTATGTTGAATATGGAGTGTGTTGTTTCTGATTTGAGGAATTTGTGGCAGATTTTTGAGTACATGGAGTGTGTCATTGCTGGTTTGAGAAGTGTCAGATTCTTGAGTATATGGAGTGTGTCATTTCTGATTTGAGAATATGTTTTTCTTTTTTTTTGCAAATTGGTACAAATGGAGTAAGAAGTACTGCAGATTATTGAGTATGTTGAGTCTCTACGGTGTATTGACATTTTTGTTTGTTTCTGTTTTGATGGTACAAATGGAGTAAGTAGTACTGCAGATTATTGACATTTTTGTTTCTGTTTCAATGGTACAAATGGAGTAAGGAGTTTACAGATTATTGACATTTTTGTTTCTGTTTCGATGGTACAAATGGAGTAAGGAGTTCTATAGATTTTTGAGTCTCTGCAGTTCCTGTTTCAAAATGTTTTTGATTGTTGGAGTTTTCTTGTTTCCTAGCTGTCATATTGGCTTGGGGAATTTGGCAGTTGCTAAAGTTGGAGCTGTCATATTGCTTAAGGAACTTGGCAGTTGCTGAAGTTGGAGCTGTCATATTGCTTGGGGAACTTGGCATCTGTTGAAGTTAAAGCTGTCATATTGCTTGAGGAACTTGGCAATTGCTGAAGTTGGAGCTGTCATATTGCTTGGGGAACTGGCAGTTGTTGAAGTTGGAACAACATGGAGCTTGCTCAAGTTAAAAGACCAGGCATAATCCCGGTTTAATTCTGAAGGGAAGCGTTGAATAGAATAACCCCTGTTGAGTTTGAGGGGAGATGTTGACCAAAGAAAGAAAAAGGGGTAAAAAGGTCAAGACTGTAGTTTTGTTTATTAACTCATGCGGTGTCGTTTTTATTATCATTGTCATCTCTCTCATTTCATATAAATGAGAGGTCAACTGCAGTTTGTAATGTACTGTAAAATAAAAACAGATCTACCGATTTCAGCTCTCAGTTTTCTTTCAATTTTGTTCCAAATCTCACAACCATGTGCTGTGAGTAAAAGTTCTCGCTGTTAACTTCACTTTGCATTTTTTAGGAAAAATGGGTTTGCCGACTTTCCTGTTCAATACTAAATCCCATTTAATCAATTTTTTTCTTTCAGCAGGTGGCAAACCTAAACATAAGCAGTTGACTGGAGGAAGTTAAATAAAAATATGAGTCAAATGTTCATATACTGGTAATACAACAAAACAAATGGTTATAGATATACCTAGCTTTCAGCAATGTTCAACAGTCTCCATTTTCTACTCAGCAGCTGGTTAGAAACCAAGGTTGCTCACCATTGCGGCAGGAAAAGCTTCGATTTGACTTTGCCCACGGGATCACTTCCTAAGTCCGTTTACTTCCACGTTGCTGAGACATAATGAAAATGCTTGAAATCTTGAGTTATCTTATAACATTTTTGGCTCTAGAGATTATGTCGTATATAGAAACTGATGGTTTCAAACCTGACTATCATTTCATTAAGTAAAACCTTAGCCTGTTGCCACTTTTCCATCCTTGCAAAGGACACCAATGGTGAAGCTATAGCTAGCAACATTTGGAACAAGTCCCTTCTCACCCATTTCATTAACCAACCTAGGGGCCCTATATGAGTTATCCTCTTTGCAATACCTGTGAATCATCATATTATATACAACATCGTTCCCCCCTAACTGCATCTCACTCATTGATTCGAATAGTTTTGATGCCTTTTTCATATTGCCTTTTGTTATGCAATCAACCAAGATTCAACCACAAACAAACAAGAAAAACAGAAAACACAAACAATCAACACCGGATCTTTACCGTGGTTCACTTGCCCTATTTGGAGCAAGCTACATCTATGTTGAACTTCGGAAAGGGAGTTCGTTGCATTATTATTATAAAACAACCAATTACAGTCATGATTACAAGATGACACCCAAGAACCCAGATCAAACAACTCTGATCCAAACCGGTAATCTGCCCTAGGAATCCTCTAACCTGGAAATCCCTAATACAAGAACACAAAAGTTCTTTCCTTGACTAATTGACCTAAACCACTCAAGAAACCTACAGATTACAATTGAAATCAGACCCAAAAAGAAAGAACCCTAATCGCACAAAGAAAATGAAAGACGACTCTTAATTTTTCTGTTTTAATCTACTGTTAATAAGAAACCCTAATCCTTTTATAGTGTTGATTGGAGGCTTGATCTCAGCCGTTGGTTTTTCCTTTGAATCAGCGGTCAGGATCATCTTGGAGCTGTCTCAAAACGACACCGTTCCATTAATACTCGGTACGACGCCGTTTCAGCATTCACTCACAACAATCTCCACCTTGAATGCTAAACATTCACAGTGTAGCAAACCTGATCCAAATCCAACCAAATTTCAACAACAAACAATACAAAATATACCCTAAACTCAAGCTCAAATTCGGCCAAACACAAATGGAAGCAATGTTGCACTTACTTGCAAATTTAGGCTAAGACAAGAATGAACACTTCAAGCATAAAGGAATTCTCCACCAACTTGAATCGATTCACCAACAAATCTCCTTGCCAAGACTTGGATAAAGAAATCTCAAAAAGAACACAAAGTTCTCTCAATGGTTAAACCAAGTTTTTGATAATTTTCATGAACTAACTTTACAAGGAGAATAGTTGCCTTTATATAGGCAATTACAAGGTTAAAAGAGTAATCAACAAATACATTACAAGAAAATGAAAATTAATAAATATTACACAAAAATTACAAGCCTTCCATTCAAATTTAAGGCCATACCCATTTAATGCAAAAAAGGGACATGATTCCCTAATTCTAGGGTTCATGTCTTTAACCACCCTATTAGTTGAAAAAACTCACTTTATTAGCCCAAAACTTGATCAATGATCCTAATCAAGTCTACTAATAAGGGTGCAAGAGATTGGGCCTTGAAGATCTTGCAATTGGATCCAATAAGGGTTCAAGTGGACTTTCCCCTTTGGAATAAGAAATGGGCCGAATGGGCTTACTTCAACACTTAGGCTTTTCTCTTGGTGGACTTGAGCTTCCTTTGTTGGGCTTGGGCTTGGGCTTGGAATGGTTTGGGCCGGAGTGCTTGGGCTCTCTCTCCCCTTGGGACTTGCTTGGGCCGAATCTCCTCCAATGCTTTCCACACTCCACAATCCAAGTGTTTTAGGACTTGGAATGCAATTCTTTGATTCAACCGAATTAACAAGTGTTTTAGGACTTGTAATTCCTTGTCCACTCATGTTTACAAGTGTTTTAGGACTTGTAAACGTATCATCCTCCTCGGGTTGAGAAGGATTTGCCCTCAAATCCAAATCGTCCTCCAAGTAAGGGCTTAGATCCCCCACATTGAAGGTGGCCGAGACTCCCCCATACTCACTAGGCAACTCCACCTTATAAGCATTATCATTTACCCTCTCAACAATCTCAAAAGGTCCATCAGCCCTAGGAGCTAATTTACTCTTCCTTTTACTTGGAAACCTCTCCTTTCTCAAGTGAATCCAAACTAAATCCCCCGGTTGAAAAAGCTTAGGTTTTCTATGCTTGTTTGCCTTATTCTTGATCTTCTCATTTGAATTTTCTATTTGAGCTCTCACGGTTTCATGGAGTTTCTTCATTTTTTTCAACTTCTCATTAGCATTCACACTTGGCTCAAAATCAAGGGGTAGGGAAGTGAGATCAAAAGGGATAAGTGGGTTTACTCCATACAACACCTCAAAAGGAGTGTGACCCGTAGTAGAACTAGGACTCCTATTGTAGGTAAATTCAGCATGTGCCAATTGCAAATCCCAATCCTTTAAATGCTTACTCACTAAACTCCTTAGGACATTACCCAACACTTTATTCACCACTTCGGTTTGACCATCGGTTTGCGGGTGGTGTGAGGTGCTAAACATTAATTTTGTCCCTAGTTTACCCCATAAACTTCTCCAAAAATGACTCAAGAATTTTGTATCCCTATCCGAGACAATGGTCCTCGGAATGCCATGAAGTCTCACCACTTCTCTAAAGAACAATTCGGCAATTTTGGAGGCATCATGTGTGGTATGACATGATATGAAATGAGCCATTTTTAAGAACCTATCAACCACTACCATGATGGAATCTTTTCCTCTTTGTGTCCTAGGCAATGCAACCACAAAATCCATGCTAAGGTCCTCCCAAGGGTGCTCGGCTATGGGTAAGGGTAGGTATGGTCCGGCCTTGAATTGACTCTTAGCTCTTTGACATGATCCACACCTTCTAATAAGAGCTTGAACATCCCCTAACATTTTAGGCCAATAAAAATATTCCTTGATGGTTTCTAAAGTCTTAGTAACCCCAAAATGGCCTGCCAACCCACCACTATGTGCTTCCCTCATAATTAGTTCTCTAAAACTACCCTTAGGGACACATAATCTTCTACCCTTGAACAAGTACCCATCTTGCATAATATAATTCTCAAAACTAGGTTTCCCACATTCAGTTATGCATGTTTTCATCTCCAAATCTTCATCATAGCACAATTTCATTAATTCAAAACCTAGAACTCTAGAATCAAGCAAAGAAAGTAAGGCATACCTTCTAGAGAGTGCATCGGCTACAACATTGTGTGATCCTTGTTTGTAATTCAGCACAAAAGAAAAGGATTGGATGAACTCAACCCACTCAGCATGTCTTGTGTTGAGTTTACGCTGCCCATTGATGAATCTCAAGGCTTGGTGGTCCGAATGGAGGACAAATTGTTTCGGCCGAAGGTAATGACTCCAATGGTCAAGTGCTCTCACTATAGCATAAAAATCCTTATCATAAGTGCTATACTTCCTCCTTGAATCACTAAGCTTCTCACTAAAATATGCTATTGGCCTCTTGGATTGATTCAAAACTGCCCCAATGCCAACACCACTTGCATCACATTCTACTTCAAACACTTGGTTGAAATCGGGTAAGGTAAGGATGGGAGCTTCACACAACTTCTTTTTAATCAAATTGAAAGCTTCATTTGCTGCCTTAGTCCACTCAAAAGATCCCTTCTTCAAACATTCAGTTATGGGAGCCATAATGGAACTAAAATTAGGGACAAACCTACGGTAGAAAGAGGCTAAACCATGAAAACTCCTAACTTCCGTAATTGAACCAGGTTTAGGCCAATTTTGAATGGATTCTACCTTGGATTAATCTACCTTAATTCCTTCTCCCGAAACTACATAACCCAAGAACACCAATTGTTTCATAAATAGCTCACATTTTTCAAGCTTAGCATACAACTTCTTTTGCCTCAATAATTCAAGCACTAAGCTAAGGTGTTCTACATGACTATCCTCACAAGTACTATATATCAATATATCATCAAAATACACAACCACAAATTTTCCAATGAAAGGTTTGAGTACCTCATTCATTAACCTCATGAAGGTGCTTGGTGCATTGGAAAGGCCGAAAGGCATCACCATCCATTCATACAATCCTCCCTTGGTCTTGAATGCCGTTTTCCATTCATCTCCCTCTCTCATTCTAATCTGATGGTAACCACTTCTTAGATCAATTTTTGAGAAGATGGTTGCACCATGAAGCTCATCCAACATGTCATCTAACCGTGGAATGGGATACCTATACTTGATAGTTATCCGATTGATGGCCCGACTATCAATACACATCCGGTAAGTGCCATCTTTCTTGGGTACAAGCAAGGCTGGAACTAAACAAGGGCTCATGCTTTCTCTCACAAATCCCACGGAAATCAACTCCTCAACTTGTCTTTGAAGCTCTCTTGACTCTTTGGGATTGCACCTATATGCTGGTCTATTGGGAAGAGGTGCACCGGGATCCAAATCAATATGATGTTCTATTCCCCTAAATGGTGGCAAACCCCTTGGTAACTCACTAGGAAAAACATCCGCAAATTCATCCAAGAGATGGTGAACTTTTGGGTGAAATTCAGGTTGCTCTCTCTCTTGGTTTGTCTCGGCTATAAGGAGGGCAATGAGAGGTTTGTGTTTTAGGAAAGCTCTTTCTAATTTGGTGCTATTTAGGAAGAGGGTTTTACGGGTTGGTGCCTTGGATGGTGTTTGGGAAAGTGTTTGGGAAGTTGTTTGTGTGGGAGCTTGGATAATGGCTTTGGTGGGGGCTATGGGTGCATGGGTAATAGACTTCTTGTTGAGCTTGAATGAGTATGTATTCTTGCGGCCATCATGGATCACTTCTCTATCATATTGCCATGGCCTTCCAAGTAAAAGATTGCAAGCATCCATGGGAATGATATCACAAAGTACCTCATCCGAATAGCTCCTCCCAATGGAGAATGGTACCACTACTTGCTTGGCTACTTGTATGGTGTCTCCATTGCTCAACCATTGAAGCTTGTACGGGTGAGAATGATCCACAACCAGTAGCCCCAATTTCTCCACAAGTTTGGTGGAAGCAACATTGGTACAACTCCCACTATCAATGATCATTGAACAAACTTTTCCCTTGATAGTGCACCTTGTATGGAACAAGTTCTCCCTTTGGTTCTCTTGGGGGTTTACTTGAGTATGCAGCAACTTCTTGAGCATAAGCATCTCTCCACTATCAGCTTCCTCAATAACCTCATTCTCACTCTCATCTACTTCCTCTTCTTCACTAGAATCCCTTTGACAAGCATCATCAATCTCATTTATTTCTCTAAGGGTCATAACTCTTCGGTTTGGACAATTTGCTTGGAAGTGCCCATAACCTTGACACTTGAAACATTTCTTGTTCCTCAAATCAGGCCGTGGAGCATCATTCCTCACAAAACCTGTTTTCTCCTTTGGTGTTTCATTGGCTTTGTTCTTATCATAAGCCGTAGGTGCCACATATGGTTTGGTGTAGGAAGGTGAACCCCTTTGGTAGTTACTTTCCTTAAAGAGTTTCTTGGGGGCCAAGGACTTCATGCTCTTCAATTGCTTTTCAATCCTTGTAGACAGCTTGCAAACATCCCCAAAGGAATGGTAAGCTTGCAACTCAAGCTTGTATGCAATGTCCTTACTCAAACCGCCTATGAACCTTGCAATTGTATGCTCTTTCTCTTCGGGAATATCACTTCTCAACATCAACCCTTCAAACTCCCGAATATACTCCTCAACTTTTCTATCTCCTTGCTTCAAATTATGGAGCTTAAGATAAAGGTCTTGTTTGTGATTATCGGGTAAGAATCTTTTCTTCAACACTCTCCTCAATTTCTCCCATGATCTAATTCTAGCCTTCCCTTCTCTTTCTCTCTTCTTCCTTGTATTTTCCCACCACAAGGAGGCATACCCCTTGAACTTTAATATGGCTACTTTACACTTCTTTTCATCATTGTAGCCCTTAAATTCAAATACCTGCTCAATCTCATGCAACCAATCAATGAAGTCATTTGGGTCAAGACTTCCATTGAATTCGGGTAAGTCTACTTTAAGACCCCTATCATCATCAAACTTTCTCCTCCTAGGCACTTCGGATTCACTAGATGAATCATTACTATCTACTAGGTTTTCCATATACAATGGTGTCCTAAGGATGGTTCGTTGGTGGTAGTGTGGGCGACCATCCCGTGGGGGTGGTTGTGGGGTTTCCTCAAAAGTAGTTTTGGGTTGTGAAAGGTTGGCAATGTCCTTAGACATGTTAACCATCAACTCCATCATGCTTGACATATTTCTCTTTACTTCATCAAGTTCTTCTTGAATTCTTCTGTTGGCACTTTCCCATGGTGTTGGGGGTGGAATTGGGGAGGAAGGGGACTTGTTTTCCATGACAATTTTGAAAGTTTAGCTACTGTGAACGGTAACTCCGGATGAACAGTAATTTTTTGAAAGGTAAAGAAAAATGGAAAATGGGAAGGAAAGGTCAAGTGTATGAGTTTTGGTGATTTTGGTTAAGTGTAAGTATTATGTGAATAGTGTTATGTGAATAGTGTTATGTGAATAGTGTTCTGTGAATAGTATTTTTGTGATTAGGCTAAGGGATGGTGTTTATGGAGATGAGATTAGGTTAATTTAATTGTGTTTAGGGTTTAGGGTTTGTGTTTAGGGTTTAGGGTTTGGGTTAAGGGTTTAAGGTTTGGTTGTAAAGGAATGGGTTTAGTTGACTTTGGAGGGAATTGGTTAGGGTTTGGGTGAGGTGGCAATGGGTTTGGTTACAAGGGAACAAGGTGTAAGGGATTTGGTTGGAGAATAGTGTTTGATGAGAGAGAAAAATTGTTCATTCACTTGTAACAAAGAGAAGTTTTGAAAACACTTAGGCTAAGAACTCCAAATCCGGCAATGTATACTCCAAAATCCGGCCACCTTCTTTCAATCAATCCTAAATCAATCCTACTCCAATTTACAACCTAAGCTCTGATACCAAATGATCCAAATCCAACCAAATTTCAACAACAAACAACACAAAATATACCCTAAACTCAAGCTCAAATTCGGCCAAACACAAATGGAAGCAATGTTGCACTTACTTGCAAATTTAGGCTAAGACAAGAATGAACACTTCAAGCATAAAGGAATTCTCCACCAACTTGAATCGATTCACCACCAAATCTCCTTGCCAAGACTTGGATAAAGAAATCTCAAAAAGAACACAAAGTTCTCTCAATGGTTAAACCAAGTTTTTGATAATTTTCATGAACTAACTTTACAAGGAGAATAGTTGCCTTTATATAGGCAATTACAAGGTTAAAAGAGTAATCAACAAATACATTACAAGAAAATGAAAATTAATAAATATTACACAAAAATTACAAGCCTTCCATTCAAATTTAAGGCCATACCCATTTAATGCAAAAAGGGACATGATTCCCTAATTCTAGGGTTCATGTCTTTAACCACCCTATTAGTTGAAAAAAACTCACTTTATTAGCCCAAAACTTGATCAATGATCCTAATCAAGTCTACTAATAAGGGTGCAAGAGATTGGGCCTTGAAGATCTTGCAATTGGATCCAATAAGGGTTCAAGTGGACTTTCCCCTTTGGAATGAGAAATGGGCCGAATGGGCTTACTTCAACACTTGGGCTTTTCTCTTGGTGGACTTGAGCTTCCTTTGTTGGGCTTGGGCTTGGGCTTGGAATGGTTTGGGCCGGAGTGCTTGGGCTCTCTCTCCCCTTGGGACTTGCTTGGGCCGAATCTCCTCCAATGCTTTCCACACTCCACAATCCAAGTGTTTTAGGACTTGGAATGCAATTCTTTGATTCAACCAAATTAACAAGTGTTTTAGGACTTGTAATTCCTTGTCCACTCATGTTTACAAGTGTTTTAGGACTTGTAAACGTATCAAAACCCAAACAGTTCCATCATTGTTCTGGTCTTCACAGGTTATCTTACATGCAGCAGGTTCAAGCAGTGCTTGAACTTTGCAGGTGAGACAACCTTGGTTCCCATGTCAGCTGGATTATCCTCAGTGGATACCTTTATAAGATCAATTACCCCCTATGTTACTAAGTCCCTAACGAAGTGGAAGCAAACATTCACATGCTTGGTCCGCTCGTGGTATACTGGGTTCTTACTGAGATGAATTGCACTCTGACTATCTGAGAATACAGTAACCTTGCCATTAGTCAGTTTTGCTTTGGCTAACAGACCTCGCAGCCACACAACTTCCTTAAACACATCAGCAATAGCAATATACTCTGCTTCAATTGTTGAAAGAGCAACAATGGGCTGAAGCTGTGACTTCCAGCTAATGCAATTTCCTCCAAGGGTAAAGTAATATGAAGTGGTGGATTTCCTTGTGTCTTTATCACCTGTAAAATCAGAGTCTACAAAACCTACCAAGTCAAGTGTATTATGCCTTTTACAGAAATTTAAACCAACATTCAGGGTACCATTAATGTACCTTAACACTCCCTTTCAGGCAGTCTAGTGTTCACTGCCTTGGATTTGCCATAAATCTGCTCAGTAAGGAAATGGAATAGGATAGGTCTGGTCTGGTACTGATCATTCCATACATCACAGATCCAACAACATTTGCATAGGGGACAGTTTCCATTTTGATTATCCCATATTCAGTTGTAGGGCATTGGCTCTTATTTAACACAACATGGTTTGCAAGAGGCATGGACACTGGTTTTGAATCAGCCATACCAAATTTAGACACTAGTTTCTCTAAGTATGATTTCTGCCTAATGATTAATTCATGTTTACCCCTGTTCCTAATAATGTCCATTCCTAGGATCCTTTTTACATTTCCTAGGTCCTTCATGTCAAATTCTGATCTAAGCTGACCCTTTAACTCATGAATTTTAGACTTAGACTCACTCACAAGTAACATATCATCCACATACAGTAAAAGATATACAGCCAGATTATGATTCAAGTTAAAATAGAAACAATTGTCATATCTACTCCTAGTGTATCCTAAGCTTACAATGAAATTGTCAAACCTCTTATACAACTGTCTTGGGGACTGTTTCACTCCATACTGTGATTTGTGTAGGATGCACACATGGTCAGGTTTCTTAGAATCAATAAAACCTAGAGGTTGGTTCATGTAAATCTCCTCTTCTAAGTTACCATGTAGAAAGGCAGTGGTAACATCCATCTGTTCTAGCTCTAGGTTATAATGGGCAACAATGGAGAGCATTAACCTAATGGTTTTATACTTGACTACAGGAGAAAAGACTTCATTGAAGTCTATTCCTCCGCGTTAGGTGTAACCCTTAGCTACTAGCCTGGCTTTGGACCTAGAAGGGTCGGTAGCTAAAATTCCCTCTTTAATCTTATACAACCATCTGCATTTGATTAGTTTTTGGTCCTTGGGTTTGGGAACCAAGGACCAAGTTCTGTTTACCTCAAGTGACCTCATTTCCTCTTCCATTGCTTGCCTCCATTTTTCCTTTTCCTTAGGGTTCATTGCTTCTTCATATGAGTCTGGTTCTATTCTTTGAATCCCTGTTCCTGTAAGCAAAGCAGTGTATATCACTTCATCATAAGAAAACCTAGCAGGGGGTCTTACCTCCCTCCTTATTCTATCTCTGGCAAGTTGATAGTGTTCTAATTATACATGTTGGGGCTCTGGGGCATCTACTTCATTTTCTTCATTATCATATCCAAGATCCTCTGGTCCTGGTTGGTTTTCTGGTGCTTGTTCCTCATTGGGTTGAGGTGGTTCAGCCTGCTGACGCACAGGCTCCACCTCAATGGTTGTACTCTCCGTTGTATCCTTGGTAGGTTCAGGTGGGGTGTTGGTACCAGTGTTCTGTTAAGTGGTTTTACAAGGGAACACCCCTTCATTAAAGACCACATCCCTGGAAATAATGATTTTTACCCCTGGTGAATTTCTGTCTCAGAGTCTGTACTTGGTACCATCTTGATATCCTAGGAACACACACTTGGTAGATCTAGGCTCTAACTTTCCTCCCACTGTATGTGCATAGGCTGGACACCCAAATATTCTCAAATGGCTTAGACCAAGCTTTCTTCCTGACCATACTTCTTCAGGACATTTAAAATTTATGGCAGTGGATGGGCTCCTATTTATCAGATAGGCTACAGTGGACAAGGCCTCTCCCTAGAAGGTATTAGGTAACCCTGAAGTGAACAGCAAGCATCTGACTTTTTCTAGGAGGGTCCTATTCATCCTCTCAGCTACCTCATTCTGCTGAGGGGTTCTTCTCACAGTTCTATGTCTTAGGATTCCTTGCTCACTACAAAACTTATCAAATTCAATGTTACAGTACTCTAATCCATTGTCAGTCCTTAGAGTTTTTACCTTTCTGTCTAGTTGGTTTTCCACTAAGGCTTTCCACTCTTGAAATTTAGACAGTGCCTAGTCCTTAGTTCAAAGGGTGTAAATCCACACTTTTCTGCTAAAATCATCTACAATGGACATAAAGTAACTATTGCCCCCATGAGACCTCACTCTCTCAGGTCCCCATAAGTCTGAGTGTATGTATTCTAAACAACCTTTGGCCAGGTGTATGCCTTTTGGGAAACTGACTCTGTGCTGTTTTCCTAAAATGCAATTCTCGTAGAATTTTAGGGTTGTAGCAGTGTCATTTCCTAACATGCCCTGGTTACTTAGGATATCTAATCCCCTCTGACTCATATGTCCCATCCTAAGGTGCCATTTTTTGGTTACTGACATATTTGGGGTGACAAGAGAAGAACTTAGGCAATCAGAATAATATTCTCCACATAGGATGTATAACCCATTCCTTTTTTCTCCTTTCAGGATTAGATTCTGGTTTCTATACACATTCAGCCACCCATTTTCGGCTCTGTAATAGCATCCTTCCTCATCTAAGGTTCCTAAGGATATGAGGTTCCTTTTGAGTTCTGGAATGTACCTAACATGGGTAAGTTTTATTAGTTTCCCACTACAGAGTCTAAGGGTTATACTACCTTTACCTTTGACCATACATGCATTGTTGTTCCCCATGAACACAGTCTTCGTATCATATTCCTCAAAGTCTTGAAACCAGTCCCTGTTAGGGCTCATGTGGAAAGAGCACCCTGAATCTAACACCCACTCTCTTGTATTGTCAGAAAGAGAGACAGTAAGCACCTCTGTTTCTTCAAGCTAAGTGTTTGGATGAGACTAAGTTACTCTATGTGTTTCCCTGCTTTTGTTTCTTAAGCCATTCAAAGCAATTCTTCTTCAGATGACCAGTTTTATTACAGAAAATACATTTTCTAGACTCTGCCTTATGCTTATTGTTCCATTTACCCCGTTTCTTGTTTTTGGACCCCTGGCTAGGTTGACTGCCTTTACCATATTGAAAGGTCTCTTATTTTCCCCTAACAAATAGGTTACTCCCATTTTGTTTTTGGACCTTTAACTCAAGTTCTCTAGCCTTAAGACCAGCCACAATCAAGTCAACACTAGGGACAGTACCAGAATATTGGAGTGCATTCTTAACAACAAGATAATCCTCGGTGATGGAGTTTAACAGTATCATGGCTAGACTGGTCTCTCCTAGTTCTTGATCTGTGCCCTTTAAAATTAAGGTCATTTTTAGGAATTCATCTAGGTTATGCTCTATTGTCTTGCTACTATCCATTTTATAAGAAAACAGAGCACCCTTGAGAAAAGCTAAGTTTGGAGCAGATTGAAGTGCATACAAAGTTTCGAGTTTACCCCATAACCCCAGAGGGGTTTCGATTCCATTAACCTTCCTCAGTACACTGTCTGAGAGGTTCATCACGATAGTAGTTGTAGGTCTTCGTCAATCTCCTCCTTCTCCTTCAATTTCTCCTCGGGCCATTTCTTTTGATCCTTCTCCAGTGCAAGGCCGACTTTATTATGTGAAAGCAGAGCCTTCATTTTCTTCTTCCAACTCCGGAAATCGATCTTCCCATCATATTGGGAGATCTCCATACGTGTAGTGCTCATGGTATTATACAGACCGTGTGATACAGACTAATGTGTAAGTGGTGTTGTTACACCAAAAGTCGCCAAATACTGCCAGGCAGTTTTTAAGGCTATTACTGGTTTCCAGCCTATATACCCTTAGACTAGACAAAAACGAAAAAGAACACTACAGGTACAGACTCAAGGAAATGACCAAGATTACTCTCCTCAACCAGTGTTTGTGATCTAATCTCACAAAATAACCTCAAGACTCAGCAAGAATCAAAGTTCTAAAGCTCTAAGAACCTTTGGATTGAGAAACCCCTAAAATCTGAGAATCCCTAATTTTTTCGAACAAACCCTAATTTTTCGATTCGACAAAAAATTAAAAGATTTCTAAAACCTAGATGCACCCTAGGACGATGGCTCTGATACCACTGTTATGCAATCAACCAAGATTCAAGCATAAACAACCAAGAAAAATAGAAAACACAAACAATCAACACCAGATCTTTACCATGGTTCACTTGCCCTATTTGGAGCAAGCTACATCCATGTTGAACTCCGGAAAGGGAGTTCGTTACACTATGATTATAGAACAACCAATTACAGTCACGATTACAAGATGACACCCAAGAACCTAGATCAAACAACTTTGATCCAAACCCGTAATCTGTCCTAGGAATCCTCTAACCTGGAAATCCCTAATACAAGAACACAAAAGTTTTGCCCTTGACTGATTAACCCAAACCACTCAAGAAACCTGGAGATTACAACTGAAATCAGACCCAAAAAGAAAGAACCCTAATCGCACAAAGAAAACGAAAGACGACTCTTAATTTTTCTGTTTTGATCTACTGTTAATAAGAAACCCTAATCCTTTTATAGTGTTGAATGGAGGCTTGATCTCAGCCGTTGGTTTTCCCTTTGAATCAGCAGTCAGGATCATCTTGGAGCTGTCTCAAAACGACACCGTTCCATTAATACTCAGTACAACGTCGTTTCAGCATTCACTCACAACACCTTTCATACACAATCCATGAATCAAATCAACATAGGCCTTTTTTAAATAAACCCACTAAGTCAAAACTGTGTAAGTGTACTGATTAGCAACCAAACCTAGCTCACCCATTTTATCAAACAACTTCTCAGACCAACCCAAATCCTCCAACTGATGAAAAACCTCAAATCCCTTGTTCAAATCACCGGCCTCACAACATCCCTTAATCATTATCCCAAAACTATAGGCATCCAATTTAACTCTACATTTATTCTCACAAAAAAACAACCAACTCTTCTCAAAACAATAAGATTTGATAAGAAAGCTCAACAGATTATTAAACAAGTTTGATTCAGGTACAAGGCCCTTATCAACCATTTGATTGAAATAAAACAGAGCTTGCTCTACTGGCTGAGATTTTATAAGATCATATCTTTATATAAAACATAAAGTATGATTTTTTATATGTAAAAAATGGTGATTCTTTTTTAAATATAAATATTTTTAAGGTTCCTTTAAAATACAATAGTGGGTTTGCTTCTATTTACGTTCCAGCATTAATCATCTCAACAAAATAAAGCCGTGTGTGGGGTCAAATCTACGTTAGATTCTCTCTATAAAATAAATTCATTCACATGGCGAAAGAAGTTTTATTTTTTTTCTAAAATAATTTGTTTATCATGATCTTTAATTGCAAGAAAAAACACCTAAAGAACAAGCACATTGAAATTCCAATCTACTATCGAATGCAAGTGTAACAGGCCTGAGCGGGGTTACAAATAGTTATTATGTAAAACACATCGTTTTAACACGATTATTAAAGTCCGGCAACTTCTGAAGGTTAACACTTTGGTCGTTGCTGAGATCTGGAAACTTGAAACTCTGAAACTTAACACTTTGGTCCCTGCAGAAATCTGGAAACTGGAAAATGGAAATCTGAAATTGCTTTTGATGTATTATGCTCAACATTCCCCCTCAGACTAAGCTTCCTTGTAGCCCGACAGTTTTCATTTCTGATCTGAAAACTTAGTATATGGAGATTGATTTTTATATTCTGTTATGTATAATTGTGAAATGGTAGGAGTATTTTATAAGGCACAAGGATGGCTGCACTTTGGATAAAGAAAGCGGAGGAAAAAACTAACACAATGCTTGATGGCTGCACCTGTTAAAAATAAAGTAGATGGTACCACTCAATTATGTTTTAAAGTAGATTGGAAGCTTAGTCTGGGTGCTTCTCTTGGGGCTGGTCTGCTTTTGGGAAGCCCTGAGAAATCACTTTCTCGGGTCATATTTGAAACCTACTTATCTTCTGGATGTTGGGGTCAGACTTCAGGGTTACTCTTCTTCAACTATTTCTGTTTACATATATTTATGTCCTTGAATTGTTTTAGGTACCATCCACAAATCTCAGGCCATTTATTAATTCCATTTATGTAAGTTTATTAAAATCTGGTGTAGAGACACATGTAACATCAGATATGGAGAAAACTAAGTTGATTTTCTCTAATAATAATCATAATCAATAAACTAATTACAAAAGATAAACTGTGATGCATAATGCTGTCAATAGACATTAAATCATAAACTAATTAGATTCTATTCCATAATTTTATTGATAATAATCATGAAAATAAACTAATTACAAAAAAAAATCTTGACGGTTTTAAGAACGTTAAGAATTTAGTTAAAATTCGGAAAATCAAACTAAATTATTGACAATTTAAGAACTGTTAAAGATTTTGTTAAAATTTAGTTAAATCCTTGACGGTTTTCAAACTATCAAGACCCTTTCTTGACAAGGCTTCCTCAACAATTCAAAAACTGTTAAGAAACCCCTTTCTTGACAATTAATAATCAGGGTTTATCTTGTAGTGTATACTAAAGTCAACTTTAGCACTAAAGTCCACTATCGTTAAGCGAAGCCACTCAAGCACTACAGTGACTTTTCGTAAGTGCTACACTTAAGAGGTTGATATGAAAAGAAATTAGATGAAGGGCATTTCTTTACTAAGTCAATAAAGAATGTGTTAGATTTTAATTTCACCCATAGAAAAGGGTTTTTCATTCTAAGTAACTATTTCATCAATTATATCCATAAAATAAACTTCTAACAAATAAGTCTTGAAAACCAAAAATTGATTGTTTAAATAAAGATCGATCTTAATTTATTATTGATGATTTTGCTAGTTACGCACAATTAGATTAAAAAGTAGCCGGGACAACAACCGGCTATCTCCAAAAATTTTAAAACTAATATTTTAAATTAATATTTTTAAATTTTAAAAATAGGAAAATATAATTTTAAATTTAATTGAGTACAATTTAGATATTAAGAGTATCAAGTTTGGTGTTAAAATTTCTAGTAATGTTATTTATATCATCAAAGTCTAATTAATTTCAATTTCAATGTTTGTAGTTTCATGTATAATATTGTGTGTCTCCAGCATATTGTTTTTAAGTTTCAAATATTATTCATATTGTGTATGTGATTCAAGTGTATCGGTATAAGCATCAAACTCAATTCTTTAGGTTTCAAGTATTACATTTTGAGTTTCGTATATATTATTCTAGGTTTCAAGTATTATATATAGGTTTTAAAAGAACGTTAAAGTTTTCAAGAGTGATATTATAAGTTTCAAAATAAATGTTTTTGGTATCAAATCATTTAGATTTCAAGTTATATGTAATATATTTCATGTTTTATATTGCCAATTTCATATATAATATCCTGTAAATTTTAAATATTATTTATAGTTTTAAATTAATATTAAAAAGAAATTTCAAGTATAACATTGTCAATTTCAAACATAATTTATCGAGTCCCTTGCATTAGGGATGGGCGTTTGCCCCGGCCCCTCGGGGATCCAACCCAACCTGGCTCAAATGGGTCGGGGAAACCCTGAAAATATTGAGGATAGGGCCGGGGACGGTCCTCAAAAAAATCCCCCCTGACCCATCAACCCCATCCCCGTGGAGCCCCGCCTTCTTTTGTTAATTAATTAATTGGTTGATTAAGCCTAATCGGCTAAGCCTTCATACAATTAAATAAGTATTCAACTTACCTAGTAAATTTTGTTAAGATTGAATTTAGTTATATTAATTTTATGAAAAATTAATTAATTAACAGGACTAACTAAGCCTAAGTCTCTATACAATTGAATAATTAATCACTTTACCTAATAAATTATGTTAAGATAAAATATAGATATATTTAATTATGTTCGGAGGAAAATCCCTGCAGGACGAATTTGTTCGCAAAGCCCCATTCATCGATCTAGGCTTGAACGGGGATGTGAGTGATTCCACATGGGCCGAGGATGGTCATGAGAGTTGTCTCTGTCAACGGAGACGGCTGAGAATGGTCATGGTAGTGGATATCGAGGACTGGTATAGGGATTGGGGTCCCCAACCCCAACCCTGCCCTCGCCCATCCCTACCTTGCATTATCAGCCAACCATTTCTTATCCATATCTTATTATTTAAACATTATAGTTAATATAGAAAATATAGTCAGAGAAATCCTGAATCAATCATTAAAATTACCGACCCACGTGACAAGAGATAAGGAAAAATTAAGTCATAGCAAATGGACACAATACAGGCATTTGAGCTTGGCAGCTTCTGAAAATTGGCTTCCGAAATGGTTAATATTATAGCCAATTGTGTTGGCTGCATTTGATTGGTTTGATGTGCGGCTGGAAAACTCTACATACGGCTAGTAAATATACACACCTAGAAAATAGGAGAAACGTGAAAATGAAATTTTAATTGCTAAACCCCTTATAATCTTGCTTCACTCCTTCAGTCCCTCTTAGTTTATATTTCTTACAATTAGTTTATAACATGTTATCACCAAGAGAACTTTGTAAGTGCTTTTACTTCATATTTTATCATACACAACCTTTTTTATTGTCAATAAATTAGATTTTTTATATCAAAAGATTCAGTTAGTTTTATATTATTTCTTTATTATATTATTGATAAATATTATCCAAAAGATCAAGATGTCAACTATTGCAAGTCTCTATATAATTTAACTTTTCGACTAAAATGATGAACATGTTTATCTCCTATGTACAAAACAAGTTAATTGTTACACGATAAATTTAGAAAATACTAAAAGAGAAAGGAAAATACCTTCAACTCAAAACAAGCCAAAATCCAAAATAATTAGTACAATAAATATTGGTTCATAACCCAATCTTATAAACTCTATCTTACAACATCAACCTGGTTAGGCAAGCAAGATCCATTATGAGTTGATCAATTGTGAGCTATCATGTGGGAGTTGTGAGAAAAAGTTTGTGCGATTGGGTTATAAACAGTAGCAAATCTAGAAAATTTTGTTAGGGTGGACCAAAATAAAAACTAATTACGTATTAATATTTTTGTTAAGGTGGACTAAAATCCAGAAATTATATATATTAGTATTTTTTTAAATGAAATTGAGGGTGGGCCAAAAGTAGGTTGGGTCTGCCCCTGGTTATAATTGTAGTATTACCCTAATTCATATACATTATAAACACCCACACTTTTTCTCATGAAGAATGAAGGTGGATTTGGTTAATATATTCTATATAACATATGTCAGTACAACATATACAAGAGAAGGTACTTTCTAAAGATTTTTTTAACTTGGGAGGGACTTCTAGTGATCAAAACTTAAGATGAAGGGCCTATCAAGATTACAGGGTAGGATTTAGAGAGATAGTGAGTGACGTGAACTTAAAAAAAAAAAAAAAAAAAAAAATACAAGCTTACTGGTTGTCCTATAAGATACAAGCTGAAAGATAACACTATAAGACAAGAAGTTTATTTATTTGATAAAAAATATTATGTACAAAAGGACAAAAAACTTCGATTTCCAGTACGTTGATGTATCATATGTTTTTGTTTTAATGTTCTTAATTTCCAGGTGTTCACTGAAATCCCGGATGGCCCACACGCTGATGACAAAAATGGAGAAGACGAGTGATAGCAAATGGACGCAATCACCCAAAAAGACATGAGGATTTTTGTCAACTTCTTAAAAGGCTTGAATTGCGTGGCTCTAGAACCGTGAGAGATACAGGGTGACGGCATGTGGGAATTTTAGTTTTGGCACATTTTGAAAATTGTTTTTTGTCATTCAACTCTACATGACAAAAAATAATTAAAGCATAATTCAGGTTCTCAGTAACATCAAGCAAAAATCTCAAGCATTCAACTCTAGATGATCAAAAATAATTAAAGCAAGCCATATCTGCCAACTGCCATGCTATTCCTCAATAAAAGTATAAACCTTCTGTTATAAAGGCTCCCATATGTGTAATCAAGGTCAAGTTGTCACCTGAGGCAATCAGACAACAAAATATATACATGTCTTTTATTATATGCCCAAGCCAAAAGATGGACTAAAGAGATAAATCATGTCCTGAGACATTCTTTTTTGATATCCATTACTGTACTGATATAAAATTATTAGCGGAAAAACATTTATAATTGTATCTCCCCCAAAAAAGTCTTCTTCAAACATCAAAAACAATGCTGACTTCGGATCTCAAATGTGAATCTTTCCATATCTCCATTTGTAGATCTCTCTGTTTAGTTTGTATCCTGCAGATATTAGCTTCACAAAAATGAACAAAATAACTTATAAAAAGAAAAAAAGAATTATCAGAAATAAAATGTTTTTCATGGCATTTGCCTTGGCTCCACTATGCCAATTATTTCAGTCCATGATGTGTTATAGCCCATCTCTAAACACTCTTGGTCTATGTTAATCAAATATCCCACTAAATCAGATAACTTTGACCACCCCAATTCTCAACGTTTAGTCTGCCTTTTCCCACTTTAATATTGTTGATGCATCCCTTTCAACAATGAGATGAGATTTTATATATTCTTTGAAGTTTTTCCTATCAAATCAAGCAATTAGAAAATAGAAGAACAAATTAAATTATGTAAAGTAAAAGAAAATATACCTCATATATTGGAATGTCCTTCAGTCATCCAAATGAGCACGAGTATTTCCATTCCCAAAGAAGAAAATTCTACAAAAAGTTAGACAAACACGTTGTATAAATTATGGTGCAAAATATAGTTAACAAATCCAACAAAGACAACTAAATAATTGAAAGTAAGCAAAAAATTTACCCAACTCAATTTTTTATAATTCATCCAAGCTTTCCTCAATGATGAATGGTTCACGCGTTGCCTGAATCCAATCTTGTGTACAAATAAGAGTCTCTACCATCTTAAGAGTAAGGGCTACAAAATGGATCTAATACATGACCCCCTGTACTAGAAGTTGACTTAGATTCAACATCATTGTTGGGAATTGGTTAACACACTTTGGATTACCCATTTTAAAGTACAACGGAATATTACCAAGTTGATTAAGAGATTTCTAATTTTTAACAACATCAAATATAAGTGCAGAAAGTAAAAAACACATTCATATACTCGAGATTGCTTACTTGACTACACACTAGGATCTATCTTAAGCAAACTATATTCCTCAAATAAAGACAACAAAGTTACCTTCACTTTTGTCTTACTAACATTAACATATGACTCATTAATTACTCGATCAACATATTTTAACTTATACCTAGGATCCAGTACCACTGCAATGAATAACATTAAGTTGATATTATCAATATTTGACAAATATTTATCATGTTTTCCTTTCATCCTTGCAGTCATACTACGTAAGCCAAAATAATGACTTTTACACTATGCTGAAATCTTCATGTATGCATTATTGGTAGCATAAAGAGAGCCACACACACATAGAGTAGCATAAAAAAAAAAACTTACAAAAAAGGTAATAAGTATCGAGCATATTCATAATCACTACGCATAGGTAAACCCTTTGACTTGTCCCCACTAGTAAGCTTAACTCTATACTTACTATTTTCTATTTCCAACAATTCAAACATTTTTCTAAAATTTTAAAGTCGCATCCAACATCAAGTAAGTAGAGTTGGACCTTGTTTCTACATCAAGAACCAAGTGACTTTTATTTTCAATTTTTTCTTTCTCCACAAGCTCAAATTGTTGTAACCTTGTTGGAGAAGACCTCACATATCTAATTGTAGAACGAAATCTAAATATGGAGTCACCTATATATTTTAACTCCTCTTTTATAATTAAACTCAATATATATGCCCAACATCTCATGTGAAGAAAGTTACCATCCAAGACACTTCCCTTCCAATTTGCCAACCAAGTCTTAATATAGCTTATCCCAAAATATTAGAACTTGCATTGTCTAAAATGACGGTGAAAACATTAAAAATGCCCCAATAAAGCAAACACCTCTCAACATTCTTGCCAATCATTAAACCTTTATGATTACTACTAGACAAAAGCTTAAAATCCTTTTCTATAATTGCTAATTATTATCAAAGAAGTGAGCCGTAAGACACCTGTAATTGAGGTTTTGACAACTTGTCCATGTATTAGTGGTTAGACAAAGTCTATGAGAAAACTTATGAAAACACTTCTTCAACTTTTGACACTCTCCAATATAAATTTTAAAACAATATGTAGTCACAGTTCTATGGTGGAGTACTTGAAACCTAGGCTATGCCATATTTATTAGGTGGTGGAACCCCTCATGCTCCATAGCACTAAAGGGAAACTCATTGATAATGATCATTTTAGCCACAGCCTGTCTAATCATATCTTGATTGAATTTCCATGACAACAGTGAAGATTGTGTGGAGGTGGCATAACCTCTTGAGTGGTCATGTAAGTGTTGTTGAAAAACTAAGGTATTTTGTCTCTTGTTCACTACATTCAAACGATACTTTTTATATCTACTTAAGTGATTATGTAGACAACTGCTACCACTCTTACTCGGACAAGCTAAAAGACTCCCACAAGGTACCCTAGAGCCAATAAATTTTTTGTAATTGACTCTAATTTTGTATCATGTTTATACATTAATAAAAGACATTTTCTTTATCTATTTTTCATATTTACAAATATGTTATGATATATGTCCTTAGAATGGTAAAATCATGATAAGGAGATCAAGTGTGTTTTAAATCTTGATTGTGGGGACCCTAGAAGCAGATGAGGTGACCATTTTAGAAACGTCCATAGCCCAGTATTATTCTTATCATAGACATAGATAATACAATAAGGCTATCATAGTATTAAATGACCCTGTTGAAAGGTAGTGATAATTCTCACATGTCAAGGTTGTTTAGTGATAACCTAGTGCGATGCATGGTTGCTTGTTAATGAAAAGTTTGCTAGACTAGCCTACCAAAGGATTCTATATAGATGGTAACCCTAGTATCTATGGAATACATTCTCTAACGGATAGTAGTGCATGCGATCCTTAGACTTGAGATCACGGGATCGCCTTATGCACCTATTGGGGTAGTTTGACACTGGCCTAACGTAGTCTTTTTCTTAAGACTATTAGAACAATAGTGATTGGCTACATCGAGTCTTTCACGGGTATGTAATAACTTGCCAGGATGAATACCTTCTTGTTGAAGCCAAAAATATTTCTAGCTTCTTAAGCATATTTAGAGCTTCTTAACATGAAACTTTTTGTATTTTTGTACTATAATCCTCAGGATTATTTCCTTTCTCTTCTTGTTTAATTGCAGCAATGACTACTAAAATAATGAATTGAAATTCCAGTACTACTAAAACGTGAATTATAAAATAAGAAATCAAAAGTATAATTTTTGTAATTACACTTCTATTAAATTTTAACCTTCCTTATAGTAATAAATTAGTATGATTGCACTATTATGACTATAAAGAGGTTTTATTGTATATAGATTATAAATAATTCTTCGAAGAACTATATATTTACGATGGCTCTATTTCGAAAGTCAAATTCTTCTGATTTGCAATAGTGATTATCAAAACCCGTGGCAAAAGGAAGAATGAGTTGCCATTTGAGGCTGGATAATCTTTGCTAGCGATGCATTCCTATTTATTAGTATTTATTATCATTTTAAGGTCAATGAATGAATTTCTACATCTTTATTAGAGAAGAAGAAGAATGCATACACATTCACATTGGCTAAAACGACTGATCAAATTCTCGACTCCACCATTGACAACGCACAATATTTATTTATCTTTTTATCAATATCTACCAAGTAATTAAATGGTAAGATTCGCTACACATAGTAATTTACTTTCTAGTTCTTTTATTTATTTATTTTTAAACATGTGCGAAAGGGCTTAAAGGAATGGGAAATTATCTCAAATAACCATTATTCACTCAACATGATATACACTAACCTGGATAACAAAAATTATGAATAATGATATATAAGTAAAACAATTCCTAAATAATACTAAAAGAACTTGTTATCGAAAAGGATAAATCAACTTATGCTCAAAATATGACCTATATATATTTTGAATATGCATCAACCACATATGTTATTCATAATAAAATCAATTGTTTGCTTCTATCAAAAGTTGTTAAAATGATTTAATCTCATAGTCGGGAATTCCCCCAAGGCTTGACCTAGTGGAAGGGAACTCATTCAATCTCAACAGTGTCCTAGATTTTGACAGGGCCTTTAAGGACAGGATGGGATAGGGGTTCAAAAATATTGTAAGTATAGGTAGTTAAAAGAAGAAGAAAAAAAAGGGAAAAAAAAGAAACCTTATGACTGGGAAGACAACATATTTAAACTATTAATGTAACTATGATATATTAGTATAGTAGAATGATATACGGTGCACTTTGTAAGGTTGTAGAAGTTGATACAAGGGGCATTTTGTAAGAAGTAAAAGTAGACATCAAAACACTACTGTTTTGATGTTATGACTTGATGTATAAAACAAGTCAGTTACCTTTGTATTGGGTTAGTTAGAAATCGTAAAGAAGAGTGATAATTAGCAATGTAGACATCAAACGGTAATGTTATAAAACAAGTTTTCGATTACCTTTGTATTGGGTTAGTTAGTTTAAATCAGAAAGTAAGCAGTGATAATTTTCTTAGCTTTCCGCACTTTCTCTCCTTATTTTTCCTTTCTCTTTCTTGATTCTTGGTTCTTGATTCAAAGTCATTCATGGTATCAAAGCCCTTAGACCAACGTCAAAGGCAATCTCTGTTCCAATTTCTGTCAAATTTCAACTTTAAACTACCTTGATTCAGATTCGAGCTACTGAAAATGGATACTGATTTTTCCCATTTCATGAATTCGACCTTTCCTCCTACTTTGCCGACTATCTCTATAAAATTGGGGGAGAAAAATTACACTTAGCATTCTCAGATCTTGCCAGCTTTAACATCTCATGGACTTGACGGCTTTGTAACTGGAGAAAGAAGTTGTCCGCTGGTGTTCTTAGTTGAGAAAGAAGATGACTCGGGGAAAACTTTAAAGAAGTCAAATCCATATTATTTCACTTGGAAGAAAGCTGACCAATTCCTGGTAAGTTGACTTCTATCCTCCATATCTGAATTCATGTTCCGTCATATAGCTAAGTGTAACACCTCATATGAAATATGGAATCTATTAGAATTACATTTTCAGTAAGTATCAAAAGCTAGAACATTGCACCTTAGAAATATGTTGTAAAATAATAAGAAAGACTTTCGTAGTATAAACGAGTTGTTTTAAAGATGAAGGAACTAGGAGATGAATTAATTTCAAGTGGTGTGCATAAAAGTGATGAAGAGTTATTACTTTATATATTGGATGGTTTGGGAGCTGAGTATGATGCAGTAGTGGCAAATCTGGTTTCAAATAATAGTGAAATAACACTAAAAGAAACTCAATTTTTACTCCACAAGCATGAAATTCGTTTGGAGAGATAGCATAATTCATTTGGAAATTTTCATGAACAATTAGCCTCAGCGTTGATAGCTACAAAACAGAGCTCTAATGACACTTCTAGTATCCCACAAAGTAAAATGGTTATGCCTGAAAAAAACCACCACTGATTAGCAAAAATGTTCAATTCTCTAGCTATAACAATTTTGCTCTACAGACTTAGCAGCTTCCTACCACTCGCAACACCAATTTTTCAATAAATCCCCTTTTGGAGCAAATAATGTAAATCAAATAGGTTACAGACTTGAAAACAATCTGCCTCATTAGAATCAGTTTCTTCCAACCATAGATAACTCCAATTATTTCATCCCTCTGCTATGTTTATGTACAATCCACAAGGAATAAGGGGTAGAGGCAGAGGAAGGGGACATTTTCGACCACGTCTCATATGTTAGGTCTATGGCAAAGGGGCGCACTCTGCACTCCAATTTTACCATAGATTTGATCATGGTTTTCAAGGTTTTACCAATACTTGACATATTGGAACTCCTGCTGGTTTTAGTAATACTAGAGTAGGTAATCCAATAGGATCACAAGGCCACTTTCCAAGCTCATCTACTCATGAAGCTTAAGCTCTAATGGCCAGAGTTATGGCAGGACAACCAACACTAAATTTTGTCTATTGGAACCCAACTAACAAATCTAGTTTAGTTGGAACATCTCAATCACCACATACAAGTTCATCTACTGAAGTTTCTGTTAACACTTTTCCTAGTCCAGCTACAGCATCGTTTCAGGAGAAGGGTCATCAATAATTAGCTCACAAAATGTGCCTATTGCTTCTCCTCAAACGTTATCGATCAGACATGGTATGTTGATTCAGGTGCCACCAATCATATGACTTCCGATGCTAACAACCTGCTCATCAAGGATAGTTATCATGGTGGATCTCAAGTTCAGGTTGGAAATGGTTAGCATTTTTTTGTTGCTCACACAGGTGAGTCTTTTTTATCCTCTACTACTTGTCCTAGAGTGTTATATCTTAAGAAAATGTTGTGTGTACCTCATATTGCAAAAAATTTATTAAGTATATCTCAGATCACTAGAGATAATGGTGTGATTGTGGAATTTCATTGTGATCGTTGTCTCATAAAGGATAAGGTCACCAAGGCTTATGTTACTACAAGGCTCTCTAAAAGATAGACAATATCAGTTGCAAATAGGACTCCCTACTGTTGGTTTTGCATTCATTTCCTCCTCCACTCAGAAAGGTGTATCTCCATCTTCCTCTAACTACAATAAAGCATCTGCTGGTGCTGCTGTTTCATCAGAATGTGATATAGGAAATAATGCATCTGCTGGTGCTACTGTTTCATCAAAATGTTTTGTAGGAAATTAATGTATTTGCTGGTGTTGCTGTTTCATCAGAATAATGTTGTAGAAAATAAGTCATTTGCTAATATTGGAATCAGTTCTTCAGTTTGTAATAAGGAAGTTGGTAGTTTTAATAATAATTTTGGAGCATTAGTTAGTCAAGTTGATTGTATGCCGACAAAAACTCTGATGTAAAAGTGAGAATTACTAAGCTTTGGCATGATAGATTGGGGCATCCACATGAGAAGAACTTGAAACGTGTAATGGATACAATGAATGTATGTGGCTTTTTTGGGAATAAAATACCATTTTGTGAAGCTTGTCAATTGGGTAAAATGCAACAAGCTACTTTTCCTTTATCACACTCTCACACTAAAGGTCCTATAGAATTGGTTTATTCTACCTAAGGGGTCCTACACAGTTTGTAGTTCTGAAGGTTTCAAGTATTACATGTTATTTGTTGATGACTTTAGTAGATACATGTGGATCTATCCTTTAAAACAAAAGTCTGGAGCTTTCACTATATTTACACATTTTCATAGACTTGTTGCAAGGCAATTTGGGTCAAGTTGAAGAGTTTACAAAGCAGTTGGAGGGGGTGGGGGTGGAGAGGGGAGAATTTAGACCATTTGCATGTTATCTTCAAGCCCTATGGGATTGTTTTTAGATATCCCTATCCTTATTTGCACCAACAAAACGGAAGAATATAAAGGAAGCATCAAACCATTACTAAATTTGGGTTAACTCGCTAGCTCACGCTGCTAGCCTATTTGCTTTTGGTGGCAAGCTTTTTCTACAATAACATTCATTGTTAATAGGCTGCCTTCCTCTTCTATTGACAACATCTCTTCGTTTCAGACATTGTTCAAGCAAGAGCCAAGTTACAGTGATTTTAAAGTGGGTTTGGGTGCTACTGTTATCCATATATTCGGCCTTACCAGAAAAAATAAATTTTCCTATCACACTGAAAAGTGTGTATTTCTGGGATATAGTTCATCCCACAAAGGCTATAAATGCTTAGCTTCTTCCGGGAAACTTTATATTATCAAACAAGCAAAATTTAATGAGGATGATTTTCCTTTCAAATATGGTTTTAAGTGTAATTTTTTTAAATATACTGATCTTGCAAGACTCACATCAGCACTGAATTTAAGAGGAGTTTCTTCCACTTGGGATTTTTCTCATTGTTTTGACTCTACAATAGCAGACATTCGCTGCTCTCGTTGCTTGATTCCGCTCATCATGTTCCAGTTAATTTTTCCACAAAGTCAGCTCCTGTCTCAACCTCTCAATCCACAAAGTTAGCTTAGCTAAATGTAGACATAAATACTTTAGTTCAATTAGGGCCTTAACTCACTTTTGTCAGCCGAGAATGTAACACAACTTGCAACAAAAACTCTAATAATATCTCACACAAATAATGGCAATGTATCTAGTGCTTCTACCAGTCCTACTTCTTCCTCAGCAAGTCTGCACTCAGTCTTTCAGCTTGCTGCAAATCTGTCCTTCGATTTGGCTTTCTCTGCTCATCTTATTGGTAGTGTTGCAAATCTGTCCTCAGATCTGGCTATCTCTGCTCATCCTACTGGTATTCAGTTAGAAGTAGTTCTACCCATCTCTAAACCATCATCAGCTACCAGCAATTGTCACCCAATGATTACTCATTCGAAGAGTCACTCTCATGCATATACAGAACAGACTTTTATTTCTACTTGTAATATTTTACCGAAGCAAAAAATAGCTTCTAAAGCCTTGCAAGTCCCTGAGTGGAGAGCAATGGTGATGAATTTAGAGCACTTTTGAGAAAGAATGCACAGGTTGGTTCCTCATACATTGGACATGAACATAGTTGGGTGCAAATGGGTCTTTAAGACCAAACTCAAAGCTGATGGGACATTATTAAAGTATAAAGCAAGGCTGGTGGCTAAAGCCTTTCAACAGACACAAGGCTTGGATTACTTTGACACTTTCTCTCCAATCGTGAAACCAACCACCATCAGAATCATACTATCCTTAACTGTCCATAATCAGTGGGATATCCAACAAATCGACATTAATAATGCCTTCCTTAATGGAGAACTGATAGAGACTATTTTCATGGTACAATCGGAAGGTTTTGCTGATTTAACCTATCCTAAACATGTGTGCAAGCTACATAAAACCTTGTATGGACTGAAACAAGCTCCTAGAGCTTGGTTTGACAAACTAAAATGTGCATTAGTTTGCTAGGGATTCTCAAATTTTGTATCTGACACTAGTCTTTTCTTCTACAAGAAAGCTCATCAAGTGATATATCTATTAGTATACGTTGACGATATCCTCATTACTGGTATTGATCTTGATCTTATTTCTTAGATTATTCAAGATTTGAGCAACCAATTTGCCCTAAAACATCTTGGTGTGTTGCAATATTTTCTTGGTTTTGAGGTTAATCGCAATAAATCAGAATTACACCTTACGCAGTCTAAGTATGCTCATGACTTGTTGATTAGAGCTGGTATGTTTGATTGCAAACCTTGCAACACTCCAATGGCAATAGGCGTGAAACTAGGGAAGGAAGATAGTGACTTTTATGATCAGCCTTCACTCTATCGCAGCATTGTAGGTGGGTTACAGTACCTTACTCTTTCCAGACCTAATTTGGCTTTCTCTATTAATCATCTGAGTCAATTTCTTCAGTCTCCCACCATTGCACATTGGACTGCTTGTAAGAGAGTTCTTCAATATATCAAAGGAACTCTCTTACGGACTGATTGTTCAGAAAAACTCAGAATTCATCCTTGAAGGATATGCTGATGCAGACTGGGCTAGTGATGTAAGTGATAGACGATCAACCAGTAGATATAGTATCTTTCTCGGTGGGAACCTTGTCCAATGGGTTTCTAGAAAGCAAAAGGTTGTCTCTTTATCCTCAACAGAGGTTCAGTATAGAGCTATCACTCAAGTATCCACTGAATTGGTTTGGATTCAACACTTGTTTCAAGAACTTGGTATAACTATTAACAACACTTCTGTTTTGTGGTGTGAAACTATGAGTGATGGTGCTCTTTCTTCGAATCCATTTTTTCATGCACACACTAAGCACATTGAAATATATGTGCTTTATGTCCGGGAGCTAGCTGCAGAGAAAAAGCTATGTGTTCAATATGTTGGTACAGAATATCAAGTTGCAGATATTATGACCAAGGCACTTCCAAGTTCTAGATTTCAAACTCTCTGAGCCAAGTTAAAGGTCACTACTGCAATTGATACTGAATTAGATAATAGTTTGCTTGCTGAAGATGAAGATTCTGTAAAGTTTTATTGCTCTTGATAAGTCTCTGGAGTTGTTTGACAAGTTGAAGAATCAGTTTGTTGCTGGAAAGTCTGATTGTTGCTTTGAAGTGTTTTGTTTGTTGTAAAAGAATTTTGTGCGTTGCTAGAGAGTCTGAATTGTTGCTGAAGATTTTATTTTTTGCTAAAAAGGTTTGATGTTTTGTTGCTAAAGAATTTTTTTGTTGCTGAAGAGTTGTGTGTGTTGCAGAAGAATTTGTTTGTTGCTGGAAAGTCTGAATTGTTGCTAAAGGTTTTATTTGTTGCTGAAGAGGTTTGATGTTTTGTTGCTGAAGAATTTTTTGTGTTTGTTGCTGGAAAATGTTTGGTTGTTGCTGAAGAGTTGTGTGTGTTGTAGAAGAATTTGTTTGTTGTTTGATTGTTGCAGAAGGAAAAAATGTTTTGGTTGTTGCTGAAGAGTTGTTTTGGTTGTTGCTGAAGAGTTGTGTGTGTTGCAAAAGAATTTGTTTGTTGTCTGATTGTTGCTAAAGAATTTTTGGATCTGTTATGATACATGCTGTAGACTGTACAAGAAATAAGGTTTAGCTTATAGGGAAATGTTGATGTAATAGGAATGTTGATGCAATAGGAGGTTCAGCTTACGGGGAAATATTGATGTATACTGGCACTTTACTATGTCCTGTTGAAGGGGAAATATTAGTATAGTAGAATGATGTAGGGTGCACTTTGTAAGGTTGTAGAAGTTGATACAGGGGGCATTTTGTAAGAGGTAGAAGTAGACATCAAAACACTACCGTTTTGATGTTATGACTTGATGTATAAAACAAGTCAATTACCTTTGTATTGGGTTAGTTAGAAATCGTAAAGAAGAGTGATAATCAGTTTTCCAGAATTTTCTTCTCTCCTTATTTTTCTTTCTCTTTCTTGATTCAAAGTCATTCATGATATGTATAATAATTATATGTTAATATTTGTTTTATTGTTGACCAATGGCAGAACGAGAATAATGACTTTGTTGGGCCGAAATATAATTTTTTTTTAAAATAAAATATTGTAAAATATTTTAGGGTTTATCCAATATTATTTAAACTATTATGCAAAATAGAAAGAAGAAATTGGATTTTATTTATATTTTAAAAAGAATTTTGCGAGATATATTAGAGGTATAGGTACTTCTGATATACCTATTTTATAAAAATTGAAGAATGGCTTTGTGAAGACGGGCTGTGGATTAAAAAATAATGATCAGTTAGCAATTAAGAGGTTAGAGTAGTTAGCAATTCTTGTTTGGTTATTGATAATTTTGAAAAACCAATGGGTGATTTTTTTAATTAAGCTGTCTATAATGGATGTAAGAATTCTGTAAAATAAGTAACCATTTACCCAAATAACCATGTCTCAAAAATTGCAAATATGAAACAAATAAAATTTTGAAGCTAATTCTAGCAAGAAATAATTGTAACAAAAGTTAATAATATATTTTTTGATGTTGTTATAGCAGGCTTACTCTTTAAAGTAAAATCGGGAAACTAGAACACAAATAGCATGATAATTATTATTATACGAAGATCGATCTTACATTATTTTTGGAGACTATTAATTATTACAAAGTGAGCTTGTAAGCTAGCTCATACAGTTTTATTGAGAGGACAGAGAGTAAGATCGAAGCTGATAGTAGAGGTGTTTGTGACGTTCGCATATGAACTATTATTTATTTATTTAGTAGTGTCTCCAAGTTTAGTTCGGCAAACGTCCAAACATTAATTGTTGATTAGCCGCTCGTCTTTGCTGGCTCCTTTCCTAGCTCCTGTACTAGCTTCATCACGACTGCGTCGACGAGGAGAATTTTTTCGGTCCAATAATTGGTACCGACTTTAGTAATCGTGAGCTCTACCTGCCCCAGCTCGTGGTCACAATCGGTAACTTCAACAGAGTCATCAATTTTGATATCAGTCCATGTGTGTGCTTCATATTTGTGCAGATTCACAGTTTTGTATTTCTCATGACCCTTTTTCTGGTGGAGGTGGAAATTCAGAAAGGTATCTTCGGCTGGGTCTGTAGTCTTCACCTTGACCACCAATGCAACTTGGTAAATCCCTGCTTTGAGATTTTGTGTGTTGAATGTCCCATGAACCGCAAATTCATTTACGTGTAACAGTTCAGCCACCTCCAGATAAGCATCACTATAAGAACAATTCAAACTTGATCAAAATAAGGAACTATTAAAACACTCACACATTAAATACATAGAGAAGTATATATTTACCTTGGCTTTGGTTCTTGTTCATTGGAAGTTGGTGCTTCTTCATGAACTGTGTCGTTAACCAACTTCCAATGAACTGTGTCATTTCCACATAGATCCCTTGCATACAAGACAAGTTTGTCGGTCTGTTGGTTTGCCATCTCTTGATCACAAGGACTCTCTTTTTTGCAACTCTTACTGATGAAGATGATAATCTTTGCTACCCATGCAGTCTTATTTATAGCATGAGATCGGTCAATTTAATTACTAAAATATCCTTGTTAAGAATAATGAATTTCAACATCATTATCACAAAACATAATATTTTATCAACATGCAATGTGTGAACACGTATATTTCTGTATTGACTTGGGAACACACCACCATGAATAAAACAATTAAAAAAGTAAATACATTAAATACATTTTGAATTTCTTTCTCTCATTTTTTATATATGATTTGAGTAATATACATATTTTAGGATTTTTTAAACTCTGGTATAAATGTTTTGATATTTTTAATGTCATGAATTAAAGGTTAACGATCAATCATATTTGTATAATTCTCTAGTAAGGATGTTTTTACATTGATTTGATTTTATGAGGATCACACTTGAATGTCATTAGATTTATCATCATAGAACTAAAATGATTTTTTTAAAACATATGGATATCATCACTAAAAAAATATTGTGTATATACTTATATATAAAGGAGGAAGTAGCACTAGCCAAGGGCTACCCAGCTCCCTCATTGGGATATTAGAAAACTCAACAGGTTATTAGGATTATGCTCTGAATTATTGTTATAACTGTTATTATTTGATTAATATTAGGATTCCTAATTTGAATAAAATAAGGAATTGACTCCTATATAAAGGACTTGTGTTTGTCATTTATATGTTGGCGCATGCTCTTTTATTATTTGATTAATATTAGGATTCCTAATTTGAATAAACAGTAAGTCTTTCCTCCTTGTGTTAGTTTATGTTGGTACATGCTATTTTAATTTATTTTTTTAATGTATTCCTACAGAATATGTGTGTGTGTGTGTGTGTGTGTGAGAGAGAGAGAGAGAGAGAGAGAGAGAGAGAGAGAGAGAGAGAGAGAGAGAGAGTGTGTGTGTATAAAGGTTGCCGGCCATTGTTTATTGGTTTTAGACTTGAAAGGTAATTACTTTTTTATTCCTTTGCTTATTAGCTACACATGTTGATTACCTTGTGCATATATATATATATATATTAGTAATCAGAGTGTTCGAGTTAATTTGTGCGCATCTCAACTTATCATATTGAATACCTTTATAAGTTCAAATGACTAGATAAATTATAATATTATTACAATAGATTACCCAAATGTTTGAGCATAAAAACTTGAGGAAGGGAGCTAATTCAATTTTTACACTGAACACACACTCACATGTTTCCATGATTCCATGCATGTATAGTTACTGCTTACATTAAGTGAAAGTTAAAGTTAGAAGCCAAAGCTAAGGCAATTTGAATAGAAAAAGCTGATTCAATTATACACTGAACACACACACAAACAAAAACACGCAAAACACGCACACACAAACAAAAGCGCACACAAAAACAAAAACGCACACAAATAGGACCAGCACTTCGTGGACACACACACACAGAGGATAACCACTTTGTGAACACAACACACAATTTTTTACTTTCACACACACATATATATATTTTGAAATAAGATTTGATTGAAGAAGTGTACAAATGACATGGTATATCTGTCTTCCCTAAGAATTTCTCCATATATATATATATATATATATATATATAAGAGAGATTATCATGTAGGGATTTCAAAAATAAATAAATGTTAAAATATCAGATATGAAACAACAATAATATAGCTAATTGTATTGATCGTATAATGGTATACAAAACTATATCACTTCATCAATTGTCTTTGATTGTCATTCACAATTGCCAAGATGTCCGGTGTGAGTTTAGTCAATGAAAATAAATGACTGTCAAATTTGATTGGTGATCAACAGAACCGAAATTGGAATAAAATCAAGAATGAAACGAATAAAGAAATACAATCAGATTCCTTGCATTGTATTATAGTAAACAAAATTATATTTATAAAACAGTACTGGTCGATGTCCCACCAATTTTGTTTTTGTCATTTACTATGTGCTGAGTAAAAGTTCTCGCTGTTACCTTCACTTTGCATTTTTTGGAAAAAAATCAGTTTGCTGGCTTTCCTGTTCCAATTTAACCCTAAAACCCATTTAATTCTCACTAAAAAACAACCAACTCTTCTCAAAACAAGAAGATTTGATAAGAAAGCTCAACAGAATATTAAACAAGTTTGATTCAGGTACAAGACCCTTATCAACCATTTGATTAAAATAAAACAGAGCTTGCTCTACTAGCTGAGATTTTATAAGATCATATCTTTATATAAAACATAAAGTATGATTTTTTATATGTAAAAAATCGGTGATACTTTTTTAAATATAAATATTTTTAAGGTTCCTTTAAAATACAATAGTGGGTTTGCTTCTATTTACGTTCCAGCATTAATGATCTCAACAAAATAAAGCCGTGTGTGCAGTCAACTCTACGTTAGATTCTCTCTAGAAAATAAATTCGTTCACATGGCGAAATAAGTATTTTATTTTTTCTAAAATATCATGATCTTTAATTGCATGAAAAAACACCTAAAGAACAAGCACATTGAAATTCCAATCTACTATCGACTACAAGTGTAACAGGCCTGAGCGGGATTGCAAATAGCTTCTGAAGCTTAACACTTTGGTCCTTGCAGAGATCTGGAAACTTGAAACTCTGAAACTTAACACTTTGGTTCCTGCAGAAAACTGGAAACTGGAAACTGGAAATCTGAAATTGCTTTTGATGCATTCTGCTCAACATTCCGCCTCAGACTAAGCTTCCTTGAAGTCTGACAGTTTTCATTTCTGATCAGAAATTTTGTCCAACATTTTCCCTCAAACTAAGCTTCCTTTCAATTTTTCTGACTTTAACTTCCTGGTACAAGCCTCTTCTTTTTCTTGGCTGCAACGATCCTGCTCGAGGTATAGCTGCAGTCTCCATCTACTTTAAAACATAATTGAGGGTTACCATCTACTTTAAAACATAACTGAGCGGTACCATCTACTTTAAAACACAACTGACTGGTAATTTCAGCTGCCCCAAATTAACAACTGTAGCTGCATACAATTGCATCCAGCTACAACTTACTAAATTACATTCCTTTTTTTTATTTCTAATTCAGCTGCACCAAATTAACAACTGTAGCTATATACAACTGCATCCAGCTACAACTTACTGAATTACATTCCTTTTTTTATTTCTAATTCAGCTGCAGCACCACAAGTAATTCAGCTGCAGCAAATTAGTCTTTTGCACAGTTCATGCTATCAGCAAAAGGTCAAGACGGTGCCGTTTCTGCTTGGCACTTTACTAAATGCAAAGTGACGTCGTTTCAATTCATATTAACTTTACTCTTCTCTTTACTTTCTGCACTTTACTCTTTCTCTCAATTATTCAGTTAACGTCTTTCTCTTTCTCAATTGTATAAGAACAAATCTCATGTAAGCTCATTTCATTCAATTAGAAAATAAAGCTACTGAAATTGTGCTTTTCTCTAGAAACTTCAGTTTAACTTTTTTCAAGTTCTCATGGTATCAGAGCCATAGACTAGCGTCAATGGCGAACCTTTCTTCATCTAGCAATTCCTCCAGTAATTTGAATGAAGTCATGCAGAGCTCCTCGACCTCTTTCTCTTTAGCTTTTCCGACGAGTCTCCAGGTTGTTCATCCGAAGCTCACATGAGATAATTACAGAGACAATTACCGATTCTGGAAGTCTCAAATTCTTTCTGCAGTAGGAGCACATGAGCTTCATGGCCACTTAATAGGTTTTATCTCCTGTCCAGAACCTTTAATTGTGTCTGAGCCTGAAATCTTAGTTGAATTAACTGAATCTAGGTCAAAAGATGAGGTAAAATCTAGTATTGGACAGCGTATTAATCCAGCTTATTTAGCTTGGAAACGCACTGATAAGTTCCTTGTTACTTGGTTATTAGCGTCTATTTCAGAATGCATGTTTGGCTCTGTGTCAAAATGTCAGACGTCTACTGACATTTGGCTTACACTTGAACATGAATTTTTGAGTGATTCAAAGGCTAGAGCTCTACATTTGAAAACTTTATTACAAAGTACTCAAAAAGGAAATTTAACAATTGGTGATTACTTTAAAAAGATGAAAGGAATTGCCAAAAGTTTGAACTCCAGTGGACAGGCTATGTTGGATGAAGAGTTACTTCAACATATTCTGGATGGATTAGGACCAGAATTTGATGCTGTTGTCGTCAATTTAACATCCAGAATTGAATCTAAATTTGACTCTGTTACATTGCAAGAAGCACAATATTTGTTGCAAAAGTATGAAATGCGTATTGAAAAATTCAACACTGTGGATTTCCCAAACGGTTCAGTACATCTTGCGGCAATCAGTAATTCTGGTAATTCGTCAGACATATCTAGCAATTCTGGTAATACTTTTGTGCCTGCATCGGCTGTAACTACAATGCCTACTTCACAGCCGTATCAGACCTATTCCTCTCACTATATACCACCCTCTGGATTTGCTAGTTCACCTGGTCACTTTCGTCCAACCTCTTATTCAGGACAGTTTGAACCACAGGTTCATACCTATAGACCATCAGGTTTCAATAACTACAACAGAGGTCGTGGTAGAGGCAATGCTAAGGGAAGACCTATATGTCAAGTCTGCAGCAAGATAGGACATACAGCAGTCCAATGTTACCATAGATACAACTCCAACTGAAATGGAGCTCCTCCAGAGTTTGGATCTCCACCACAGTTTTAGTCTTCTAGCTCTTTCAATTCTGGAAATTTAGGAAACTTTCTTCCTACACACAATTCTGTTGGATATGGCAGTCGGTTTGGATCTGAATTCTCCAGAGGCCAACAACTTACTTCATCAGCTTCTAATGGTGGAAATTCAGTGTTCAAAGTTCCCAGTCAGCAGTCTTTTTCACCTAGTCAGGCTTATTTTGCAGCTCCTCACTTGTCAAATGGTCTTCCATTGGTTGCAAACCAGACTACTGCCTAAGATCCAGCCTGGTATATGGACTCTGAAGCTACTGATCATGTCACATCTGATCTGAGTCAAATGCATAGCAGTAGGAATTATGAGGAAGCTGAGCAATTACAAGTTGGCAATGGTGAGTTCCTAAACATTTCTCATATTGGCTTTACATCATTACCTAGTTCCTTGTAATCTAAATGCCTCCATTTGAAAAATGTTTTGTGTGTCCCTAATATCACAAAAAACCTACTTAGTATTTCAAAGTTTACTAAAGACAATAATGTTGGGGTTGAGTTTCATTCTAATTGTTGTGTTGTTAAGGACAAGGTTACCAAAACAGTCCTTCAGCAGGGAGAGCTTAAAGCAGGACTATATCAGTTGAATCTTACCTCTACCTATCCTGCAAATTGCAATGATCAGTCTCAATTGGTGTTAAATCCTTTGTGTCTGCCTTACAATCTCAGCCTAGTAAAATCTGTTCCAGTTCATTTTTGTGTAATAAGTCTCTGTTAGAAGACTCTAATAACTCTGAGAATCTAAATAACAATTGTAAGTCTCATTTGAGTATGTGTAATAATTCCTCTGCTCATAATAAAAATACTGATCATTCCTCTGTTGGTTCCTCTACTGAATTACCTTATATGAACACTGCATTGTGTGAATCTAACTTGAAGGTTGATACGTATTTAGCATCTAGTTCTTATTTAAGTCTTGTAATTACACAAGATTCTGACTTAAGTCCTGAATCTGCACTAGCATTGAACATTCAAACTAGTAAGAGTTTAGAAAAGAATTTAACTTGGCACAAAAGACTTGGCCATCCTCATACTGAAGTTTTCAGTCAGATTATAAGTCAAATTAATAGTGATCCTTTAGCAAAGTCAAAAATTCCTAACTCCATTTCATTTTGTGATGCTTGTCAACTTGGAAAGTTGCACAAAAACAGTTTTCCCTCCTCTTCATCTAGAGCTACTGAACCTTTGGCTTTAGTTCATAGTGATCTTTGGGGACCTGCTCCTATAGTCTCATTTGAAGGATATAGATACTATGTACAGTTTGTAGATGATTTCAGTAGTTTCACTTGGCTTTTTCCTCTAAGAACTAAAGCTGAAACTCATTCAGTTTTCATTAAATTTCATCATTTAGTAGCAAGACAATTTGGTTACAAACTAAAATGCTTACAATCCGATCAAGGTGGTGAGTATAAAGGTCTAATTCCATATCTTGAACAAAATGGCATTATGTTTAGGCATTCATGTGCATATGTTCATTCCCAAAATGGAAGAAGTAAAAGAAAACATAGGCATGTTGTTGAAACAGGTTTAACACTACTTGCCCATGCATCCATGCCATTGCATTTTTGGTGGTGTGCCTTTGAAACTGTAGTATTTTTAATCAACAGAATGCCTTCATCTATTCTACAGTTTGTGTCACCTTATCAAACATTGTTTCATAGATCACCTCTTTATTCTTCTCTCAAAGTTTTTGGATGTTCATGTTTTCCTCACATTAGAGACTTTAATCAACATAAATTTAGTTTCCATACTTTGAAATGTGTTTTCATAGGTTATAGTCTTGTGCATAACGGTTTTAAGTGTTTAAGTCCTACAGGAAAGCTGTTTATCACTCCTAATGTCAGGTTTCATGAAGAAGAGTTTCCATTTGCTGAGAATTGTAACTTCTCTAGCCATCATTCACAATCTAAATCCAATGTCACCTCACCTTCATCTGCTCAAAATAATCCTGTTTCTCAATTTCCTTTTGTTCATACATTACACAACTTATCTTCAAATAATATAGCTCCTGCCACAGTTGCTCCTGTAGAAAACTGTTTTCAACCAAGTTCTACTCCAACAATTGGCAAGGTAACTCTAATCTCATTCTCTTGTTGTCCAAATTCCACTCTTGCCCCTGGTTGTAACAATTTCAATTCTGAAAATATTCCAAATACAGTTTCCTCACCATTGGTAAACTCATATATCCCATCCACATCTTTACCTAATCATTCTCTTGTTGTTGACTTAGCCCCTTCTCACTTTCCAAACACATCATCCCCACATACCCACAAACTTCCCATGTGCTCACTTGTAGTTGATTTAGATCCTTCACAATTTCCTGCTCTATCCATTGGTTCTGAAGATGTTAAGAATCAACATCCTATGGTCACTAGAGTAAAGGCAGTTGATAACATGAAAACTGCCCTTATCACTTCTGGAAATATAGAGGTTCAGCCTGAACCTTCCACAGTTCAAGAGGCTTTAGCTAGCAAAGCTTGGCAAGAAGCTATGCAAAGTGAGTATGATGCTCTTGTCAAGAACAACACTTGGACATTAGTGCCTAAGAGTTCTGATATGAACATTGTTGGAAACAAGTGGGTTTTTAGAGTTAAATTTAATGCTAATGGGACTTTACAAAAGTACAAGGCTAGGCTAGTTGCAAAAGGTTTTCAACAAACACTTGGCCTGGATTTCTTTGAAACTTTCAGCCCAGTTATCAAACCTTCAACCATCAGAATTGTACTTACTTTAGCAGTCACCCATAATTGGGACATACAACAAATTGATGTAAATAATGCTTTCCTTAATGACACTTTGAATGAGACTGTGTTTATGAAGCAACCGGAAGGCTTTAAGTGTCCTTAGTTTCCATCTCATGTATGCAAGCTCAATAAGGCCCTTTATGGTCTTAAACAAGCTCCTAGAGCTTGGTTTGACAAGTTGAAGGAGGCACTCTTGACCAAAGGATTTAAGAATTCCATATCTGATTCCAGCTTCTTCATCCTTAAAAATAGGGATCAAGTAACCTATATTCTTATCTATGTAGACGATATTCTCATCACTGGATCCAACCATTCATTTATTCTTCAACTTGTTCAAGATTTGAACCTTAATTTCTCCCTAAAAGCACTTGGATCAATCAAATATTTTCTAGGGTTAGAAGCCATCAGAACATCTCAGGGAATTCACCTCCGGCAAACAAAATATGTTGTTGATCTACTTACCAAAACAAGAATGCTTGAAGCACATGCCTGTCCAACTCCAATGACTGTTGGCACAAAACTTTTCTCCACCGATAGTCCTTTGTTTGAGGATCCTAGTCTCTATAGAAGTACAGTGGGAGCATTACAATATTTAACATTAACCAGACTTGATATAAGCTTCTGTGTTAATAAACTCAGTCAGTTCCTTCAAGCACCTACAGAGCTCCAATGGCAAGCCTGCAAGAGAGTGCTCAGATTTATCAAGGGAACACAATATCATGGTTTGTAATTTAAACCAGTAGCCTCCTTAAGTGTTGAATGTTATGCAGATACGGATTGGGGAAGTAATTTGGATGACAGAAGGTCAACAAGTGGCTACTGCATTTACCTAGGACCTAATCTGATACAGTGGAGCTCTCGCAAGCAAAACGTTGTTGCTCTTAGTTCTACTGAAGCTGAGTATAGAGCCTTAGCCCACACAGCCACTGAAATCGCTTGGCTGCAAAATGTTTTTTCAGAATTAGGGTTGAAAATGCCTACTGTTCCAGTGATATGGTGTGATAATGTCAGTGTAGGAGCCTTGGCAGCGAATCCTGTTTTTCATGCAAGAGCAAAACATATCGAAATTGACGCTCACTACATCAGAGATCAGGTTCTGTCAAAACAAATAGTTGTGCAGCATGTTCCTTCAAAACTGCAAATTGCGAATGTTTTGACTAAAGCATTGTCTGCTGCTCAGCTTCATGAGTTAAAGGGTAAGCTCATTGTTGTTGGAGTGACTGAAACCGAGGGAAATTCGAGCTTTACAAAGGCCTCTGGCTCTGGTTGATTTGAGGGATTAATTGTTGTAGAGCTATAGGTTTAATGGTTGAGTTGAACTGCAGGTTTAATGGTGTCCTGATTTTGCAGATTTGCTGTAAATATTAGTGTTGAATTGCAGGTTTAATGGTGTTCTGATTTTGCAGATTTGCTGCAAGTGTTATTGTAAAACTGCAAGTTTAATGATTGAATTGCAGTTGAGTCACACTGCAGATTAATTGTTGCAAAAATGAACGAACTGCAGATTTGCTGCAAGTGTTAGTGTAAAACTGCAGGTTTAATGATTGAATTACAGTTGAGTCACACTGCAGATTAATTGTTGCAGATGATTTGAGGAGTTAATTGTTGCAGAACTACAGATTTGCTGCAAGTATTAGTGTAAAACTACAGATTTATGTAGGTTGGTTTGAGGAGTTAATTGTTGCAGATGATTGCAGTTGAGTCACACTGCAGATTAATTGTTGCAAATGATTTGAGGAGTTAATTGTTGCAAAACTGCAGATTTGTTGCAAGTATTAGTGTAAAACTGCAGATTAATGTAGGTTGGTTTGAGAAGTTAATTGTTGCAGATGATTTGAGGAGTTAATTGGTGCAGAGTTGCAGATTTGCTGCCCTTTTTTTTAAGTTTAATGTGCTTATATGGAGCTGGTTGTTAATGAGGAGCTGATATTGGTGCAAGTTAAATGTGAATTTTTTTTTGAAGTTTAATGTGCTTATTTTAGAGTTGACTTCAGAAGATGGTTTAAGTTACAAGATTAATGCAGATTTCAGAAATTGATTTGAGCTAATCTGAGAAGTTGATTTGAGTGGAACATTGAGAGAGTTGAAAAGTGAACCAGTTTTGCTTAAGGGGAAGTATCAGCAAAAGGTTAAAATGTCTGGGAAGTTGAGAGTTGAAAGTGAACCAGTTTTGCTTAAGGGAAGTATCAAGAAAAGGTCAAGACTGTGCAAGTTCGCTTGGCACTTTACTAAATGCAAAGTGACGCTGTTTCAATTCATATTAACTTTACTCTTCTCTTTACTTTCGCACTTTACTCTTTCTCTCAATTATTCAGTTAACGTCTTTCTCTTTCTCAATTGTATAAGAACAAATCTCATGTAAGCTCATTTCATTCAGTTAGAAAATAAAGCTACTGAAATTGTGCTTTTCTCTAGAAACTTCAGTTTATCTTTTTTCAAGTTCTCATGGTATCAGAGCCATAGACTAGCGTCAATGGCGAACCTTTCTTCATCTAGCAATTCCTCCAGTAATTTGAATGAAGTCATGTAGAGCTCCTCGACCTCTTTCTCTTTAGCTTTTCCGATGAGTCTCCAGGTTGTTCATTCGAAGCTCACATGAGATAATTACAGAGACAATTACCGATTCGAAGTCTCAAATTCTTTTCTCAAGAGGGAGCACATGAGCTTCATGGCCACTTAATAGGTTTTATCTCCCGTCCTAACCTTTAATTGTGTCTCGAGCCTGAAATCTTAGTTGAATTAACTGAATCTAGGTCAAAAGATGAGGTAAAATCTAGTACTGGACAGCGTATTAATCCAGCTTATTTAGCTTGGAAACGCACTGATAACTAGGTCAAAAGATGTAGGTGAGGGTGCAATGATGGCAACTCACAAAACCAAACCATCACAAGGGAACAATAGGAGGCATGCCAGTGAGAAGAAGCGGAAAGAAAGGAGCAATGGTCAATGAGGAAAACTAGGTGGGATAAAGGAATATCCACCTTACTCTCACTGTAAAAGAAAGGGGCATTCTGAGAAAAAATGCTGGTTTAGGCCAGGAATGCAGGGCTTGCAAATAGTTTGGTCATATATAGAGGGTCTGTAACAATAAAGGAAAGCAGCCCCAACAGCAAGCACAAGTGATAGATGATCAGCAACCTAAACAAGGGACAGAACAGTTATTTGTGGCCTCCTGTAGTGCACCACCAACAGTCTATGATGACTGGCTGGTTGACAGTGGATGTACAAACCATATGACACCTTACCTGCAGGATTTTGACAAATTAAATCTAGCACATCGATCCATGATCAAAATTGCAAATGGTGACTATCTTTAAGCAAAGGGAAAGGGAGATGTTGCAATTCAGACCTCTATAGGGATAAAACTCATTCCAAATGTACTATATGCACCTGAAATCGGGCCAAGTCTTTTAAGTGGAGGACAAATGTTAGAAAACAAATATGTCTTGCATTTTGAAAATCAAATCTGTCAAATCCTAGATAGTAAGGAATGTGAGTTGAAGAGAGTCAAAATGGTTGGAAAAGCTTTCCCATTAAGCTGAAAAGAACTAAACATAGAGCCTGCAATGTAAGGATAGATGAGTTTGAGAAATGGCATAAGAGACTTGGCCATATTCATTACCAAGTTCCCAAGGAAATTCAAACCAAGGAATTGGTCCAGAATATGCCAGAATTAGAAGAGAGTAAAACCATATGTCAAGCCTGTCAACTTGGCATGTTGAGTAGGCAGTCCTTCCTTGTAAACTAAGCCTCTAGAGTAAATGGAAAATTGCAGTTCATTTATACATATGTATGTGGTCCTATGGAAACCTTGTCATTGAGTGGAAGTAGGTATTTTGTGTTGTTTATAGATGACCGGTCCAGGATGTGTTAGGTGTATTTTCTGAAGCAAAAAGGAGAGGTTGCTAGTGTATTTAAGCAGTCTAAGTTGCTGGTGGAAAACCAAGCTGGAAAAACTATAAAAATCTTGAGAAATGACAATGGTACAGAATACACTTCTCAAGAGTTTAAGCAAGTATGGAAGGATGCTAGAATTAAGCATCAATATAGCAGCCCCTACACTCCATAGCAAAATGGAGTTAGTGAGAGGAAGAGTAGATCAGTTGTAGAGATGACTAGATGTATGGTGGCTGAGAAGAGGTTGCCAATGAAACTTTGGGCAGAAGTTGTCAATACAGCAATGTTTCTACTTAATAGGCTTCCCACATAAGCCTTAGACAGCAAAACGCCTTATGAAGCATAATATGGAGTTAAACCAGCAATGGATAGGCTCAAAATATTTGGAAGCATATGCTACATTCTGGTTCTAGCAACAAAAAGATCTAAGCTGGATGAAAAGAAATTAATTGGCATTTTTATTAGTTATACTAGTCAATCTAAAGCCTATAAGGTGTATAATCCAGAAACCAAAATAAAAAAATAAAAAATCAGATTTCCATGGATGTCAAAATAGATGAGGATGGAGTTTGGAATTGGGAAGAAAATATAACTAATGTGGAGACAAAACCAAGTTGGACAGAAGCTACAAGTGACCAAATTTTGATGATGTTGAGAGTGATGTAGAAGAAGAAATCTCGGTTAGAAGTACCAAACCTTTAGCTAAGGTTTATGAGAGATGTAACATAGCTTCACTTAAGCTTACATGTTACTTTGAAGCTGCAAATCAGAAGTTTGGAGACCTACCATAAAGGAAGAACTGGCAATGATTGAGAAGAACCAAACTTGGAACCTGGTGGAAAGACCTTAGAACAGAAAATTAATCCAAATTAAATGGATTTTCAAGAAGAAGCTCAATCTAGATGGTTCAATCCTTAAGCACAAAGCAAGGCTCTTGCAGTGGCAACACAATTTGCATGGAAAATTTTTTAGTTAGACATTAAATCTGCCTTCCTCAATGGATGGCTGAATGAGGAGGTATATGTTGAGCAGCCAGAATGGTACAAAGTCAAGGGAAAAGAAGATAAAGTCTATATCCTAAAGAAGGCCTTGTATGGCTTGAAACAGGCAGCAAAAGCCTGGTACAACATAATAAATGATCACTTGAGTTTAGATTTTGTAAGAAGTCCAAATGAGCACACATTGTATGTTAGAGAGATTGATGAAGATGTGATGATTATCTCCTTGGATGTTGATGATCTACTTGTGACAAAGAGCAAACCAACTCAGTTGGAGGAATTCAATAGATTTGTGCTTGATGAGTTTAAGATGACGGATTTAGGTGAAATGACTTACTTTCTCAGGATGCAAGTTCATCAAAGCTCAGCTGGAATTTTTGTTAATCAAGAGAAGTATGCAAGTGAAGTCTTAAGGAAATTCAATATGGAGAATTGCAAATCACTGGACATTCCACTGGTTCCTAATCAAAAACTGTAAAAGGATGATGATGCAAAAAGTGTTGATGAGGGACAGTATAGAAGCTTGGTTGGCTGCTTATTGTACCTAATAGCAACTAGGCTTAATATTATGTTTACAATAAGTTTACTGTCCAAGTCCATGAATTAGCCCAAGAAAACACACTTCAAAGCTGCAAAAAGAGTGCTAAGATATGTAAAAGGGAGCACCAACTTTGGAGTATAGTTTACAAGGTCAAAAAACTTTGGACTAGGGGGTTTTTTTTTTATAGTGATTGGGGTGATTCTGTGGAAGACATGAAGACACTTTAGGGTATGCTTTCTTCCTGAATTATGGTGCAATTTATTGGCTGTCAAAGAAACAAGAAACTGTTGCACAATCCACAGCAGAAGTAGAATACATTTTAGCTGTAGCTGCTGTGAATCAAGCTATTTGGTTTAGAAAAATCCTGGAAGATTTGAAGCTGAAGCTGAAGCAGAGACATCCTACTGTAATCATGTGTGACAATCAATCAGCTGTGGCTATGGCTAAGAATCCAGTCCATCATGGAAGAACTAAACACATAAAGATCAAGTTCCATGCAGTGAGAGAAGCTAATCAAGAAGGGGAAGTTAAACTGATTCACTACAGTGATGATGATCAAGTGGCCGACATCTTGATTAAGGGATTATCCAAAACCAAGTTTGAAGACTTTAGGATCAAACTTGGTGTTTCCAGCAAAATTATCAAGGAAGAGTATTGAAATAGTGATAATTTGCTAGAAATTCAGTTGGAAAGTTGGTTTCTTTTTTAAACTATTTTGGCGCCAAAGAGCTACTGTAGTCTTCTCTGTCCTCAAAAAGTGGAGCGAGTGAAGTGGTTGATCTTTAGTGACATGTTTAGTGCAATTAGCTTAGATTAAGACTGTATTAGTTGCAAACATTGTTTTAAAATTCAAAAGGCTGAATGGTTTGTTTTAGTTGGTGAAACAGTAGGCCTTTTTGGTTGTATACAATGTAATGAAACTGACTTTTTTCAACTCCACATCATATTTTTCATCTTTCCTTAGAGTTCACCGACACTTAACACCAACACTACTGCACTACTACTAAGCAACTAATCTTGTCGCATTCAACTGCTGCACTATAACAATTTTGCTGCATTTAACCATATACAAAACACCTTCTGACTACTACACCTGCTACATACTTATAATTCAACTACTACACTACTACCACCACTATTCTACTACTGAGCAACTACACCTGCTGCATACTAGAAAACTTCAATTGCCTCACTACTCTACGCTACTTATCAACTATACTTTGCAATGCTACACTACTTCAACTACACTTCATTTTTCTTTTCTAGTTTATTTTCATTATCGAGCTTAGTTATCCCTTATAGGTTGGGTAGTGTTGGACTGATATTCAACTTGTCTCTAAGCTGGTGAAATCATGTCTAGGAAGAGCTTTCGTTAAAATATCAAATATTTGATATTCAGAAGCTACATATTGCACCTTCAGTTTCTCCTCAGCATCCAGGTCTCTAATATAATGCACATCTATCTCAATGTGCTTGGTTCTCTAAAAATACTAAGAGGTTTTATTTCATTTGAGGTTAGGTTCCTTGGTCGTTTTGAAGCTCAAAATACTCATCTAACGTCTTTTTCAAGTGTGTTGGAACTTAGTTCAATTGATGAATGCTTGAAGGAATTTCAAGCTATGGTCCATTGAATCTTGATAGGAGCTCAAGCTATCCAAGGATGTATTGGAATCAAAGCAAGTTGTGGGAAGACGATGGATCATTCGAAGGGTGTGTTAAGCATATGATACAAAGGGTGTAGATTGTAGTTTGGGAAAACATAAAGGGCCACCCAGTAAATTTCCAATATGCTGTCGTTTTCAGTTAGTTTTTAGTTAAAACACTTGAGCTCAAATGAGCTACTGTATTTTACTTTACCAATTCTCTTCTCCTTCGTGTTTTCTCTCCTCTATATATAAGAGAGATTTTTGATTGTTTTCAATTAATTCAATCAATTCAAATCAGATCCAGTTTTTGCTCTTTTCTTTTTTAATCTTCACAGGGTGAAGTTAGAGTGTTGTTAAAACAAAGAGTAACTCCAACTTTTTAATGAACCTTAAATGTTTGCTATAGTGAATTTGCTTTGTCTAGACTGAGTCCCATGGATGTAGGCTATTGGCCGAACCATGTAAAGGTACTTGTGTACTTTATTTTATGCTCATGCTTGATGTGATGAATATGTTGAATAACCATACCACAAGCACCTTTGAACACAACAACACTTATTCCACATAAGTTTAATGAACTTGTTAAGCCATAAACTTTCAGTCTCAAATAAGGTCATGGCTTGGCATAACAAAAGAGGTTGTGTTTGTGTTTATTGCTAGAGGAGGGAGGTGGGCTGAGAGTGGGAGAAGGGTTTGAATAAATTAATTACATAGTGTGAGAGTAAAAGAAAGTGAATGTTAAGGGGTTGTCCTCGATTTTGTTTAAGTAAAAAAGTATTAAATGACCGTCTTCCATTGTCGGGTAAAAAGATAATATTATAAAGAATAAAAGAATGAGACCACAAGAAATGTTCCTAAGAGAGTCAGTAAATGATAGTTTTTTCTGTCAGAATCTAAGAGAACTCCAATAGAGTTAGGTTTAAGGAGCGTAAGTGATATTTTTGGATAGTTTTGGGGAAGTTGACTAAAATGATGACAGTTGCCATCTGAATATGATTTCCTATAAAGTTGGGGAGGTAAGTGGTTTTTACCTAATAAGAGCTTGAAAATACACATTAGTTAGTGGTTTATGAGGATTAATTGTGGGAAATTAGGCCTAATTTGGTAAAGTTGCTTAATACTTTCATAATTGCCTTTTTACGGGATGACGGGTGTTTTTGAGTGTTTTTCAGGCTATATACTAGTACTTAAATGTTATGCTCGGATGAAGAATTATGTTGGCAATGGAATGAGTGACGAGTGGAAAACAAACAGATCAAGAATCGGGGTTGAATTGAGGAAGTTATGGAAGTTGAAGTAAAGAGAAGATTCTAGATTATGTTCCAGCTTACGCATGCCTCGGTATTTTGAAAATATCTTGTGCTGTAGAACTCGGATTAAGACGATTATTAGACCGTTGGAAAGCTGATTCAAAGGGATACATTTCATATGTTTACCACGTTTCCAAATTTCATAGTTAGCAGGTTCAAAGATCACCATCTCTAAAGGATAGCGGAATGATGTGGGAAGGAGGCCATCAGCTACTGTGCCGCGGCACACTTTTTCCAATAGCTACCATGCCACAGCACAGTCATGAAACTTAAAAAAAAACCTATGCGTTTTTAGGTAGAAAGCTAGGGTTACGAGTCCTATCCCTAATAGAATTGAAGAACATAAAGCCCTAACCTTTGTGGGATATAAAAGGAGGTCTTTTAACATTATTTGGGGGATTCTTTGGTGAGAAGAAAAGGGGAAAAATCTGCAGAGAAGAGAAGGATTCTTTGGTGAGAAGAAAAGGGGAAAAATCTGTAGAGAAGAGAAGGATTCTTTGGTGAGAATAAAAGGGGAAAAATCTGTAGAGAAGAGAAGGATTCTTTGGTGAGAAGAAAAGGGGAAAAATCTGTAGAGAAGAGAAGTAACAGAAATTCTGGAGCTTTGATTCACAAAATAAAGAAGTTTTCCTTGCTATTTTCTTGTAAACTCATGATGAATGTTTTAATAAAGATTATCGTTTCTTTCATGTTTATTATGAACTAAATTTATTCTCTAGGGCTAAGATGTAGCCCAATCTCTTAATTATGTATTGATCTTTGATTGTTAATGTTTATTAAGAATTCTTCCTACATTTTACTATTATTCCTAATGCTTTTGATTCTTAAGGGCCCAAGAATTGAATGAACTAATGAACTAGGTTGAGATCAAGAGATGATACTTAGTTGGTCTATGGTAGTAAAACCATAGGTTGAGCAAACGCTAGAGATAGGTTATCGCGACTTGTGAGGTTTTGGTAAACTCCATATAGCGTAATTATCTCCAATTGCTTAAATCTAATTAGAGATAATTCGGGTTAGTAATTAAGGATTAATTTAATGATTGTTTGAGAGAAAGTTATTAGAACTTTAAGGAGTTTGACTTGTAGGAAGAGCTTAACAAAATTAGCATAAGAGATCGATTCATATGAATAAGAGTTGGTGCGAAGTCTATGCCCTAGGTTTAGTCATCTTGTTTTTACCCAAAGGTTTACTTTAATTGGTCTCTTTTCAGTTTCCATTTTAAATTCAATTGGTTTTTTTAATTTAGGTTTTCCTTGATAAAATTTGGATTGATCAAATAGTAATAGAATAGTTTTATTGGTAATTGATAATAGTAATTCCCTTAGGTTCGATATCCGTATTTTATATACTGTATTATTTGCACGATTTCGTACACTTGCGAAAAATCTACAACAAGTTTTTGGCACCGTTGCCGGGGAATTATATTTTTTTCAATATCATTACGAACTATTTATTTGCTAGTTTGATTTGTTTTATCTTTGTTTTGAAGTTAATTTTATTTATTTATTTTTCTTATTAGTTTTGTTTCGCTTATTTTGTTGTGTGTTTTTGTTTTAGATCCTGGAGAGCTTACGTTCAAGAGGTGGTGATGATCTTAATCCACTAGATTTTGAGATCGAGAGAACCGCTAAATAGTTGAGGAAAGAAAATCGGCAATCTGAATCTGAAAAATCAATGGCTAACACAGGAATTGTCAATCCTAATATGGGAAATCAAGAGAATGAGAATGAGGATACCTTAAGAGGAAATGCAATGGGTGGAGCAGTAGTGGTTTAGAGAGCATTGAAGGACTACTCTAGTCTTACTATTAATGAGTGCTATTCTAGAATCAGGAGACCACCCGTTCAAGCAAATAATTTTGAGATTAAGCCAACAATTATTGGAATGATTCAGCAGTCAGTGCAATTCGCTAGGTTACCTAGTGATGATCCCAACCTACATATCGCAAATTTTTTGGAGTTATGCGACACATTCAAGCATAATGGAGTATCCGAGGACACAATTAGGCTAAGGCTTTTCCCATTCTCTCTTCGGGATAAAGCCAAGACTTGGTTGATTTCTCTGCCATCTGGGAGCATCACAACGTGGAATGAGTTGGCTCAAGCATTCTTCACTAAGTATTTTCCACCTGTCAAGTCTGCCAAACTGAGGAGTGAGATTACCAACTTTTACCAACAAGATTCAGAGCCATTGTATGAAGCATGGGAAATGTATAAGGATCTCTTACGGAGATGCCCTTAGCATGGTATACCAATCTAGTCGCAAGTGCAAACGTTCTGCCAAGGGTTGCTTGCAAGTGGGAGACCCTTGAACAATAAAACGCTAGAGGAAGCATACAATCTGATTGAGGTAATGGCGAACAATAACTATATAAGGACTCCAAAGAGAACTTCAACAAAGAGATCATCCGGAGTAAACAAAGTTGACAGTTACACAACATTAGTTGCTCAACTTTTGAACATCCAAAAGCAATTAGGTAATGTGTTGAAAATAAATGCAATTGAATCTTCTTCTCTAATATGTGACCTTTGTACAGGAAATCATTCATCGAATGATTGCCAAGAAGGGAACCCGTTTGCTCAGCCTGAACAAGCCAATTACGTCAATAATTTTCAAAGGGGATAAGGGAATCCATATTCCAATGCATATAATCCAGTATGGAGGAAATACCCGAACTTTTCATGGAGCAACAACAATGAGCAAAAACAAGCTCCTGTTTTTCAACTTCAAGAGCCAAAATCTAATTTAGAGAATGTGTTGACCAAGTTCATTGAAGAGACAAGCAAGAGGTTTGAGAAGACTGACGTCTTGTTCAAAATCAATCAGCCTCTATTAGGAACCTTGAGACTCAAATTGGGCAAAAAAACTGAAGAAACTGAGGAAAAAGCTAAAGATACAAAATTGGACAGAACCAACAATGCCTAGGCACAAAATCCAAAATGAAGAATGCCTTAACACAATGCCTAGGCACAAAATCAGAACTTGAGAACAAAACCCAAGATGTGAAGAAAGATGAAGCCTCTCTTCCGTATCCTCATAGACTACAGAAACAAAGATTGGACAAGCAATTTGGTAAGTTCATGGATATGTTTAGAAGCTTACACATTAATATTCCTTTTGTAGATATGTTGGAGCAAATGCCGAAGTATGTCAAGTTCTTAAAGGAGATCCTTACACATAAAAAAATGAGGTTTGAAGAACATGAGACGATCATGCTCACCAAGGAATGTAGCGCATTGCTTCAAAAGAAGCTACCAATGAAATTAAGAGATCCAGGGAGTTTTAATATTCCTTGCACAATTGGTAGTTTTTATTTTGATAAAGCTTTATGTGATTTAGGAGCTAGCATTAACTTGATGCCATTTTCTGTTTTCACGAAACTTGGTTTAGGAGAGGTGAAGCCAACCGCGATTCATCTTCAATTGGCGGATAAATCCATAACATATCCTAGGGGAGTGGTAGAGGATGTCCTAATAAAGGTAGACAAATTTATCTTTCCAATAGATTTGTTAGTTCTTGATATGGAAGAAGACTGGAACATATCTTTAATATTAGGAAGGCCTTTTCTAGCTACAAGTAGGACTTTAATAGATGTACACCAAGGTAAATTAATCTTAAGGGTGGAAGACGAACAAGTGGAGTTCAATACTTTTAACACGATGAAATGTCCATCTGAGTTAGATACTTGCTTTGAGATTAACATCCTTGATGACAAAGTAGCAGAAACCTTAGAAGAAAACTACCTCAGCTCACCATTAGAAAATTGTTTAGTCAACTTTAGGATTATGGAGGCTAAATTTAAGAGGGTAGACGAACAACAATTGAAGCCTTATGTGTATGGTGGATTGAAGGATAGAAGGGTTTGGATTTTCCTAGATGATCTAGATTGAAGGAGTCAAAAAGTCGAGCTTACGACTCTAATAAAGCACTTCTTGGGAGGCAACCCAAGCTCTTTACTTTAATTTTGGTTTTTCTTTTGAATTTATTTTAGATTTTTGTTTAATGTGTTAAGCTGTGATAACTTTGGTTTAGTTTGATATGTTAGTTATTTTTGTTTCACCCATAATTTCTTTTATGCAAACTAAATTGGCCAAGAAATGCGCATAGTTTGTTTTCTTTTGACTAGATTCCCGATGACTATTGGGTACAACAAACAATATGCATGGCTTCACAAGACTACCTCCACATAAATGTTATGCATGAAGAGTAGTATAGTTATTCTCTTTGCACATTGAGGACAATGTTCATCTCTAACGTTGGCGGTAAGGAATTTTTTTTTTTTTTTTTGTGGCCAAATTTAGTTTCATTAAATGGACATCTTTGAATATCTTTTGCTTTGAATTATCTCTTTAAAAGCTTTTGCTTGAAATTGCTTTAAGTGTGTGCTCATACATAAGTCAATGATAAGACCATGATAGTGAATTTGTGACATTGAGAATTGATTAACTTTCGTGTAGTGTAAAGACAATAGTAGATGACAATTGCACTCAGTTATGACTCTCTTGGGAATGGGTTTGATTGGTTGAATAATTCGGAAACTTAGAGACGTTTTATGTGTGTTTTTATAAGCAATATTTTTTTTTTTGTGAAAATTGTGCATAAACTCTAGAACTCATTTGATAACCACTTGAGGTGAAATCCTAGAATCTACATTACTTAGGATATGATTTAGGCAATTTTTTTTGGAACAATTGAGCCTTTCAAGCCAACCTCTATTATTTCATCCATAGTTAACCCTTTGAGCCTATATATACACTCGGTAAGCCTTATTTTTTTTTTGTTGTAAACCTACTATATCTCACCTTGACGATGAATCCTATAACACTTTCTGACCCATCTTATTGTGAGAGAATTGATTTAGGGTGATCTTATATGAAAAAAATCATGAAAAGAAGTATGGTAGAAGAAAATGAATATATCTTTTGGACCACAACCTGAGTATGTGCAATGAAATAGGTTGGGGGTTGTAAAAAAAATGATGATGATAGTAGAAGCAAGGTGGGGTAGACGAAATTTTTTTTTTTTTTTCTTGAGTTACTATCTTCCTTCAAAAAAAAGGAAAAAAAAAAACTTTGAAAAAAAAAATTGCAGAAAAATAGGAAGAAGTAGCTTGGGAGAAGAAATTGAAATGAGGTACATTACATGGGGGTTTATGCTAATGTTGGAAGGAAAAGTTCAATCAATGTGAAAGGGTAAAGTGTGAATGAGAAGGGAAGCAAGAAAGAGATTGTTCATGGTCATTTATTGTAAAATAAAATCATTTCCGTTCTTTCATAAACCATTACCCTAACCTAACGTTACAACCATGAAAAAGATAAACTGATCAACCATTTGATTGAAATAAAACAGAGCTTGCTCTACTGGCTGAGATTTTATAAGATCATATCTTTATATAAAACATAAAGTATGATTTTTTATATGTAAAAAACGGTGATACTTTTTTAAATATAAATATTTTTAAGGTTCCTTTAAAATACAATAGTGGGTTTGCTTCTATTTACGTTCCAGCATTAATGATCTCAACAAAATAAAGCCGTGTGTGGAGTCAAATCTACGTTAGATTCTCTCTATAAAATAAATTCATTCACATGGCGAAAGAAGTATTTTATTTTTTCTAAAATAATTTGTTTATCATGATCTTTAATTGCAAGAAAAAACACCTAAAGAACCAAGCACATTGAAATTCCAATCTACCATCGAATACAAGAGTAACAGGCCTGAGCGGGGTTACAAATAGCTAATATGTAAAACACATCGTTTTAACACAGATTATTAAAGTCCCACAACTTCTGAAGCTTAACACTTTGGTCCTTGCTGAGATCTGGAAACTTGAAACTCTGAAACTTAACGCTTAGAGAAATGCTTATAAGTGGTTGAAAGTGAGTGATCGAAATTCATATGATAATTATATGTTATACATGCAAACTTATGACAATGCTTTTTGTTGGTGCCCTTAGCATGTATCAGTTTGGTTGGTTGGACATAGGATAACCGTTTGAAGAATCAACTTATTGGTTATTCAGTGACGTTATAGTTTTTATAATATCTTCTTATGTTCGCTCTTTTTTCCCCAAGGAACTTGCTAGAGATAGGCTGTTGGTCGAGTTGGAAAGAGAACGTACTATTGCAATAGAGGCAAATTCAAAAGCCAAAGAATTCTCTTTAAGGGCAGCTGCTGTGGGTGCTTCTCTTGGGGCTGGTCTGCTTTTAGGAAGCCCTGAGAAATCACTTTCTCGGGTCATATTTGAAACCTACTTATCTTCTCGATGTTGGGGTCAGACTTCAGGGTTACTCTTCTTCAACTATTTCTGTTTACATATATTTATGTCCTTGAATTGTTTTAGGTACCATCCACAAATCTCAGGCCATTTATTAATTCCATTTATGTAAGTTTATTAAAATCTGGTGTAGAGACACATGTAACATCAGATATGGAGAAAATTAAGTTGATTTTCTCTAATAATAATCATAATCAATAAACTAATTACAAAAGATAAACTGTGATGCATAATGCTGTCAATAGACATTAAATCATAAACTAATTAGGTTCTATTCCATAATTTTATTGATAATAATCATGAAAATAAACTAATTACAAAAAAAAAAATCTTGACGATTTTAAGAATGTTAAGAATTTAGTTAAAATTCAGAAAATCAAACTAAATCATTGACAGTTCAAGAACTGTTAAAGATTTTGTTAAAATTTGGTTAAATCTTTGTCGGTTTTCAAACTATCAAGACCCTTTCTTGACAAGGGCTTCCTCAACAATTCAAAAACTATTAAGAAACCCCTTTCTTGACAATTAATAATCAGGGTTTATCTTGTAGTGTATACTAGAGTCAACTTTAGCACTAAAGTCCACTATCGTTAAGCGAAGCCACTCAAGCACTACAGTGACTTTTCGTAAGTGCTACACTTAAGAGGTTGATATGAAAAGAAATTAGATGAAGGGCATTTCTTTACTAAGTCAATAAAGAATGTGTTAGATTTTAATTTCACCCATAGAAAAGGGTTTTTAATTCTAAGTAACTATTTCATCAATTATGTCCATAAAATAAACTTCTAACAAATAAGTCTTGAAAACCAAAAATTGATTGTTTAAATAAAGATCGATCTTAATTTATTATTGATGATTTTGCTAGTTACGCACAATTAGATTAAAAAGTACCCGGGACAACAACCGGCTATCTCCAAAAATTTTAAAACTAATATTTTAAAATTTTAAAAAATAGGAAAATTTAATTTTAAATTTAATTGAGTACAATTTAGATATTAAGAGTATCAAGTTTGGTGCTAAAATTTCTAGTAATGTTATTTATATCATCAAAGTCTAATTAATTTCAATTTCAATGTTTGTAGTTTCATGTATAATATTGTGTGTCTCCAGCATATTGTTTTTAAGTTTCAAATATTATTCATATTGAGTATGTGATTCAAGTGTATCGGTATAAGCATCAAACTCAATTCTTTAGGTTTCAAGTATTACATTTTGAGTTTCATATATATTATTCTAGGTTTCAAGTATTATATATAGGTTTTAAAAGAACGTTAAAGTTTTCAAGAGTGATATTATAAGTTTCAAAATAAATGTTTTTGGTATCAAATCATTTAGATTTCAAGTTATATGTAATATATTTCATGTTTTATATTGCCAATTTCATATATAATATCCTGTAAATTTTAAATATTATTTATAGTTTTAAATTAATATTAAAAAGAAATTTCAAGTATAACATTGTCAATTTCAAACATAATTTATTGAGTCCCTTGCATTAGGGATGGGCATTTGCCCCGGCCCCTCGGGGATCCAACCCAACCTGGCTCAAATGGGTCGAGGAAACCCTGAAAATATCGAGGATAGGGCCGGGGACGGTCCTCAAAAAAATCCCCGCCCCGACCCATCAACCCCACCCCCGTGGAGCCCCGCCTTCTTTTGTTAATTAATTAATTGGTTGATTAAGCCTAATCAACTAAACCTTCATACAACTAAATAAGTATTCAACTTACCTAGTAAATTTTGTTAAGATTGAATTTAGTTATATTAATTTTATGAAAAATTAATTAATTAACAGGACTAACTAAGCCTAAGCCTCTATACAATTGAATAATTAATCACTTTACCTAATAAATTATGTTAAGATAAAATATAGATATATTTAATTATGTTCGGAGGAAAATCCCTGCAGGATGAATTTGTTCGCAAAGCCCCATTCATCGGTCTGGGCCTGGAAGGGGATGTGAGTGATTCCACATGGGCCGAGGATGGTCATGAGAGTTGTCTCCGTCAACGGGGACGGGCCGAGAACGGTCATGGTAGTGGATATCGAGGACTGGGATGGGGATTGGGGTCCCCAACCCCAACCCTACCCTCGCCCATCCCTAGCTTGCATTATCAGCCAACCATTTTTTATCCATATCTTATTATTTAAACATTATAGTTAATATAGAAAATATAGTCAGAGAAATCCTGAATCAATCATTAAAATTACCGACCCACGTGATAAGAGATAAGGAAAAATTAAGTCATAGCAAATGGACACAATACGGGCATTTGAGCTTGCCAGCTTCTGAAAATTGGCTTCCGAAATGGTTAATATTATAGCCAATTGTGTTGGCTGCATTTGATTGGTTTGATGTGCGGCTGGAAAACTCTACATACGGCTAGTAAATATACACACCTAGAAAATAGGGAGAAACGTGAAAATGAAAGTCTAATTGCTAAACCCCTTATAATCTTGTTCCACTCCTTCAGTCCCTCTTAGTTTATATTTCTTACAATTAGTTTATAACATGTTATCACCAAGAGAACTTTGTAAGTGCTTTTACTTCATATTTTATCACACACAACCTTTTTTATTGTCAATAAATTAGATTTTTTATATCAAAAGATTCGGTTAGTTTTATATTATTTCTTTATTATATTATTGATAAATATTATCCAAAAGGTCAAGATGTCAACTATTGCAAGTTTCTATATAATTTAACTTTTCGACTAAAAAGATGAACATGTTTATCTCCTATGTACAAAACAAGTTAATTGTTACACGATAAATTTAGAAAATACTAAAAGAGAAAGGAAAATACCTTCAACTCAAAACAAGCCAAAATCCAAAATAATTAGTACAATAAATATTGGTTCATAATTCAATCTTACAAACTTTATCTTACAACATCAACCTGGTTGGGCAAGCAAGATCCATTATGACCTGATCAACTGTGAGCTGTCATGTGGGAGTTGTGAGAAAAAGTTTGTGAGATTGGGTTATAAGCAGTAGCGGATCCAAAAAAATTTGATAGAGTATGCCAAAATAAAAACTAATTACATATTAATATTTTTGTTAAGGTGGACCAAAATCCATAAATTATATATATTAGTATTTTTTAAAATAAAATTGAGGGTGGATCAAAAGTGGGTTTGGATCCGCCCCTAGTTATAAGTGTAGTATTACCCTAATTCATATACATTATAAACACCCACACTTTTTCTCATGAAGAATGAAGGTGGATTTGGTTAATATATTCTATATAACATATGTAAGTACAACATATATAAGAGAAGGTACTTTCTAAAGATTTTTTTAACTTGGGAGGGACTTCTTGTGATCAAAACTTAAGATGAAGGGCCTATCAAAAATTACAGGGTAGGATTTAGAGAGATAGTGAGAGACGTGAACTTAAAAAAAAAAAAAAAAAATTAAAAAAAATACAAGCTTACTGGTTGTCCTATAAGATACAAGCTGAAAGATAACACTATAAGACAAGAAGTTTATTTATTTGATAAAAAATATTATGTACAAAAGGACAAAAAACTCGATTTCCAGTACGTTGATATATCATATGTTTTTGTTTTAATGTTCTTAATTTCTAGGTGTTCACTGAAATCCCGGATGGCCCACACGCTGATGAAAAAAATGGAGAAGACGAGTGATAGCAAATGGACCCAATCACCCAAAAAGACATGAGGATTTTTGTCAACTTCTTAAAAGGCTTGAATTGCGTGGCTCTAGAACCGTGAGAGATACAGGGTGACGGCATGTGGGAATTTTAGTTTTGGCACATTTTGAAAATTGTTTTTTGTCATTCAACTCTACATGACAAAAAATAATTAAAGCATAATTCAGGTTCTCAGTAACATCAAGCAAAAATGTCAAGCATTCAACTCTAGATGATCAAAAATAATTAAAGCAAGCCATATCTGCCAACTGCCACGCTATTCCTCAATAAAAGTATAAACCTTCTGTTATAAAGGCTCCCATATGTGTAATCAAGGTCAAGTTGTCACCTGAGGCAATCAGACAACAAGATATATACATGCCTTTTATTATATGCCCAAGCCAAAAGATGGACTAAAGAGATAAATCATGTCCTGAGACATTCTTTTTTGATATCCATTACTGTACTGATATAAAATTATTAGCGGAAAAACATTTATAATTGTATCTCCCCCCAAAAAAGTCTTCTTCAAACATCAAAAACAATGTTGACTTCGGATCTCAAATGTGAATCTTTCCATATCTCCATTTGTAGATCTCTCTGTTTAGTTTGTATGCTGCAGATATTAGCTTCACAAAAATGAACAAAATAACTTATAAAAAGAAAAAAAGAATTATCAGAAATAAAATGTTTTTCATGGCATTTGCTTTGGCTCCACTATGCCAATTATTGTTGATGCATCCCTTTCAACAATGAGATGAGATTTTATATATTCTTTGAAGTTTTTCCTATCAAATCAAGCAATTAGAAAATAGAAGAACAAATTAAATTATGTAAAGTAAAAGAAAATATACCTCATATATTGGAATGCCCTTCAGTCATCCAAATGAGCACGAGTATTTCCATTCCCAAAGAAGAAAATTCTACAAAAAGTTAGACAAACACGTTGTATAAATTATGGTGCAAAATATAGTTAACAAATCCAACAAAGACAACTAAATAATTGAAAGTAAGCAAAAAAATTACCCAACTCAATTTTTGATAATTCATCCAAGCTCTCCTCAATGATGAATGGTTCACGTGTTGCCTGAATCCAATCTTGTGTACAAATAAGAGTCTCTACCATCTTAAGAGTAAGGGCTACAAAATGGATATAATACATAACCCCCTGTACTAGAAGTTGACTTAGATGCAACATCATTGTTGGGAATTGGTTAACACACTTTGGATTACCCATTTTAAAGTACAACGGAATATTACCAAGTTGATTAAGAGATTTCTAATTTTTAACAACATCAAACATAAGTGCAGAAAGTAAAAAACACATCCATATACATGGTTCGGCTAAATCCACTTTTAGCCTACATCCATGGGACCTTGTCCAAATCGAAGCAATCCACTAAGTCAAAAACACTTTACAAGATATAGTTCAAAGTTGATCTAAGTTACAGTAAAAAGAACTCCCTGTTCAACTTTACACTTAGTATCACACTCTGAATCCTTAACGTATAGTAACTCCTTGGATCTTCTTCATGCCAAAAACACACCCAAGAACAGCTTGTGAACTACCAAGCTTCAAGTACTAAGTCAACGCACCAGCATCAGCAAAGGAACCATGTTCCAAGAGCCATCAAGTTTATGTTTGATATGGTAATGTTTTGGCACACAAGGGAAATAAATCTTGAACCTTAAGAGAAAGAATACTCTAGGAAATTCAGAGTATAATGAAACAAAATGTCAAAAGGTTAGATACATTCATGCAAGAAAGAGAATTATATAATGAAGGGTTTCTTGCTCAACAGTGTAGTGCCACGTCAGTCAACAAGGGGCTGACCCATGTTTGTCCAAATAAGGAAAGTATTCCTTCTTTCGATTTGGACCACAAAACAAATTGAGAAAGATAACTTTATTCCCTAGGACCACTTAAGGATAATATGTCACATGTAAAAGTTCCTAAAAAAGCAAGAGACAAAGATAAACAATATCTTTATCACTTTGTCAGAAGTGCAACTCGTGTTGGGTTGAAAATTTATGAAGCGAGAGTGTAAACACAAACTGTTGTGCATACACACTCGAAACGAAACAAGCCAAGACACAAGTCTGGCAATCAGTGTGCACGTAGAATTGATGTGTACACACACAACTCATAAGTTTGACAAAAATGAACATTCCACAAGTAGAAACAAGCATAGCCAATACATTTAGTACTATCATAAAGAAAACTTGATATCTTATTGAACTTATCTTCTATTGAGTAAAGTGAAAGGTGTAGAAAAGGCTTTTTAAGTTTTCCTATTAAGTCTATAGTTTACAGTTTATGTTGTTGTGTGAAAGTGTAATGATTACAAACTTACTACTGGGGATTTGTTTGTAATGTTTACAAACTATTGTAAAAGTTTGTAATATGTATAAAACGCTGCGTATTGTAAAGTGGCTGTATAAATTAGTCACTTGTTCTGTTATTCTGCAGTTAGAGAAATTGAATCTGAAAATTCTAGAACTCTTCCTCTCTTCTCTCTATTTTTCGTTTCTTGGTTTTCTTTAATCTTCTTTTCTTTGTGTTAAAATCTTCATGGTATCAGAGCCCTAGACAAACGTCTATGGTTGATTTTGTCTTTAACTAAGAAAATTTCAGCTCAAAATCAGTAGAAATGAACACTGAGGGTTCAAATTTCGCTATTCCAAGTAACCCACCCACCTTACCCACCATTTCTGTGAAATTACTTGAAAGAACCTATTCTTTCTGGAGGTCCCAAATTCTACCAGCGCTGACCTCTCATGGAATTGAAATGTTTGTGACTGGAGAGAGAACGTGTCCACCGATGTTCTTAATTGAGAAAGCAGAGGATTCTGAACAAGCTATCAAGAAGCCGAATCCAAATTATTTTGCGTGGAAAAAGATTGACCAGTTTCCGGTAAGTTGGCTATACTCTACAATGTCTGAAACTATGTATCGTCATGTAGCTAAGTGTACTTCTGCGTGTGAGATCTGGAATATTTTAGAGATGCATTTTCAGTCTGCTTCTAAGGCTAGAACTCTTCACCTTAGAAATTTGCTACAAACTACAAAGAAAGATGCTAGCACTGTTAACGAGTATGTGTTAAAAATGAGAGAGTTAGGGGATGAATTGATTACCAGTGGTGTTAATATTTCCGATGAAGAACTTTTGTTATATATATTAGATGGCCTTGGGCCTGAATATGATGCAGTTGTGGCAAACTTAACTGCGAATAGTAGTCAAAGCACTTTACAGGAGGCTCAGTTTTTACTTCACAAACATGAGATTAGGCTAGAATGACAACATGCTTCCTTGACTCATTTTCATGAAGCTTTGATGGTCTCTAAGCAAGGTCAGAGTGATCCCTCAATTGTGTCACAGCACCCAAACCCTCACCTATTTGAGGTTGATAATTCAAGAACTTTTAATCAATTCACTCCATCAGCTCCAGTCCTATCTCAACCACCAGTTTCGAATGTCTTTTCCCAACATCAACATCCTGGTTTCACAGCCAATTAAGGATTTGCTAGACCTGATTTTAACTCCCCTCAACAACAACAGTACTCACAATTTACTCCTCTTAATCAATACCAAGTGTATCAATCACAAATGGTGCGTGGTAAAGGAAGAGGCAGAGGATACTTTCAACCAAAATTAATATGCCAAGTGTGTGGAAAAGGAGGTCACTCAGCTCTACAATTTTATCACAGATTTGACCATGAATATCAGGGGTTTGTGTCTTCTAGATCCGGATACAATTCTGGACCTATATACAATTCTGGCCCTGGATACAATGCTAGACCTACTCAGACTTTAATAGAAGGACAATCTCATGAATCTGCCCAAGCTCTGTTAGCAATTGGAGTTATGCCTACTAGAGTTATGTCTAGACAATCAGTCAACAAATTTGTTCCTGCAACATATGGTTCCGTAATGCCAAATGCTCAGACTGGCTATTATGGACAATGCAGCTCTATTCCATCCAATCTTGGAGGGTCTCAGCCATCTCACTCTAGCAGATTCTTCAGTACTGAAACAAAACGTCAGAATCATTCACCAGCTTCAGTTGAAACCACCATGGCTACACCACACACTGTGACAGACCAGACGTGGTATGTAGACTCTGGAGCTACAAATCTCATGACTTCTGACCTAAACAATCTTGTCATCCAAGACAACTATCAAGGAGGAGTAGTTGTCTAAGTGGGAAATGGACAAACTGTCCCTGTCTCACACACAGGTGTGTCTATTTTACACTCCCAAACTTCTCCTAGAGTTTTACTTCTCAAAAATATGTTATGTGTGCCTCATATAGCAAAAAACTTACTAAGCATATCTTAAATTACTAAAGACAATGGTGTGATCGTAGAATTTCACTCTGATCATTGTCTTGTAAAGGACAAATAGACTGAAGAGGTACTACTTCAAGGAACCTTACAAGATGGCTTGTACCATCTGCAAGTTTCCTTGCCAATTGCTGCCTCCAATCCTAATTCTCCTGCATATTGCTTTGTTGCTGATGTTTCCAACACTTTATCTAGTAATAATAGCTTGAATAAAAATTCTGATTCTCAAGAAGAACAATCTGATGTAAGTCTTAGTTTGACAAAATTGTGGCATGCTCAGTTGGGGCATCCACAAGTGAAAACTCTTAAGAATGTGATGAATAAAGTGCATGTTACTGGTTCATTTGCTAATAATATCTTTTGCGAATCTTGTCAATTTGGAAAATTATCTCAGACCTCCTTTCCCAAGTATGCCTCTAGGACAACAAAACCTCTTGAATTGGTTTACTCTGATCTGTGGGGTCCTGCTCTTGTGTGCTCCTCTGAAGGTTTTAGGTATTATATACTATTTGTGGATGATTTTAGTAGATATATGTGGATATACCCTCTGAAATTTAAGTCTGAAGCCTTTAAGGTTTTTACCTATTTCCATTGTCTTTCGGAGAAACAATTAGATGCCAAGTTAAAGACTTTACAAACTGATTGGGGAGGTGAATTTAGAGTCTACTGAATATTTACAGCAACATGGGATTAATTTTAGGCATCCTTGTCCCTATCTTCATCAACAAAATGGGAGAGTAGAAAGAAGACATAGGATTATTACAGAATTTGGTCTAACATTATTGGCGCATGTTGGTATGCCTTTATGCCTATGGTGGCAAGCTTTCAACACTGCTGTATATCTTACCAACAAGCTCCCTTCTTCGGCCCTTGAAGATGTATCACCGTATCAGATGTTGTACAGAAAGACACCTGATTATAGTGAGCTGAAGGTCTTTGGATGCATCTGTTATCCCTTTATAAGACCTTACCAAAAACAGAAATTGTCCTATCATTCAGAGCAGTGTGTTTTCATAGGGTACAGCCTTGCACACAAAGGGTACAAATGCCTCTCCTCTACAGGGAAAATTTATATTGTCAAGCAGGTAAAATTTAATGAAACAAGTTTTCCTTACAAGCTTGGTTTTAATCAGTTTGCTTTAAAGATGTGGATGAGACAGATGACTTTATCCAATGTTGAAAGTTGTTCTGCCTCCTGGAATATGTCTCTCTGCTTGGATCCTCAAATAGAGCAGACTGTGAGGTTTAATTCTATTGAGCAGTCTAATATTACTACTCATGATATATCTTCTGAGAGGAATTTTAATTTGAGGTCTGCTGGTAATATAATACAATCTGGTGCCACTCAGCAGCCTAATGATGGTATAATGAAGGGTAATAATGCAGGTCAGCAACCAGCTGAGATAATCCCCTCTCCTAGTTTAACTCAGCAGCCTAGAGGAGATATAATTCAGGATAATGCTGCTGGTCAACAACCAGTTGTGATAATCCCCTCTCCTTGTTTAACTCAGCAGCCTAGAAGTGATATAATTCACGACAATATTTCTGGTCAATAACCAACTGTGACATTCCCATCTTCTGAATCCGAGAATGCTCCTTCAGGAATTCATCTAGAAGTGGTTTTACCCTTTCAAAACCACACCCCTAGCACCAATCATCATCCCATGATTACCAGATCAAAATCTCACTCACAACATCCCATAGGACAGGCTTATATCACCACTATCTCCATTCTTCCAGAGCCAAAATCTGCTGCAGAAGCTTTAGTTGTTCCAGAGTGGAAGGCATGTCAGAGGAGTTTGAGGCTCTCTTAAACAATACAGGGAATTAGTCCCCTTCACCTGAGATATGAATGTTGTGGGCTGTAAGTGGGTTTTCAAGACTAAACTAAAGGCTGATGGGACCCTACAGAAATATAAAGCAAGATTAGTGACCAAGGGATTTCAACAAACCCCTGGTCTAGACTATTTTGACACCTTCTCACCGGTGATTAAACCTGCCACCATCAGAATTATGCTGTCACTTGCAGTCCATCACAATTGGGAAATCCAACAAATAGACATCAACAATGCATTTCTAAATGGGGAACTTACAGAAACAGTGTTTATGCTTCAACCTGATGGCTTTACTGATCAGTCTAAATCCAAGCATGTTTGTAAACTTCACAAAGCTCTTTATGGGCTAAAGCAAGCCCCAAGGGCTTGGTTTGATAAACTAAAAATAGCCCTAGTTGAGTGGGGATTTCAGAGCAGTATTTCAGACACAAGTCTATTCTTCTTCAAAAAAGGCACTCAAGTGGTTTATCTCCTGGTTTATGTCGACGACATCCTTATAACAGGGAATGATCCTATCTTAATTGAGCAGATTGTTATAGATTTAAACAGCAAATTTGCTCTAAAGACTCTCGGTGCTATTAATTACTTCTTGGGCTTTGAGGTGCATAGGAACATAGTAGGACTTCTCCTTACTCAAGCAAAATATGCACAAGACCTACTGAATAGGGCTGGTCTCTCAGAGTGCAAACCATGTAACACTCCCATGGAAACTGGAACAAAGCTCATGAAAGAGGATAGTGACTTCTTTGATCAGCCATCTCTATACCGAAGTCTAGTAGGAGGGCTTCAATATCTAACATTATCAAAGCCTGACTTAGCCTTTGCTGTTAATAGGCTAAGTCAATTTCTTCAATACCTTACTACAAATCACTGGACTGCCTATAAAAGAGTCCTTCGTTACATTAAAGGGACACTGCAGCATAGCTTACCGTTTAAACCAAACCAACAGCTCAAGTTAGAAGGGTATGCTGATGTAGATTGGGCCAGTGATGGGGATGACAGAAGGTCCTCAACAGGTTACAGTATTTTTCTTGGTGGAAACCTGATTCAATGGTGCTCAAAGAAACAAAAAGTTGTTGCATTGTCATCTATAGAGGCAGAGTATAGAGCTCTCGGCAACAACTGAATTGGTCTGGGTCCAGAATTTATTTCAGGAACTTGGTCTCCAACTCAACAACATTCCAATACTTTGGTGTGACAATATGAGTGCTGGTGCACTATCCTCCAATCCTGTATTTCATGCCAGGACAAAGCACATTGAAATTGATGTGCATTATGTGAGGGAGTTGGCTGTTGAGAAAAGATTATGTGTTCAATATGTGTGTTCTGAATACCAGGTTGCTGATACTTTGACAAAAGCTCTCCCTGCTCACAGATTTCTGACTCTCAAAGACAAATTGAATGTGGTATCATCCATACCTACAGAAGAACCTGCAGAAGAATCTGTTACTCCAGCTGACTGTCAGAGTTGAATGCCCTTGATTATGCCCTTGCTGAAACTTTAAATCTGATTGATGAATGCTTATGCTTTGGTTTGGTTGTTGAATGTGGTTGATAAATGCTTAAGAAGAACCTGCAGAAGAATCTGTTACTACAGCTGACTGTCATAGTTGAATGCTTTTGATTAGCCCCTGCTGAAATGTTAACTCTGATTGATGAATGCTTGTGCTTTGGTTATTGAATGTGGTTGATAAATGCTTGCTTTGGTTGATGAATACATATGATTTGTTTGTGCTTAGGAGTGTTTTAACTTTAAAAATAAGTATCAATGAAGGAGTTGTTTGATCGGATAGGCGTCGGTTCTTTGAGAGAAATGTGACCTGATTAAAGGAAGCTGTTGTTGAAAAATCAGCTAGAAAGGGAGCTTGGTTTACGTGAGGATATTGAGTAAAGTGAAAGTTGTAGAAAAGGCAGTTTAGTTTACGGAAGGATATTGAGTAAAGTGAAAGGTGCAGAAAAGGCTTTCTAAGTTTTCCTATTAAGTCTATAGTTTACAGTTTATGTTGTTGTGTGAAAGTGTAATGATTACAAACTTACTACTGGGGATTTGTTTGTAATGTTTACAAACTATTGTAAAAGTTTGTAATATGCATAAAACGCTGCGTATTGTAAAGTGGCTGTATAAATTAGTCACTTGTTCTGTTATTCTGCAGTTAGAGAAATTGAATCTGAAAATTCCAGAACTCTTCCTCTCTTCTCTCTATTTTTCGTTTCTTGGCTTTCTTTAATCTTCTTTTCTTTGTGTTAAATCCTTCATCTTCCACCATTTCAAGATATCAAACGTCTTGTCTTTGTCAACTTCACAGCCATCCCCTAAATTTTTATCCAACTCTGATTTGTGCTAAAAAGCTTGCTTTCCAAGCCATTCTCATTATAGTTAACCATCCTAAAGTCCTCAAGATCAAGATCTGCATCATGAACATCAATCTTAGTTGCAACTCGAGATTGCTTACTTGACTGCACATTAGGATCTGTCTTAAGCAAACTATATTCCTCAAATAAAGACAACAAAGTTACCTTCACTTTTGTCTTACTAACATTAACATATGACTCATTAATTACTCGATCAACATATTTTAACTTATACCTAGGATCCAGTACCACTGCAATGAATAATATTAAGTTGATATTATCAATATTTGACAAATATTTATCATGTTTTCCTTTCATCCTTGCGTCATACTACGTAAGCCAAAATAATGACTTTTACACTCTGTTGAAATCTTCAACCCAATGCCATATATCTCTCGCATGTATGCATTATTGGTACCATAAAGAGAGCCAGACACACATAGAGTAGCATAAAAAAAAAAACTTACAAAAAAGGTAATAAGTATCGAGCATATTCCTAATCACTACGCATAGGTAAACCCTTTGACTTGTCCCCACTAGTAAGCTTAACTCTATACTTACTATTTTCTATTTCCAACAATTCAAACATTTTTCTGAAATTTTAAAGTCGCATCCAACATCAAGTAAGTAGAGTTGGACCTTGTTTCTACATCACGAACCAAGTGACTTTTATTTCCAATTTTTTCTTTCTCCACACACTCAAATTTTTGTAACCTTGTTGGAGAAGACCTTACATATCTCATTGTAGAATGAAATCTAAATATGGAGTCATCTATATATTTTAACCCCTCTTTTATAATTAAACTCAATATATGTGCACAACATCTCATGTGAAGAAAGTCACCATCCAAGACATTTCCCTTCCAATTTGCTAACCGAGTCTTAATATAGCTTATCCCAACATCATTAGAACTTGCATTGCCTACAATGATGGTGAAAACATTAGAAATGCCCAATAAAGCAAACACCTCTCAACAGTCTTGCCAATCATTAAACCTTTATGATTACTACTAGACAAAAGCATAAAATCCTTTTCTATAGTTGCTAATTATTATTGATGAAGTGAGTCGTAAGACACATGTAATTGAGGTTTTGACAACTTGTCCATGTATTAGTGGTTAGACAAACTCTATGAGAAAACTTACGAAAACACTTCTTCAACTTTTGACACTCTCCAATATAAATTTTAAAACAATATGTAGTCACAGTTCTATGGAGGAGTACTTGAAACCTAGGCTATGCCACACTTATTAGGTGGTGGAACCCCTCATGCTCAATAGCACTAAAGGGCAACTCATTGATAATGATCATTTTAGCCACAACCTGTCTAATCATATCTTGATCAAATTTCCATGACAACAATGAAGATTGTGTGGAGGTGGCATTACCTCTTGAGTGGTCATGTAAGTATTGTTGAAAAACTAAGGTATTTTGTCTCTTGTTCACTACATTCAATCTACTTAAGTGATTATGTAGACAACTACTACCACTCTTACTCGGACAAGCTAGAAGACTCCCACAAGGTGCCCTAGAGCCAATAATTTTTTTGTCATTGACTTTAATTTTGTATCATGTTTATATATTAATAAAAGACATTTTCTTTATCTGTTTTTCATATTTACAAATATGTTATGATATATGTCTTTAGAATGGTAAAATCGTGATGAGGAGATCAAGTGTGTTTTAAATCTTGATTGTGAGGACCCTAGAAGCAGATGAGGTGACCATTTTAGAAACGTCCATAGCCCAGTATTATTCTGATCATAGACATAGATAATACAATAAGGCTATCATAGTATTAAATGACCCTGCTGAAAGGTAGTGATAATTCTCACATGTCAAGGTTGTTTAGTGACAACCTAGTGCGATGCATGGGTGCTTGTTAATGAAAAGTTCACTAGACTAGCCTACCAAAGGATTCCATATAGATGGTAACCCTAGTATCTAGGGAATACATCCTCTAACGGATAGTAGTGCATGCGATCCTTAGACTTGAGATCATGGAATCGTCTTGTGCACCTATTGGGGTAGTTTGACACTGGCCCAACATAGTCCTTTTCTTAAGACTATTAGAACAATAGTGATTGGCTACATCGAGTCTTTCACAGGTACGTAATAACTTGCCAGGATGAATATCTTCTTGTTGAAACCAAAATATTTCTAGCTTCTTAAGCATATTTAGAGCTTCTTGACATGAAACTTTTTGTATTTTAGTACTATAATCCTCAAGATTATTTCCTTTCTCTTCTTATTTAATTGCAGCAATAACTACTAAAATAATGAATTGAAATTCCAATATATACTACTAAAACGTGAATTATAAAATAAGAAATCAAAGCTATAATTTTTGTAATTACACTTCTATTAAATTATAACCTCCTTATAGTAATAAATTAGTATGATTGCACTATTATGACTATAAAGAGGTTTTATTGTATATAGATTACAAATAATTCTTCAGAGAACTATATATTTACGATGGCTCTATTTCGAAAGTCAAATTCTTCTGATTTGCAATAGTGATTATCAGAACCCGTGGCAAAAAGAAGAATGAGTTGCCATTTGAGGCTGGATAATCTTTGCTACCGATGCATTCCTATTTATTAGTATTTATTATCATTTTAAGGTCAATGAATGAATTTCTACATCTTTATTAGAGAAGAAGAAGAATGCATACACATTCACATTGGCTAAAACGACTAATCAAATTCTCAACTCCACCATTGACAACGCACAATATTTATTTATCTTTTTATCAATATCTACCAAGTAATTAAATGGTAAGATTCGCTACACATAGTAATTTACTTTCTAGTTCATCTTTTTTTTTTTTTTTTTTTTTTTTAAAACATGTGCAAAAGGGCTTAAATGAATGGGAAATTATCTCAAATAACCATTATTCACTCAACATAATACAGACTAACCTGGATGACAAAAATTATGAATAATGATATATAAGTAAAACAATTCCTAAATAATAGTAAAAGAACTCATTATCGAAAAGGATAAATCAACTTATGCTCAAAATACGACCTATATATATTTTGAATATGCATCAACCACATATGTTATTCATAATAAAATCAATTGTCTGCTTCTATCAAAAGTTGTTAAAATGATTTAATCTCATAATCGGGAAATCCCCCAAGGCTTGACCTAGTGGAAGGGAACTCATTCAATCTTAATAGTGTCCTAAATTTTGACAGGGCCTTTAAGGACAGGATGGGATAGGGGTTCAAAAACATTGTAAGTATAGGTATTTAAAATAAGAAGAAAAAAAAAAGGAAAAAAAAAAGAAACCCTATGACTGGGAAGACAACATATTTAAACTATTAATGTAACTCTAATATATTAGTATAGTAGAATGATATAGGGTGCACTTTGTAAGGTTGTAGAAGTTGATATAGGGGGCATTTTGTAAGAAGTAGAAGTAGACATCAAAACACTACCGTTTTGATGTTATGACTTGATGTATAAAACAAGTCAGTTACCTTTGTATTGGGTTAGTTAGAAATTGTAAAGAAGAGTGATAACCAGTTTTCCAGAATTTTCTTCTCTCCTTATTTTTCTTTCTCTTTCTTGATTCTTGGTTCTTGATTCAAAGTCATTCATGGTATCAAAGCCTTAGACCAACGTCAAAGGCAATCTCTGTTCCAATTTCAGTCAAATTTCAACTTTAAACTACCTTGATTCGATTCGAGCTACTGAAAATGGATACTGATTTCACCTATTTCACGAATTCGAACTTTCCCCCTACTTTGCCAACTATCTCTGTAAAATTGGGGGAGAAAAATTACACTTTCTGGTAAGATCTTGCCAGCTTTAACATCTCATAGACTTGACGGATTTGTAACTGGAGAAAGAAGTTGTCCGTTGGTGTTCTTAGTTGAGAAAGAAGATGACTCAGGGAAAATTTTAAAGAAGTCAAATCCATATTATTTCACTTGGAAGTCCAAGAAAGCTGACCAATTCCTAGTAAGTTGGCTTTTATCTTCCATATCTGAATTCATGTTCCGTCATGTAGCTAAGTGTAACACCTCATATGAAATATGGAATCTATTAGAATGTAACGCCCCGCATGAGGTACGTTGTTATTGTTTCTTCTTTCGCTCTTTTTTGAGTTGGTTTTGGTAATATTGTTTGGTTGAGTGTTGTGTTGAATGTTTGCCCTGAAATTGGTTGAAAATAGAAGAAGTTTAGTGTACCAAGCTTCGCCGCGGCGAAGATGTGTTGAAACCACGGGAAACTCTTTGGACAGTTTCGCCGCGGCGACAGAAGTTTCTTCGCCGCGGCGACAGGCCGAACAAAATGTTGGTTAAGTTTTAGATATTTTCTTGCCTAAGGGCAATTTGACCATTCTACCCCTAATTAGCAGGAAAAGTGGGGAGTTAATTGTAAGGATTTTTCATGGAGAATATGTTGATTTGGGGGTGAGTTTGTAATGAATCAAAGGATATAGATGAAATTCCCGAAGAAGAGTAAGGGCAAAATGGGAATGCTTTGGTATAAATTTCATTAAAAGGAATTAGAATTAGCAAACCCCTCATTCTTCTTCTCCAAAAACGCAACTCTCTATCTTTGCTCCTCTCAACTCCTCTTTTCTTTTGATCAAGGAAATTCAAGGGGTTTTTTAAGTGATTTGGGGTAGAAAAGCAACCTAAGGCTTCCTAAGGTAAGGATTCCTACTTAAGTTGTGTGATTTGTGAGTTTTAGGTTATATTGAAGCTTGAGAGTTTTTATTCTTTTGGTTAAGAGCAGAAAAAAAGGTCAAGCAAACCAAGTGAAAGGAAGAGTTGGTGAAGTCTCTCCATAACAAGGTAAGTAAAACCCAACCCAAGTTGAGATTTATGAATTTTCTTGATTAGGGTTTTGATAGAAATGATGTATGTATGTGATGTACATGTAATATGCCATGTATGGAGGTTTAAATAGAGATTTCTATGCCTTAAGAATGCTTACATCTTGCAAATATGAGAAATGAGTTGTTGGGTTGGAAAGGTAGTTTGAGATGAAATTGAAGGGGTGTTATGGATCCCTTTTTAGAAGTGTTTTGTTTGACAGGTTTTATGGCTTTGTGAAGGGGTTTTTCCCCATTTTGGATGGTTAGAAAAAGTGTTAGAATCATTGCTATAATAGAGTTTTATAGTGCACATGAGTTGTTTGATGAAATGCCTAATAGAGGTTTGAGTGTGAGTAGTGAATCTTAATTCTTGCAACATTGCATGTTGGCATCTCATAAGTGCATTGGTGAAGTTAAACCATCCATAGGCACTAGTTGTACATGGAAAAGTGACCTAAGAAAGTGTAGGAAAATTTTATATGCAATTACTCTATGAGTAGAGAGCTTGGTGAATACAACTACTCTAAGGGTAGAGAGAATTGAAAAATACTACAATAGAGTGAATTAGAAGAGTAGTATAGTTGGGATGATGCTTTGTGATCATCACCCGATAGTTATGGGAATCGGGTTGATGCTTTGTGATCACCACCCGAATAGCCCTTAGAGATGGAGTCGATGCTTTGTGATCGTCACCCGATGAGTAGTAGAGATGGGTAGATGCTTTGTGACCCTACCCGGTTAGTTAAGAGATATGTAGGTTGATGCTTTGTGATCATCATCTGACATTTAGTAGAAGTGGGTTGATGCTTTGTGACCATCACCCGATAGTGACTAGAGACGGGTTAATGCTTGGTGATCGTTACCCAAAAATCATGAGGTACGGGTAGGTGCTAGGTGATCTCCACCCGACAATTAGGAAAACCGAGTTGGTGCTTTGTGATCCCCACTCGGTAGTCACTAAGAACGGGTTGGTATTGTGTGAATTCCACCCGATAGTCTTGGAAAGTGAGATGGTCTTTGTGTGAGCAGCCATCCGGCCGTACCTCCCGTAAGATGAGGCCATGATGTTTAGTAGAAGCAGAGATAGAATCGAAATAGTGTGAGGAAAGAATTAAGAGTTATACATACGGGGACAGACGAGATAGAGGGTTTTACTTCGAGGCATTATTTTGTGCTCACCCCGTTATTTTCCTTTGTGGATGCGGGAGTTCTAGGTGTTGATGCGGTCGGAGGGCGTCGGCAAGCGAGGAGCAATAGCTACTGTTTCCCCTGTTTGGTCTTTTAAAATGCATTTTTGTAAATGATACTCTTTATGTATAAAAGACATATGAATTGTAATGAAAAGAAAACTTTGGGCCCAATTTTCTATTGTTATTATGCATGCATTGTACTAGTTTTCAGTAGATGTTACATTTTTGGTATCAGAGCAAAGATTTTGGGATTGAACAGGTGTACTATTCTCATCGCCGACGTCCTCTAACCAACTATGTGAGTAATTCTTTCCTTACGTAATTGTTTCTTGAGTTCATTAGTGTGATCATTTTGTAGATGAGGCGTAGTTATCGAAATCGCGGTAAAGGTGTGGTGAATGAAGGAGAACCTTCTAACCCACCAGAGTTTATGCCCCCTCCCTTGGATGAAGCTAGAATCCGGAGAATTATCTGACAAGTTATGGCGAAACTCGGGGGAGAGTTGTACCCCTGTTCGGTACCACCTTGATTACACATGTCGAAAGAGGACAACCGGTACCTCCCCAGTCTGAGAGAGTGGAACCGATTCACGGTCTTTCTAGCCAGCATCAACCCTCGAGTTTAAGGGTACTACAGACCCAGTAATAGCAGAAGTGGCTTGGGTCAGTAGAACGAGTCACAGGTTTATTTCCCATGTCAAACCGGGAGAAGATTCGGTATGCAAGTTTCTTGTTTTGGGGTGATACCTGAATTTGGTGGGAATTAATGGAAGAAACTCATGATGTGACAGTAATGACGTGGGAAGAGTTTAGGCAAGAGTTTGAGGCTGAGTATAGAACAGAGGACCAAGTTCATGAGAAGGTCCAAGAATTTATCAGTCTACAGCAAGGGACTAGCGTTGTGAAAGAGTACTCAGTGAAGTTCAACGCTCTTGCAAGGTTTGCACCGGGATAGTTAGCACTCCGGCCTTGAGAAGGGATAAGTTTATACATGGATTGAAGCCGGAGATAGCCCGGGATATAATGACAAGCTCCAATCCTCCTCGAAATTATAGTGAGGCTTTGAGGCGGGCGATGAAGGCGGAGATTTTTGAGAATAAAATCTTCCCCGTTGGATCCTCGATAGGAGGACCAAAGGAGCTACCTTCTACTCCCCAGAGAGAGAAGCATGAGGGTGTAAGAGGTAAAGAAATGAAGAATCAGAAGAAGAAGTTTCAGTATAGACAGAATAGAAAGGAGTGGAAGAATAAGCGACCTCGGACGGAAGGGTTTCCTCCTTGCCCTAAATGTGGGAAGAATCACCCGGGAGAATGTCTGAGGGATCAAAGAGTGTGTTATAGGTGCCGAGCGCGGGGCACATGATGAGAGATTGTAAAGCTCCTCTTCCACCAACGACTCGAGTTCGGGAGTGCTGCGAATGCCGAGTTTTTCTTGTGGCACAAGGGGAAGCAGAGGCCGATCCACGCAGCAGATTCTTAGTTATTATTTCATTCAGTCCCTTTATATGCTTTAATTGATTCAGGCGCTACTCATTCGTTCATAGCTTATGGGATGCTTGAAAGATTAGGGTTGAAACCTACTAGAGCGACTCAACCCATTAAGATAGAACTACCCGATGGGGTTAGTGTTGTGACTCAAGAGATTTTGTTAAGAGAGTCCTTAGTGATCCAGGGTAGGGAGTTAACCGTTGACTTAATAGTTTTCGATATGCCCGATTTTGATGTGATTCTGGGCATGGACTTCCTAGGGAGATATGGAGTAGAGATTGACTATCGAAAAAAGAAGGCGAGGTTTAACCTCGATAGTGGAGATAAGTTTAGTTTTGGAGAAGGCCATCAGTTGAGCATGCTGATTAGTAATGTAAAAGCCAGGAAGATGTTGAGAAAGGGGTGTTCGGGATATATTGCCCATGTAGTGCAGAGTGGTGATGTTCCACAGTTAGAGATTCAGAGGGTACCAGTAGTTCGAGACTTTCTAGATGTGTTTCCGGAGGAGTTATCGGGTTTGCCTCCAGAGAGGGAGGTAGAATTTAGTATCGAACTAGCACTAGGGACAGCACCAATATCTAAAGCCCCTTATCGAATGGCCCCAGCTGAGCTCCAAGAATTAAAGAAGGAACTCCAAGAGCTTTTAGATAAAGGCTTTATCCGACCGAGTCATTCTCCTTGGGGAGCTCCATTCCTGTTTGTGAAAAAGAAGGATGGATCACTAAGGATGTGTATTGATTATAGGGAGTTGAATAAAGTTACGGTGAAGAATAAGTACCCGCCACCCCGGATAGATGACCTTTTTTATCAGTTGAAAGGAGCGGCAGTGTTATCCATAATTGATTTGAGGTCCGGGTACCATCAGGTAAGAGTGGCTGAGCAAGATGTGGCTAAAACTGCCTTTCGTACCAGATATGGGCATTATGAATTTGTAGTGATGCCTTTTGGCTTGACTAATGCCCCAACAGTTTTTATGGACTTGATGAACAGGGTATTTCATGAGTACTTGGATCAGTTCATTGTTGTCTTCATCGACGACATTCTGATTTACTCAAAGTCAAGAGAAGAGCATGAGAAACACTTGAGATTAGTGTTGCAACTGCTGAGAGAAAAGAAGTTGTGTGTTAAATTTTCCAAGTGTGAGTTTTGGCTTAATCAAGTGATATTCCTAGGTCATACCGTGTCGAAGGAAGGGATTTCGGTAGATCCGAGTAAAGTGCAGCAATCCTGGAATGGCAGAAGCCGGGAACAGTGAAAGAAATCAGGAGTTTCTTAGGCTTAGCAGGCTACTACCGGCGATTTGTAGCGGGATTCGCCCAGTTGGCTAAACCGTTGACAGCTCTTACCAAACAGAAAACCCTTTTTATCTGGTCAACAACATGTGAAGGAAGCTTTCAAGAGTTGAAGAAGAGGTTAACATCAGCTCCTGTACTAGTGTTACCGCAGGAGGGTGTAGATTATGACATTTATACAAATGCCTCTTTGCAGGGACTTGGTGTTGTGTTAATGCAGTTAGGTAGGGTTATAGCTTATGCTTCTCGTCAATTGAAAGAGTACGAGACCAGATACCCTATGCATGACTTAAAATTAGTAGCCGTGGTCTTTGCCTTAAAGATATGGAGGCACTACCTTTATGGTGTTAAGAGTAATATCTACACCGATCGTAAGAGTTTAAAGTACTTCTTCACTCAAAAGGAGCTGAACATGAGGCAGAGGAGGTGGTTAGAACTGGTTAAGGATTATGATTGTGAGATCAAGTACCAACCGGGGAAAGCCAATGTAGTAGCCGATGCCTTGAGTAGAAAAGCCCATGTTTTCCGGGCACTACGCGAAAGAGTTAATAGAAGAATTGTCTAAGGAGCGATTGAAGTGGTTCCGGGAAGAATTGCCGCCTAGAGTACAGTCTTCTTTCTTGGAGGAAATTAGAGGAAAGCAAGTGGCGGATGAGTGGTGCCGAAAGCAAGTTAGCAAGTGCTTGAGGGCAAGATAACAGAGTTCTTTGTGAGAGATGGTGTCCTCTATTTCAGAAATCGGTTGTGCATTCCTCCAAATGAGGAGTTGAAACAGAAAATTCTTATGGAGGCTCATGACACACCGTACACTGCTCATCAGGGAGCAACCAAGATGTATCAGGATATTAAGAAAGGCTATTGGTGGTTAGGTATGAAGAAAGACATTGCAGAGTTTGTGGCCAAATGTCTAACTTGTCAGCAAGTGAAAGCGGAACATCAACGGCCGTCAGGGTTGCTTCAACCATTGAGTATTCCAGTGGAAATGGGAGAGCATTTCAATGGATTTTATCACGGGTCTCCCCAGAGTGCAGAAAGGGTGTAATGCTATATGGGTGATTGTGGATAGGTTAACCAAGTCAGCCCATTTTCTTCCAATAAAGGAAAGTACCACTCAGTTGGCTCAGACTTACCTCAAGGAGATAGTCAGATTGCATGGGGTGCCCAAGACTATAGTGTCGATAGAGATTCAGTTTGCTTCTTACGGACAAGTTTCTGAGAGGAGTTTGGGTACCCGTTTAGCATTGATCTGCCTATCATCCTCAGACAGATGGCCAAACCGAGAGGACGAATCAGGTGCTCGAGGATATGTTGAGGGCCTGTTGCATGGATTATAGAGTGTCCTGGCATGAGATGTTACCCTTAGTGGAATTTTCCTACAACAACAGTTATCAGTCTACAATTAGAATGGCGCCTTACGAGGCTTTGTATGGTAGACGGTGTAGGTCTCCGCTTCATTGGGGTGAAGTAGGCGAAAGAGATGAGTTGAGTACCGCTCTTGGGCCAGAGATGACTCAGAAACTAGTAGAAGATGTGAAGTTAATCAGAAATAGAATGAAACAAGCCCAAGATCGACAGAAGAGTTATGCCAACTTGAAGAGGAAAGAGGTAGAATTCCAAGTGGGCGACAAAGTGTTTCTGAAAGTTTCCCCCTACAAGCGAGTAATGCGTTTCAAAAGCAAAGGGAAGTTAGCACCGAGGTATGTAGGTCCTTTTGAGGTCTTGCAGCGAGTAGGAAATGTGGCTTACAGATTGGCACTACCACCTAGCATGGACAGGGTGCATGATGTCTTCCATGTCTCGATGCTACGGAAGTATGTAAGTGATCCCCTCCACATCCTGAGTGTAGAGGACGTTGAAGTAACAGAGAATCTAGTATATGAAGAACGCCCAGTTCAGATTCTAGATCGAAGGGTTAAAGAGCTTCGGAACAAGAGTGTTCCGCTAGTTAAGGTCCTTTGGAGGAATCACAAAGTGGAAGAGGCCACTTGGGAAGTAGAGCGGGACATGCAGAATCGTTTCCCAGAGTTATTTGCATGAATTTCGGGGACGAAATTCTTTGAAGGGGGGGAGAATTGTAACGCCCCGCATGAGGTACGTTGTTATTGTTTCTTCTTTCGCTCTTTTTTGAGTTGGTTTTGGTAATATTGTTTGGTTGAGTGTTGTGTTGAATGTTTGCCCTGAAATTGGTTGAAAATAGAAGAAGTTTAGTGTACCAAGCTTCGCCGGGGCGAAGGATAATCTTCGCCGCAGCGAAGATGTGTTGAAACCACAGGAAACTCTCTGGACAGTTTCGCCGTGGCGCCAGAAGTTTCTTTGCCGCGGCGACAGGCTGAATAAAATGTTGGTTAAGTTTTAGATATTTTCTTCCCTAAGGGCAATTTGACCATTCTACCCCTAATTAGCAGGAAAAGTGGGGAGTTAATTGTAAGGATTTTTCATGGAGAATATGTTGATTTGGGGGTGAGTTTGTAACGAATCAAAGGATATAGATGAAATTCCCAAAGAAGAGTAAGGGCAAAATGGGAATGCTTTGGTATAAATTTCATTAAAAGGAATTAGAATTAGCAAACCCCTCATTCTTTTTCTCCAAAAATGCAACTCTCTATCTTTGCTCCTCTCAACTCCTCTTTTCTTTTGATCAAGGAAATTCAAGGGGTTTTTTAAGTGATTTGGGATAGAAAAGCAACCTAACGCTTCCTAAGGTAAGGATTCCTACTTAAGTTGTGTGATTTGTGAGTTTTAGGTTATATTGAAGTTTGAGAGTTTTTATTCTTTTGGTTAAGAGTAGAGAAAAAGGTCAAGCAAACCAAGTGAAAGGAAGAGTTGGTGAAGTCTCTCCATAACAAGGTAAGTAAAACCCAACCCAAGTTGAGATTTATGAATTTTCTTGATTAGGGTTTTGATAGAAATGATGTATGTATGTGATGTACATGTAATATGCCATGTATGGAGGTTTAAATAGAGATTTCTATGCCTTAAGAATGCTTACATCTTGCAAATATGAGAAATGAGTTGTTGGGTTGGAAAGGTAGTTTGAGATGAAATTGAAGGGGTGTTATGGATCCCTTTTTAGAAGTGTTTTGTTTGACAGGTTTTATGGCTTTGTGAAGGGGTTTTTCCCCATTTTGGATGGTTAGAAAAAGTGTTAGAATCATTGCTATAATAGAGTTTTATAGTACACATGAGTTGTTTGATGAAATGCCTAATAGAGGTTTGAGTGTGAGTAGTGAATCTTAATTCTTGCAACATTGCATGTTGGCATCTCATAAGTGCATTGGTGAAGTTAAACCATCCATAGGCACTAGTTGTACATGGAAAAGTGACCTAAGAAAGTGTAGGAAAATTTTATATGCAATTACTCTATGAGTAGAGAGCTTGGTGAATACAACTACTCTAAGGGTAGAGAATTGAAAAAATACTACAATAGAGTGAATTAGAAGAGTAGTATAGTTGGGATGATGCTTTGTGATCATCACCCGATAGTTATGGGAATCGGGTTGATGCTTTGTGATCACCACCCGAATAGCCCTTAGAGATGGGTCGATGCTTTGTGATCGTCACCCGATGAGTAGTAGAGATGGGTAGATGCTTTGTGATCACTACCCGGTTAGTTAAGAGATATGTAGGTTGATGCTTTGTGATCATCATCTGACATTTAGTAGAAGTGGGTTGATGCTTTGTAACCATCACCCGATAGTGACTAGAGACGGGTTAATGCTTGGTGATCGTTACCCAAAAATCATGAGGAACGGGTAGGTGCTAGGTGATCTCCACCCGACAGTTAGGAAAACCGAGTTGGTGCTTTGTGATCCCCACTCGGTAGTCACTAAGAACGGGTTGGTCTGTGTGAATTCCACCCGATAGTCATGGGAAGTGAGATGGTCGCTGTGTGAACGCCATCCGGCCGTACCTCAGGTAAGATGAGGCCATGATGTTTAGTAGAAACAGAGATAGAATCGAAATAGTGTGAGGAAAGAATTAAGAGTTATACATACGGGGAGACAGAAGATAGAGGGTTTTACTTCTGAGGCATTATTTTGTGCTCACCCCGTTATTTTCCTTTGTGGATGCAGGGTTCTAGGTGTTGATGCGGTCGGAGGGGCGTCGGCAAGCGAGGAGCAATAGCTACTCTGTTTCCCCTATTTGGTCTTTTAAAATGCATTTTTGTAAACAGTACTCTTTATGTATAAAAGACATATGAATTGTAATGAAAAGAAAACTTTGGGCCCAATTTTCTATTGTTATTATGCATGCATTGTACTAGTTTTCAGTAGATGTTACATAGAATTACATTTTCAGTCAGTATCAAAAGCTAGAACATTGCACCTTAGAAATATGTTGTAAAATACTAAGAAAGACTCTTGTAGTATAAACGAGTATGTTTTAAAGATGAAGGAACTAGGAGATGAATTAATTTCAAGTGGTGTGCATATAAGTGATGAAGAGTTATTACTCTATATACTGGATGGTTTGGGAGCTAAGTATCATGCAGTAGTGGCAAATCTGGTTTCAAAAAACAATGAAATAACACTAAAAGAAACTCAATTTTTACTCCACAAGCATGAAATTCGTTTGTAGAGACAGTAGAATTCATTTGGAAATTTTCATGAACAATTAGCCTCAGCGTTGATAGCTACAAAACAGAGCTCTAATGACACTTCCGGTATCCCACAAAGTAAAATGGTTATGCCTGAAAAAAACCTCACCACTAATCAGTCAAAAATGTTCAATTCTCTAGCTATGAACAATTTTGCTTTACAGACTCAGCAGCTTCCTACCACTCCGCAACACCAATTTTTCAATAAGTCCCCTTTTGGAGCAAATAATGTAAATCAAACAGGTTACAGACCTGAATACAATCTGCCTCATTGGAATCAGTTTCTTCCAACCATAGATAACTCCAATCAGTTCATCCCCTCTACTATGTTTATGTACAATCCACAAGGAATAAGGGGTAGATGCAGAGGAAGGGGACATTTTCGACCACGTCTCATATGTTAGGTCTGTGGCAAAGAGGGGCACTCTGCACTCCAATGTTACCATAAATTTGATCATGGTTTTCAAGGTTTTACCAATACTGGACATATTGGAACTCTTGCTGGTTTTAGTAATACTAGAGTAGGTAATCCAATAGGATCACAAGGCCACTTTCCAAGCTCATCTACTTATGAAGCTCAAGCTCTAATGGCCAGAGTTATGGCAGGACAACCAACACTAAATTCTGTCTACTGGAACCTAACTAACAAATCTAGTTTAGTTGGAACATCTCAGTCACCACATACAAGTTCATCTACTAGAGTTTCTATTAACACTTTTCCTGGTCCAGCTTCAGCATCGTTTCAGGGAGAAGGGTCATCAATAATTAGCTCACAAAATGTGCCTATTGCTTCTCCTCAAACTGTTACTGATCAGACATGGTATGTTGATTCAAGTGCCACCAATCATATGACTTCCGATGCTAACAACCTGCTCATCAAGGATAGTTATCATGGTGGATCTCAAGTTCAGGTTGGAAATTGTTAGCATGTTTTTGTTGCTCACATAGGTGAGTCTCTTTTATCCTCTACTACTTGTCCTAGAGTGTTATATCTTAAGAAAATGTTGTGTGTACCTCATATTGCAAAAAAATTATTAAGTATATCTCAGATCACTAGAGATAATGGTGTGATTGTGGAATTTCATTGTGATCATTGTCTCATAAAGGATAAGTTCACCAAGGCTATGTTACTACAAGGCTCTCTAAAAGATAGACAATATCAGTTGCAAATAGGACTCCCTACTGTTGGTTCTACATTCATTTCCTCCTCCACTCAGAAAGGTGTATCTCCATCTTCCTCTAACTACAATAAAGCATCTGTTGGTGCTGTTGTTTCATCAGAATGTGATATAGGAAATAATGCATCTGCTGGTGCTACTGTTTCATCAAAATGTGTTGTAGGAAATAATGTATCTGCTGATGCTGCTGTTTCATCAGAATGTGCTGTAGAAAATAAGTCATTTGCTAATACTGGAATCAGTTCTTCAGTTTGTAATAAGGAAGTTAGTAGTTTTAATAATAATTTTGGAGCATTAGTTAGTCAACCTGATTGTATGCTGACAGAAAACTCTGATGTAAAAGTGAGAATTACTAAGCTTTGGCATGATAGATTGGGGCATCCACATGAGAAGAACTTGAAACGTGTAATGGATACAATGAATGTATGTGGCTCTTTTGGGAATAAAATACCATTTTGTGAAGCTTGCCAATTTGGTAAAATGCAACAAGCTACTTTTCCTTTATCACACTCACACATTAAAGGTCCTCTAGAATTGGTTTATTCTGACCTAAGGGGTCCTCAGATCTGGCTTTCTCTGCTCATCCTATTGGTAGTGTTACAAATCTGTCCTCAAATTTGGCTATCTCTGCTCATCCTACTGGTATTCAGTTAGAAGTAGTTCTGCCCATCTCTAAACCATCATCAGCTACCAGTAATTGTCACCCAATGATTACTCGTTCGAAGAGTCACTCTCATGCATATACAGACAGGCTTTTATTTCTACTTGTAATATTTTACGAGCCAAAAATAAGCTTAAAGCCTTGCAAGTCCCCACAGTGGAGAAGCGTAATAGTGATGAATTTAGGGCACTTTTGAGAAAGCATGCACAGGGAATTGGTTCCTCATACATCGGACATGAACATAGTTGGGTGCAGATGGGTCTTTAAGACCAAACTCAAAGCTGATGGGACATTATTAAAGTATAAAGCAAGGCTGGTGGCTAAAGGCTTTCAGTAGACACAAGGCTGGTGGCTAAAGGCTTTCAGTAGACACAAGGCTTGGATTACTTTGACACTTTCTCTCCAGTCATGAAACCAACCACCATCAAAATCATACTATCCTTAACTGTCCATAATCAGTGGGATATCCAACAAATCGACATTAATAATGCCTTCCTTAATGGAGAACTGATAGAGACTGTTTTCATGGTACAACCGAAAGGTTTGGCTGATTTAACCTATCCTAAACATGTGTGCAAGCTGCATAAAGCCTTGTATGGACTGAAACAAGCTCCTAGAGCTTGGTTTGACAAACTGAAATGTGCATTAGTTTGCTGGGGATTCTCAAATTCTGTATTTGACACTAGTCTTTTCTTCAACAAGAAAGCTCATCAAGTGATATATCTATTAGTATACGTTGACAATATCCTCATTACTGGTACTGATCCTGATCTTATTTCTCAGATTATTCAAGATTTGAACAACTAGTTTGCCCTAAAACATCTTGGTGTGCTGCAATATTTTATTGGTTTTGAGGTTAATCGCAATAAATTAGAATTACACCTTACGCAGTCTAAGTATGCTCATGACTTGTTGATTAGAGTTGGTATGTTTGATTGCAAACCTTGCAACACTCCAATGGCAATAGGCGTGAAACTAGGGAAGAAAGATAGTGACTTTTGTGATCAGCCTTCACTCTATCGCAGCATTGTAGGTGGGTTACCATACCTTACTCTTTCCAGACCTGATTTGGCTTTCTCTGTTAAATGTCTGAGTCAATTTCTTTAGTCTCCCACCATTGCACATTGGACTGCTTGTAAGAGAGTTCTTCGATATATCAAAGGAACTCTCTCTTATGGACTGATTTTTCAGAAAAACTCAGAATTCATCCTTGAAGGATATGCTGATGCAGAATGGGCTAGTGATGTAAGTGATAGACGATCAACTAGCAGATATAGTATCTTTCTTGGTCGGAACCTTGTCCAATGGGTTTCTAGAAAGCAAAAGGTTGTCTCTTTATCCTCAACAGAGGTTCAGTATAGAGCTCTCAGTCAAGCATCCACTAAATTGGTTTGGATTCAACACTTGTTTCAAGAACTTGGTATAACTATTAACAACACTCCTATTTTGTGGTGTGAAAATATGAGTGCTAGTGCTCTTTCTTCGAATCCAGTTTTTCATGCACGCACTAAGCACATTGAAGTAGATGTGCATTATGTCCGGGAGCTAGCTACAGAGAAAAATCTATGTGTTCAATATGTTGGTACAGAATATCAAGTTGCAGATATTCTGACCAAGGCACTTCCAAGTTCTAGATTTCAAACTCTCTGAGCCAAGTTAAAGGTCACCTAGCGTTGATCTTGAATTAGATAACAAGCTTGCTTGAAGATGAAGATTCTGTAAAGTTTCATTGCTCTTGATAAGTCTCTGGAGCTGTTTGATAAGTTGAAGAATTTGTTTGTTGCTGGAAAGTTTGATTGTTGCTGAAGTGTTTTGTTTGTTGCAAAAGAATTTTGTGTGTTGCTAGAAAGTTTGAATTGTTGCTGAAGATTTTATTTTTTGCTGAAGAGGTTTGATGTTTTGTTGCTGAAGAATTTTTTTGTTGCTGAAGAGTTGTGTGTGTTGTAGAAGAATTTGTTTGTTGCTGAAGGTTTTATTTGTTGCTGAAGGTTTTATTTGTTGCTGAAGAGGTTTGATGTTTTGTTGTCGAAGAATTTTTTGTGTTTGTTGCTGGAAAAGGTTTGGTTGTTGCTGAAGAGTTGTGTGTGTTGTAGAAGAATTTGTTTGTTGTCTGATTGTTGCAGAAGGAAAAAAAGTTTTGGTTGTTGCTGAAGAGTTGTGTGTGTTGCAGAAGAATTTGTTTGTTGTCTGATTGTTGCTAAAGAATTTTTGGATCTGTTATGATACATGCTGTAGACTATACAAGAAATAAGGTTTAGCTTACAGGGGAATGTTGATGTAATAGGAATGTTGATGTAATAGGAGGTTCAGCTTACGGGGAAATATTGATGTATATTGGCACTTTACTATGTCCAGTTTAAGGGGAAATATTAGTATAGTAGAATGATGTAGGGTGCACTTTGTAAGGTTGTAGAAGTTGATACAGGGGGCATTTTGTAAGAAGTAGAAGTATACATCAAAACACTACCGTTTTGATGTTATGACTTGATGTATAAAACAAGTCAATTACCTTTGTATTGGGTTAGTTAGAAATCGTAAAGAAGAGTGATAATCAGTTTTCCAGAATTTTCTTCTCTCCTTATTTTTCTTTCTCTTTCTTGATTCTTGGTTCTTGATTCAAAGTCATTCATGATATGTATAATAATTATATGTTAATATTTGTTTTATTGTTGACCAATGGCAGAACGAGAATAATGACTTTGCTGGGCCGAAATATAATTTTTTTTAAATAAAATATTGTGGAATATTTTAGGGTTTATCCAATATTATTTAAACTATTATGCAAAATAGAAAGAAGAAATTGGATTTTATTTATATTTCAAAAAGAATTTTGCGAGATATATTAGAGGTATACGTACTTCTGATATACCTATTTTATATAAATTGAAGAATGGCTTTGTGAAGACGGGCTGTGGATTAAAAAATAATGATCAGCTAGCAATTAAGAGGTTAGAGTATTTAGCAATTCTTGCTTCGTTATTGATAATTTTGAAAAACCAATGGGTGATTTTTTTAATTAACCTGTCTATAATGGATGTAAGAATTCTGTAAAATAAGTAACCATTTACCCAAATAACCATGTCTCAAAAATTGCAAATATGAAACAAATAAAATTTTGAAGCTACTTCTAGCAAGAAATAATTGTAACAAAAGTTAATAATATATTTTTTGATGTTGTTATAGCAGGCTTACTCTTTAAAGTAAAATCGGGAAACTAGAACACAAATAGCATGATAATTATTATTATACGAAGATCGATCTTACATTATTTTTGGAGACTATTAATTATTACAAAGTGAGCTTGTAAGCTAGCTCATACAGTTTTATTGAGAAGACAGAGGGTAAGATCGAAGCTGATAGTAGAGGTGTTTGTGACGTTCGCATATGAACTATTATTTATTTATTTAGTAGTGTCTCCAAGTTTAGTTCGGCAAACGTCCAAACATTAATTGTTGATTAGCCGCTCGTCTTTGCTGGCTCCTTTCCTAGCTCCTGTACTAGCTTCATCACGACTGCGTCGACGACGAGAAATTTTTCGGTCCAATAATTGGTACCGACTTTAGTAATCGTGAGCTCTACCTGCCCCAGCTCGTGGTCACAATCGGTAACTTCAACAGAGTCATCAATTTTGATATCAGTCCATGTGTGTGCTTCATATTTGTGCAGATTCACAGTTTTGTATTTCTCATGACCCTTTTTCTGGTGGAGGTGGAAATTCAGAAAGGTATCTTCGGCTGGGTCTGTAGTCTTTACCTTGACCACCAATGCAACTTGGTAAATCCCTGCTTTGAGATTTTGTGTGTTGAATGTCCCATGAACCGCAAATTCATTTACGTGTAACAGTTCAGCCACCCCCAGAAAAGCATCACTATAAGAACAATTCGAACTTGATCAAAAAAAGGAACTATTAAAACACTCATACATTAAATACATAGAGAAGTATATATTTACCTTGGCTTTGGTTCTTGTTCATTGGAAGTTGGTGCTTCTTCATGAACTGTGTCGTTAACCAACTTCCAATGAACTGTGTCATTTCCACATAGATCCCTTGCATACCAGACAAGTTTGTCGGTCTGTTGGTTTGCCATCTCTTGATCACAAGGACTCTCTTTTTTGCAACTCTTACTGATGAAGATGATAATCTTTGCTACCCATGCAGTCTTATTTATAGCATGAGATCGGTCAATTTAATTACTAAAATATCTTTGTTAAGAATAATGAATTTCAACATCATTATCACAAAACATAATATTTTATCAACATGCAATGTGTGAACATGTATATTTCTCTATTGACTTGGGAACACACCACCATGAATAAAACAATTAAAAAATAAATACATTACATACATTTTGAATTTCTTTCTCTCATTTTTTATATATGATTTGAGTAATATACATATTTTAGGATTTTTTAAACTCTGTTATAGATGTTTTGATACTTTTAATGTCATGATTAAAGGTTAATGATCAATCATATATATATAATTCTCTAGTAAGGATGTTTTTACATTGATTTGATTTTATGAGGATCACACTTGAATGTCATTAGATTTATCATCACAGAACTAAAATGATTTTTTAAAAACATATGGATATCATCACTAAAAAATTATTGTGTATATACTTATATATAAAGGAGGAAGTAGCACTAGCCAAGGGCTTCCCAGCTCCCTCATTGGGATATTAGAAAACTCAACAGGTTATTAGGATTATGCTCTGAATTATTGTTATAACTGTTATTATTTGATTAATATTAGGATTCTAATTTGAATAAAATAAGGGATTGACTCCTATATAAAGGATTGTGTTTGTCATTTATATGTTGGTGCATGCTCTTTTATTATTAGATTAATATTAGGATTCCTAATTTGAATAAACAGTAAGTCTTCCTCTTGTGTTAGTTTATGTTGGTACACGCTATTTTAATTTATTTTTTTTAATGTATTCCTACAGAATGTGTGTGTGTGTGTGTGTGTGTGAGAGAGAGAGAGAGAGAGAGAGAGAGAGAGAGAGAGAGAGAGAGAGAGAGGGTGTGTATAAAGGTTGCCTACCATTGTCTATTGGTTTTAGACTTGAAAGGTAATTACTTTTTTATTCATTTGCTTATCAGCTACATATGTTAATTACTTTGTGCATATATATATATATATATATATATATATATATATATATATATATATATATATATATATATATATATATATATATATATATATATTAGTAATCAGAGTGTTCGAGTCAATTTGTACGCATCTTAACTTATCATATTGAATACCTTATAAGTTCAAATGACTAGATAAGTTATAATATTATTATGATAGATTATCCCAATGTATTGTTTATTGGTTTTAGACTTGAAAGGTAATTACTTTTTTATTCCTTTGCTTATCAGCTACACATGTTAATTACCTTGTGCATATATATATATTAGTAATCAGAGTATTCGAGTCAATTTGTGCGCATCTCAACTTATCATATTGAATACCTTATAAGTTCAAATGCCTAGATAAATTATAATATTATTATGGTAGATTACCCCAATGTTTGAACATAAAAACTCAAGGAAGGGAGCTAATTCAATTTTTACACTGAACACATACTCACATGATCCCATGATTCCATGCATGTATAGTTGCTGCTTACATTAAGTGAAAGTTAAAGTTAGAAGCCAAAGCTAAGGCAATTTGAATAGCAAAAGCTGATTCAATTATACACTGAACACACACACACACAAACAAAAACACGCAAAACACACACACACACACAAACAAAAGCACACACAAAAACAAAAACGCACACAAAGGATAACCACTTTGTGAACACAACACGCAATTTTTTCCTTTCACACACACATATATATATATTTTGAAATAAGATTTGATTGAAGAAGTGTACAAATGACATGGTATTTCTGTCTTCCCTAAGAATTTCTCCATATATATATATATATATATATATATATATATATATATATAAGAGAGATTATCATGTAGGGATTTCAAAAATAAATAAATGTTAAAATATCACTTCATCAATTGTCTTTGATTGTCATTCACAATTGCCAAGATGTCCGGTGTGAGTTTAGTAAATGAAAATAAATGACTGTCAAAATTGATTGGTGATCAACAGAACCGAAATTGGAATAAAATCAAGGATGAAATGAATAAAGAAATACAATCAGATCCCTTACATTTTATTATAGTAAACAAAATTATTTATAAAACACTACTGGTTGATGTCCCACCAATTTTGTTTTTGTCATTTACTATGTGCTGAGTAAAAGTTCTCGCTGTTACCTTCACTTAGCATTTTTTTGGAAAAAGTCAGTTTGCTGGCTTTCCTGTTCAATACTAAAACCCATTTAATCAAATTTTTTTCTTTCAGCAGGTGGCAAACCTAAATATAAGCAGTGGACTGGAGGAAGTTAAATAAAAGTATAAGTCAAATGTTCATATTCTGGTAATACAACAAAACAAATGGTTATAGATATACCTTGATTTCAGCAATGTTCAACAGTATCCATCTTCTACTCAGCAGCTGGTTAGACCAAGGTTGCTCACCATTGCGGCGGGAAAAGCTTCGATTTGACTTTGCCCATGGGATCACTTCCTAAGTCCGTTTACATCCATGTTGCTGAGAGATAATGAAAATGCTTGAAATCTTGAGTTATCTAACATTTTTGGCTCTAGAGATTATGTCGTATATAGAAACTGATGGTTTCAAACCTGACTCTATCATTTCATTAAGTAAAACCTCAGCCTCTTGCCACTTTCTATCCTTGCAAAGGACACCAATGGTGAAGCTATAGCTAGCAACATTTGGAACAAGTCCCTTCTCATCCATTTCATTAACCAACCTAAGGGCCCTATATGAGTTATCCTCTTTTCAATACCCGTGAATCATCATATTATATACAACATCATTCGCCTCCAACTGCATCTCACTCATTGATTTGAATAGTTTTGATGCCTCTTTCATATTGCCTTTCATACACAATCCATGAATCAAATCACCATAGGCCTTTTTTAAATAAACCCATTAATCAAAACTCTGTAAGTGTACTGATTAGCAACCAAACCTAGCTCACCCATTTTATCGAACAACTTCTTAGCTCTCTCGGTATCATCATTTTTACAACACCCATCAATCAAAGTAGTATATATAACAACATTTGGAGACCAACCCAAATCCTCCAACTGATGAAAAACCTCAAATGTAAAACCCTATTCCTGATTTTAGTTAGATCATGAATTGTATTTAGTTAATTAATTCTTTTTTTCAATTTGATTTTTGGTATTGTGGTAAGATAGGGGTATTTCTGTCAGTTTTTAAAGCTGCGTTAAGGGGTGAAATCTAAATCCTGATGGGTTTGCATGTATCAAGAGGGAAAAATTTGGACATCTTTGCTAGGGAAAGCTTATGTGGCGGGGTTAAACTGAAATTTAGAGAAAATGGGGGGCAGAAATAATTTCAGAAAGCTGTTTTTATTTAAAGGAAGAAACTGGGCAGTTCGCCCAAAGGAAGAAGGAGAAAACGAGAGCAGAAGAAAGAAAGGAAAGGAGAAAGAGAGGAGAGAAAGGAGAAAAAAAAAAGGGGGAGAAGAGAAGAAAGAGTGGGTTTGGCAGAGAGACAGAGTGAGAGAGGAAGAGAAGAACAAAGAGAAAGGGAGAGGATATATTAGTTTTTAAGTCTGTGAACAGTGCATCATCAAATAATGATCTGGAGCTCATTTGCCGTCCGATCGTTCTGATTTTTGGATATGTTGTTCATGAAACACAGCTCTACATTCTGAACGGTGGAGATCGAAATCCAAGCACTGTAGTAGGCAGCCAATTATAGGATTAGAAGAGTGAGTGGTTTAACCAAAAAGTGTTTTAAAAACTTAATTCCAGTTTGCATGTCAAGTTATTTATTTCTATTATAATGTTTTGGATGCCAAATCTTGAGTTAAGTGTTTTATTTGCTAAAACTTATCTTGCATGTTTCGGCTGAGCAAATTTTTGGGTGATAATGAATTAGATCTTGTTCCAAAGTAATATGTTTCATGCTGCATGTTGATTAAGATTATCCATATAGCCATTGTATGTTCCGCTGTACAATATTTGAGTGAGACAACACTAGATCTAGTCAAATGAGGAACCTTCCATGTTGCATGCTTTATATATATATATGGGAACTTGCTGCAGTGTGTCTAAAGTGCCATAAAATTTGAAGTGAATAATGGTGATTTAACATGGGTTGTGCGTCTCGGCTGTCTTTTTATTTTGGGTAATATATCACATGTACTGGGCTGGACAGTATGTGGGAATTGTGCTTGGATTGTGTTTTAATTGAAATGTTTTCTGGGTAATACATTGCATGCTCTTAGTTGGAATACCTTTGGATAATTGATTGAATGGTGTTTTAAAATGCTGGGAGTTGACGGATTTTGGTTGTTAAAATGTTAAAGAAAAGACTCAGATTTGTGAGGTTAGTAATAATTTTCAATCTGGGTTAAACCGTCAGTTTCTGAAACATGTTTAGAAAATTGCAGTTTCACCCCTATATGTGACTTTTGAATATTATGTCATATATGTATGATTTATAAGCACATACGAAATATGCTATTGACTTACATGTTACTTGAGACTATGCATGAGTATGTTGTGGTGCTAAAACCACCCTACGAAGTACCCATCCCCCAGAGATACAGATTATTGGCTCTGTCCGAGCGATGCAGGATTCCGTCAGGTATGACAGTTTCAGATTTTGGCTCTGCGCATGCGTATGACAGATTTTATTGGCTCTGCCTGGGCGTTGAGTGGTCCGCCAGGTATGACAGTTTTTGAGGCTCTGCCCGCGCGATGATAGACCTTGCCGGGTATGACAGGTACGTCCCTCGCTCTGCCTGCGTGTGGGACGCCCACCAGGTATGACAGATTTTCCCAGGTACTAGTTGTGGTGAGAGTTTTAATAATAAATGTTGAGGTTTTATACAGAATCCGATACAGTTAAAGGAAGTAAGTCAGAGTACAGTTTACTAAGTGCAGGATGATTAGAAATAAATTATATATATTGTATGCGAGAACGGGCTGGTTGCTCTATTGCATATTCATAACATTATATTGTTGCCATGATTTGCTTGAAAATTGTTGTATGTTAGCATTATTCTTTTTTTTAAGAACTTTTATAAACCTCCCCTTTTTCCCCACTCACTGAGTATTTCAGCTCACCCCTTTTAAAATGTTTTTTCCCTCCCACCAGGACCTTACGGAGATCGTGTCGAGCAGTGAGCCTCCGCTCAGGGTTGTGCCATGCGTTGACATCTTTTATGTGGGTCTTATATTTATGTCGCATTGTAAAAATTTGGGCTTTCATTTCAAAAACTCGTGTTTTCCTTCATGTATTTCCTTTTGTTTCATATTTTGGAATGTGTAGTATAAGTGGAAAACCTGATACCACAAGTTTCCCTAACTCTTGTTTTTTGTAAAACGAAAGATGCTGCATGTCTTTTTTTTTTTTTTAAATGTTGGAAATGGAAATACTATGATGTTATTTCAGGAAAAGTATGTCTTTAAACAGGTTTCGCAGTTTTTCTACATGGCACGTCTCGGGTATCCGAGTCTTGTGGGAGCGCTCGGATCCTACGGGATGAGGGAATTCGGGATGGGTTGTGTCATCAAATCCCTTCTTCAAATCACCGGCCTCACGACATCCCTTAATCATTATCCCAAAACTATAGGCATCCAATTTAACCCTACATTTATTCTCACTAAAAAACAACCAACTCTTCTCAAAACAAGAAGATTTGATAAGAAAGCTCAACAGAATATTAAACAAGTTTGATTCAGGTACAAGACCCTTATCAATCATTTGATTAAAATAAAACAGAGCTTGCTTTACTTGCTGAGATTTTATAAGATCATATCTTTATATAAAACATAAAGTGTGATTTTTTATATGTAAAAAATGGTGATACTTTTTTAAATATAAATATTTTTAAGGTTCCTTTAAAATACAATAGTGGGTTTGCTTCTATTTACGTTCCAGCATTAATGATCTCAACAAAATAAAGCCGTGTGTGGAGTCAACTCTACTTTAGATTCTCTCTAGAAAATAAATTCGTTCACATGGCGAAAGAAGTATTTTATTTTTTCTAAAATATCATGATCTTTAATTGCATGAAAAAACACCTAAAGAACAAGCACATTGAAATTCCAATCTACTATCGAATACAAGTGTAACAAGGCCTGAGCGGGATTGCAAATAGCTTCTGAAGCTTAACACTTTGGTCCTTGCAGAGATCTGGAAACTTTAAACTCTGAAACTTTAACACTTTAGGTTCCTGCAGAAAACTGGAAACTGGAAAGGAAATCTGAAATTGCTTTTGATGTATTCTGCTCAACATTCCGCCTCAGACTAAGCTTCCTTGAAGTCTGACAGTTTTCATTTCTGATCAGAAATTTTGTCCAACATTTTCCCTCAAATTAAGCTTCCTTTCAATTTTTGTGGCTTTAACTTCCTGGTACAAGCCTCTTCTTTTTCTTGGCCTGCAACGTTCCTGCTCTTGAGGTATAACTGCAGTCTCCATCTACTTAAAAACATAATTGAGGGGTACCATCTACTTTAAAACATAACTGAGCGGTACCATCTACTTTAAAACACAAGTGAGTGGTAATTTCAGCTGCACCAAATTAACAACTGTGGCTGCATAAAAATATTGCATCCAGCTACAACTTACTAAATTACATTCCTTTTTTTTCTTTCTAATTCAGCTGCACCAAATTAACAACTGTAGCTATACACAATTGCATCCAGCTACAACTTACTGAATTACATTCCTTTGTTTATTTCACAATTAATTCAGCTGCAGCAAATTAGTCTTTTGCACAGTTCATGCTTTCTGTAACAAAACCTGCAATTCACATTCTACAACTACAAATTTCATCCTGCAATTCACATTCTACAACTACAAATTTCATCCTGCAATTCACATTCCGACCCTACAAATTTCATTCTGCAACACAACCTGCAAGTTCACATTCTGCTACTACAAATTAAATCCTACAGCTTCACATTCTGCAACTACAAATCACATTCTACTGTTACATTAGTCTTCACTACACCTTCCAATTGCTACACCTGCTTATTGAAACGGTTTGGCGCCAAAAAGCTACTGCAGTCTTCTCTGTCCTCCGGAAATGGAGCTGGTGGAGTGGTTGATCTTTAGTGACATGTTTAGGTGCAATCAGCTTAGATTAAGGTTGTATTAGTTGTAAACATTATTTTAAAATTCAAGAGGCTGAATGGTCTATTTTAGTTGGTGAAACAGTAAGTCTTTTTGGTTGTATATAATGTAATGTAATGAAACTGACTTTTTTCAATTCAACAAAATATTTTTCATCTTTCCTTAGAGTTCACCGGCACTTAACACCAACAATTGTTATCGGAGCCACACAAAAACAAGCCCCGAAATCTCTTTTGCATTCACTCATCAATCTCAGCTTAAGAATAGCTCCCATTCGGCCAAAGAATAGTCTGCTCTTATCTTCCTATTTTTGTTAGGCAGATAAACTGAAAAAATGGCTGCTCAATTAGCCTTGATGTCACCTCCAGTGTTTAATGGGGAACATTATCACATATGGCTGTAAAGATGAAAGCTTTCCTCCGGGGTCAGGGGTGTGGCAGTATGTGGAAAAAAATAGGCAGCACCTCCATTAGGACCAAATCCTACCTTGAATCAGATGTGAATCATGAGGAAAGAAGCGCCAAAGCACCAAGAGCCCTTTCCCACATTCATGCTGTTGTAATAGAACTTCTATTCACAAGGATCATGGCATACAAAACTCCAAAAGAGGCAAGGGATAAGCTGAGGGAAGAATACAAGGGGAGCAACACAACAAGGAAAATGCAAGTTCTAAATTTAAAAAGAAAAAAGAGTTTGAGATGCAGAGGATGCAAGAATCAGAGAAGGTTAAGGATTATGTTGAGAGGTTGGTGAGTGTTGTCAAGAAAATAAGGTTGCTGGGAGTAGAGTTGATAGATAGGAGAGTGGTGGAGAAAGTCCTGATTAGTTTTCCTAAAATATTTGAGTCTTAAATCTCCTCTCTTGAGGACTCAAGAGACATGAGGCAGGTTACTCTTACAGAGCTGGTTCATTTGCTACAAGCACAAGAGCAAAGAACACTCTTGAGGCAAGAAGATGTAGGTGAAGGTGTAATGATGGACAACTCACAAAACCAAACCATCACAAGGGAACAATAGCAGGCATGTCGGTGAGAAGAAGGGGAAAGAAAGGAGCAATGGTCAATGGGGAAAACTAGGTGGGATAAACGAATATCCACCTTGCTCTCATTGTAAAAGGAAGGGGCATTCTGAGAAAAAATGCTGGTTTAGGCCAGGAATACAAGGGCTTGCAAATAGTTTGGTTTTATAGAGAGGGTTTGTAAGAATAAAAGAGAGTAGCCCCAATAGCAAGCACAAGTGATAGATGATCAGCAACCCAACAAGGGACAAAATAGTTATTTGTGGCCTCTTGTAATGCACCACCAACAGGCTATAATGACTGGCTGGTTGATAGTGGATGTACAAACCATATGACACCACACCTGCAGGATTTTGTCAAATTAAATCTAACACATCGATCCATGATCAAAATTGCAAATGGTGACTATGTTTAAGCAAAGGGAAAGGGAGATGTTGCAATTCAGACCTCTACAAGTATAAAACTCATTCCAAATGTACTATATGCACCCAAAATCAGCCAAGTCTTTTAAGTGGAGGACAAATGTTAGAAAACAAATATGTCTTGCATTTTTAAAATCAAATCTATCAAATCCTGACAGTAAGGGATGTGAGTTGAAGAGAGTCAAAATGGTTGGGAAAAGCTTTCCCATTTAGCTGAAAAGAACTAAACATAGAGCTTGCAATGTAAGGGTAGATGAGTTTGAGAAATGGCATAAGAGACTTGGCCATATTCATTACCAAGGTCCCAAGGAAATTCAAACCAAGGAATTGGTCCAAAATATGCCAGAATTAGAAAAGAGCAAAACCATATGTCAACCCTGTCAACTTGGCATGTTGAGTAGGCAGTCCTTCCTTGTAAACTAAGCATGGAAAGTAAGTGAAAAATTGCAGTTCATTTATACATATGCATGTGGTCCTATGGAAACCTTTTCATTGAGTGGAAGGAGGTATTTTGTTTTGTTTATAGATGACTGGTCCAGGATGTGTTAGGTGTATTTTCTGAAGCAAAAAGGAGAGATTGCTAGTGTATTTAAGTAGTTTAAGTTGCTGGTGGAAAACCAAGCTGGAAAAACTATAAAAATCTTGAGAAATGAAAATGGTACAGAATACACTTCTCAAGAGTTTAAACAAGTATGGAAGGATGCTGGAATTAATCATCAATATAGCGGCCCCTACACTCTATAGCAAAATGGAGTTAGTGAGAGGAAGAGTAGATCAGTTGTAGAGATGGCTAGATGTATGGTGGCTGAAAAGAGGTTGCCAATGAAATTTTGGGCAGAAGTTGTCAATACGGCAGTGTTTCTACTTAATAGGCTTCCCACATAAGCCTTAGATAGCAAAACACCTTATGAAGCATAATATGGAGTTAAACCAGCAATGGATAGGCTCAAAAATATTTGGAAGCATATGCTACATTCTGGTTCTATCAGCAAAAAGATCTAAGCTGGATGAAAAGACATTAATTGGCATTTTTATTAGTTATACTAGTCAATCAAAAGCCTATAGGGTGTATAATCTAGAAGCAAAAAAAAATAAATAAATAAATAAATAAATTTCCAAGGATGTCAAAATAGATGAGGATGGAGTTTGGAATTAGGAAGAAAATAGAACTAATGTGGAGATAAAACCAAGGGTTGGACAGAAGCTACAAGTGATCAAAATTTTGATAATGTTGAGAGTGATGTAAAAAAAGAAATCTCGATTAGAGGTGCCAGACCTTTAGCTGAGTTTTATGAGAGATGTAACATAACTTCACTTGAGTCAACATGTTACTTTGAAGCTATAAATCAAAAGTTTGGAGACCTACCATAAAGGAAGAACTGGCAATGATTGAGAAGAACCAAACTTGGAACCTGGTGGAAAGACCTTAGAATAGAAAAGTAATCCAAATTAAATGGATTTTCAAGAAGAAGCTCAATCCAAATGGTTCGGTCCTTAGGCACAAAGCAAGGCTGGTTGTCAAAGGTTTTTGCTCAATAGTATGGAGTTGATTTTCTAGACACCTTTGCACTAGTTGCAAGGCATGACACAATCAGGTTGTTAGACATTAAATCTGCCTTCCTCAAAGGATGGCTGAATGAGGAGGTATATGTTGAATAACCAGAATGGTACAAAGTCACGGGAAAAGAAGATAAAGTCTATATCCTAAAGAAGGCCTTGTATGGCCACAAGCAAAGGGCCCAGGTACAGCATAATAAATGATCACTTGTTGAATTTAGATTTTGTAAGAAGTCCAAATGAGCACACATTTTATGTTAGAGAGATTGATGAAGATGTGATGATTTTCTCCTTGTATGTTGATGATCTACTTGTGACAAGGACCAAACCAACTCAGTTGGAGGAATTCAAGATATCTGTGCTTGATGAGTTTGAGATGACAGATTTAGGTGAAATGGCTTACTTTCTCAGGATACAGGTTCATCAAAGCTCAGTTGGAATTTTTGTTAATCAAGAGAAGTATGCAAGTGAAGTCTTAAGGAAATTCAATATGGAGAATTGCAAATCACTGGACATTCCACAAGTTTCCTAATCAAAAAGTTGTAAAAGGATGATAATGCAAAAAGTGTTGATGAGGGACAGTATAGAAGCTTGGTTGGCTGCTTACTGTTAGGATTAGTGTATAAACTGCCAAATTTGTAATTTCAGTTACTTACACGTGTACTACTGTAAATGGCAAGTGCTACTCATTGCTACTCACGTGTATTGTTTGTACATATAAATGAGTTTGTAAACTCTGTATTCTTTAATCAATTGAAAGATTCAACAGTAACAAACTTTCCTTTTTCTCTCAAATTCGTATTCTCAACTTGTTATCAAAGCTACTGACCAACGTCAATGGCCGATTTTTCTTCAAATTCTTCTCCACACCACAAATCTGATAAAGATTCAGCTCAATCTGGACAGAAGCATAGTTCTGATTTCAACAATCACACTTGCTCAACTACAATAACCTCAAACACACTCCCTGTAATCAACCCTAAACTCACCAGAAATAATCATAGATTCTGGAAATCACAAATATTGTTTGCAGTAGGAGCTCATGATCTTGAGGATCATCTCACCGGAATGATTGCTTGTCCAGCGCCGTTCATTCGAGTTCAATCAGATGGCTTAACTTCTGAAGTTGTTAAAAAACCTAATCCGGAATACCACCTCTGGAAGAAGACAGATAAGCTCCTCATAAGTTGGCTGTTGTCGTCCATTTCAGAGTCAATCTTTTCGGTAATCTCTAAATGTCAATTGTCAACTGAGATTTGGCTCACTCTAGAAAAGGAATTTCTTACTGAGTCATGAGCTAAAACACTACATATTAAGACCTTACTGCAAAATACAAAGAAATATGACCTTAGTATGCATGACTACTTTCTTAAAATGAAAGGATTTGCTCTGAGAGTTTATCCTCAAGTGGAATTATGATTTCTGATGAAGAATTGTTAAATTTCATCTTAGATGGTCTTGATTCTGACTATGACGCAGCTGTAGTGAACATTAATACTAGATTAGAGTCTAGATTAGATCCTATTTCAGGTCAGGAAGCTCAAATAATTCTGCAGAAACTGGAGCTTAGGTTAGAAAAGGCGAATAATGCACTGACCTCAGCTATGCGGTCTGAGTTTCACGGGATCTCTGCTAATGTTGCAAATCTAAGTGTTGATAGTAACAGAAACAAGTCATCATTGGATGCAAATGAAACCTTTTTAAGAGCAAGTTCCCAGTCTTCCTCACATACACATCCATTATCTTTACAGCAAACACATAACCTAGTACCACCTCATTTTACTGCAAATCAGACTGCACATCAAACTTATCCTGTGTACTACACCCCTCCTAATTAGAATTATCTTTATCAATCTGGTCATGTTACTGGAGGAAGAGGCCGAGGTAGAATAGGTGGTAGAAACAGATTTGTTTGTCAAGTTCGTAAGGGAAGCAGGACATCTAGCTCTGCATTGTTACCACAGATTTGATGTGCACTTTACTGGTAACAATGCACAGGTCAGGAACAATATAAGCCATACTTTTGCTCCTCCAAATTTTGTAAGAAATGTTGAGCCTACAGGATCACCTGTTTTTCCTACTGGAAGACCATCCTTTTATCCACACTCAGGATTGTCACAAGGCTCCAACTTTGGATCTCTGAATCCTTACACTGGAACTGATACGCATTCAGGATCCTCAGTACAGTCTTCAAAGGAGTACAACACACAATTGTCTTCTGATTTTACCCCACCAACACATCAACCCTCACGGATCCGGACACCAGCCAACACAAGCAATCAAGTGTTCATGGCTCAATCTCAGACTCATACTCGAACCATATCCTGCAAGAATCAATTATGTTGCTACACCCTCAGCTGTTCAGGATGCAGCATTGTACATGGACTCTGGAGCAACAGACCATGTCACTTCTGATTTTGGGCAGCTAACAACAAGCACTAGCTACACTGGCAGTGAACAGCTCCAAGTGGGAAATGGTGAGTTCCTTTCAATTTCTCATATTGGTTCCTCTTGGTTATCTTGTCGTAGTAGGAAATTGCATCTTAGAAATGTACTTTATGTCCCTACAATTACAAAAAACCTACTTAGCATATCTAAATTTACTAAAGATAATGAAGTGTTTGTTGAATTTTATTCTGATTACTGTGTGGTTAAGGACAAGACTTCCAAAGCCATTCTTCTTCAAGGGTTACTTAAGGATGGTCTATATCAACTTCAGCCCTCCTTCTCTACTCCTTTCAATTCTGTTGAAGACTTGGCGGCTTCAGCTCATCACCAGCTTCATGATAATAATTCAGTGCCTTCTTTCAGCACTTGTACTGTCCCTTTAGTGTCTACAAATACTTCTAAGAGTCTATCAGGTTATGCCTTTTCTGCTGGCCAACCATGTTTGTCTTGTAATAAGCCTTCTGTTATAGCATCTAATTCTGTCAATACGTACAATACAACTCTGAAAATGTATCCTTTTGTGTTGCTTCTGATATAAATAAAATGCATGGTTTACAGTTATTTCCTGCTCAAAGAACTGATGTTATGCTATGGCATAGGAGACTAGGACATCCAAATAGTTCTGTTCTAACTAAAATACTAACTGATCTTAAAGTACCTCATTCATCCAAGATTGATTACACCTTTTGTCAAGCATGCCAATTTGGAAAATTAAAACAGTCTACTTATCCTAGGTCCTCTTCTCAGTCAACTAAACCACTTGATCTGATATATTCAGATCTCTGGGGGCCATCTCCTGTCTCTTCACCTGAGGGATTTAGGTATTACATCCAGTTTTTGGATGATTACAGTAGGTTTACCTGGATCTTTCCCCTGAAAACTAAATCTGAAACCTATTCTGTCTTCATTCGGTTCCCATAAGCTAGTAGAGACAATTCAGTTCAAACTTAAAATGTGTTCAAACAGATTGGGGAGGTGAATTTAGGAGTCTTGCACCTTACTTTGCTCAACATGGTATTACTTTTAGACATCCATGTCCTCACACCCACCAACAAAATGGTAGAGTAGAGAGAAAGCATAGAAAAATTATTGAGCAAGGTCTAACCTTACTGGCACAAGCTCACATGCCCCTCAAATTCTGGTGCATGCCTTTCAAACTGCAGCATACCTAACTAACAGACTGCCCTCTCCAGTGCTCTCTAATTTTTCTCCTTTTCAAAAACTGTTTCATCATCTCCCAAACTATTCTCACATAAAGGTTTTTGGCTGTGCTGTTTATCCATTCCTTAGGCCCTATAACCATCACAAATTTGATTTTCATACCACTAAATGTACTTTTATTGGTTTCAGTTTGCAACACAAAGGATACAAGTGTCTTGCTCCTAGTGGTCGAATTTATATATGTCAAAGTGTTAAATTTGATGAAATGGACTTTCCCTTTTTATCAAATTCACATATTTCCAGTATTTCATCTTCTCACTCGAATTCCATACAGTCCTCTTCTGGTTCTGTTTTTCAGTCTCCTTGGCATGTTCCCAATTCTGGTTCTGGTTCTGCAGTGCCTGCTAATCCCATTAGTCATTCTCAAACCTCTCCTTCTTCAGCATCAATGACTGATCACCCTGGTTCTACTTCATCTTCTCTTTGTCCTACCACACAGGATCAGATCTTTAACAAGCATGACTTATCTTTAGTACCTAATAATTCTACTTCTCCTATCACCATTGATTCTGATGCATCTTTTGAAACCATCCCATTAATAGTTGATTTATCATTTCCATCATCCAATATCCCTACCCAAACCCTAAACACTCACTCCATGATCACTAGGTCCAAAGCTAAAGCTCACAATACTGCCCTTATCTCCACCTCTCACCTTGATACCAAGGAACCAAACACTATTTCAGAAGCACTCTCTCATTCCTCTTGGACATCTGCTATGAAATCAGAATTTGAAGCACTTTTAGCTAACTAAACCTGGGAATTGGTGCCACTAACTCCAGACATGCATCCAGTAGGCTGTAAATGGGTGTTTAAAGTTAAACATAATATTGATGGGTCTATTCAAAGGTTCAAGGCAAGATTAGTTGCAAAAGGCTTCCAACAAACCCCTGGAATTGATTACCTAGAAACTTTCAATCCAGTTGTTAAATCACCCACTGTTAGAGTCATTCTTAGTCTAGCCGTGAGCCATGAATGGGATATTCAGCAGGTCGATGTTAACAATGCATTCTTAAATGGTGACCTAGCTGAAAGTGTATATATGCTACAACCAGAAGGGTTTGTTGATTCTGTCACCCCTCATCATGTATGCAAACTGAAAAAGGCACTCTATGGATTGAAACAGGCTCTAAGAGCCTGGTTTGACAAGCTTAAGGCAGCATTTCTGGATTGGGGTTTTGTGAACTCAGTGGCTGATCCAAGTCTGTTTATTTTCCATAGTCAAGATCAAGTCATGTATGTCTTAGTATATGTGGATGATATACTCTTGACAGAAACACTCTCGGTGATTCAAGAAAGCGTCCGAAGCTTAACACTCAGTTTGCTTTGAAAGTTCTTGGTTCTTTAAAATACTTTTTGGGTTTTGAGGTTACAAGAGATGCATCTGGTCTTTATATGAACCAAGAGAAGTATGCCAATGACATTCTCATCAAAACCAAAATGGTTGATTGCAAGCCATGTTCTACTCCAATGGCAGTTGGTTCTAAACTCACCCCTGATGACAGTGAGTCATTTGACAATCCGGCTCTTTACCGCAGTACCATTGGAGCCCTGCAATACCTTATCCTATCCAGGCCAGACATTGCTTACTCATGAACAAACTGAGTCAGTTTTTAAAGGCACCAACACAGCTTCACTGGCAGGCTTGTAAGAGACTTTTGAGATATATTAAAGGAACTTCTAACTATGGAGTTCATTTCACTAAAAGTCATATGTTTCAACTGGAATGTTTCACGTCTTGTTGGGCGGGCAGCTTGCATGATAGAAGGTCCACTAGTGGCTGTTGTGTCTTCCTTGGATCCAACTTAATTCAATGGTTTTCCAGAAAACAAAGAGTTGTTGCTCTGTCCCTCTACAGCGAGTATAGAAAGTCTTGCATAGGGCTCAAGAGATTGTGCAGTTACTGAGCCTATTCACTGAGCTTGGACTGCAACTTTTTGGTATTCCTATCATTTGGTGTGACAACCAAAGTGCTAGTTCCTTAGCTTCAAATCCTGTGTTTCATGGCAGGACAAAACACATTGAACTTGATGCTCATTTTGTGAGAATCAAGTTACTGACAACAAACTGAAAGTTCAGTATGTTCCTACTGAATTTCAGAAAGCAAATGTTCTTACTAAGGCATTGCCAGCTTCCAAGTTTGTATCATTTCGAGAAAAGCTTAATGTCAAAGCTACTCCATCAGTTTAATCAGTCTGATGCAGATGCTCGGACAGATGCTATCTGTTACTTATGTTTAATTTGTGAATTTTGTTGAATTAACAATTCTGGTTGGTTGGTGTTTCAGAAGAGTTGCATGTTGATTTAATGTGCATTTTGTTGAAACTTCTGTATGTTGAGTTGAAGATGATTTTGCTGAAGGTTTTGAAAGTTGTTTTGATGATTTGTGAAATTTTAATACTAGTGCAGAATTGAATTGGAGCAGACTTGTCAGAATTCTGATTTAATGTGCATTTTTGCTGAAACTTCTCCATGTTGAGTTGAAGATGATTTTGCCGAAGGTTTTGAAAGTTGTTTTGATGATTTGTGAAATTTTAAAAGTAGTGCAGAATTGGATTGGAGCAGAATTGTCAGCTAAAAGTATTGAAATGAGTTGCTGAAACTTCTTAATGATGAGTTGAAGATGATTTTGCTGAAAATTTTGAAAGGTGTTTTGATGCTTTGTGAAATTTAAAGATGAGTTTTGAAGGCTACTAATATGCTGTTTGCAGTGTTTGTTTTAAACTCTGGTGAAGCTATATGTTTTGATGCTTTGTGAAGTTTAAAGATGAGTTTTGAAGGCTACTACGTATGCTGTTTGCAGTGTTTGTTTTAAACTCTGGTGAAGCTATCAGCTTGTAATGCAAAGTCTGATGATTCAGTACTAAGCTTGATGTTGATCATATGGTGCAGTAGTGGAGATTAGGAATGAGAAGATTATGGAAGTCTAGTTTAAGGGAAGATGTTAAGATGAGTGTATTAAATGGTTCATACTTCATGCTTATGGAAGTTTGGTTTAAGAGGAGATGTTAGGATTAGTGTATAAACTGCCAAATTTGTAATTTCAGTTACTTACACGTGTACTACTGTAAATGGCAAGTGCTACTCACTGCTACTCACGTGTATTGTTTGTACATATAAATGAGTTTGTAAACTCTGTATTCTTTAATCAATTGAAAGATTCAACAGTAACAAACTTTCCTTTTTCTCTCAAATTCGTATTCTCAACTCTTACTGTACCTAATAGAAACTAGGCTTAATATTATGTTTACAATAAGTTTACTGTCCAGGTCCATGAATTAGCCCAAGAAAACACACTTCAAAGCTGCAAAAAGAGTGCTAAGATATGTGAAAGGGAGCACCAACTTTGGAGCATAGTTTATGAGGTCAAAAAACTTTGGACTAAGGGGGTTTTTTGATAGTGATTGGGGTGATTCTATGGAAGACATGAAGAGCACTTTAGGGTATGCTTTCTTCCTGAATTATGGTGCAATCTATTGGATGTTAAAGAAACAAGAAACTATCGCACAATCCACAGCAGAAGTAGAATACATTTTGGCTGTAGCTGCTATGAATCAAGCTATTTGGTTTAGAAAAATCCTGAAAGATTTGAAGCTGAAGCAGAGACATCCTCCTGTAATCATGTGCGACAATCAGTCAGCTGTGGCTATGGCAAAGAATCCAGTCCATCATGGAAGAACTAAACACATAAAGATCAAGTTCCATGCAGTGAGAGAAAAGCTAAGCAAGAAGGGGAAGTTAAACTTATTCACTGATGATGATCAAGTGGCTGACATCTTGATTAAGGGATTATCCAAAACCAAGGTTTGAAGACTTTAGGATCAAACTTGGTGTTTCCAACAAAATTATCAAGGAGGAGTGTTGAAACAGTGATTAATTTGCTAGAAATTCAGTTGGAAAGTTGGTTTCTTTTTGAAACTATTTTGGCACCAAAGAGCTACTACAGTCTTCTCGGTTTGCCAAAAGTGGAGCTAGTGAAGTGGTTGATCTTTAGTGAGATGTTTAGTGCAATTAGCTTAGATTAAGACTGTATTAGTTGCAAACATTGTTTTAAAATTCAAAAGGCTAAATGGTCTATTTTAGTTGGTGAAAGAGTAAGTCTTTTTGGTTGTATACAATGTAATATGCAATGTAATGAAACTAACTTTTTTCAACTCAACATCATATTTTTCATCTTTCCTTAGAGTTCACCGACACCTTAACACCAACACTACTGCACTAATACTAAACAACTAATCTTGTCACATTCAACTGCTGCACTATAACAATTTTGTTGCATTTAACCATATACAAAACACCTTCTGACTACTACACCTGCTACATACTTAAAATTCAACTACTACACTACTACCACCGCTATTCTACTACTGAGCAACTACACCTACTGCATACTAGAAAACTTCAATTGCCTCACTACTCTACGCTACTTATCAACTATACTTTGCAATGCTACACTACTTCAACTATACTTCATTTTTCTTTTCTAGTTTATTTTCATTATCGAGCTTAGTTATCCCTTATAGGTTGAGCCTGTTGGACTCATATTCAACTTGTCTCTAAGATGGTGAAATCATGTCTAGGAAGAGCCTTTTGTTAAAATATCAAATATTTGATATTCAAAAGCTACATATTGCACCTTCAATTTCTCCTCAGCATCCAGGTCTCTAACATAATGCACATCTATCTCCAATGTGCTTGGTTCTCTAAAAATTCTAAGAGGTTTTATTTCATTTGAAGGTTAGGTTCCTTGGTTCGTTTTGAAGCTCAAAATACTCATCTAACGTCTTTTTCAAGTGTGTTGGAAACTTAGTTCAATTGACGAATGCTTGAAGGGATTTCAAGCTATGGTTCCATTAAAGCTTGACATGAGCTCAAGCTATCCAAGGATGTATTGGAATCAAAGCAAGTTGTGGGAAGACGGTGGATCATTCAAAGGACAAAGTTAGAGTGTTGTTAAAACAAAGAATAACTCCAACTTTTTAATGAACCTTAAATGTTTGCTATAGTGAATTTGCTTTGTATAGACTAAGTCCCATGGATGTAGGCTATTTGCCGAACCATATAAAGGTGCTTGTGAACTTTACTTTATGCTCATGGTTGATGTGATGAATATGTTGAATAATCATACCACAAGCACCTTTGAACACAACAACACTTATTCCACATAAGTTTGAATGAACTTGTTAAGTCATAAACTTTCAGTCTCAAATAAGGTCATGGCTTGGCATAACAAAAGAGGTTGTGTTTGTGTTTATTGCTAGGGGAGGGAGGTGGGGTGAGAGTGGGAGAAGGGTTTGAATAAATTAATTAGATAGTGTGAGAGTAAAAGAAAGTGAATGTTAAGGGTTTGACCTCGATTTTGTTTAAGTAAAAAAGTATTAAATGAATGTCTTCCTTTTTCGGGTAAAAAGATAATATTATAAAGAATAAAAGAATGAGACCACAAGAAATGTTCCTAAGAGAGTGAGTAAATGATAGGCTTTTCCGTCAGAATCTAAGAGAACTCCAATAGAGTTAGGTTTAAGGAGCATAATTGATATTTTTGTATAGTTTTGGGAGGAAGTTGATTAAAATGATGATATTTGCCATCTGAATATGATTTCCTATAAAGTTGGGGAGGTAAGTGGTTTTTACCTGATAAGAGCTTGAAAATACGCATTTAGTTAGTGGTTTATGAGGATTAATTGTGGGAAATTAGGACTTAATTTGGTAAAGTTGGTTAATACTTTCATAATTGCCTTTTACGGGATCACTGGTGTTTTTGAGTGTTTTTCAGGCTACTATTGCTTAAATGTTATGCTCGGATGAAGAATTATGTTTGCAATGGAATGAGTGATGAGTGGAAACAAACGGATCAAGAATCGGAGTTGAATTGAGGAAGTTATGGAAGTTGAAATAAAGAGAAGATTCTAGATTACGTTCTAGCTTGCGCATGCCTCGGTATTTTGAGAATATCCTGAGCTGTAGAACTCTGATTAAGATGATTATTGGACCGTTGTAAATCTGATTCAAAGGGCTACATTTCATATGTTTACCACGTTTCCAAATTTCATCGTTATCAGGTTCAAAGATCACCATCTCTGAAGGATATCAAAATGATGCGGGAAAGAGGCCATCAGCTACTGTGCCACAGCACAGTCACAAAACTTAAAAAACACCTATGCATTTTTAGGTAGAAAACTAGGGTTAAGAGTCCTATCCCTAATAGAATTGAAGAAAATAAAGTCCTAACCTTTGTGGGATATAAAAGGAGGTCTTTTAACATTATTTGGGGGATTCTTTGGTGAGAAGAAAAGGGGAAAAATCTGCAGAGAAGAGAAGGATTCTTTGGTGAGAAGAAAAGGGGAAAAATCTGCAGAGAAGAGAAGTAACAGAAATTTTGGAGCTTTGATTCACAAAATAGAGAAGTTTTCCTTGCTCTTTTCTTTTAAACTCATGATGAATGTTTTAATAAAGATGATTGTTTCTTTCATTTATTCTCTTAATTATGTGTTGATCTTTGATTGTTAATGTTTATTAAGAATTCTTCCTACGTTTTACTAATTACTTTTGATTCTTAAGGGCCCAAGAATTGAATGAACTAATGAACTAGGTTGAGATCAAGAGATGATACTTAGTCGGTCTATGGTAGTAAAACCATAGGTTGAGCGAACGCTAGAGATAAGTTATCGCGACTTGTGAGGTTTTGATAAACTCCATAGAGCGTAATGATCTCCAATTGCTTAAACCTAATTAGAGATAATTCGGGTTAGTAATTAGGGATTAATTTAATGATTGTTCGAGAGAAAGTTATTAGAACTTTAGGGAGTTTGACTTGTAGGAAGAGCTTAACAAAATTAGCATAAGAGATCAATTCATATGAATAAGAGTTGGTGCGAAGTCTATGCCCTAGGTTTAGTCATCTTGTTTTTACCCAAAGGATTCATTTTAATTGTTCTCTTTTCAGTTTTCATTTTAAATTCAATTGGTTTTTTTAATTTAGGTTTTCCTTGATAAAATTTGGATTGATCAAATAATAATAGAATAGTTTTATTGGTAATTGATAATAGTAATTCCCTTAGGGTTTGATATCCGTATTTTATACACTATATTACTTGCATGATTTCGTACACTTGAGAAAATCTACAACAAGTTTTTGGCGCCATTGCTAGGGAATTATATTTTTTTCAATATCATTACGAACTATTTATTTGCTAGTTTGATTTGGTTTTATCTTTGTTTTGAAGTTAATTTTATTTATTTATTTATTTTTATTATTAGTTTTGTTTCGCTTATTTTGTTTTGTGTTTTTGTTTTAGATGTTGGAGACCTTACGTTCAAGAGGTGGATGGTGATCTTAATCCACTAGATTTTGAGATCGAGAGAATCCGCTAAATAGTTGAGGAAAGAAAAGCGGCAAGTTGAATCTGAAAAATCAATGGCTAGCATAGGAATTGTCAATCCTAATATGGGAAATCAAGAGAATGAGAATGAGGATACCTTAGAAGGAAATGCAATGGGTGGAGCAGCGGTGGTTCAGAGAGCATTGAAGGACTAATCTAGTCCTACTATTAATGAGTGCTATTCTAGCATCAAGAGACCACCCGTTCAAGCAAATAATTTTGAGATTAAGCCAGCAATTATTGGAATGATTTAGCAGTCGGTGCAATTCGTTGGGTTACCTAGTGATGATCCCAACCTGCATATCGCAAATTTTTTGGAGTTATGCGACACATTCAAGCATAATGGAGTATCCAAGGATGCAATTAGGCTAAGGCTTTTCCCATTCTCTCTTCGAGATAAAGCCTAAGGCTTTGGTTGATTTCTCTTCCATCTGGGAGCATCCCAACGTGGAATGAGTTGGCTCAAGCATTCTTCACTAAGTATTTTCCACCTGCCAAGTCTGCCAAACTGAGGAGTGAGATTACCAACTTTTACCAACAAGATTTAGAGCCATTGTATGAAGCATGGGAAAGGTATAAGGATCTCTTACGGAGATGCCCTCACCATGATATACCAATCTGGCCACAAGTGCAAGCGTTCTACCAAGGGTTGCTTGCAAGTAGGGGACCCTATAACAATAAAATGCCAAAGGAAGCATACAATCTGATTTTGGTGATGGCGAACAATAACTATATGAGGACTCCAAAGAGAACTTTAAACAAGGAGATCAGTTGGAGTACACAAAGTTGAGATTACACAACATTAGTTGCTTAACTTTTGAACATCCAAAAGCAATTAGGTAATGTGTTGAAAATAAATGCAATTGAATCTTCTTCTTTAACATGTGACCTTTGTGCAAGAAATCATTCATCGAATGATTGCCAAGAAGGGAACCCATTTGTTCAGCCTGAACAAGCCAATTACGTCAATAATTTCCAAAGGGGGCAAGGGAATCCATATTCCAATACATATAATCCAACATGGAGGAAACACCCGAACTTTTCATGGAAGCAACAACAATGGGCAAAAACAAGCTCTTGTTTTTCAACTTCAAGAGCCAAAATCTAATTTAGAGAATGTGTTGACCAAGTTCATTGAAGAAACAAGCAAGAGGTTTAAGAAGACGGATGTCTTGGTTCAAAATCAATCAACCTCTATTAGGAACCTTGAGACTCAAATTGGGCAAATCCACAATATTTTAGTAAGAAGAGTTCAAGGGACATTGCCAAGCGATACAGAGAAAAATCCAAAGGAGTAACTCAATGCCATCATGTTGAGAAATGGCAAGGAGCTACAAAAATCAAGAAAAACTGAAGAAATTGAGGAAAAAGCTGAAGATACGAAAGAAATTGGACGGAACAATGCCTCGAACCAACAATGCCTCAACACAATGCCTAGGCACAAAATCCAGAATGAAGAATGCCTTAACGCAATGCCTAGGCACAAAATCAGAACTTGAGAACAAAGCCTAAGATGTGAAAAAGATGAAGCCTCTCTTTCGTATCCTCATAGACTACAAAAAAAAAAGATTGGACAAGCAATTTGGTAAGTTCATGGATATGTTTAGAAGCTTACACATAAATATTCCTTTTGTAGATATGTTGGAGCAAATGCCGAAGTATGCCAAGTTCTTAAAGGAGATCCTTACACATAAAAGGAGGTTTGAAGAACATGAGACGATCATGCTCACCGAGGAATGTAGTGCGTTGTTTCAAAAGAAATTACCATTGAAATTAAGATATCCAGGAGGTTTTAATCACAATTGGTAGTTTTTATTTTGATAAAGCTTTACGTGATTTAGGAGCTAGCATTAACTTGATGTCATTTTCTATTTTCAGGAAACTTGGTTTAGGAGAGGTGAAGCCAACCATGATTCATCTTCAATTGGCGGAATAGATCCATAACATATCCTAGGGGGAGTGGTAGAGGATGTCCTAATAAAGGTAGACAAATTTATCTTTCCAACAGGTTTTGTAATTCTTGATATGGAAGAAGACTGGACCATACCTTTAATATTAGGAAGGCCTTTTCTAGCTACAAGTAGGACTTTAATAGATGTACACCAAGGTAAATTAATCTTAAGGGTGGAAGACGAACAAGTGGAGTTCAATACTTTTAACACGATGAAATGTCCATCCGAGTTAGATACTTGCTTTGAGATTAACATCCTTGATGACAAAGGTAGTAGAAACCTTAGAAGAAAACTACCTTAGCTCACCCTTAGAAAATTGTTTAGTCAACTCTAGGATTATGGAGGCTAAATTTAAGAGGGTAGATGAACAACAATTGAAGCCTTTATGTGTATGGTGGATTGAAGGATAGAAGGGTTTGGATTTTCCTAGATGATCCAGATTGAAGGAGTCAAAAAGTCAAGCTTACGACTCTAATAAAGCACTTCTTGGGAGGCAACCCAAGCTCTTTACTTTAATTTTGGTTTTTCTTTTGAATTTATTTTAGATTTTTTTTAATGTGTTAAGCTGTGATAACTTTGGTTTGGTTTGATATGTTAGTTATTTTTGTTTCACCCATAATTTCTTTTATACACACTAAATTGGCCAAGAAATGCGCATAGTTTGTTTTCTTTTGACTAGATTCCTAATAACTATTGGATACAACAAACAATATGCATGGCTTCACAAGACTACCTCCACATAAATGTTATGAATGAGGAGTAGCGTAGTTGTTCTCTTTGCACATTGAGGACAATGTTCATCTCTAACGCTGGGGGATAAGGAATATATTTTTTTATGGCCAAACTTTAGTTTCATTAAATGGACATCTTTGAATATCTTTTGCTTTGAATTATCTCTTTAAAAGTTTTTGGGTGAAATTGCTTTAGGTGTGTGCTCATACATAAGTCAATGATAAGACCATGATAGTGAATTTGTGACATTGAGAATTGATTAACTTTCGTGTAGTGTAAAGACAATAGTAGATGACAATTGCATTCAGTTATAACTCTCTTGGGAATGGGTTTGATTGGTTGAATAATTCGGAAACTTAGAAAGATGTTTTATGTGTGTGTTTATGAGCAATAATTTTTTTTTTTTTTTGAAAATTGTTCATAAACTCTAGAACTCATTTGATAACCACTTGAGGCGAAATCCTAGAATCTGCATTGCTTAGGATATGATTTAGGCAATTTTTTTGGAACAATTGAGCCTTTCAAGCCAACCTCTATTATTTCATCCCTAGTTAACCCTTTGAGCCTATATATACACTTGCTAAGCCTTATTTTTTTAATTTTTTTTATTTTTTTTTTGTAAACCTACTATATCTCACCTTGACAATGAAGCCTATAACATTTTCTGACCCATCTTATTTTGAGAGACTTAATTTAGGGTTAACTTATATGAAAAAAAATCATGAAAAGAAGTGTGGTAGAAGAAAATGAATATATCTTTTAGACCACAACTTGAGTATGTGCAATGAAATAGGTTGGGGGTTGTGAAAAAAAAAATGATGATGATAGTAGAAAGCAAGGTGGGGTAGCGATTTTTTTTGAGTTCTGTCTTCCTTCCCCCAAAAAAAAAAAAAAAAAAGAAAAAGAAAGAAAAAAAAAAACTTTGAAAAAAAAAATTGCAGAAAAATAGGAAGAAGTAGCCTAGGAGAAGAAATTGAAATGAGGATACATTACATGAGGGTTTGTGCTAATGTTGGAAGGAAGAGTTCAATCAATGTGAAAGGGTAAAGGATGAATGAGAAGGGAAGCAAGAAAGAGATTGTTCATGGTCATTTATTGTAAAATATTAAGTCTCTTACATTTTGTTAAAAAAATCATTTCCATTCTTTCATAAACCATTACCCTAGCCTAACATTACAACCATGAAAAAGACCTAATGATCTAAGGTAGTGATTGGATTCTACATTAGTGGAGAGTGGTTTGTGAGCCTATGGAGTTTGATTGCACATTTATTTTTATTTTCGTACTTTGCCTATGGAAGCTATCCATAAAATCATCTGAGTTTTTGGATGAATGGTTTGTGAATGATTATGAGAGAGTCAATAAGCAAAAGTGTAGTTGAAATTCACTTATTCTTTGCATTTGCGTGTTGTTAATTATTCGATTTGTTCACATTGACACAATTTTTGAGATGATTATATGTATGGAATCCTAAAATGTTTGTTCGAGTCTTTAGTTTCTAAGTCTATGTGAGGTTAGGTTTGGATGTTTGTGGGTATCATCACTGGAAACCCTCACGAGACTATAACTTGCCCAACTAGGGCCACCTAGGGGTTTAAAGGCTTGTTGCATATGTTAAATGCAACCGTGACAATCTACGAAAGTGATTTAGGATGGTTTAGATATAGACTTTATTTTGTTTGTGTTTTCAAGCTATTGTTCTATCACTTAGCTTTCTAGGGACTAGCAAGAAGCTGGTTGGGGGTTGTGATAAGAGCTTGAAAATTCACATTTAGTTAGTGGTTTATGAGGATTAATTGTGGGAAATTAGGCTTAATTTGGTAAAGTTGTTTACTACTTTCATAATTGCCTTTTACGGGATCAAGAGGGTGTTTTTGAGTGTTTTTAGGCTACTAGTGCTTAAATGTTATACTCGGATGAAGAATTATGTTGGCAATAGAATGACTGATGAGTGGAAACAAACGGATCAAGAATCGGAGTTGAATTGAAGAAGTTATGGAAGTTGAAGTAAAGAGAAGATTCTAGATTACGTTCCAGCTTGCGCATGCCTCGGTATTTTGAGAATATCTTGAGCTTAGAACTCAGATTAAGATGATTATTGGACCGTCAAAAGTTGATTCAAAGGGCTACATTTCATATGTTTGCCACACTTTTCCAAATTTCATCATTATCGGGTTCAAATATCACCATCTCTGAAGAACAATGGAATGATGCGAGAAGGAGGCCATCAGCTACTGTGCCGTAGCACAGTGCCGTGGCACACTTTTTCCAGTAGTTATTCTGCCACAGCACAGTGCTACAACATAGTTAAGAAACTTAAAAAACACCTATCCGTTTTTAGGTAAAAAGCTAGGGTTAAGAGTCCTATCCCTAATAGAATAGAAGAAAATAAAGTCCTATCCTTTGTGGGATATAAAAGGAGGTCTTTTAACATTATTTGGGGGATTCTTTGGTGAGAAGAAAAGGGGAAAAGTCTACAGAGAAGAGAAGTAATAGAAATTTTGGAGCTTTGATTCACAAAATAGAGAAGTTTCCCTTGCTATTTTCTTGTAAACTCATGATGAATGTTTTAATAAAGATGATTGTTTCTTTCATGTTTATTATGAACTAAATTTATTCTATAGGGCTAAGATGGAGCCCAATCTCTTAATTATGTATTGATCTTTGATTGTTAATGTTTATTAAGAATTCTTCCTACGTTTCACTATTATTTCCTAATGCTTTTGATTCTTAAGGGCCCAAGAATTGAATGAACTAATGAACTAGGTTAAGATCGAGAGATGATACTTAGTTGGTCTACGGTAGTAAAACCATAGGTTGAGCGAACGCTAGAGATAGGTTATCGCGACTTGTGAGGTTTTGGTAAACTCTATAGAGCGTAATGATCTCCAATTGCTTAAATCTAATTAGAGATAATTCGGGTTAGTAATTAGGGAGTTTGACTTGTAGGAAGAGCTTAACAAAATTAGCATAAAAGATCAATTCATATGAATAAGAATTGGTGCGAAGTCTATGCCCTAGGTTTAGTCATCTTGTTTTTACCCAAAAGTTTATTTTAATTGTTCTCTTTTCAGTTTTCATTTTAAATTCAATTGGTTGTTTTAATTTAGGTTTTCCTTGATAAAATTTGGATTTATCAAATAGTAATAGGATAGTTTTATTGGTAATTAATAATTGTAATTCCCTTGGGTTCGATATCCGTATTTTATACACTGTATTATTTGCACGATTTCGTACACTTGCAAAAATATACACATTACCCTATAAAAAACACTTAAAATATAAAAGTAATTACACTCCAAGCGTTTTTTATATTTTAAACTATTGCATAAATAATATAATAGATTCAAATACTAATAAATATTTTATTAATAAACTAAATATATATACATATATAACTAACACAGCTATGAATGATATATATCATGAAAAATAATTTAAAAAAACAGAAAAATTGTAAAGCAAAGCAAGTTAGTACTGTATATATGTAGATCAAGCATATACTCATTTCTAGCTATCCTCGATTATTAGAATTTGTGAATCAAAATTCAAAATAGTGGGTATTGATGCTTGATTTTGACACGAACGACTTCGCACATGCAAAGTTCTAAGAAGATCCTAGAAATTACTCATGAATTACTATGAGAGTTGAATGGGGTATTGTTCTCACAGCAGCATGCAAAGACGTAAAAATAAAGGAGACAATAAAGATTTTTATAATAGTTCAGATGCTTAAAACAAATCCTACATCTACTGTTTTCTTTTATATTAGTGTGTTCTTGGTCATTAGCTAATATTATAATAGGTCACAAACTACGATCTGGGTTATAGGTGCTTGGTGTTCTAAGTGTTCTTAGAGAGAATCAAGCTGGTCTCTTTCTCATGGTGTGTCTTTGCTATTTTCTTTCTTGAATTCAAAGGGTCTGATCCCCATTTTGTGAGGAGGAGCCACCTATTTATACCTGCTGTGCTCAAGGTAATGATTACATTTCTGCAAGTGAGTTGGTGCCATGCAAACCTCTCTTGTCTTCCCATTAGCTGAGAACCTAAGAGATATCTTTAAATTAAATAGGGCTTGGACAGGTGTGCAAACCAAATTTATTCACAGGCAAAACTTGAGTCAGTTGGGTTGTTGATAGCTATATTCCTTCTATCTTGGGTGATATGGCAAACTCTGGACGGTGCAAAGCCTTCCTAAATCTTGATTGGTGCTTGCTGACATTAGCTTACGTCAGCCCTGATTCTTAGGCATAACAATGGGTTTACAATTTCACATAGGAAAAAGTATTAGCAAATGATTAAACATCTACGGTTTTGTCTTATTTGAGTGGTGTTTAGATTAAATGTTTTGGTAAAATGATATAAATATCCTTAAAATAGAAATATAAAACTACATAAAAATTAAATGAAATTCAAAAACATTAAAAAATTATCACAGTCGGTGGACAGTGCACCAAGTTTAAAAGAAGAAAGAAATATCCTTAATTTGTTTTAAAAATCACTCATATTACCTATTTAAATTCTATAGTTAAGTCTAACTGTACATCACCTTCTAAGTGTAATTTAATTTTAGTTGTTTCAAAAATCTATTATTGTTTAACTCTTCAAAGCACCAAGTTTTCATTAAAAAATTATTCTTTTTAATTAGAAAAAGAGGGTATTATAGACATTACGCTTAAAGAGGGTGTATATATATATATTAAATCAATGTTATAATATAATGTAAACATTGAGATGTATTTAGAAAGTTAGAATGTAATGAACATATTGATGAAAGCAATAAAAGGACCTGAAAGAAAAACTTTTGTATAGTTGAGTTAAGAACAAGATCTTCTCCTCACTCTTGCTTCCCAGAATTCCACAGGCATAGAGATAGGTTTAGATAGTAAAAATCTACAATTACGAAAGGGACTGATCCTGTGAGGTTAAGGCCACTAACGATCCGTTAAACCTACACACACAAGGAAACAAGCACAAACCTTACGTAAAAGACCGATGTGGTGTCTACCGTAAGCACTCCGATGCTGTAGTTAATGAGACTGAAAGAGGCTATTTAGTGAGGGTTAAAGGGAGGAAGGATTACCGAAGTCTGACCAGAGACTAGAGCTATGGCGAAGGTGTATAGTTATTAGGTGGGCTAATAATAAGGCCCAATTTGGATGACCCACTTTGAGAGAGGTTGGGTTGGTGCCACAGGTCTAGCCCATGACATAGATCTTGAACCAGGCCTAACCGGAATTAGGCCATCGCCTTAGGTCATACAGTAGGTGTTTCATGCCTGGGCCTAATAAGGCCCAAGATGATTTTTGGCTCATATAGTTAGCCTCCACTCTTTAAGTTAAGTACTTAGCTTGGAGAGTAGTCCAGTTCGAGTGGAGGCATCTCAAACCAAGTGAGAATACTCTTTGGACGAATGAAGATGTCATCACTCGGTCAATTGGATTGAGCAAGATGATGCCAGGTGCGATCTTCATAAGAGTTACCACTCGGTTTTACAAACCAAGTGGGTGGATGTGAGACACGTCTTTCAATTGTGCTGTAGGAATCTCCATTCGGTCAAGTTGATCGAGTAGCAACATGCGAGGTGTATTTATTGTAGATGTCCCCATTCAATTAACCAAGCTGAGTGGGAGGATCTTTTGTAGATGTCGCCACTCGGTTGCCTAAGCTGAGTGGGAAGATGCGAGATGCATCCTCTGTAGATGTCCCCACATAATCGATTAAGCTGAATGGGAGGATGCTAGGTGCCTCCCTTGAAGGTGTTTCCATTCGGTTATGCAAGCTGAATGGGAGGATGTGAGGTATATCCTTTGTAGGTGTGTCTATTCTAGATATCCTCACTCAGTTAACTAAGCCAAGTGGGGGGATCTTTGGTTGCATGGAGAAGTAACATAACGATTTGTAGACGTATTTAAACCAAATGGAGATGTATCAAGTTACATCGCATAATACTGGATGATGTGATAGCTTTAAGTCGATTCGACTCACGTGGCTAGGTGAACATCGTGTTGGGTGAGATAGGAGCCTTACTCTGTGTGACCCCATTCGGTATTAGGGTCAGAACGATTATGTTATTAATGCGAGGCTTTACCAAAACAATCCAATATCTCTAGCAACAAAACGACTCATTCAATAGTCATGACAATCAATCAAGTGAGGTGGCATGCTATGTGTGTGACACATGTAGGGTTGGATGCAGAGGCTGCTGTGAATGGGAAATGGAAACCTTGAGCGGGAAATGAAGCACCTAAGTTTTGAGTTTCAATGTAGGTGCGACGCCTGTCTATTTTTAATAGACATGGATTTAATGCCTAACAGTTGCTCTAGCAGGCATTAATTGCTTTTCAAAATTTTCATGTTCTCAAAACAACAAAATTTTCATCTTCTTGAAACGAACATGAAGTTTTTTTCAGGCATTTCAGTTCCGAAGCTTTAACTTCCAGCATGTTTTCATGGTAAAATGCTCCTTTTTCTTTTCTTTTGCTTATTTCATCATTTCCTAGTTGATTTTGAAGGCTTTAGGGTAGTTTTGTGGAGAAATTTAGGATTTTCAATAGATTTGGGTCTAATCTTTAGGAAGAAACGTTCATTCGAAGTTCTGGTGTTTTGGTGTTTGATTTTATGCATTTTTGTTAGAGAATTCAAGTCTTTGAGTTTTTGGTGGATTTTTTAGTACTTTGGTTGTGATTTCTGTGAATTTTGGAAGGTTTTCAATGAATTTGTTGTGATTCTAGGTTTTCTGGGTTTTAGACAAAAGAAGACGAGTCTAAGTTAGCTAGGGTCACCACTTTGCTCATCTCGATGTGCTTGACCGAGTAGAGTGTTGCTTAAGCTTGAGAAGTGAGACAATGCGAAGGCTTTAGGTTTGAGTGGAGGCTTCAAACCGGGTGGGATTTTGAGATCATTTAGATTGAGCAGAGTGAAACTTTCTAAACCAAATGGAGTGAGTTCAATTCAAGTAAAGGTCTGAAGTGGTCGTTCGGTCAGTTAAGCCAAGTCAACTGAAGCAAATCTTTATGACTACCTTGGGGTTTAGAGAATTCACTTAAGTGTCAAGCATCAGTTTGGGTTAGCCGAATCGTATGAAAATGGAGAGTAGTGATGAGTATAAGGGTGCCCCAACCGTGGTGATGATGACAGAAGACAATGGCGTCCCAATAGGGATGCCAAAAGGTGTGACCATGGCTGCTATCAAACCAAGTGAGATTGGGTCGAGTGGCTCTAAATCTAGCAGGCAAGAGACGAGTGGAAAATAGTCAGGTGAAGAGCCGAATGCTAGTTCTAAAGATGAACCCTCGATGAGTGGAGGTTCTTGGGACGAACCAAGTTAGATGAGTGGTGGCATACTAACTGTTGACTACCCTCCCCTCCTCAAACGAGATAATGAGAGGAGGATAAAGACCACGTACAATATTCCTGACTTGGTGAAGATCAGGATTCCTAGGAGTTATTAAAGGGTCGATTGGGACGTACCGGGGTGGGTGAGCATTTACAAGATGAGTTTTTACAATAGGTTAAGGCTACCCATTCCTCGATTGGTCCAAGAGGTGTTAGACCGTTTCATGATCGCACTGACTTAGCTCATGTCGAATGGGTGGAGATTGCTTATGGTCTTAAAGCTTCTGTGTGTCAAGAATCGGGAGAGGTTTTGGTTGCATGAAATCTTCTACTCCTACTATCTAAAGGAGCTTGAGTTGCATGAACTCTTCTACTCCTACTATCTAAAGGAGCACGAAAAGGATAAAAGGGGGTATGCCATCACCCTGAAACATGACCGAATGCACCTGGTGACTTGTCTTAGGTCAAGTGAGTGATAAGAAGTGGAAATAGTACTTCTTCCTAGAGGGTGAGGCAATTTTTGGCAAGAGAGGACAGGGCGACATATTGTTTACTTAGAGGGCCTATTCACCAAAAACCCTAGAAATTGTGAAGATGATCGATGAACAATTGGAGGTCGGGTTGGGACTTTTGAAAATGAATGCCAGTAAGTGCAATGGTGTTGACAGATGTGATTTTAGGTAATTGAATCGATTGGAAATCGAGAAAAACCAATGGCAGAAACACTCAACGATCGGCAAGGTGAACAGGGGTGGGGTGGGGTGAGGTGGGTTTTGGTCAAAAGGCTGAGGAGAGTATTTTCGTGGTAATAGAGAGGGTGTCAATTTTAGCTAGATTTTGGGTAGATTTTCTAGGGATGGGCTCAAGTGATGATTGGAATTGCATTTGGTGTGTTGTCACCACCAACCGGTTGACCGCCAATTTGTATTTGGGATGTGTTTTGCTAAATTTTAAACTTCTAAGGACTTAACAAAATTTTTAGGGGGTGTATTTTCTAAATTTTAAACATTTTGACACCTAGTTTGACTGACTAGTCAACCCGAGACCCAACAACTTTGTCAGATTTCACCCCGGATTAGTTGTTAAAACTTTGGTCCATGTTTAAAAAGAAAAATTAAAACATTAGCGAAAGGAATGTATATATAAAATCACCATCACTGCAATATATATGAAACATTTATCCAAATTATTTTATAAGGAAATAAATAGCAATATATAAAATAAATTTAAGCAAAAGCAGAAAGAGAACCTCAACTTTTTTTTTTTGCCGGAAAAATATTTGTTGTTGCTTTCACAAGCTTCTCTTCCTCGTTCCAAGTGATTTCACAAGCTTCTCTTCCTCGTTCCAATAGCTTTCATACAGAGTCCTTTTTTTGAGAGAACATTGTTGGGAGGATTTTTATTCCTCTTTTAGAAGGCATGATATAAACACTGACTAAATTAAGACACCAAAATTATATTACTGGTAAACATCAAGTATTATTGTCAATCCAATAGATTAAACATTGTAATAGTAGATTCACTGAGTTCCTCAATCTTAACTTTCTACTAAAATCTTTATTTGAGATTGTGCTTCGCGAAAAGAATTTGAGCATTATGTCTTTGATATGCCGTTTGATCTACAACGTCAATAATTGGCTTACTTTTTTAGAAGAAGGAAAGTTCGTATTAAAGAATGATTTATGTCTTTAAGGACAATTTCAATTTATGTAGAGATTGTTTGGGACTGGTTTCCTTGCAAAGTTTATTTTTCTTATGAGATTTGTGTCATGTGAAAATTAATTTCAAGAAGCGTACTAATCATATAAGGAAAAATGATGTTATTTTTGCAACAGAGAGGAGTTAAAAGTTTAGAAAAGAAAGTTTGTACTAACTGATATGCCAAAATTTAAAATTTTTGATTAAAAAAAAGCTTTTTATTTTTATTTTTAGGGCATTAAGTAACGTAACCCACTACCTACATGCCATGTAGCATTGACGTGGCAGGCCACATACGTAAATTTGTACAAACTCTCTTAAAAAGAGAGTTTTTACAAATAGCTTTACTAATAAGTTAATTAAGGACGGTTTCAAAGTATTCTAAATAAATAAAAACGTCTTCCATTGAACTATAAGACATTTAAAAACCATCTTCTTTTAATTTTTTACGTAATGTAGATATCTATTCTAATTTTTAATATAAAAAAATATTGTATATATTACTCTTACAAAATGTTAGTGTGAAGTATGAACAATAGTTTAAGAAAAAAAAGAACTTTTTGGTATAAAATAAAAAATGTTTTTTTCCCTAATAAATGTCGTAAAAAAGTTTTCAAAGACATTTTAATTGAAAATGTTAACTTTTTAAACTTTATGTAATTTTATAGTAGTTACATATAAATAAGGAAAATGCTACATCTAAAACCTCTTCTCACCAACTTTCTCTTACAATCTCGATATGACATCTCGTAATAGATCTCACTTAGGTCTTACCTGATAAATTACGACTGACCAATTGTGAGCTACCACATCGGAATTATAAGAGAAAATTTATGAGAAGAGATTGTATCTCAAACATTACCCTATAAATATAGGGATCATAAGTAGAGATGGCAATGGGCCCAACATTTTCGGGTACCCGGCCCAGCCCGGCCCGAAAGGGGCAGGCTTTACCCGAGGTTGGCGGGCTTGGGCTTGGGCCTGGGCTTGATTTTAAGGCCCGCATGGGTATATCTTTAGGCCCGGCCCGGCCCAAAATTTTAGTATTAATTTTACTAATTTACCCTTATACTATATATTTAATTACAATATTATCCTATATATATATATATCCTTTTTTCCCAAATCCTATATTGAAGGTTTAATATGTTAAAATTGCCTTTAAATGAGTTAGATGGGTTTGATTCAACTTATAAAAGTGGATTTTACCGTAACATATTATGTACAGTTGAAAAGTTAGTATAATAAAATATTATGGAGTTTTAATTGCTCACTTATTGCTAAAATTATTTGCGGAAATAGCTTCAATTAATATTTAAAAACTATTTCTAAAATTAAAAATATAAAAAAAATTAAAATTTATTAATATTTAAAAATAAATATTTTTAAAAAAGGCTGTTGATTGGCCTGGGCCTACTTATAAAAAACACGTCGGGCCAGGCTTGAGCTTTGCCTATCATACCCGTAGCGGGCTCGGGCCGGGCTTGGGCCTGTGTCATGAGGTCGGGCTTGGGCCTGTGTCATGAGGTACCCGGTCCCGGCCCGACCCATTGCCATCACTAATCATAAGGCATAAGAGAGTATTTTAAAATCTCAACAAAAAACAACGTGGGTCGAGAGTCTTTACCACAAGAGTCAATGGGTTAAGGCCTCATCACGAGAGTGTGAGTAGGCAAAAACCTTTACCATAGAAGAGTGTCGGTGTGCATCTTTCTGGCAACGATCAGATCATGTAAATGACTCCAACATAACTTCAGTAATCGATAGGAAAGACTCTAGAGGTTATGGTTGCTACGATGGACAAGAAAATCGTACATGGATAATGTAAAAATAATTTCCAAAAGCTTAGTTAGGGAGTCTAGTGGAGATTAAACTAAGCTTCTTTAGTTTTATTAAGAGCCTAGTTTTGTTATTCTCGTTAAATTGGATTTGTCATAGTTTGTGATAACTGTTATTATTTTGAAATAGGACTTGATTGAAGAAGTGTACAAATGACATGAGATATCTGTCTTCCCGAAGAATTTCTCCAACACCAATTATATATATAAGAGACTATCATGTAGGGATTTCAACAATAAATAAATATTAAATATCAGACACGAAATAACCATAATATAGCTAGTTGTATAATGGTATACAAAACCATATCACTTCATCAATTGTGTTTGGTTGTCTTTCACAGTTGCCCAAGTATCCAATGTGAGTTTAGCAAAAGAAAATAAATGAATGTCAAATTTGGTTGGTGATCAACAGAACCGAAATTGGAATAAAATCAAGGATGAAATGAATAAAGAAATAGAACCAGATTCCTTGCATTGTACCATAGTAAAAAAATTATATATATAAAACACCAATGGTTGATGTCCCACCATTTTTGCTTGTTTCATTTACAATGTACGGTGAATAAAAGTTCTTGGAGTTACCTTCACTTTGCATTTTTGGCAAAAATCAGTTTGCCAGCTTTCCTGTTCGATGCTAGAACCCATTTAATCCAAGTTTTTCTTTCGGCAGGTGACAAACCAATACATAACATAAGCAATGCACTGGAGGAAGTTAAATAAAAATATAAGTCAGATGTTCATATTCTGGAAATATGAAAAAACAAATGGTTATAGATATACCTTGCTTTCAGCAATGTTCAACAATCTCCATCCTCTATTCAGCAGCTAGTTAGACCAAGGTTGCTCACCATTGAGGCAGGAAAAGCTTCGATTTGACTTTGCCCATGGAATCACTTCCTAAGTCCATTTATATCCATGTTGCTGAGAGATTATGGAAACGCTTGAAATCTTGAGTTATCTAACATTTTTGGCTCTAGAGATTATGTCGTATATAGAAACTGATGGTTTTAAACCTGACTCTATCATCTCATTAAGTAAAACCTCAGCCTCTTGCCACTTCCCGTACTTGCAAAGGACACCAATGGTGGAGCTATAGCTAGCAACATTTGGAACAAGTCCCTTCTCATCCATTTCTTTAACCAACCTAAGGGCCCTATATGAGTTATCCTCTTTGCAATACCTGTGAATCATCATATTATATACAACATCATTCGCCTCCAACTGCATCTCACTCATTGATTTGAATAGTTTTGATGCCTCTTTCATATTGCCTTTCATACACAATCCATGGATCAAAACACCATACGTGTAAACATCTGGAACCAAACCAGCCTTCTCCATGAAGGCATGTATCTGAAAAGCTTTCTCCATATGATCAGATCGAGCAAATGCATCTATTAGAATTGTATACGTAACTTTAGAAGGAGTTATGCCCCTCTCCTCCATCTCCCCAAGTATATCAAAAACTCTACCTAAATTTCCTGCTCTACAAAAACTTCCCATTAGAACATTATAAGTCACTAAGGATGGAGAATGACCATTTGACTTTAATTGATCAAAGAATGTCAAAGCCTTGTCCAATTGCCCAACATTACAAAACCCATCTATTACTGTGTTATATGTGATTAAATTTGGACTAATACTAGCATTTCTCATCTGATAAAATAACCTCTCCGCCTCCCAGATCCTCATCACTTTACATAATCCACCAATAAGAGTGTTATATGTAACCACATTGCAAGCAACACCTCTTTCATGCATTTCATCAAACAGTTTAAAACCTTCACTTATTTTTCGATCATTGAAACACTCATTAATCAAACAATTGTAAGTATAAAAGTTTGGTGACACCCCATTAAACTGCATTTTCTCATATAGTTCAAACCCATCCCTCTTAAGGCCTTTTTAAATAGCCCACTAATCAAAACTGTGTAAGTGTACTGATTAGCAACCAAACCTAGGTCACCCATTTTATCAAACAACTTTTTAGCTCTCTCGATATCACCATTTTTACAACACCCATCAATCAAAGTAGTATATATAACAACATTTGGAGACCAACCCAAATCCTCCAACTGATGAAAAACCTCAAATCCCTTGTTCAAATCACCAGCCTCACAACATCCCTTAATCATTATCCCAAAACTATAGGCATCCAATTTAACCCTACATTTATTCTCACTAAAAAACAACCAACTCTTCTCAAAACAAGAAGATTTGATAAGAAAGCTCAACAGATTATTAAACAAGTTTGATTCAGGTACAAGACCCTTATCAACCATTTGATTAAAATAAAACAGAGCTTGCTCTACTGACTGAGATTTTATAAGAGCATTTACAATTGCTTCATGAAGATGAAACTTAACTGATGGGTCGCAATTTAAGTGTTTTTCTGTTAAGTGGTGGAGAAGAGAGTGAGGAGTGATGACTGAAGATGAAATGCAACCAGATAATATCTGTAGAATGAGAGACTGCGCATGAGATTGCATGTTCGAGGAGAGAAGAAGGTGAAGAGTTATTGATATGGATTGTGGGGTGTGATGGAGGCCTTGGAGAGTCATGGAGTTAAAGAACGAAAAAGCTTTGAGAGGTGGGAATTTCATCATATTTGATATGAGAGCCAGAGCTTGCTGACTGTGTGACATTTTTCAGCTACAGTTTGCATGTCATGGCTTTCTGACTACAAAGTTCTTATTGCTGCAAGAGAAAAATAAATATTACGCTGTAACCGAACTTCCCGATCAAAGAAAAATTTTCCCATTTTTTATTTTCCCTCTAATGTGCGAAATTTTTGCAGCTACAGTTAAAATATTACGCTGTGATGGAGGCCTTGGAAAGTCATGGAGTTGAAGAAAGAAAAAGCTTTGAGAGGTGAGATTTTCATCATATTTGATATGAGAACCAGAGCTTGCTGACTGTGCGACATTTTTGCAGCTACAGTTGCCTGTCATAGCTTTCTGACCACAAAGTTCTTAATACTGCACAAGAAAAACGAATACTACTCTGTAACCGAACTTCCAGGTCAAAGAAAAGTTTTCCCATTTTTTATTTTCCCTCTTACCATTTTTTGTTCATTCTCTTCGAAAATGTCAGCATATATAACAAATTATTTACAAATTCTTCGAAAAAAAAAAAAAAAGTGAATTCGCTTCTTGCAATGTCAATACAAATGATATATCTCATCATCTTCAGTACACAAACTGTCTGTAAATGATTTTACCTTGTAACAAATATCACAAAATACAGAATCATCTCATACAAAAACTATTAGCAAAATTATCAAAATTATAATCTACCATCAACCCATCAAAGAAACAAGGGAAAAGGAAAGAAAACCGCAAAATATTTTTAAACACAAATACAAAAATAATGTAGCACAATTAGATTCATTTTAGTGAGAGAGATTTTAAAGCTAGTTTTACACCATTGCTACATTTAAACGACAGTCAGCGAAAAATTGTCAAAATTATAAATTTAAGCATCATATGAATTAAGAATTAAAAGCACAGCACAGCACAATTTTACTTCAATTTTCAATTTTGAATGTCTTTAAATTAAAATTAAGAAATTCAGTTTAAAACCGATTGAATGCATCATTCACTTAACTCATAGAAAGAATAAGCAGGAAAGAATTGGAAATACCTCCACACCGGCGTACGGCGGCGTGCGCGGCAGGTAACAGCGGCGACGGCTCAAGAATCAAGCCAGAGAGCTGATAGATTTTGCGCGATTTGAAAGACGACCTCATTTTAATATTTGTTTGTCCAATATTCGTAAGATCCCTATGGATTATCATAATATCATCGTCCATCTCATCACATCCTAATAGTTTTCAGTATTACATTTGCCCCGCTCTTTTAAATTTTTACAGGGTTATTATATTTTGTTTTATAATACTGAATTTTTATTCTCAATTGGAATCAGAGGGTCATTTTTGTTAATTTCGGTCGATTGTTTTATGAAATTTTATTCATAGAATTTCATAATACCATTGCCCGAAGGTTAAGCATGGTGGTTTATCGAGTTCGAGCTTGGGGCCTAGAATAGGTATTTATAATTATAAGTGGCTGTTAGGTAAATTTCTTAAATCTAATGGGTTTAAATGTGATTTCCTAAACGTCTTTGCATATAAATTATAGGGTGAGCAACGTTGTCCCACCCAAGTTTCAAAATGACACTTTCCCACCCTTCGTTAGGTTTTGTTATATTTTTCGTTAATATTTTATTGAAAGGACAAAAATACCTTTAAATATTTTACTTTATAAAATTTTTATTATTTTTTAATTAACCAAAAAGTCAAATATTAAAAATTTAAAACAAAATAATTAATCTCACCTAAAAAGTTAAGAGTAATGTTATAAAATTGTTTAAAGTTAAATAATCTTAATATTTATTTATAATATCATCAATATCTCATCACTATTATTTATAATATTTTTCATTTTTATTAATTAACATAAAAAATTCATATTCCTAATTAATTAAATAAATAAAGAAAAAAATTATTTTTATACTTACATTAATTAATAATCGAATAAAGACTTTGAATTAATTAAATTTTAATTTATAATAAACTAATTAAGAAATAAAATATTTAAAAGTATTTTCATTTTTTAATTAAATATTAACAGGGTGAGGAAGTATCATTTTGAAAAAAGTGTAGCCTCATCAAACCTTGGGTGGGTCAATTCGTTCTCCCATGGGCCGTGGCCACTCCAAACTAGTGACATCACAACGTCGCTAAGATGACTACGAAAATCAAATCTTTAAGAACAAAACCTCTCCAAATCCTTTCTTCTTCCTCAAATCTATTAAAGTTTCAATCTTTGTTATCATCTCCAACAATTGAACAATCTTCATGGTACCAAAAACCCAAAACTGCAACTTTAACACCACAATGAACCCAACAAGAACTCTCCAAAATCAACCTCTTAATCCCACGCCTATGCCTCACAAACAACATTAAGACAGCCAGTAATCTCACTCTCACAGCTTTACAAACAAACCCACCTCCCAAGTCTCTATCTTTCTCTATTTTAACTCACTCTCTCACTTCCCAGCCCGACTTGGTCCTCCCCATGGCACTTTTAACCAAACTCAAACATACCCCACAAGCACACTCACATCTCACATTAATCACCACACTTCTTGTGTCTTCATATCTCAAAAAGGGTAGGCCAAAACATGCTTTGAAAGTGTACAACTGGATGCTGAGGCCTGGCTCTCCATGTAAAGTGGAGAGAGTGGTGTGTGAGATTTTGGTTGATGGGTTGTGTAGAAGTGGGTTGGTTATGGAGGGATTGAGGGTTTTGAGGGAAATTTTAGGGATTACTTTGGTGGTGAGAAGTGGTTTTAGGAAAAGGGTTTTTAGGAGTTTGTTGAGAGAGGCTAGAATTAGGGAGGCTAAGGAGTTGAATGAAGCTTTGGAGAGAGTTGAGAATGGTGAAGGTGAGGGTTTGGAGAAAGTGTTGGCCTTGTTGGATCAGATTATTGCTGATTGGACAGAGTAGAGCAGGTTAGTCTTTATTGAAAGACATTCTCTGTTTTTATTTGGGATTTTGTTGTTTATAGTTTTGTATAAGATTTTCTCCATGAAATCAATATGTTAACTTGATAATGATGCGAGAATGAAGTTTTAGATTAAAGAATCCATGAGATCGAAATTAAATTATGTCATGATGAGCTTGGGTTTCTTTATATAGAGTTACAGAAAGTACCATTTTTGATGTGTGAAAAAGAAGGAAGTTCTAGAAATCTTGAAATGATTATAATGAGTGAAAATGAATGATATTAGCTCCAAATTGCAGTCTGTTTTTACTATGATTTGATGTTTGTTTGTGTGGCATCTGTTCTTTTCTCGTGTATTCTTGATATAGCAATGTCATTTGTTTTCATTGACATTATGCTTGAGTTTGCTTCATGAAAAGATGGTGGAGACTGTAGAAGATATATAACCTTGAAATTGTGTACAACAATTCCTTGGGGTTGCTAATTTCTGCAACATAGCAAAAGCTGATCAAGAATTTTGGTGTTAGAAGTTTAACATTGGTGTTGGTAGATGCTTTTTTCTTTCCATGATATGTGCATATCCGTGACACAAATTTGTGTATATTAGTTCCTACTTCTTACTGTGGATGCGTTCATAAATCATTTTCTTTATTCATAGAAAATAGCAAGCAGGTACGGGTAAAAAGGAAAAACGTTCTAAGCAAGATTGATTGGTGTTTGGCTTGTGACATGCTTTACTTGATTGATAAAAAGGATAATTTCTCTGTATCTACTTGTGTCATTTTCTGTAGCGCCCTTCTGAAGTTCTACTGATTAGGAATTTAGCAAAGATTCCCTTTCGTAACTACAAACTGTGATACACGTCCGATCCATTGCTTGATTAGTGAAGCAGGTTATTTAGGTCAGTTATTCCATTGGTAATTCTCATCCTGGTGCACTGTCATGTAGCTAAATAAATTTAAGGTGAGTGTTTGACTTAAGACAGTCCTCTGCTTCAGTTTGACCAGTTGACCGACTGGGGTTAAAGCCAACATAACCATCTCTAGTTTATACCTCTTAGTAACTGTATTAGACTCTTCAGAATGAGATAATAAAGAGATCACTTACTGATATATGGTTTGAGTAAATCTGTATGTGAGCAAGTCTTACTAGGTTGAGTTAGTCACTACTAACTGGGAAGAACAGTCCCTGATAAACACGATTTCATTGATATGCAAAGGGAATATATCCCTAACTATATTCTAAATTCAAGAAGATAGTGCAAGGTGAAAAATTCATCCTGTAACCTTTGTTCTACATGTTGCATTTATTGATTTACACATAAGTCTATGGTATTGACACTTTGTCCTCTGCATTTAGGAAAATGGTATAACTTATTAAGGACTAGTAGGATCTAAAGCATCAACTTTTCACAACCTCAATTTCAGACAAGGGCAGGCAAGTACTGAATTTTGAAAAGCGTACTAATCTTAATAAAGTTATTTTTATTAGGTGAAGGCATAGTCAAATAATAAAAGACATCACAGTTTCTAAAGAAAAACATTGCAAAATGGGGTTAGAAATGAAATCTGGACTTGTTCAGCTGGTTTTACATATCTATATCTTTCCTCGTCAATTTATTTACTGAATGAGTTATGTGATCCCACTTCAGGTATGACTGAACTCTTTGGACTCAAGGAAGTGACTATGGGATAACTGTCTGCTCCATGTTCATAATACAAAGAAACAGCTTTACCGAGCTGTCGCTTCTTGCTTCTGATGCTGCTAAACATGTTTAAAGATTGTTTAGAGAACTGCAGGCAAAGTTTCAAAGAGCTGAAGGGTGTGGTCACTCCGAATTTTATATGGGATGCTTAAGGAAAGGGGAAAGCATCAATGGAACAAATTTTGACTTAGAGAGAGTATGAATCAAAGGACCTTTCGAAAAACTACTTGGTTACCTGCTACATCAAGATTGTTAACATCGATCTTATGCTACTAAAATGATGTTGATTATAATTCCTATTTTGTTATCGATTCGATGTTGAATGTTATCGACATTGATATCATTATATGTTACTAAAATGTTAGAATCATGACAATATTACTCCTCGCCTTGAGCTAAAGAAATCCTGAAGGGTTTGGAATTTTTATTTTAAATTTTCTATTAAATAGGACATGTTAATAAAAATTTAGTTTATTTTGCCCTGAGAATGAAATTATATTTGGAGCTGGTCAAGGACCAGTCCCAAGCGGGACCGGGCTTGGGACCGGGCTTGGGACCGGTCCCTAGGGCTGGTCCTATGGGCCCAGGACCGGTCCTACGGGCTTGGATAATTTCTTTTCCCCTGTTCTTTTTTTATATTTTAGGGGCAAAATAAAATTTTATAGAGGGTTTTTAATATTTTTTTAGAGGTAGATTAGTAAGTTTCTAAAAATTTAATTAATTATAAAAATTAATTAATTTTAATGTTTAACATAGATTCACATTTCACACATTCACGTTTTACAAATAAACAATTAAATAATTTTTTTATTAAATTATTCATTTTCATCGTCAACAATATTTACATTATTCAAATATGTATTCTTATAGAGTTCGAGTAGTTTGGGATCTTTAGGGTGCTGTTGTAGTCTTCTTTTTGCATGAGTCCAATCCCGTAAACACATTATCACTTCAATCATTTCATCGATTAAAGAACATCTTCTGTCTTCAACAATCCGACCACTCATTGAAAATGTTGACTCGGATGCAATTGTAGAAACAAGCACAGATAAAATGTCACGTGTCATTTGGGCTACAATGGGGAATCGACTTTCATGTTGGTTCCACCATTGAAGAATATCCATATAATGTTGCTCCTTCATTGTCATAAAGGACAAGTCCACTTGTAGATAGCGATTCTGCTCATTTGGTCTATGTATGTACGAGCTGGAGCTGCTACTTCTACCACGTTCCACATACTTCCACTTGCTCGATCCTTGACGGAGATTAAGGTCCTAATCCTCTCTCCTGGGCGTTCCACTTTCACTTCCAGTTCCATTGTACCTGTTCTTATATAAAGAAAAAAGGCTATCCAATTTTTGTTTAAAGTTAGTCAAATAAGACATATAATCATGTCCTAAATGCTGGCCTAACTCAGTAATTATACAGTTAACTACTTGTAATTTAAACCTAGGATCTAAAACAAGGTCTAATCCATATAAGAATGAAATATCTAACCAATATTTCTTATATTTTTCTTCCATCATTAAAACAATGTCCCTTAAATCATTATTATATCTATATTCAGCAAAAGTTTTAGCAATTTGAAGTAAAATATCTAACACTAAATTAGTAGTCGGATTATAAATACCACTTCATGTATTAGTAGTATCATAAAAAATTTGAAGCAATTGATAAAAAAGTTCACAAACCATCCAATCATCATAGCTGACAACATCCTCTGGATAGTGCTTCCGGTTGACGAAATCTGTAATTTGTTTCACGGTTGGCAAAACTTTTTCCAACATCAAGTAGGTGGAGTTCCAACGGATAGGCATGTCCGTACATAACTTCAAAGGTCGAACCGGTGGGTCCTCTTGCTTATAATATTTGACGTACTCCTGCCATCTTTTATTGCTACCGCCAACGATAAATCCGATAGCCATGCGCACCCTCTCCATCTTCGAATGTATAGCATCTAAACCTGCTTTAACTATCAAATTGATGATGTGGCAAGCACATCTTTGGTGAAAAAATTTGATTTCACCACGCGGATCCAATTTATTTTCAAATAAAGAGATTGTCGTGATGTTAGCAGCTGCATTATCTAGCATTAGTGCTACAACTCTATCAGTTAATAAATATTATTGCAAAACTTCAAGAATTGTAAAATAAATAGTTTCAATACTATGTTTTTCATATAATGGTTTAAAATCTCTCAATTTTTGTTGTAAACCCCAATTATGATTTAAGAAATGTACTGTGACAGTAAAAAAATTGGTTTTTTATCTACAAACCCATATGTCTGATGTAAGTGCAATAGATATATTCCTAAAATTTTGAAATTCGTTTTTAAGTTAATTATTTATTTTGTTATAAAGTTTTAGTATATCTCTTCTACTTGTACTTCTACTAACAAGGGTATATGTTGGACAAAATATAGTTTTAATCATGTGAATAAAATAAGGATTTTCAGATAAACAAATGGGAGAGTCCATAGCAACTATGAAACTTGTTATTTCCTCTCGTGCAACATGTGCATTATACTATCATGTTGTGAGAGTTGAGGATTGTGGATTAAAATTAAGTTGAGTTTAAATTTATCTACCTAATCCGCTTGAAGATGTATCCGACAACTGCATTATTTAGGGGTGCTTCTTCTCCACATGTCGTCAAATCATCGAAGTCCCATTTTCAACGCCAATAATGATTCCACAAAAATTATATATCCCACACGATTCTTCTCCCTCCCCATTTGGCTTTGGTCGTTTTGATTTTGTGAAATGTCATCATACATTGAACACGACCCTCTTTGATGGTCGGGGTCATTGGGCTATGCCCGTACCAGTTGACTCGTAGCTCGCATGTGTTTTGCTACACCTCATCCCAACCGAATGTGGTTGTGGAATTGCAGTTGCTGCCTCTAGAGGAAATGGTGAAAATAGATTGAACCCTTTCATTTCTTCGATTGATGGAACGTAAAACTCATTTGTGGAATCCATTATAAATTTATGATAAAATAATAAATAACTAAAATGAAAAGAAATTAAATAATAATATGAAATTATGAATAAGAGATGATATTGAAAAATAGAAAAAAAATTGAATAATATAAATAAATAAAATGAATAAAATATAAATATAAATATAAATATAAATTGAATGAAAATTTGATTAGAGATTTAGAGTAGAGAGATTGAGAGAATGAGAGATTGATTGGTGTGGAAAAAATGAAAGATTTTAGGGTTATTTATAGTATAGTTGTGGGGGGGAAATGAAAAAAAAAAGTTATAATTTTCAAATATAACCGTTGGCTACAATTGTGACCGTTGGCTACAACCAACGATTAAAAAAAAAAAAAATTATGTTGCCAATGGTTAGTAAGATTTTCTTTTTTATTTTTTTATAAATTTATAAAATTTCATTTTAACCCTTGTAATTTATGTTTATTTCAAAATTTATAGAAGGTTTTAGTAATTGTGCAAGGGACTAAATAGAAAAAAGACAAAAAAATTTGGGCCCAGGCCTTGGAGGAAGGCCCTCCTCCTTCGGCCTAGTCTCATTTTAGGACCAAGCCTCCTAGGACCGATCCTCTCAAAGGTCAGTCCTAGGACCGGGATTTTGGACCCAGTCCCAAATGCCCACCTCTACTCCCCATCATTTCCATCTTTCACCTTTTTTTTCTCTCTCCCCATCAAGCCATCACTCCCCCAGCACTTTCTTCTTTCTCCTTTTTTCTCTCTCTCTCTCCATCACTCCCCGTCACTTTCTTCTTTCTTCCCTTTCTCTCTTTCTTCTTCGTCTCTTTCTTCTCTCTCTTTCTTCTTCCTCTACTATAATTTTTCACTCTCTTCTCTTTCTCTTCATCTCCTCATTTCTTTCTTCTAATCTTCTTCCTTACTCTTTCTCGTGTCTCCTCTTCTCTTTCTTCTTCCTTCTCCTCCCCGTACTTCTTCTTCTTTACTGGTAGATTTTAGAGTAAGTGAAGAAGAATTGAAGATGAAAATGAAAGATACAATTTGGTTTTTTCATTCAAATGAAATGGAGAATGAAACGGTGCTACAAATTGGTTTAGGAATTAGGAATATGAATTTTTTTGGATTAAATACCCAAAAATAGTGAACCGATTTAAGCCCCGGCCGGTTGGACCAACGGTTTTGTACTGTTCTGACGGTCTATTATCGGTCCATGTAATACCCAAGATGTCAAAGGTATGTTCCTAACTCAAAATAGTCCTTTAAATGTTTATTTTATGTTAAAAAGCATAAAATCTAACTAAGGGCAAAATAGTCAATTCATTTGGAACGGTATGAATCAATTATCCATAGAAAGGCTTGGGGGCAAAATGGTTATTTTTCCTATGGATAAGCATTGAAAAAGTCAAGGATGAGTAGGCTTCATTGCATTTAATGGCATTAATTAAGTAATAATTATGTCTAGTGTGAAATGACCAAAATGCCCTTATATGAAGAATTAAGAACTTATGAGTTATACAATTAAAATAATTGGGCCAATAGCTTAATTTTGGAAAATAAATGAAATATTTTCCTATAAATGAGATGAAAATCGTTCAAGCCAAGGGAGGGAGCATTTCTTCAACATTTCTTCCATTTTCTCTCAAATCTTCCATGAAACAAGCTTTCTTTCTCTAGGTTTTCAAGGAGTTTTGCATGATTTTTCAAGGAGAACAAGACAGGAGCCTTGGATCTTCAATTTGAAGGGTTTAAGGTAAGGATTAAAAACTTTAGTTTTTGATGTGATTTGAAGATTTGAAGTAGATGTTGAGGTATAATGTTATATATGTAGGATTAAGGTGTAAAAGAAGTCAAAGGCAAAGGATTTGTTGGAGGAAGTCTTTAAAAAGGTAAGGAAGAACCTCCCATGACTTTAAGGTTTATATTAGGGTTTGTAGATTTTTATGAAACCTTAAATTAAGGCTTTAAGGCATAGAATTAGTTGATGGCAAGTGTAGTTGAACTCATTTATTCTACTTATTGCCTTGAATTCATTATACATGAAGTTATTGCTCTTTATGTTTATGAGTTGTTATGTTTGATTGAAGAAAATGAAGTGTGGATACTGATTGTGGTAAAAATTGTAGTATTGGAGGCCACATGGTGTTGAATGGTTGCTATTAGAAGTGTTGATGTGTTGTTTGCATTAGCTTACAATGTTATAGCAATAATGGATGATTATGGAAATGAGATTTTACACTTCCTTTAAGATGTTAAAGACTATTAAGGGGAGGTTTATTTGATTCATAAGTTAACCTGTTGGTTAATGTCAATAGGAATTGATATGGCATAGTTAATATGAAAATTCGGATTTAATGGGCTTAGGGGTTTTGCTAACCCTGCTTCAGTATTTCGACCATAACTTGAGTTATAAAAATCGAAATGAGATGATTCTTGAAGCATTAGAAAGCTAAGAAAGAGACCTATAACTTTTATGTTTATTCCAAGAGCCAATTAATTTGAGAAAAGAATGAAAAATGGCCTGAACCATAAACTGGTTATTCAAGTTTAAGATTTAACATAATCAATTCTTATGATTATGAATTGATTATTAATGTATTATTGTAATTATGCCATGTAATAATGTTTACCCATTAGTTAGATGATCTTTGAAAGATATACAAGGTCATGATGTCAATGTATGATTAATGTTATGAAATCGCATGAAGATGCAATGTAATACATGTGTTAAGATGATGTATGTGAGCAAGAGGTAATGTAAATGGGTTGATAATCCATAGATGAATTAAAAGTATTAAGCTCACCAAAATATGTATTTACAGGCCATAAGATGTTAGAGATGCAAATATACATGATAGAGATGCATATAGACATGATGGAAAACGCGTAAGCATATCCTCATATACCGGTTGAGGAAAGATGAATATATGGTTTAGATGCTAAATAACGCGTAAGCACGCCTCCCGATGATATGAGCTCTAGATGAAATTTGAGGCTAGATGATATAAAGTGCTTAAGATGCTAAGAAAGGTCCGATCGGCTAGACGTTAAATGTTTCATATGCATTTAGTTGCATTACATGAGTTATGATGTTATTTACATCATGAGATGATTTATACTCATGTTAGATGATTTTAGATGTTATGTCATGATATGTGATGTGTGTGTACTATGTTTACATACTTATTTGTATGTGTACACATTGATGTTTATATAGTCATGGGATAAAATGATGAAAAGCATATGAATTAGTAATAAAAGGGAAAGTATCCCTAGATGTAAAAGATAAGTGATGTGTTAACAAATATGTTTAAATAAAGATCAAATAGTACATTTAGAATGAACCGGATCATTCCTTACTAAGCGATTAGCGCTCACCCTTTCATTGTTGATTGCTTTGCAAGTAGACTAGAAGTGAGGGATGCTAGAGACAGCGGGACTACACGTGGGGGGAGATGATTTATTGTCATCTCGATGCTTTTATCTTGATGTAAATAATGTAAATGATAACTATTTGTGAAATACCTTTGGAAGCTTCCACCCTATAAATATGTTTTGATTGTGTAATTTCTTAAAGTTTGTAAATTATAAGTTTGGATCCTGCGTGACATTTTATATGCATGTTTTGGATATTATTATTATTATCCTTATACAGATTTTTTTCTAAATACAACTCGATCTCCAGACATGTATCCTCGGGATTCTCATTGAGGGATATTCAGAGGATACCTGACTGGAGGGGGGTTTTACATTTGGTATCAGAGCAAGTATTTTTTTACTTTAAAAAGGGGTGTTTTAAGATGTTTTCTATTCGAAGTCAGGCATTTATGAGAGTTAATGACAGTATCCCTCATGTAAAGTTCTGCTGCTCAAGTTGTCCGATCGCTGTAAGTATGTTTACCTAATTTTATATAAGGATTGATTAGATGATTAACATTATATGTGTGACTATGATAGGGAATAAATATGAGGAAAACCACGAGAACAGATCCAGGTCGTAGTGATGCTTCAAATGCACAAGATGTTCCAACTGCACCTGAAGCTCCAAACCTAGCAACTGCTACTTCAAGCACTCCGTGTTTAGATGTTGCAACATTGGTGTGTATGATCCAAGAGGCTATTAATAGAGCTTTAAGGAGAACCCCGCCGGAAAGTACAAGTGCTCCAGTAACAACAGTGACAACTAATGTGGTATCAAGTTAAGCAACAGGGACAAGTATTCCAGAAGCAATGGTTGTCCCAAAGCAGATTGAACCAATTTATGGCCTCTCAAGTAAACATCAGCCTCCAGAATTTAGTGGCACTAATGATCCAGTAGTAGCCGAACAATGGATCAAGTTGGTGGAGAAAGCTACTGCTCTATTTCCTATGACAGATCAAGAAAAGATCTAGTATGCTACGTACCTGTTGAGAGGAGATGCTATGACATGGTGGGAGCCTATGGAGTAGACTCAAGATGCCACCACTCTCACTTGGTCAGGGTTCAAGGAATTGTTTGAGGAGCAGTACCGGACAGCAGAAATGATATCCTCAAAACTACACGGGTTTATTAGTCTGCAACAAGGAAATATGACGGTCAAAGAGTATTCAATCAAGTTCAACTCATTGGCTAAGTTTGCACCCACACTGGTCAATACACCACAAACCCGATTGGAGAGATTTGTGGGGGGACTTCATCCCACTATTGTTAGAGATGTTATGTCAGGTCATCAGCCCTCCCAAACATATAGTGAAGCACTCGCCAGAGCCATCAGAGCAGAGGTGTACTTACAGAAGGAGACCAGATTAGCTATTTCCCCAACAGTGGCAAGTAGTCCTCTCCAGCTTGGCCAACCTAGTAGTGCAGAACAAGTTGTTGGCAAAGATGATAAGGGTAAAGGCAAGAAAGGAGTCCTACATAAAGCCAACAGGAAGGACATGAAGAAAAAAGGGCTAACAAAGGAAATGTGAGGTCAGTTCCTGTAAGAAATGTCGGAGAAGACACCGGGGTGAATGTCTAGTGGGGAGCAATGTTTGTTTCAGGTGCCGCCAGCCAGGTCATATTGCTAGAGATTGCCCCTTATTGGTTCGCAACTTCACCCCTCAGCTTGGAGGCACGATGCCTGTGGGTATATAATGTGCCCAGATGCGGAGGCAGATGCCACCTTCTTGGAAGATCCTTTAGTCATTATTATTTCATGATACTCCCTTGGATGCCTTGATTGATTCTGGTTCTACTCATTCATTCATCTTCTATGGTATGATTAAGAGATTAGGGTTAATGCCTATTAGAGTAGAACAAGCTATTAGGATTTAATTGCCTGATGGCGAGGGTGTAGTGACCAATGAAGTCTTAATGGGGGAGTTAGTGACTATTAAAGGCCGAGATATGGTGGTAGATTTGATTGTCTTCAATATGCCAGACTTTGACATTATTCTTGGGATGGACTTTCTTAGTAGATATGGAGCAGAGATAGACTATCGTAGAAAAAAAAGTCAAGTTTAAGCTAGACCGTGGGGATAACTTCATTTTTGGAGAAGGACACCCAACTAGCATGATGATTAGTGCAGCAAAAGCTAGGAAGATGTTGAAAAAGGGGTGTTCTGGGTACATTGCACATGTGGTAAATAAAGGAGAGAGTTCGAGCTCAAGTTTACATGAGGTACCTGTGGTAAATGAATTTATTGACGTGTTTCCAGATGAATTGCCAGGTTTACCTCCAGAGAGGGAAGTAGAGTTTAGTATAGAACTAGCCCCCGGTATAACACCAATTTCTAAGGCTCCTTATCGCATGGCCCCAGCTGAGCTCCAAGAATTGAAGAAGTAGTTACAAGAGTTGTTAGACAAAGGCTTTATCAGGCCGAGTCATTCCCCGTGGGGTGCTCCAATTCTATTTGTGAAAAAGAAGGATGGGTCTATGAGGATGTGTATAGATTACCGTGAACTGAATAAAGTAAACGTAAAGAATAAGTACCCATTGCCCAGGATAGATGATTTGTTTGACTAATTAAACGGTGCCTCAGTGTTTTCAAAAATTGATCTAAGGTCAGGATACCATCAGGTTAGAGTGGCTAAGGAAGATATACTGAAAACGGCTTTCCGAACAAGGTATGGGCATTATGAATTTGTTGTGATGCCATTCGGATTGACTAATGCACCTGCAATTTTTATGGACTTGATGAACAGAGTTTTTCATGATGTCCTTGACAAGTTCATAGTGGTGTTTATTGATGATATCTTAGTTTATTCCAAGACTTTAGAAGAACATGTTGAGCATTTGAGATTTGTATTACAAAGATTGCGAGAGAAACAACTGTATGCTAAATTTTCAAAATGTGAGTTTTGGTTGGATCGGGTTACCTTTTTGGGTCATGTGATCTCTAAAGACGGTGTATCAGTGGATCCGAGTAAAGTAGAAGCAGTGCTCGAGTGGCAAAGACCAAAGGAGTTGAAAGAGGTTAGAAGTTTTCTGAGCTTAGCAGGGTACTATAGGAAGTTCGTGGAAGGCTTTGCAAAGATAGCCAGACCACTTACAGCTCTCACCAAGAAAGAAGTACCATTTGAATCGACTGAGGCATACGAACAAAGCTTTCAGGAGTTGAAGAAAAGATTAACTACAGCTCCAATTCTTACATTGCCAGAAGAAGGCATTGATTATGATATTTACGTTGATGCCTCCCACAATGGTTTAGGAGCAGTGTTGATGCAGCAAGGGAAAGTCATTGCTTATGCCTCTAGACAATTAAAAGACTATGAGAGCAGATATCCTACCCATGACTTGGAATTAGCAATAGTGGTTTTTGCTTTAAAGATATGGCGACACTACTTGTATGGAGTGAAATGCAACATATACATTGACCATAAGAGTTTGAAGTATTTCTTCACTCAAAAAGAGTTAAATATGAGGCAGAGGAGATGGTTAGAATTGGTGACAGACTATGACTGTGACATCAGATACCATCCAGGGAAAGCTAATGCAGTAGCAGATGCCCTTATTAGAAAAGTCTCTTTATCTCAAATCACTGTACAGGGACAATTATAGCAGGAGATCCTCCAAGAAGGAATTGAAATTGTTATCAAAGGAGGATTGGCCCAAATGGAGATCAAACCCACTTTGGTGGAGGAGATCAAGATGAAACAGGGTAAAGATGATACCTGCAAGGTGATCTGCCAACGGATAATAGAGGGTAAAGAGACAGGCTTTAAAATAGTCAATGGGGCACTGATGTTTAGAGATATAATATGTGTACCTCAAGATGATGAACTAAGGAATAAAATCCTTAGTGAGGCACACAATACACTTTATACAGCCCACCCTAGGAGTGTAAAAATGTATCAAGATGTGAAGAAAAGTTATTGGAGGTCAGGTATGAAAAACGACATTGCCGATTATGTTGCCAAATGTTTAACATGTCAATAAGTAAAGGCGGAGCATCAGAGACCATCAGGATTACTCCAACCCTTAGAGATTCCTAAATGGAAATGAAAGGATATCTCAATTGACTTCATAGTAGGACTTCCTAAAGTTCAGCAAGGATATAATACAATTTGGGTGGTGGTTGATAGATTGACCAAGACAGCTCATTTTCTACCTATGACGGATAAGATAGATGCATTTCGCTTGGGGCAATTATATGTCAAAGAGATTGTGAGATTACATGGAGTACCCAAGACGATCGTATCAGACAGAGATACCAGGTTCATATCAGCTTTCTGGATTGGAATGCAGAGAGCATTGGATACAAAGTTAGCCTTTAGTACGGCTTATCATCCTCAAACTAATGATCAAACTGAAAGGACCAACCAGGTGATTGAAGACATGCTGAGAGCTTGTTGTATGGATCACAAGGCAAAATGGAGTGATGTACTTCCACTAATAGAATTTGCCTATAACAACAGCTACCAATCCACTATCCAGATGGCCCCATATGAAGCATTATATGGAAGAAGGTGCAGATCCCCTTTGTACTGGGATGATATTGGAGAAAAAGACTCCCTGATTCAAGCAGTTGGACCAGAGATGACCCAGAAAATGATTGAAGATGTTAAGCTTATTAGAGAAAGAATGAAGCAAGCTCAAGATTGACAAAAGAGCTATGCCGACCTAAAAAGAAAAGAAGTGGAATTCCAAGTGGGTGACAAAGTTTTTGTAAAAGTTGCGCCTTATAAACATAGTATGAGATTTGGATAGAAAGGCAAGCTCGCTCCACGTTACATTGGACCCTTTGAAGTATTGGAAAGGGTAGGCAAAGTAGCTTATAGACTTGCGCTGCCAATGAGCATGGAAAGAGTCCATAATGTTTTCCATGTCTCTTTGTTGCGTAAGTATGTCAGTGATCCTTCACATGTGCTTCAGATGGAGGAAGTGGAATTACAAGATAATTTGGCTTATGAGGAACGCCCCGTTCAAATCCTTGACAGAAAGGTAAAAGAGCTCAGAAACAAGCAAATTCCACTAGTTAAAGTACTTTGGAGGAATCACAAGATAGAAGAAGCTACTTGGGAAATGGAGCAAGATATGAGAAGTCGATACTCGGAGCTGTTTCTATAATTTCGAGGACGAAATTATTGTAAGGGGGGAGGAAATGTAATACCCAAGATGTCAAAGGTATGTTCCTAACTCAAAATAGTCCTTTAAATGTTTATTTTATGTTAAAAAGCATAAAATCTAACTAAGGGCAAAATAGTCAATTCATTTGGAACGGTATGAATCAATTATCCATAGAAAGGCTTGGGGGCAAAATGGTTATTTTGCCTATGGATAAGCATTGAAAAAGTCAAGGATGAGTAGGCTTCATTGCATTTAATGGCATTAATTAAGTAATAATTATGTCTAGTGTGAAATGACCAAAATGCCCTTATATGAAGAATTAAGGACTTATGAGTTATACAATTAAAATAATTGGGCCAATAGCATAATTTTGGAAAATAAATGAAACATTTTCCTATAAATGAGATGAAATTCGTTCAAGCCAAGGGAGAGAGCATTTCTTCAACATTTCTTCCATTTTCTCTCAAATCTTCCATGAAACAAGCTTTCTTTCTCTAGGTTTTCAAGGAGTTTTGCATAATTTTTCAAGGAGAACATGGTACATGGCTGGTGGCTTTACGGGAAGAGTGTGAGTGAGTGTGAGTGTCAATTTCCTTCCTATTTCAATAGAGATTTTTATTTTGTTTTCAATTACAGATGTGTTTCCATTAGCGTGTTCATTTAATATTTAAAAGGATATTTATGAAACCAATATCCTTTCAAAAGTTTATGATTTATAAAAGCAAACAATTTTAATACTTGGAATTAGATTTTAATAAATTATAAGTAAAGATATCATTTAATATTATGTATGTAGATCTACTTAGTTATGAAACTAATTCAATCATGCACCAGTTGAAAAAACAAATGTCACTTTAGTTTGCCTGAGCACCTAAAATAGGAAAAGAAAATCCCATTTGGCTATAGGAAAAGGATATCGTAGAACTATTTGGAATCCTACTTGTCTAAAAATTCTGAAACCACATTGTCTGCATCAAAAACCTTAACAAATCACACTATAAAACGACAAAGCAATTAGCACTGCATATAAAGTATACCATCTATTACAAATTAGAAAATGATAAGAGTTACCGAAAAGTTTACACCGAATTTGTGTAACAAATTATGTGGCAAAATCTTGACCGTTTATTAATATTAACTGATAATAAATCAACGGTCAGGATTTTGTCACGTTATTCAGTGCACACCCGTCAGTAACTGTAGCATTACTCTTACAAATTAAATACTTCAAATCATTTGGTTAGGCAAGACTACTTGCAGGATAGAAAATACAGTTTGTGTCAAAGTAAACAGCAGGAGTATAATTGCGACCAGCAGTTGCGGTGCCTCTCCAAAGATTGCTGAAATACACTCTTCTCAAAGTTGTCATGGTATGGTTCCAAGCACTTTCATAGTGCTCGTTCACATCACAACAAAGGTCATCGTAATAGGTATAACTTAAAGGAACCTGTCGGCACAGTTCATTAAACATGTCCGCTAACACAGAATTGTTGCCCATAAAATTCACAATAATTCCCCTTTCAACAAGCAAATCCACATCATCCTCGGTGTTGATCAGAGAATCCATTACTTGAATATAACTACATATATAAGTTTCGGAGGAATAATGACACAGCTCCAAGGCCATCAGATTTCTGATCAAACATTCCGTGTTGTCAGTTATTTCAATGGGTGGGATTTGCAGCTCAACTACAGTAGAAAAGGACATTGGTGATTTCATCTTTTGATATTGTATGTAAACCAAATATCTACTCCGACAAGGCTCAAACTTCAATCCTGAATTTTTCAACTTCAGTGCGTTGGGTAAAATATCCTCAGGCGTTATTCGGAGTTTAAACTTGGGATACTCTGGAATTTCTACTAGAGCTTATCTACACAAATCAGTGAAATGATTAATTTTGATATTCCTACTTTTACAAGAAAGTGGTCTGTTGTGCGAGCGATAGAGTTCAAAGAAAAAGACAGAAAGACTAGTGAAGGTAACAATCCTTTGGTCATCAGAAACTTCTTCTTGGCAGGCAGAAGTGAAGGCTAAGTCATATAAATCCTCAAGCAAAAAATATGGAAGCTGATTTTCGAGTAACAGCAAGTCCCGTCTTATAGCTCTTAGCCAAACCTCATTCAGCAAAAAATCACAACTCTCTCTGTTCAAAGATCTCCAGAAGAGCTCGATGATGAAGACGGCATCAAATAGAATCATTTCTAGAAACTTGCCACTTGGAATGTCGAGGGGCTCAGCATATTGACGGCGGGTTCTTTTTTCATTGATTTTAACAAATTCTAGGATCTCCTTCTTTCTATCGTGGGAGCAGGCGATTCGTTGAACAAATGAATTCATATATCTCCTTTTATGATTTTCCATGTCAGCCAGCAGATTTTGGCCATGATGATAAGGGCCTAGTGAAACTAACTGAGGAGTGTAAGCTTCTGGGTTTACTTCTCGTAGATTTCTAGGAACCTTGTGAATACAACACTCGGCGCACTGGATATCAATTCTAACCTCATGTTCTTACTCACCATAACTTGCTAAGTTGTTTGCCATCAAGTTACCTGTTGCCCAAACCAACCTTGAATGAATAATTTTCTTTTTTAAAATTTTTTACAAAAGTACACAATATCTAAGCCTTGAATTTTTCTATATTTTAGTTGCAGATTTTAATTCCATGTTGACTATAAACCTAGAATGCTTGTTAGTGTGCTCTTTTACATAAATATCTATATTTAGTTGCTCACTAAGAACTTTCGAACTACCAAATTAGTTATAGTATGAAATAATGAACAAAAATAAATTAAAATTAAAACAAATTAAAGCAAGTAAAGGACCTGAATATTTTTTCCGAAAAGAAATACTTTTTGCAGCTGAGTTGAAAACAAAGCTTCTTTTTCTCCTTCTTCCAGAAAAGGGCACTTCACTTAATGAGACTTCCCAAGGACAAGCGGTAGTGAAAATGAAAGAATGGAATCACCGCATGGTATCAAAGCTAAAGGTCTTTGAATCTCCGCATTCATCTGGATAAAAGAAAGTGAAAAAGAAATCCAAGTTTTATGTGAGGGGACCTATTGTACTAATATAATGCTGAACCTTCACTTAACACCACGAATGCCACATAGATAATTAATGAAATTATGATACCTCACTTATTCGTACTTAAAATTCTCAATAATGCATTAATTAAGTATGAGCACATCAACATTATTGCCATTTTCTTTTATGAATGTTTACCTACTTTTGAATAGTTCTCTTTCTTTATTAACTTCCTCCATTTTATTTTATTAGTGTCAAAACTTTCAGAATTTTTTTAACTAAACTTAGCATTCAACTGATAATTTTTTAAACCCTCAAAATAGTTTGTTGAAACTAATCCATATTTTACCATTGCACAAATCATGAAATTAGTCAGATGGCACTAAATGTGATCACGAAATTAGTCTGATAATTAAGCAAAGGTTAATTCTCTTGGATCTAGCTGAGTTTTGTGGCACTTGAATGTGATCAAGCCATTCCTATAACTTAATTTTAACTTTGAGATAAGATTTTAACTTCGCAGCTAGGCTACCAAATTCTATTTGGAAAAAATGAAAATATAAATAAGTAAAGAATATATGTATTTGAGTTGAGAACAAGAGCTTCTCCTCTTACTTCCCCGAACTCCACACAGATTTCATACATTTGTGTTCCGGCTGCGGCTAGTGGGTGGGGGGTGGTGGGTTGGGTGGGCTGCATTTGTTTTGAATTCAATGGTAATTTTGTCCAAAAAGTTAATTAATTTGGGTGAAATAATAAAAGACATATTCATGTAAATAAATTTAAAAATAAGGGTATTATTGTCCTAAAATTTTTTTAATAAGGGATGGAATTGTAACAAAAAAAGATAACCCTAGTAATCTTATAATACCTAAGAAAATAGAGATAATAAAATTACTTCCAATATTACTAATAGTAACCACTATTAGTATTTGAAGATTACTGAAATCTTATATTACTTGACAACTAAATATGATAATCAAGTAATATAAGATAATTTAACTCCAGTGATACCAGGTAACCCCCAACCAAATGTCCCCTTAAACCTGTGAGAGTTCATTTACTCTTAACTTAGAAAGACCATCGTGTCCATTGACTTGGGTTTGGTGGTAGATATTTCTACGAAAACGACTAAACACCTTTATTGTTGTTGACTTAGTTTACTTTTGTTAACATCGTTTTAACGTCAATGGTATTTAGTTCTTTTCAAAAATCTTGGGTCTGCAAACTTTAACCTAGATCTCTCACTTCACTTAAACGCAACTTCAACGTTCAAAAACTACTTTGTAACTCGATCATTAATTTAAGCAAAGTAAGAGGAAATGGAGCCTCTCGAAGGGCAAGATCTAGGGGATGTAAATATTAACACAAAAAACATAAAAATAGTAAAGCAAAGTAAGTAATTAAGCACCTGAATATTATGTCCCAGAAGAAATATGTTGAGAAAGAGAGCTTATCCTCCTCCTCCCGGATGCCAAACAGAACATAGAAGAGTTAAGAACCTGTGTTGTGTTATGAAATACAAGATTATTTTACTTATATATAAAATTTTCAATAGCATGTTAATTAAAGATGAACAACTACAATATTATGATCATCTCCTCTGAGATTTTTTTATAAATAAAGTAAATGACCTGAGCTTTCTCGCCGGAAAGAAATACTTTGTATGGCTTGAGTAGAGAGCAAAATCTTGTCCTCTTGTTACTTCCCCAAATGCCACATAGATAGGTTATGTAATTATGAACTCACTCGTTTGTGATCTCTTAATCACAATTACACATACTTATAACAACAAATATGAGCATCGACATTAATTATCACCATTAATGTTTACCTACTCTTAGAGGTTGCCATAGGACATCTGGGCATTTGAGCTTGGCAGATTTTGAAAATTAGCTAACGAAGTGGTTAATTAAAGCCAATTGTGTTGGCTGTATTTGATTGGTTAACTCTGTATACAGCTACCAAATCCTTTGCAAATAATTCACACTTAGAAAATGGGAGGAAATGAAAATGAAATACTAACTAAACCCTTGTAATCTTGCTTTATCCCTTTAGTCCCTCTTAGTTTATGTTTCTTACAATTAATTTATAACATGTTATCACCAAGAGAACTTTCTAACTACTTTAACTTCATATTTTATCACACACAACCTTTTTTAATAAGTTTATCATGTGGTTATCAATAAATTAGATTTTTCATAGAAGAAGATACTGTTAGTTTTTGTTAGGTTTAGAGCACGAACAGGAGAGAAAAAAATAAAGTAAGGGAGAGTAAACTGAATATTTGTATCTGTATATTAGTTTCTCTTAATTGAATACAGTGTTCAGTAAACCTTTTTTATATGCTACAGTTATCTTAGTAAAACAACTGAAGCGTAACTGCATTAACAGCAGTAACAACCTTTTTAACAAATTTAACAACTAAACAGATATCTTTAACAAATCTAACAGCAGTAAAACAAACTTAACAAATCTTTAACAACTTAAGAACTTCTTAACTGATATCTTCCCTTAAGCTAAACTGAGTAAATTCTTCCAATTTTTCTAATGCTAATATCTTCCCTCAAATGAGACTGGGAGGTTTTGACATAAGCTCCAACTTCACATAAACTTCTTAGAAGAGCAACCAAGCTTCAACCAAGCTTCTTCTGCAGAGGCACAGCATTTTCATGAGTGCATAGAAGCAATAACCAAACTGCTCCACACGAGAAGTAATTTCACAGAAGTAAGCAACAACCAAGCTTCTTCTGCATAGAAGTAATGATCAAACTGCATTTTGCATAACCAAATTTCACATAAGCAACAACCAAGCTCCTTCGGAAGAACATCAAACAACTCCTGTTCTGAGAGTTCCACCAGAATATTGCTGACCAAATTTCACCAATTTCAATCATACTCACAGATCAGTATTCAAATTTCTGAACTGATGCACACAAAGAAAACTTCTGAACTTCGGAACGCAACAAAACAACCTTCTAAGCTGTAACAAAAAAAATAACCAACAACCTTCTGAACTGCAACAGAGCAAACTTCTGAAAACAACCAACAACCTTCTGAACTACAACAAAACAAATTTCTGAACTGCAACAAAACAACCTTCTGAACTGCAACAAACACAACCAACAACCTTATCCAACAACCTTCTGAACTGCAACAAAACAAATTTCTGAACTGCAACAAATAACCTTCTGAACTGATGCAAATGACATCAGAATATTACAATAGCCACACGCTGCTCGAAATCACACCAGAATATTGCTTAAACAAATTTTGTCAACTTCAATCATACTTACAGATCAGTATTCTGAGGACAAGCAGTTTTCTGACTACAAGCTCCAACTGTGAGTTCTGTTCTAAAATGTTCAAATTTGGCAGTGGACAAAGACTTAGTAAAGACATCAGCTTTTTGGTGATCAGTAGGGACATAGAGTACTTTAAGATGTTGAGCAGCAACCTGTTCTCTGACATAGTGGACATCCAATTCAATGTGCTTTGTTCGCATGAAAACTGGATTGGAGGCTAGGGACCCCGCACTTTGATTATCACACCAAATAACAGGTACCTCACTGAGTGTTAGACCAATTTCAGAAAACAAACTGCGAAACCAGGCTATTTCGGTTGCCCCTTGGGCAAGTGCTCTGTATTTAGCTTCTGTAGAAGATAGAGATACTACCTTTTGCTTCCTAGAACTCCATTGTAACAGATTAGGACCAAGAAACAAACAGCAACCACTTGTGGACCTTCTATCTTGAATAGAGCCTGCCCAATCCGCATCAGTGAAGCACTCTAAATGAAACCTGGTGACTTTAGTAAACTGAAGACCAAAATTTGTGGTGCCTTTAAGATATCTAAGGAGTCTTTTGCAGGCTTGCCAATGAAGTTCAGTGGGAGCTTTGAGAAACTGGCTTAACTTGTTGACAGAGTAAGCAATGTCAGTTCTGGAAAGTGTTAAATACTGTAATGCCCCAATTGTGCTTCTATATAGAGCTGGGTTGTCAAAGATATCACTGTCTGTACAGGTTAGCTTGTTGCCTACAGCCATGGGGGTAGAGCAAGGTTTTGAATCTAGCATGCCAGTCTTAGTAAGCAGATCTCTAGCATATTTTTCTTGACTCATGTAAATATGTGAATCTGTTCTGTGGACTTCAAAACCTAGGAAATATTTAAGGGAACCTAAAGTCTTAAGAGCAAACTCAGTGTTTAACCTCTGGACAATGGTTTGTACAAACTCAGCATCATTTCCAGTTAACAAAATGTCATCCACATAGACAATTACATATAAGATCTGAGTATTGTGCTTAAAAATAAACAAACTGGAATCTGCTATAGAAGAGACAAAACCCCATTTGAGAAAGGCAGTCTTAAGCTTTTCAAACCAGGCTCTTGGGGCTTGTTTTAGGCCATACAATGCTTTAACTAATTGACAAACATGAAGTGGATTCTCAGTGTCAACAAAACCAGTGGGTTGATTCATGTAAACTGTCTCTCTGAGTTCTCCATTCAAAAAGGCATTATTAACGTCCACTTGTTGAATATCCCATCCATAGGTAATAGCTAGACTCAATACTACCCGAATTGTGGAAGATTTGATAACCGGACTAAAGGTTTCAAGGTAATCAACACCAGGGGTCTGCTGAAATCCTTTGGCTACTAATCTAGCTTTGTATCTTTGAATAGAACCATCAGGATTGTGTTTAAGCCGAAAAACCCACTTACAACCAACAATATTCATGTTTGACTCAGCAGGGACAAGTTTCCAGGTATTATTAGAAACCAAAGCAGTGAACTCACTTTCCATGGCAGCTTTCCAGGAGGGATGGGAGAGTGCTTCAGTAACAGTGATTGGTTCAGTTGTGTCAAGAGAGGAAGAATGGTTTGTGGAGGAAGCATTAAAAGAACTATGCTGTTTGGCTTTGCTTCTAGTAATCATAGGATGAGTAGGTAAGGGTTTAAGCTCAAAGGGCAACTCAACTGTAAGGTGAATGCCATCAGGTAGTTTGGTTGAATAGACAGGTATGTGTGTAAGGGTTTGTGAGGGTTGTGTAGGGGATATAGATGAATTTGAGGTACATTCAGGAGGGTTTGGTGTGGCAGATTCAGTAGGCTGAATAGGCAGTGTGCATTGTGTAGGAGATATAGATAAATTTGAGGTACATTCAGGAGGGTTTGGTGTGGCAGATTCAGTAGGCTGAATAGGCAGTGTGCATGGAGAGGTGGGATCAGAGATATTAGGGAAAGACTTACTAAGAGACTCAAATGTTTGTGAGTTCTGCTGATCAATGATGGCTAAATCTGAAGGACTAGTAGAAATATCAGAAGATGAGGAAGATGAGGAAGATAAGTTTGGAAAGGAGAAAAATGGAACAATAGGAGTGTGATCACAAGAGGAGGAAGAGAAAGAAGTACTGTCTTGAGAAAGCAGTTGAGTTGAAGCAAAGGGAAAATGAGACTCATCAAACTTGACACTTTGGCAAACATAGATCTTGCCATTTGAATCCATACATTTGTAACCTTTATGATGCATACGTAACCAACAAAAGTGCACTTTGGTGTGAAAGTCAAACTTATGAGAGTTGTATTCGATGAAAGGGTACAGCCATGCCCAAACACTTTGAAAACATAGTCGGATTTTTCTTAAACGAACAACTAAATGGGCAATTAGACAACACCTGGTGGTAATCTGTTAGAGAAAAGTGGCGTTTGAAAAGCATGCCACCAATATTTCAAGGGCATTTTGGCTTGAGCTAACAAGGTTAAGCCTTGTTCAACTATTTGGCGATGTTTCCTTTCGACTCTTCCATTTTGTTGGTGAGTGTAGGGGCATGGATGCCTAAAGACAATTCCTTGGTTAGCAAAGTAAGAAACTAGACTTCTATATTCTCCTCCCCAATCGGTTTGGACACATTTCAAGGGTTTGTTAAATTGTCTTTCAGCTAGTTTGTGAAATTGTTGGAAGACTAATTGTGTTTCAGATTTAGCTTTTAATGGAAAAATCCAGGTAAACCTACTATAGTCATCTAGAAACTGTATGTAATATTTAAATCCTTCAGGTGTTGGAATAGGAGATGGTCCCCATAAATCTGAATAAACTAACTCTAATGGATCTGAAGTTCTAGACTTTGACTTAGGAAAAACTGATTGGTGAAGTTTACCAAACTGACATGCTGGACAAAATTCAATAGTGTTTTTCACAGAGTAGTCAGGTTGTAAAACATTCAGAATTTTGGTAAGGACAGTTGCATTAGGGTGTCCTAACCTCTTGTGCCACAGCATGCTATTAGTTTTTGCTACTGGAAAGGACTGAATTGTGCTTCTTTTATTAGCATTAGTAGCATTATTACAATTGGATACAAATGTAGGAATCTTGGAAATATTAGAAGTAGAGAAACTACTTGCAACATCAGAACAGACAAAATATTAGGAATATCAACAGTTTTATGAGTGTACAATGTACTAGCATTATTAGGACATGCTGTAGAAGACTCTGAAACTTTAGATTGAGGAAATGATAGTGAGTTAAGGACCTGAGCAGATGAATGATCACAAGACAGATTGGATTGTGGAGGAGTGACAGCAGGTGTTTGAAGTTGATAAAGGCCATCTTTAAGCTTTCCTTGAAGAAGAACAACTTTGGATTGTTTGTCCTTAACCACACAATGATCAGCAAAGAACTCAACAATTACACTATTGTCTCTAGTAAACTTAGAAATACTTAATAAATTTTTTGTAATGTGAGGCACACAAAGAACATGTTTAAGGTATAGTGATCTAAGACGACATGGAAAAGCAGTAAAACCAATGTGAGAAATGGGAAGCAACTCACCATTGCCAACCTGAAGCTGCTCATTGCCAGTGTAGCTGGAGTTCACTGTTAGCTGAGACAAATCTGAAGTGACATGATCCGTGGCTCCACTGTCCATGTACCAGGATGCATCCTGAACAGTTGATGGGGAAGCAGTGTAAAGAGCTGAAGGATTTTGGATCTGTGTTTGTGATAAAAGTGCTTGATTATGAGAACTGGAGGCAGACATCTGAGAACCAGGGTACACTTGAGATGGTCCTGAATTTGATTGTAGTGCAGAACCAAGACTGGCAGAAGTGGGGTGTTGTGGACCAGGTGCAGTTTGTTCATTCATGTTAGGGCTGAAGCTGGAATTATGAGAGAATTGAGGTGGGTAGTAACCATAGAATTGTGACTGCTGAAAGGTTGGCCTGGGATAATTCTGAGCAAAATTCCCTCTGCCTAGGACATTGTTTCCTCCAATGAAATTAGTGTCAAACCTGTGATAGCAATTTAGTGCAAGGTGTCCAGTCTTGCCACAGACTTGACATATCAATCTATTCCTTCCAGCTCCTCTGCCTCTTCCTCTGCCACCACTAAATTGAGAGGCATAGTACTGATTATTTGGAGTTCCAAAGTGATTATGGTCAAGGATAGGTTGCTGAGATGTGTGATTGTGAGATACAAAATTAGGACCTTGATACTGAGTGGGACCTTGGTACTGAGTTTGTCCAAGGTTAGGCTGTACATTATTGATTTGGGATTGGGATTCATGGTGATACTTCCTCTCAGTTGAAGCAAGATGAGCCGAGCCTCCATGAAACTCGTTGCTGACAACTGAATTCATGGCAAAATTTGCTTTTTCTAACCTAAGTTCATACTTTTGCAAAATAATTTGTGCCTCTTGGACAGTGAGAGGATCTATTCTAGATTCTAATCTAGTGGTAATGTTCACCACAGCCGCATCATATTCAGTATTCAGACCATCCAGTATGTAGTTCAGTAACTCATCATCAGTGACCACTATTCCACTATTCGACAAAATCTCTGCAAATCCTTTCATTTTTACAAAGTATTCATGAATGGAAAGATTATCTTTCTTTGTATTTTGCAGCAAATTCTTTACATGCAACGTTTTGGTTCTTGACTCAGTAAGGAATTCTTGTTCTAATGTAATCCACATGTTGGCAGAAAACTGACATTTTGAGACAACTATGAACATAGATTCAGAAATAGAGCTAAGAAGCCAGCTTACTAGGAGTTTGTCAGTCTTCTTCCACTGACTATATTCTGGGTTTGGCTTCTTCTCCGTAACACCATCAGAGCTATCTGCCGGAATCTTGACGAACTGAGCTGGACACGGTACTAGCCCAGTGAGATGTTCCTCTAGATCAAAAGATCCGACAGCAAATAGGATCTGTGACTTCCAAAAATTGTAATTGTTCCTAGTCAACTTAGGAGAAATGATAGGAAGAGTTGACGAAGACATTGGGATGGGGCTTGACAAATTGACTGGATCAGTGTTTGATTTGTGAGCTGATCTTGTTGGATTAGAAGAGAGCTGAGTGAGATCGACCATTCTTGACGCGAGTCGAAGGCTCTGATACCATGTTAGGTTTAGAGCACGAACAGGAGAGAAAAAAAATAAAGTGAGGGAGAGTAAACTGAATATTTGTATCTGTATATTAGTTTCTCTTAATTGAATACAGTGTTCAGTAAACCTTTTTTATATGCTACAGTTATCTTAGTAAAACAACTGAAGCGTAACTGCATTAACGTGAATAACCTTTTTAACAAATTTAACAACTAAACAGATATCTTTAACAAATCTAACAGCAGTAAAACAAACTTAACAAATCTTTAACAACTTAAGAACTTCTTAACTGATAGTTTTATATTATCTCTTTATTATATTATAGATAAATATTATCTGAAAGACCAAATGTCAAATATTGCAAGTCTCTATATAATTACACATATTCGAGTAAAAAGATGAACATGCTTATCTCCCATGTAAAAAAACAAGTTAGTAGTTACACAATAAATTTATAAAAATACTAAAAGGAAAAATATTATAGCTTCAACTCAAAACAAGCCAAAATCTAACATAATTCATATACATTATAGAAGCCCACACTTTTGTTCATGAAGAATGAAGGTGGATTTCATTAATATATTTTCTATAACATATGTAAGTACTGCGTACAGAAGAGAAGGTACCTTCTAAAGATTTTTTAACTTAGGAGGGTCTTTTGTAATAAAAACTTAAGAAGAAGGGCCTGTCGAAAATTGGCAGGGTAGGATTTAAGGAGGGAGTGAGTGACGTGACCTTAAAAAAGAGAGATGACGTAGGCCAGGTGACAGATAAAAAGGGCCCTTTGTGTAATATTTTTAATCTAGGAGAGGTTTCTAAGATAAAAATCGAGAATAGGGTGTTGATTGTGACGCAGGATCTTCAAGGATAAGATTAAAGGGAGAATACGTGGGGTTATCTTGAAAAGAACTTTGTAAGTACTTTAACTTATTATTTTATTAAATATCACCATATTTATAAGTATGTCATGTAGTTGTGAATAAATTTGATTTCCCATATGAGAAGATAAACTTACTTTGTATTGCTTTTTTTTTTTTTTAATTATTATGTTATTAATAATTTATAGAAGATCAAAGATGTCAAAATCAAATATTTTAGGTCTACAATTTAAGACATTCCACTAAAAAGATGAATATGCTTATCTCCTATTAACCAAAAACAAATTACACAATAAATTTAAAAGATAATAAAGTTAAGCTCAAAACAAGACGAAATCTAACATAATTCATTATAAACACCTGCACTTTTGTTTATAAAGCATGAAGGTGGATTTCGAGAATATATTTTCTATAACATATGTAAGATTTTTGAACTAATTAGGGTATTCTGAAAAATAAAAGCTTAAGAAGAAGGGCTTAAGATTTTTTTTTTTTTTTTTAAAAGACATGAATACATGTGAAACAGGACTTAAAAATTAATAGAAAATTATCTCAAATAACCACTATTCATCAACATGATACAGATAAAAATTATGAATGATGATATAAGAAAAGAGAATTTCCTGAGTTATACTAAAAACTCCTTATTGAAATGGATAAATCAACTGATTCTTAAAATAGGACCTATATATTTTGAATATGCATCAACCACATATGTTATCTATAATGAAATCAATTGTCTATTTCTATCAAAAGTTGTTAAAATGGCTTAATCATGGCTCCGGGCAACATTTTTAGACTATCGTAACTATGATTTTCATGATAACTATGTGTTTATATTGATTTTTTAGATGCATTTAAAATATATATATATATATATATATATATATATATATATATATATATATATATATATATATATATATATATATATAATGATGATAATTTATCAATAAGCATTTTGTCAAGAACAAAATTTAGTATAGCCGACTTTAACGCAAAATCTTAGTTATGCAGCTGCTAAGCCGCAACTATGTAGAACAAAGAGAAAGAAAGAAAGGACATATGAGAGAAAAATAGTAAAGAGAAAGAAACCGAGGGAAAATAAGGAAGAAAAGAAAGGGAAAATTAAATAAAAAGATGATCGAAAATTGCACCACATTACAATTATTGCCAGTTGGCTTGTCCCTGGTTAACGTACTCATATTTATTGTGATCCACAGTAACAAATACCAACCCTACTGCATCTTAATAATACCTTAGAGAAATAATAAGGTATGCGTTTGGTTTATTATTTTGGGTAGGATTTTAGGGATAGTATTAGATAATTGAATATGAGAGTATTACGAGGTAAAATTTAAAAATTTATAGAGAAACCCCCTAAGTTTGCTAATTTCATAAATAACCCAACATGTAAATTGACAAAAATACCCCCACCACCTGCAGTGCCAGATTTTGGCCATCACCGGAATCTGGTCGAAAAATCACGTTACGACATAGACCGGTCGGATCTGTGTCGTAACGAGTCGTTATGGCCTTTTCCGGCCAGATCCACCACAGATCTGGCCGAGAAAAGGTCGATCTACTCACTGGCCGGTCAGTCGGTGAAAAAGGCCAAAACGAGGGCCATCTTTGGCAGTCAGCGACGGCCAAAGATATGGCCGTCGTTGACCTCAACGACGGCCATTTCTTTGGCCGTTGTTCACGTTCGGATCTGGCCTTTTCCGGCCAAATCCGTGGTGGATCTGGCCGGAAAAGGCCAGATCGGTGAACTTCCGGCCATTTATGGTCGGCAGGTTGGCCGTTGTATAGATTTCGGCTACCACCGACGGTGGTTGTTGGAATCTGCCGAGTATGGGTTACGGAGGTGTTTTTGATAATTTTTAAACTTTTTTTTAGGGTGTATTTGATGAAATTAATAACCTTATGGGGTCTAAAAGTAATTAAAAAATAGGGTAATATTCTTGGAATAATGTGCCAAACATTATTTGGAGAATAGGATCCAGAATCTGGATAAAAATAATAAGCCAAACATAGTGAAGTATATCACTATTAATTAGATATGGCTACACACCCAAACTTCATTTGTTTATGCCAGTTTCAATCACTATTAAGTTTTTATTTGGTATTCTTCATATTCTTACCAGTGAGATAATTAAACATATATATAACATCTCCACAACAAAATTGCATACTAAATTTTATTTTCTCATCTTTAAAATCAAAAAATTATTTATAATAATTCTACATTTGCCCTCATGTAGAAGTTAGACAACCCTGATCTATATTATTAACAAACAAAGTTTGGGTTGTAGCCATATCTCATAGCTACTAATTATTTCTCTTTTAAGATTATACAGAAGTGGTTGGTTTTCATCACTGTCAAATGTCAATCATAATAAATATGGTTCACAATTAAAAGGGTAGTCTATTCTATGGCTTTCAACGAAGCACCATTTTTTTTAAGATGGTTTGAGAGCAAAAAACATTGTGTCTGAATATCGCTAAAGGTTTTATATATAGGTATCATAAGTCTTTTTTTTTTTTTTTTCTTTTTCTTTTATCGAGGTGGTTGGGTGTGTTTCGGTACACCTCAACTAATTCTCAAGGTATATTGAACATCCTATAAGTTCAATGAGCTAGGTAAATCATAAACGTGATAGATGGTCACTTAGTAGGGTTCAAACACAAAAACTCTTAAGAGCATCTCCAATGGTGCTCTTTATTTTGAAGAGCATCTTTCATGTAAATAAAGAGTATCTTTATTAATTTTTAAATATAAAGAACACAATTTTTATTCAAATCTAATAGACTTTTTAAATTTAATAAAGATGCTCTTTATTTAAAATAAAAAAAGATTTAATGGGAGAGAGAATTAATAAAAAAATGCATAAGAACTTGTAGTTTATTAATTAAAATTAAGATAGAGAGTGAAATTTGACTCTCTAAATGTGGAGAGTCAAACTCACTCTCTAATTTATATTTTAAAGATAAAGAGTCCGTTGGACTTTTGTTTTTATGGATAGACTCTTTATAATAAAGAGTTTGGGTTATATAAAGAGTTCTTTGGAGATGCTCTAATAACCTAAGGAACAGAGTGAGTGATGTCAGTGAAAATGGAGAGATGACGTAGGCCATGTGATGCAACAAACAAGGTCTATTTTCTAATACTTTTAAATTGAGAATATAATTTTTTTTTTATACTAACAAATAAATTAACTAATTATATTTATTGTGATTTACAGCAATACCAACCGAACAATAAATTTCAATTAAATATGGCTACCAACGCGAACTTCTATTGATAAGTAATGAGTAGAACTGGGCATTTGGGACCGGGCCCAAAAGCCCAGCCCTAAAACTCAGTCCTAGGATCGGTCCTTGAGAGGATCGATCCTAGGAGGCCTGGTCCCAAAATGGGATCAAGCCTAAGGAGGAGGGCCCTCCTCCGGCTTGAGCCTGGGTCCAAAATTTTTTGTATTTTCTTCATTTAGTCTCTTGCATAATTACATAAGACCCCCTATCAATTTTAAATAAATATAAATTACGAGGGCTAAAGTAAAATTTTACAAAATTTATAAAAAAAAATCTTTCAAGTGCAAAAAAACCCCTAAAAATACTAAAAACCCCCTACAAAGTTTTGTTTCGACCCCAAAATATAAAAAAAAAATTGAGGGGGCAAAAATAAATTTTCCAAGCCCATAGGATCGATCCTGGGCCCATAGGACTACTCCTAAGGACTGGTCTGAGTCCTAGAGTTTCTCATGGGCCTGGGACCGATCCTAGGCCCATGAGCGACTGGTCCCAAATCCAAAAGGACGAGTCCCAAATGGGCCCAGTGCCCTCTGGCTGGGCAAGGGACCATTATTGTCACCTATAGTAATGAGTATATAAAATATCATCACTTGTAAGTTTTTGTTTGATGTTAGTAATTCGAGAGAGTACTTGGGTTGGTAGTCATATCTAATTGAAATTTTATCATTTTCTCTTGGATATTATGAAGAAGAGGTTGAGTTGGTGCCATTGTAGCAATCGAGCCGAGCTTAATAAGCTAAATACTCGGCTTGGCTCGACTTGTTTGCACCCCTATTTGGCGCCACTATGAATCGCAATAATTATATTTAAAAGTATTGAATTAATTATAATGTTATGTGTGGAAAATGTATATTTGTCGAACCTTCTCATGTTTGCGAGGATTACCAAGAGAAAAGGTAATTTAAAATTTAAAATAATTAATCAATATAAATATACAAAAATAATTATCAGAGAAGAGAAGGATCACACATATACTTTACGGAGTCTTATGATTTGTGTTATTGTGTAATATGTCATGCTTGTCTCTTTGATTTCCTCTTAATCAATCTTAAACATATTTAAACTCCCAATAATTTATTAATTAATTTTAGTTGTCCAATAATTTAATTGTTTTATATGATAGTAATTGGAATCTTGATAGTTGTTGGTTAATATAGTTTAGGTAATTTATTTTAAATACAAGGGTATTATTGTTCAAAAACTTAATTAAACAGGAGTAAAATTGTAATGACAGATTAATGTAAATTGTTTTTAAAACAAGGGTGTTATTGTCCAAAAAATTTATTAATAAGAGATAAAAATGTAACAAAAATAAAATTACTAAATAATCTTAAAATATCTAAGAAAATTGAGGTAATCAGATTACCTCTTATATTACTAATAGTAACTACTATCATTTTTGAAATATTATCGAAATTTTATATTATTTGACAATTAAACATGATAATAAAATAATATAAGATGATATTACCTCAATAATCCTATATTACCTCCTATCAATCACACCCCTAATGTTAATTTAATTGTTATCATCTTAGAATAAATAATTAGTTTATTAACTAATGTTGATGTGACTAATTTAATTGTCCACTTTCGACAAGGCAGCCTGCAAAGGCCCCAAGCAATTCCAAGGTCATCTCACATTCCAAGAACGTATATTGGGCTTCAGACTAAGGCATGTTCTCGTAACCCTTTTTGGGAGATCAGCAAACCCAAACCGTTTAATGACGCATTTTGGTGAGACATGGTGTGATGTGAATCATATGATTGGGTACATCTTTGAATTAGGCCCACTTGAAGGGATCATAAATGGATACCTTCGTCTTAATAAGCTACAAAAATGATTTAAGGACCTAAGTCCAAATTATTTTAAAAAAAAAAAAAAAAAAAATTCTCATAATAAAAAAACTAAGGGTGAGCAGTTTCGGGTATCTTACATTTTTTAGAGAACTAGAACCACCACCGCACAGTACAAGTTCCCAAAAAAGGAAACCGAAACTGGAACCTAAAATACAGGTTTCAGTTCCTTACCTGGATATCCTGTAAAAAATAAATTACCCCCTATTAGTTTAAAAATGACAAAAATACCTTAAAAGTTTAAAAATATACCCCTAACAAATCAAGAAAACCTATATTTAGTAATTTTCAACTTTTGATTACTCATTCATTTGTGTCCAATGTGACTCATAAATCCTCTAATCTTTAAGCAACACTTGAATTTAATCAATTCATCACAATTCACATAAAAATTTTCAATCAAAACCAAAACATAAACAGGTTCCAAGTTGTGTACCCATTTTAGGTTTTTTTCCTAGGTTCTGGTTCCGGATGCTGCTGAGACCGCATCTGCTGTTGCCTTTGATGCTCAAGTGGAGGACATTCATGTCATCATCACTACTCCTCCCAAGAAAAGAGTCAAGAGGAAAACTCATCGGTTCCCTCTTGAAAATCATCAAGACTTATGAACAAAGAGGGGGAGTAAGTATTGGAGTATGGGGAGTGAATTTTAGACTTTAGTTTTTTTTTTTTTTTCTTTGATAAACTTTTAATTTTTTTTTTTTTTTGTTTATTGTTGAACTATTTGTTATTATCTCTCCATGGGAGAGTTATTTTTCCTATTGCTTTTGGTTTGATTTCGGAATTGTTTCATCATATTGTTGTGTTTGTTTTTTTGGCTAACATTGTGTTTGAGTTTGTGTTGCCCTTGGTTGGATTTTTTTTTTTTTTTTTTTTTGATTTTTCCAAATTTGCAAGTTTGGTTGTCTGGTTGAGACAAGTTTGCTCTTGATCACTTTTTAGTTTATGTTTTTTGTTTATAAGTTTGACAGAGGGGGAGAATGTAGAATATTCTTGTTTGTCAAACTTATGACTTGTGTGTCTACAACAGTTATGTGTGCACACTAGTTGTCAATCTTATGATTTGGCTTGTTTCCTTTGTCTTGTGTGTGCACAACAATTCTGCTAGGTGTTAGACTTGTGTCTTGGCTTGTTTCATATCGAGTGTGTGTGTGCACAATAATTTGTGCTTGCACACTTACTTCAAATATTTGCAACCCAGCGCAAGTTGCATGTATGATAAAGTATGACCTTTTACATGTGTCATATTATCCTTAAGTGGTCTTAGGGAATAAAGATTTTTTTCCTAATTTGTTTTGTGGTCCAAACCAAAAGAATGAATACTTTCCTTATTTGGACAAACATGGGTCAACCCCTTGTTGGCTGACGTGGCACAAATTGTTAGTGTATATTAGTGTATGCCCTAGAAACCATTCGTGTTGTCGGTTTCAGAGCATTTTGTCTTGTATCTATATATATCATAAATAATAGAAGAAAGAGTTCTTCAATTCATATATGTAAATTGCTTCCTTTATTTAGTCATGCATTTAAAATAAAGTATGTATATGAATTGTCCAGATGATTCATTTAATAGGTAAATGAATTATCGAAAAGGGTTCCCTGTAGAAGCAATATAAATTTGGGCAACTATATTGTACAGTAGGCATACCAGATGCTTCCAAAAGATATCATGAGTTGATATAAGTACGGATGACGATGATAGTCATGTCACTAGGGCATTGGTATGGATTAACGGTTGGTGAACTATTTTTTCGAACGTGACCGAATAACGACAAATCACTTGGAAAAGCATGTAGTCAATGATTTATCGTTTGGTTATATCAGTGCACGATGTAGTCCTTTGACCTGAGACATTGTAGTCGGATCCGATATGGATGCGTGTGGTTCATACGGTGTATAAGTACGAGACTAATCATGTTTCGTACAATAAAGCCTATTTGGTCATGCGTTGTTCATATGCGGAAACGAACGATGGTCAAGAGGGTATCCATTGACTCGGAAATATAGGATCGGGAGTACTGCTGACTCCATCCAGATTCGAGTTCCTAGACGAACATCGATAAATGTCGAAAAACTGAATCTCTGGCCAGAGGCTATTATTAGTCATACAAAAGTAAGTTTGTGATGACAAGTTTCGGACATATTGATCGACAATTCGGTAGAAGATCGAGTTTAGGATTTTGACGTTCCATGAATCCATACTTGATTAGGATATCTCAATGGAGGGACTTTACCTGCGTGGTACGTATGATCTGAAATGGGTTCGATGAAGTATTTCTTCATCGTGGTTTAGGGACTATGGCACATTGCTAGATGTTTACCATAGTCGTTGGGCCTCCGAACAGGTTTCTGGATTCATCCAGAACCGGCTCACGGCTAATCCACGGTGGACCTACATGGTCACACCAATAGCCTTGGGAAGTTAGAGAAGGATGAGAGAGAGAAATGATTATCCGAAGCGGGCTAGCACCTTCCGAGGGTAATAACGGGATTTCTATAGTAATAGTTACATAGAAATCATTTGTGATATTTTAAGGGTTAAAATGGTCAAGCAATAATTAATTATATTTAATTATTATATCTTAAAGTGTTAAGATTAATGAGATGAACAAAAATAACCTTTTAATAGTTAAAGGGTAAAAATGGGTAAATTTTGGGTTGTTAATGTAAACTAGTTTAGTTTACATGGGCCCTTGAATAATATTGATTATTCAAAGGGTAGCATATTAAATTCGTGGGGTCCCTTTATAAAATAAGATTTTATTGGGCTTGGAAGTGAAAAATAAATAATTGCAAAATTGCCCAAGTATATATAAATGCAAAAGGTTGCAGTTTTGTTCATAACACACATTGTTCACTCAAAGCAAAACCAAAACTCTCTCTAAAAGCCACGACCACTCTCTAAACCTCTCAAGTTGGTGTTAAAGTGTGGAGGTCTCATTACTTTGAGGCTGATCTTCATCAATCCAAAGCAAAGGAGTAGGTATAATTTCTTTTCCAAGCTTTATTTGAAAACCGGTTTTTTGAATCCAATTTTTTTATGCTTTCTTCTCCATTTCCACCACTCTTCATGCATTCATGCTGATCTTTCAAATGGTATCAGAGCTAAAAGCTCCTTGCATGTCGAATTTATAAGCTAAAATGGCATTTTCCATGTGTTCATATGTTCATCAAACTTGGTTGAGTTTGCATGTTAGTGATATGGTTCAAAAATGTTTTTTTCATAGTAGATCTTTACATGCATGTCTCGGCCATACATAGATCAGAGGTATATGTTCATTCTTCTTCTCATTCTTATATGTTTGAATGATGATAATGGTTATAATGAGCATGCCTTAGTATTGGATGCGTTGTTTGATGTAATAAGCATGTTTAATGCATGTGTATGTCTCCGCCATCTCTTGATCTTTGGAAAACATGTTTTTCTTCTTGCTCTAATATGTTTAGGTATGTTAGAATATGATTTACAGCATGTTTGGATGATGATTATTGCATGAAATGTGTTGAAAACTACATGCATGCATATATGTCATTTTTGGCCATGACTAGTTTTGCCATAAAAATGTCATTTCATTCATGTATTGATGAATGATGTTTTAGGAAATGTTGCATGATGATTCATTTAGAAAAATGTTCATGCATGTTCATTTCCATTACTTTGATTAAATGGTTTATGCTTTGACATGCTAAATGTGTTATCTTTAATTTGATTAAAGTATATTTTTGCATGAAGTGTATGCAAATGTTGCAAGTGTTTAGTGGTGGAATTTGTTGTTAGCATAAAGTTATGGATTATTAATTCATATGATGAATTGTGATATTATGTATGTATGATGGTGGTAATTTTAATGTAGGATGTTTAATTTGATTAAATTATCTTATATTGCATCATTGCATGGCATAAATTATTATATTTTTGAAATGTAATAATTTGGTTGTTTGAATGGTTTAAAAATTGATGATGCAAGATGACATGATTGTCTTTGAGAAGATAAATGTGTCATAAAAAGTATTACTTTAGTTAAAAGTAACTTGTGTCATAGAATGATTACTCTTGGAGTAATATATCCCATTTATCTATGTCATGCATGACTTTTGTGAAAAGTATTGAAATGATGATAATAGTTAAATAATATATATCTTTGGGTGGAATATGACAAAAGTGTTTGTGTAATGATTCCTATGAAATGTGTAATTGTTGCATGACCCAAAGTTATAATTAAATTACCACATGCATATATATATAATATCTATTAATATATGAGATATATTTATATATTTATATATACTTTAAATAATTGTTTATATTCATGCCTTTAAATAATTGTTTATTATATTTGGTATGAATGTTTAATATTTATTTATGTGATGAATGAATATTAGATTAGAGGGTTGATCATGGGCGCCATTTGGTTTTCAAAATATTCAAAAGTGTTTGTAATATTCTTTTATTAAATGGCTTGTAATAATTAAATTTTATTTATTTATTTTAATCGGGCCTGCGTGCCTAAGATCCAATTTGTAATTGAATCGGCTAGACGGGAATCGAAGAGCATCCGAATGACGATCCAATCGAAGATATAGTATTAGGGTAAATAGTTTACCTTTAGGATGTATTTTCGAAAAGCCCCATGATCAACCCACATGCTTTAATTTATGCGTATATGTGATATGTATGAATTGTTAATTAAACATGGCATGCTAAAATAAATTAACTAAAAGTTAAACCTAAATCTCCCCAATTTAAAATTATTAAATCCAAGTCTCCCATTGTGGGATAACTAAATTCTTTGATATAAATTTTAATATCCCAAGATTTCTATTATGTGAGGGATATAATCTTTATATCATAGAATTAAGTTGATCTTGTTCTTGGATAGATATTTTCACCTTGACCAAGAATTCTATTATGTGAGGACATGATGAAAATGCCATCCTAAGAAAGCACAATGGTTCGGATTTTACTAGCCTAGGGTACCAAGAATTCTAGTATGTGAGGTATCCGAAGCTAGGACAAGGAATATGAATCAAACCTTATATAGTGATATAAAAGGAAAAGAGTTTCCTACTTATTAGACTTAATTAACCAAGAATTCTATTATGTGAGGTTAATTGAATTTGATAAGAAATTGATTCCCCACTAAGAAATTTAATCCAACGAAAATTTTCGGATCCTATTTAAGGGAGTATAGGACTCGAATAAAATAGTGGGAGCTAATTTGATTATGCATTAAAAGGTTTAAAAGATTACAAGACACTAATAAAATTACTTTTCTTTGCAGTTTCATCTTTGTGATAAATAATCGAAAAAAATGGCCAACAATGTTCTCCTAAGGATAATGGACAATAACATGTTAACCGAACCCAACCTAAAAGATTGGCTAAGAAATCTTAGAATTGTTCTAGATTTTGAAAGAATTGCTTATGTACTAGAAGCACCTCTTCCACTTGATATTGGACCGGATGCTCCACAAGCTGAGCTTGATGCTCTTGAAAAGTGGAGAGAGGATAGTAGGAGGGCTAAAAATTACATGTTAGCCTCCATGAATAGAGAACTTCAAACTAAGCATGAAGAGGTTTCAAATGCTTATGATATCCTCATAGCTCTACAAGAGTTGTATAGCGAAAATCCAAAAGTGGTTGAGTATGAATTGTGTGCATCCCTCTTTAGCATGAAGTTAAGGGAAGGGGAACCTCCAGCTGATCATACTCTAAAAATGATCAATGGATTAGATCGACTGGATGGATATGGGGTGGTCAAGCCAGACCGCCTCAAAGTGAATTTGATTCTACAATCCCTTCCTCCAAGTTATAAACCATTTATAACTAACTACAATCTCAATAGGATTGAGAGAAACCTCTCTGAACTGCTAAATGAGCTTAAAGAATTTCACAGACAGAATGTGAAAGGGAAGGGACATGAGGATGTCTTTGCCGCCTCCACTAGCAGGGCCAATAAAAAACCCAAAGTGCTACCAAAGAGAGGTCCAAAAGTTGGACCCAAGAATAAGAGCTTCAAGAAGCCAGCGGCAAAGGCAGAGAAGGCTGATGCAAAAGGAAAATGTTTCCACTGTGGAAAAGATGGACACTAGAAGAGGTACCGTCCTCAATACCTGAATAGTTTGAAGAAAGGCAAAGGAAAAGTAGGTACGAACCAATGTCTTATGATTGAATATGAATTAAGTGTTAATTCAGATAGTCATTCCTGGATATTAGATTCAGCAGCAACATCTCATGTTTGTATGTCTTTGCAAGTACTTCAGAATAGTTCTGAGGTGACAAAGGGCGAGATCATTTTGAGGATGGCAAATGGGGCACGAGTTGCAGCCGAGGCCATGGGGACTTGCTCACTAAGACTACCTTCAGGACATGTTTTGAATTTGTTTAAAGTATTGTACTTTGAAAAGGCCACAAGAAACATCATTTCTATTTCGCTTTGTGTAAGGCAGTTATTATGTCTTGTTTAATGGAAATGAATGTTCAATACATTTTGGAAATGTTTTAGTTGGTAAAGCTGTGAATACAAATGGTTTGTATGTCTTATAATTGAATGACTATGCTTCAATCAATACCATTTCTAATAAAAGAACTCGATCTGAATCAAATCCTAAAATTCTATGGCATCATAGATTGGGTCATATAGGAGAGAGAAGATTAATACAGCTTGGAGAAAGTGGGATCCTAAACTCATTGGGTTCTGAACCCTATCCAACCTGTGAATCATGTCTCCAAGGAAAGATGACCAAGTCTCCCTTTAAAAGTAAAAGAGAGCGAGCTAAAGAACTTTTAGAACTCATACATACAGATGTGTGTGGACCATTTAGTACTTTAGCTAGGGGAGGATTTGAATATTTCATTACCTTTACAGATGATATGTCACGATATGGGTATTTGTATTTAATGAAATACAAATCTGAATCCTTTGAAAAATTCAGAGAATTCAAGAATGAAGTAGAAAATCAAACTGGAAAGAGTATTAAAATACTACGATCAGATCGTGGGGGTGAATACTTGAGTACAAAGTTTCAAGAGTTCTTAAAAGAAAATGGGATCATCTCACAATTGACTCCTCCTTATACACCCCAACTTAATGGAGTGTCAGAAAGGAGAAATCGTACCTTATTGGATATGGTACGATCGATGGTGAGTTTTCACAGACTTACCAATGTCTCTGTGGGGGTACGCTCTCCAGTCGTGCACATCCTTAATGTGGGTCCCGTCCTAAAACGTCCTAGAAAACATTGTATGAGATATGGTATGGAAAACGTCCAAGTCTGAATTATATGAAGATTTGGGGCCTCTTGACTTATGTTAAATTTGTTAAATCGATAAGTTTGGATGTTAAATCCGAGAAGGGTCGGTTCATTGGATATCCTAAAGATAGTTTAGGATATTGCTTTTACTTCCCAAGTGATCAAAGAGTTTGGATCAGTAGAAATGCGCGCTTCCTTGAGAACGAGTTCTTGGAGGAAGGCGGCGTTGGAAGAAATATTGAACTAAAGGAAGAGTTCGAAGAGCCAAGAACCGAGATTGCTGAAGATGGAACGTCCACTCAGCGAACCTCAGTATCAGATACTATGGTTCCAGTACGAAAGTCTTCTAGAATGTCAAACCTCCAGAAAGATATGGGTTCCTACATGAGCAAGATTTTGAATCTTACTTAGTGGGAGTAGATGATCATGGTGATGATCCTAGAAGCTACGAAGAAGCAATACTGGATAGAGATTCAGGAAAATGGCTGGAAGCGATGGATTCTGAGATAGAATCAATGCATGCCAATCAAGTATGGTCGCTTGTGGATCCACCTGAGGGAATAGTTCCTATAGGTTGTAAATGGGTCTACAAGAGAAAAGTTGGCAAGGATGGGGAGGTAGACACCTTCAAAGCTCGACTGGTGGTGAAAGGTTATACTCAGAAACAAAGATTGGATTATGAGGAAACCTTCTCGCCTGTAGCTATGATTAAATCCATCCGTATAATGCTAGCCATCGCAGCATACCATGATTATGAAATTTGGCAGATGGATGTCAAAACAGCTTTCCTCAATGGGTTTATTGAGGAAAACATCTATATGGAACAACCGATAGGTTTTGTATCCTCTGCTGAAAGACATAAGGTATGCAAATTGCATCGATCCATTTATGGATTGAAGCAAGCTTCAAGAAGCTGGAACATTCGATTTGTGACATAATCAAATCGTTTGGTTTTGTCAAGAATCCGGATGAGCCCTGTGTATACAAATGGGTTAAAGATCATGCCATCACGTTTCTCATATTATATGTAGATGACATACTTTTGATGGGAAATGATATAGGCATGATGACAGAGGTTAAGGTTTGGTTGTCCAAAACCTTCTCGATGAAAGACTTAGGAGAAGCGACATATGTCCTTAGCATTCGTGTCTATAGAGATAGAACGAAAAGGGTAATTGGATTATCCCAAAAATTGTACATAGAGAAAATGCTAAAAAGATTTAGCATGGAGAACTCTAAGAGAGGTCTTTTGCCCTTCACTCATGGTCTTCATCTTTCTAAGGATATGGGTCCAAAGACCGATGAAGAGCGACAGCGGATGCGTAATGTGCCTTATGCGTCTACCGTAGGTAGCTTAATGTACGCAATGCTATGTACAAGACCTGATATAGCTTATGCTGTAAGTGTTACAAGCAGATATCAGTCAAACCGAGGGGAGAAACATTGGTCGGTTGTAAAATCGATCCTTAAGTACTTGAGAAGAACTAAGGATCTAGTTCTGAGTTATGGATGTTCCGAGTTAAACATTCAAGGATACTCAGATTCTGATTTCCAATCAGATATTGATGATAGAAAGTCTACGTCAGGGTACATTTTTATATGTAATGGAGGTGCTGTTAGTTGGAAAAGTTCCAAACAAACAACCACAGCTGACTCCACTACAGAAGTTGAATACATTGCTGCTTCGGAAGCAGTGAAGGAGGCTATTTCGATGCAAAAGTTCGTAATTGAACTTGGTGTGGTTCCGAACATGGCTTACCCGATAAGCATGTTCTGTGACAATACTGGAGCTATTGCATAGGCAAAGGAATCAAGGGCACACCAAAAATCCAAACACATTCAGCGTAAGTATCACATTTTGAGAGAATTCGTTGGAGCTAGAGAGATTTTGATTCTGAAGACTCCTTTAGCAGAAAATGTAGCTAATCCACTGACTAAGGCGATGACACTGAAGCAATTGGACCATCATCTTGAGAAGATGGGTATAAGATACAACATCGAATGGCTTTAGTGCAAGTGGGAGTTTGTTAGTGTATATTAGTGTATGCCCTAGAAACCATTCGTGTTGTCGGTTTCAGAGCATTTTGTCTTGTATCTATATATATCATAAATAATAGAAGAAAGAGTTCTTCAATTCATATATGTAAATTGCTTCCTTTATTCAGTCATGCATTTAAAATAAAGTATGTATATGAATTGTCCAGATGATTCATTTAATAGGTAAATGAATTATCAAAAAGGGTTCCCTGCAGAAGCAATATAAATTTGGGCAACTATATTATACAGTAGGCATACCGGATGCTTCCAAAAGATATCATGAGTTGATATAAGTATGGATGACGATGATAGTCATGTCACTAGGGAATTGGTATGGATTAACGGTTGGTGAACTATTTTTCGAACGTGACCGAATAACGACAAATCACTTGGAAAAGCATGTAGTCAATGATTTATCGTTTGGTTATATCAGTGCACGATGTAGTCCTTTGACCTGAGACATTGTAGTCGGATCCGATATGGATGCGTATGGTTCATATGGTGTATAAGTACGAGACTAATCATGTTTCGTACAATAAAGCCTATTTGGTCATGCGTTATTCATATGCGGAAACGAACGATGGTCAAGAGGGTATCCATTGACTCGGAAATATAGGATCGGGAGTACCGCTGACTCCATCCAGATTCGAGTTCCTAGACGAACATCGATAAATGTCGAAAAACTGAATCTCGGCGAGGCTATTATTAGTCATACAAAAGTAAGTTTGTGATGACAAGTTCCGGACATATTGATCGACAATTCGGTAGAAGATCGAGTTTAGGATTTTGACGTTCCATGAATCCATACTTGATTAGGATATCTTAATGGAGGGACTTTACCTGCGTGGTACGTATGATCTGAAATGGGTTCGATGAAGTATTTCTTCATCGTGGTTTAGGGACTATGGCACATTGCTAGATGTTTACCATAGTCGTTGGGCCTCCGAACAGGTTTCGGATTCATCCGAGCCGGCTCACGGCTAATCCACGGTGGACCTACATGGTCACACCAATAGCCTTGGGAAGTTAGAGAAGGATGAGAGAGAGAAATGATTATCCGAAGAGGGCTAGGACCTTCCGAGGGTAATAACGGGATTTCTATAGTAATAGTTACATAGAAATCATTTGTGACATTTTAAGGGTTAAAATGGTCAAGCAATAATTAATTATATTTAATTATTATATCTTAAAGTGTTAAGATTAATGAGATGAACAAAAATAACCTTTTAATAGTTAAAGGGTAAAAATGGGTAAATTTTGGGTTGTTAATGTAAACTAGTTTAGTTTACATGGGCCCTTGAATAATATTGATTATTCAAAGGGTAGCATATTAAATTCGTGGGGTCCCTTTATAAAATAAGATTTTATTGGGCTTGGAAGTGAAAAATAAATAATTGCAAAATTGCCCAAGTATATATAAATGCAAAAGGTTGCATTTTTGTTCATAACACACATTGTTCACTCAAAGCAAAACTAAAACTCTCTCTAAAAGCCACGACCACTCTCTAAACCTCTCAAGGTGGTGTTAAAGTGTGGAGGTCTCATTACTTTGAGGCTGATCTTCATCAATCCAAAGCAAAGGAGTAGGTATAATTTCTTTTCCAAGCTTTGTTTGAAAACCGGTTTTTTGAGCGGTTTTTTGAATCCAATTTTTTTATGCTTTCTTCTCCATTTCCACCACTCTTCATGCATGCATGCTGATCTTTCACAAATGTGTTGAGCAAGAAACCCCATGCTATATAATATCTCTTCTTGCGTATTTGAATCTAACCTTTTGATCTTTTATTCTTCTTTATACTCTGAAATTTCTTGGAGTATTTTCCTCTCAAAAGGTTCATAGGTTCATTTCATTTTTGTGCCAAAACCTCACCATATCATTCATTTGCTTGATGGCTGTTAGAACGTGGTTCCTTTCGTAATGCTGATGCATGGCGTTGATGCTTGAAGCTTGGTGGTTCATAAGCTGCTCTCGAGTGAGTTCCCGGTGTGAAGAAGGTCTAAGGAGTTTCAACACGTTAAGGATTCAAAGTGTGGGGCTAAGTATAAAGTTGAACAGGGAGTTCTTTTCACTATATCATAGATCAACTTTGAACATTATCTTACAATGTGTTTTTAAGTTAGTGGATTGCTTTGATCTGGAAAAGGTCCCATAGAAGTAGGCTAAAAGTGGATTTTGGCCCAACCACATATATGACTGTGTTCTTTACATTATGCACTTGTGATTGAAAAGTTCAAATACGAAATCTCATAATCTCTTTGGTAAAAATATTCTACTACCTTTAAAAATGGTTAACTATACACCAAAATGAGTTAACAAACTCCCAACACTACTATAGCATCAGAATCAACTTTTAGTATAGGTGGACATGTATTGGACGAGAGAAGATCAAGTTTATATCCAAGTGTTGTCGAAACCCTAATGTGTATGAAAGCTTGGGTGGTGGCAGATTTCAAGCTTCAAAATTATGTTGTTGAAGATATGTTTGAAGATTTTAAGAATTTAGAATTACCAATCATTTACTTTGAATATTTGTAAACTAGAATCAAAGTTGAGATAGTTGTATTGTATTTGTATACTTGTATTTCTAATGGAGATGTAAATGATTGATCTACTTTGAATATTTAATTTTTAATATTTGTAAACTAGAATATTAAAAATCAAAAATTAAAAAAAATTGTTGATAAAAAAAATTTATAAATATTAAAAAAATTTGTCGGTTGGCTCACAGCCCTTTAGATTTGGCAAGCCTTGGCATGGCACAACACAACATACCTTGAATTTTTAGGCACAGTACAACCCATTATCGGCCCTATTTAATACATCCATCATTTTCAAGAAAAACCTTATTCTTGAGACACGATGCTGTATTTTAATTATCTATATGCGCGCGCACACACACACACACACAAAAAAACCAATGATAAAACCTATGACCATGATCAGAATAAAATGGCATAAAGTCAACAGAGAATATGTTAAACTCCCATTAACCCATAATATCAAAAGACCATAAAACGCCTATGTTCTACACATGACATTTAAAACAACAGGTCTTAGTCCTCTAGTTAGGAGATCAACCAACATAAAATTAGTACTAATGTACTCTACATGAATCCTCAAATGTTCATATTAAACCTTCACAACCACTTATCATGGAAGAAAAATCGTATGCATCCAAAGTGACAGTAAAACATTTCCATACAAGAAAACAAGCAAACATCTCACATAAACAATTGGGTCATCAAACTTTAGTCCATCATGTCACAATGTAAAATATCTTTCACATGCATGTGACATTATATAGTAACAATATCATATAATTTCTCCTAATGTCATGGATTCACAAATACAGATATGATATCCATTTTATTACAAATCCAAATGATATCATGTAATAAACTGAAGAAAACCCCCACTAACCAAGTGCATCAAAAACTAAAAACTCAAAATACATGATATCAGCATGTATATAGTAATCAATAAATTTAACACCCTGGTTAATGAGTCAGCTATAACAATCGTTGTAGCATGTATTCAATCATAATCATAATTATTGACCACATCTCTAAGGACATAGTAAATATATAGCGCCTCAAGAATTTATCCGAAACAACTCCACAAGCCATTGCAAAACATATACCAAAACTTACTTAATAAAACAGGCATTTGGTATGACCAGCTTTCCATATCTAATTACATCTCAGGAGATTAGATTTACCACATGTGAGCATAAAACATATAGCCTTTAATAAATATTTCATAAGTTTCTTTAATACCACTCAATGATCTATATCTAGATTAATGAAAATCTATCCAATATAGTCACCCAAAAGGAAACTAAGTTTCCTCCCAACTGACCTTAAAATATATGTGAGCATAAATATGAAGTATAAGGTAAAAAACTAGTGGTATAAAAATCCTTACAAAAAAGTTACTAGAAAATACAAGAGAAATCGCATTTCTATGAAATATATATAACTTTATGTGAAGCTCATAGTTAGCAACTAAGCCTTAAAGCATTTTAATATGCCTTTTAATCCCTTTAACTTTAAATATTCATCTATAACAAATGAGTACCACTTTATTAAGAGAAAACACAAGCTATCTCAAACAATTACATTTCATAGAATCCATATAAATCCTCTTAACCTCTAATAACAATAACATTAATGAAAGTTGAAAACATTGATTAGAAGCTTCCTTATGAGATATTTATCTCTATCTACTTTACCAAGCTTTAACAGCTTTTATAATGTGGTGCCATGATACAAACAATTAACCTATAAATTTGAGTGTTTTCAAGATAGCTAATGTACTAAACCTGAGTTTCCAAATAGCACAAAGGCTAAAAAAAAAAAAAAAAAAATTATAGTATTAGCTTATTATAAATTTCTAGCTAATGTGGAAAAGACAGTTTTCAAAACTTCAACTCAAAAATAATAAAGACAAAATTTTTGTAGTCATCAATATTTCACCATACCTTTACTAGTGTGACTTTGTCTCTCAACCATCTCATTTTGCTTAGGTGTACAAGGCATACCAACACTTTTCTTGAACAAACACAAAGGTAGCCAAGGAAGAAATATTCAACTATATGTAGTGTATAGGAAGGAGATAAACAAATTAAGCACTACAAAACTAAATAAAGTTGAAAAATAATTTTCTTACAACCTTCCTTCAAACAAAAATGTACACCCTTATCCCAGAATTTCAATTTCAACATAGTACTCTTATTCTTATTACAAGCAGGTTGAGTCTTTAAGAAACTAATTAAATAAGACATGGCTAATAAAGACATTCACATTTTTATCTTTAACAAATTCTCTCCCTTTGAAGACAAATATAAATATCAATCTATTTAATCTCATTTGTCTATTTAAGTGTTAAAGGTAATCTTTAACTAATCAACCGTATGGGGAGAGTCGTACAGTAAGACGAACAAGAAATAATTCAAAAGGAATATCAAGTCCTTATTTCCATCTCATACAAACATCCATAGTCAGAGTATGGATGTTCAAGATTACTTTATATTGTGAAATATATACAAAACCATATATATAAACATCACAATATATACTTCTTTATTTAATATACTTACATGGGTATTAGAAAAAAAAAAAAAAAAGAATAAGTGGTAAACCATACATTACTCTCACATGATCTCACCCATAAATCCTTCAAACATGAAATTCATGTGTTTAAAAACATGCTCATAAATTCACTTTAATAATATTCCTACACATATATACAACTATTAATGTATATATAAAATAATAATAATAAAAAATTATAAATCATGGGAAATTATTGAAACATGAAATTTTCTTATCAATAACATGATTTATTCAACATCCCCAAGACTCAATCAATATCTTGCTTCCACCTCTTATGGATACCACCACTTAGAACCTTAATGGTGGCATTATTATTGTTCACTGTAAGGGAGGCTGTTTGTACAAAACAATGTAACAAATCAGTAGCATAGGCAATAAATAATTAAAATAGCTTTAAACCTCATAAGTTATTTCACATAGGGAAATTATGTGCATCACCATTAACTCCCCTTTGGGTAAAGAAAATGACATGTTATTAGGGTCCCAAGCACAAGATTATAGGCAATAGATAATCAAAGTAGCTTTAAAACCTCATAAGCTACTCCTCATAGGGTTTCCTAGTGCATCATCATTGACTCCCATTTGGGCAGAGAAAATGACCTGCAATTAGAACCCTATGCATAAGGTTATGAAAATAACTAATGAGAACATATGACATTAAAAAAATTATCCCCTTTGAGTAAAAAATTTTTCTAGCCATTGTTCACCTTCCATTTAATAGGAAAACACGTGTCAATTGAAAAATCAAACACTTTTGAGTGTATTGAATTTTTCAGTTTATTGAATTTTTCAGAACCAATGCATTTCCAAAAAATGACCTTATGCGACGATCAATTTTAACACAAATATTAACCACCTTTGGGTTGGAAATTATACTCGTCAAAACTGAAGAATGTATCATTTGCCAAATGAAAAATTTTGCAAGCTTCAATCAATGCACCGCTTTGGCAATTAAACATTTTGATAACTTACAAAATTGTTATAATGATATTAAATAATATTGTCATAACTAAGATTTCATGAGATACACACTTACTTATCTCTGACAATCTTAATTTAATAACTGTCGTATTTTAATTTTCATAATTAAGATTTCATGAAATATAATACCCAATTATCTCAGACAATCTCCATTTAATCCTGTTGCATTTTAATTGTCATAACTAAGATTTCATGAGATATAATATTCAATTATCTTGAACAATCTTAATTTTATCCTATTGCAGTGAACAATAATTTTTTCCCTAAGGTTTATACTCTAACTATATACATAATTAACCACATATGACAATGTTGAGAATATAAGATATAAAACATAGTTGGAGAATACAACATGCCACAATATTCAACCAATAGTGAAACAATTTTCACAATTTACCAAGGAATATTCATCATAAAAAATATTAAATAAACCAACCATTACATATAAATAATTTACTTAATATTTTTTCATAATCCAAAATTTATGAAATTGCTCCAATCATTCTAAATCAATATTAGAAAAATTCTGAAAAATCTGTTTGACCCGGTTTTGACCTGATTTCACCATGTTTGACCATTTTTGACCAGTTCGACCCACTTATACCAGGTTGGTTGATCCGGTTTGACCATTTTATAAGGTTTGACCCCATTTTGGCCTGTTTTGGTGATAATTCTGTAGCCCCAAAACTTTTGTAAAATTAGTGTAGCCCCCGAGGCTTGAAATATGACAACTACACCCTACAATCTGGAAATTCCAGATTGTAATTCTGTGACACCAGCAGCAAAAGAAAAAAAAAAACAGTTATTTCTCTTCTCTATGGTCAAACAACATCTCTCTAATGGCCGAAAAAGTTAATCTAGTGGCCGAAAACAACAAATTAACCCCTTTGGGGTTCTCAGTTAGCCTGTAAGGGGTTTAATATAACCCCTATTATTGACATTAGAAAAATATAACCCTAATGCAACAATTCAATAATAGGATTTTCAATTTAACAACAATTCAGCTGTAGGATTTCGATTTAAAACACTTCAATTGAAATATTATTGACTTTAATCAAAATGCCCAAATTGTGCAAGAACCCTATTTTCACAATTTTTAAACCCAAAATCATAACTAAGCCAAATCCAATTTCAATCCCTCAAATCCAAATTCTATAACCTAATATGCACCGCTCTGATACCACATTTAGGAATTCTAACATGAATTCCATTTAATTCTAACAATTAATCGCAAGATCTGCATATTGACTATAGAATACTAAATTCAAATATTAAGGATTAGAAAAACCTGATTTCGCCATGACTTTTGAATTTCTTGAATTCCCTACAAGTAGCGACCAGTCTTCCTTTCCAGGAACGTTACAAAATGATGACTTTCAAATAGCTTCAGTATAGCGTTATGGAAAAAAGACCTAGTCAATTTATATCAATCTATTGGTCCTCTCATTAAAGGTTCAATAAACTTTAAAGCCTATTACATTCTTAATTCCACACTTCTTGTCAAATCCATCTTATTTAAAATGAAATGTAATAGACAAATTTTAGAATAATCACATAAACCCATCAAAATATCCCATTGAACTATGTATTTACTCGGTTTGATTAAATCAAAATATAATTCATGTTAGCCTATGATTAGGAAATTTTTCAACATAATTATCTCTACAAAACGATCACTATTAAGCGTGGAAGGCTCTGCATAATGACCACGGATTTGTATTTCATTGTTTTTGACAAAATCCTTCATTTCATCTCGTTTATGAGGGGCAAGTCGTCCACCAAATTCGTTTTTATATCTTATTTTATGGTTTTGCATATGACAGAATGTAATAGCTGCTCTCTGCTTATATACTCATAAAATATCACATAATAAAAGTACATGTGTATTAACAAAAGTAATTGGGCTCAAATGTTTCTTTTATTAAATATATACATATCCTTTATACAAAATAAAGTATCATATACAAAAGTCATCAAAATGTGGTGGACAGTGTAACTATTTCTCCTTGTTTGCCGACGTCCATCTGACTGCATCCTCACCTAGTTCCTGTAATAAACATGAAAAAACAACAGGGTGAGCACAAACAATGCTCAGTAAGTAAATCCTCTACTTCTCTATCCTCGTAACTCACTTCTCAATTCTTTCCTTACATTACTCTTTATTTTCTCTTTCTGTTTTCTTGTTCTCACAACTCTTTTCTACTATCTCTTTTTCTCTCTGTTCTTTCTCATGCTTTCTCACTTGAATGTCACGAACCCATCTTGCCGGAGGCACAGCCGGGAACTCATCCCACTCTTTGTGACTTCTACTCACTCAACTGTTACGGCCCCATCTTATCGGAGGCACGGTTGGAACCTTGTGTTCCACTCTTTGTGACTTCTACTCATTCTTTGCTGATCGGACTCGGTTATGCATGGATTCTAAACCCTTGGCCATGTGAGTGTATTCTCTCTCTTGGGTACTCTCGGGTATAGCCCTCATCCGCATGTACTCTCATGGGCTATGCCACTTATCTCTCTCATACTCAGGCCGCTCTCTCAATGCGGCGTACATGCAGAAATACTCTACCCATCACTCACGAGTTCCCTATCGCACAACCTACTCTATTATCTTCTTTAGCAATTTTCTCTCTTTTATTTCTCTAGTGCTCAATCTCTCTTTCTCTTTACTCTTAAAGAGCTTTATTCTTAAAAATCTCTACTCTTTCTCAAGCTACTTCTCAAGTGCGCATTCAATGCATAGATATGACTCATGCTCATTAATGCACTCATGAAATGCAAATATGCAATGTTGCAATAATTAAGGTTCTCTACTCATACTCATGCTTCTCTTAAGCATTTCATCAAATAACTCATGTGCATACAAAAACTCTACTTTAATTATAACTCTTCTCCTCTCTTTAATCATCCATAGTGGGAGGAAACTCCCTCATATAATTATAATTCCTGCCAAGGAACACACTTCCAAAAAATTTACTCAAAACTCCTCCATTTTTTACTAAACTTCAATCTCCCTTCACACATCAAACACTTCTCATAATGTAAACATATCCAACAACCATAAACTCAATATACATCTCATCTCAATTTCTCAATAACATAACATGCATACACATGCATACATAAATCTCTACTCAAGAGATTTCTTAAATCTCAACTTGGGTTGGATTTACTTACCTTATGATGGAGTAACTCCACTAGCACTTCTCTTTTCCTTTGGTAGATAGTCTTTTCTCTACAACTTTAAACAACAATACTATGAGATTTCAACATATCTATAAGTAAATTTCACATCTAAAGCAAGAATCCTTACCTTAGGATGCTTTAGATTAATCCTCTACCAAAAACTACTCAAAAACCCTCCAAAAATCCTTAAAAGATTGAGTGAGAAGTTGAGAGAAAATGGCGAATGGGAATGGCAGTGGAGTAGAGAAAATGAAGGGTTTATTAAGCTTAATCTCTTAATAACTCATTTTACACACATTCTTTCCCATTTTACCCTTGCTCTTTCTTGGAAATTCCATCTTTGTCCTTTGATTCATTGCAATCACACCCCCAACTCCAACACATTCTCCATATTCACTCCCCACTTTTTCTGTTAATTAGGGGTAGAATGGTCACTTTGTCCCTATGGAAAATTCTCTAGAAACTTCACCCAACTTTTTCAGCCGGCTCTTCGCCGCGGCGAAGACTTTTCCATCACCTCGGCAAAGAATTCCAAAGCCTACGTCGCGGCGACGAAGAATATTCCTCGCCCCAGCAAAGACTATAACTCCAAAATTCGCCAAGTTTTAACCAATTTTAGAGCAAACACTCAACCAAACCAACACATCAATTCACCCAAGGCCCAACCAAACAATATTAACAATATACCAACTCAATTAAGAGCAAAACAATAAACATTTAGGCAATACAATATAAATTAGCTACGTACCTCAAATGGGGCGTTACACAAAACCCATTGTTGCTATGACGAAAGGGACTTAAATTAATTTAGGAGTGTAAGCTTTTTTATAAACTTTGCGAAGATGATTAGGAACCTTGTGCATACTAATTACTAGTGGACCTCCAGTTGGGTTGTTTGCCATCACTTTACCTCTCTTCTGGTGTGGCCAAAAATAAACTCGTTTAAGGTAAATATGTAAATCAACTTACTAATTAATAAATGTGACAACAAACTGATGGGATAATTTCCTTTACGTGTTGTTTCTCAAGATCAGTATGAACAGATAATTTTTTTTCATAAAAAATTATTTACATGGTTATGTTATGCAAAGTAGTAACAATAGTAAAGTAAAATACAGTAAGTAAAGAACCTGAACCTTTTAATGGGTTTCATCTCATATTCTCACATTCCAACAAAGCACATTGGGTTTCATACGGAGGCATATTCTCTTAACTTTCTTCGGGAGATTGGGAAGCCCAAACCTTTTAATGGGGCATTTTGGTGGGATATGGTGTCGTATGATGGGGTGTACAATGAGGTTTATTAGGGCCGAGGTACTTTTTTGAGTTAGGCTCACTTGGCGGATTCTAAATGGATACTTTTGTCTTAATCAGCTACGAAAATGAGTCCAAATTATTTTAAAAATAATTTTCTAATTATAAAAAACCCTTCCAAAATGCATCATGTGTAATTACATAATTATCAAGACATGTAGGTATGAAATTACATATTTTTTCCAGGGTTTTTGCTTTAAAAACCTGAAGTTACGAAAATACCCCTGTTTTGACAACTTGTTGACTTTTGAGTTGAGTTTATAATACAAAGTCGTTTTTGTTGATTTCCTACTTTCTATCCTAACAAAATACAAAAAGCTCCATTTTTAAATTTCATAATTTTTGAAGTTGCATTTTATTTTATTAAGATGTTTCTTCGTTAACAAAATTTCGTTTTAGCCTTTCTAGCCCCGTTTTTATTTTATTTCTTTTCAAAGAATGTTTTTAATATTTTAAATATTTTCCCTACGGATTTAAGGGTGTAAATTCGCTCCAATTATTCTTCTTTTCTTAAAATTACTAAAAAAATCCCCTTTAAAATCACTTATTTGGCAAAACTGTAATTTCAATTATATTCTTTTCTTTAAATATTTATTAAAACCATAGGATAAACGTGTACAGAGCTTATCTTATAATTTTAAGATTTATTAATTTATTTTAATAAAAATCCAGTTTTTTATTTAATCTATGATTTATCTCATAAAAACTCTTTATTTATGTAATTATCTATTTTATTTTGCATTTTAGTTATGTGACATAATTATTTAAGGGTTTCTCCAATAATTATCTCTCCGTAATAAATATAAAAAAATGCCATTTTTTAATTGATTTATTTGGATAATTATTCTTTAATATTATTTTCTCTTATTATTATATTATCTTTATATAAACAAATTCCTTATCTTTTAGGGGGTGTTTGGTTGGGGTTATCCCCCTTATAAGTAATGTCATCTTATATTATTTTGATAATCGCGTTTGATTGTCAAGTAATATAAGATTCCGATAATCTTTTAAAACCAATAATAATTGCTATTTGTTATATACGCGGTAATATGATTATCTCCATTTTTTTATTTATTTTAAGATTACTTGGTTATCTTAATTTTGTTATAATTTTATCGTTAACTATTAAAATTTTTGGACAATAATGCTTTTATTTTGAAATTAATTTACATGAACCCTGTCATTACAATTTTACCTCTAAATAATTAAAATTTTCGGTTGTTTTTAAAACAATTTACAAGCCACCCAAGAGGACTACCAACAGCTAGACCTGACAAAACAAGTGGGTGTGCAAGGTACGAGCTCGGTCAAACGAGTACGGGTCCATATACGGGTCCAAATATATGGGTCCAGAATATTGGACCCATGCCCTACCATATACGGGTACGGGTGGACCCCTTTTTTCTCTCTCCAAATTTTAGTTTTTCTTTCACTCCTAACAGTTTTCAATTATGATAGTTACACCCCTAAAATTCTTGCAGTTTTAATTTTTTACATTTAAACCCCCTAAATCAACTCTTTTAAGTTGACAGCTCCATTGCCTCAATACAAATATACACATGTTGGCATGAGTCTGCCTCGCAGCCAAACGAATTACCAAGGTCATGAACAAAGCCATCAACGGTGCATGCCTTGCCTAGTACACAATAATTTAATACACTAAATTGTCAACTTTAGAGTAGAGAAACACGTTTTTTCAATACTAATCAGAGTCATCGGCATATAGATTCCTATGATTTACCACCAGTTACACAAAATAAGCAAACAGAAAATATTGTTGCATATGAGAGACAAAAACAATTGCATGAAGGATAAGCTTTCAACTCGTTTTATTAGAGTGAACAAGAAGATACGAGGCACTTTAATTTTCCCAGGTAAAAAACATCTCTTTTCTAATTTTGGAGATTACTTCTTAACAAAATTGTGCCTCACATTTAAAGTTGAACAAGCTAGTTTTATCATCACACAATCTCATGATGGTATATCATATCTCATATCTTGGAATCTCTTCAGTAGGCTTGACTTGTATTTCTCAATTTCAGCCTCAAAGGATTCTGGAGTGGCCCCAAAAATAATATTGCCCCATCAGAGGATCGTGGAGTGGATTTTATAACTGATATTGCCCCAGCACGGTGTAAAGCTCCAACTGCTTCATCTGTGTAACAGGGCAATGGGAAAACAAATATTTGCAATAATAGGCATCCCTTACTCCATTCCACATTTCAAACACAAAAGTCTTATGGATCTCTACATTCAATTTGCCCACTTCAGGGCATAATATAGCTTCTCGTGGGTGATTACTCATGGTTCACTTACCCTACACAAGTTTGCCTCTCAACTATTGTTTGACAGATACAACATATTAGTAAATGTTATCATATTCTCTTTTATATCCATAGATTAACTTATTAGAGTATCTGAAATGCAAACATAACTAACCTGAGCCAGAAAGGGCAGCAAGAGCCTTCAGTGCTCCTATCCGTATATCATAGTTTTCAGCATCCCCCAACATATACACAAGCTCCTGCGCACCACCAATCTCCACTATGTTCATCCTCCTTTCATCTGTGACCAATAGTAAAACAAAATTACAATATCAGATGCAGTCCATAAACAATCCCCAATCTTAACAATAATGTCATTAAAGAAGAAAGAACAAACTTTTACCATCTGTTACAAAACGGGCTACTTCATGAGCTCCCACAACTTTAACAAAGGGAAAATTGGATTCCAAAAGTAACATAGCGTGTTGCATCTTCAAATTATCTCCTAATTTTAGGAAATCATAAGATTAAGTTAAGAACCCTTCAAAGGCAGAAACTTTCAATAACATAAGCTAGTCGAAAACTGTTAGTAAACTGATTAATGAAGTTGTTAAAGCTGTTAATCAGTTTAAGAAGTCTGTTAGAAGAGTTGTTAAGTCAGTTTTACCGTTGTAACAAATTTGCAGTCTGTTTTATGTTCTGTTTTACGTCTCTGTAACAGTTTTTACATTCTGTTTCTACTTTACGTCTTTTGCTTTGTTTTTACTATAAATGGCAGCTTACTGTACTTCTCTAAGTAAGTGATAAATACAGAAGAATTTCAGATCTCTTTTTTCTTTGTTCTTCCCTGTTTTCTTCGTACCTCTCACATGGTATTAGAGCCATAGACAAACGTCATAAATGGTTGATCTCTCTCAATCAAAATACCTCAACTCACAAGTTGACTTCTGAAACCGAAAGTTCTTCAGTATCTCCAGCCATGGCTTCTTCAACCCTACCTGTTATCTCTCCCAAACTTACCAAAGATAATTATAGATTCTGAAAATCACAGATTCTATTTGCAGCAGGTTCTCATGATCTGGAGGAACATCTAACCGGGTTGATTTCGTGTCCAGGCCCCTTTATCAAGATCCAAAGTGAAAGTTCTGATGGAGTTACAGAAAAGAAACCTAATCCAGCTTATGTTCAGTGGAAAAAGACAGATAAATCACTAGTAAGTTGGCTTCTTGGATCCATATCTGAATCAATGTTTTCTGTTGTGTCAAAGTGTCAATTTTCTGCCGAAATGTGGATTGTTTTAGAAAAAGAGTTTCTTACTGAATCTAGATATAAAACCTTACATATCAAGAACTTACTACAAAATACAAGGAAAGATAATCTAAGTATTCATGATTACTTCATGAGAATGAAAGGATTTGCTGAAGTTTTATCTTCCAGTGGTATAATAGTCACTGATGAAGAATTGTTAAACTACATTCTTGATGGCCTAACTTCTGAATATGACGCTGCAGTAGTAAATATCACCACTAGACTTGAGTCTAGACTTGATCCACTTTCTGTCCAGGAAGCACAGATAATTCTACAAATGTATGAGTTGAGGTTAGAAAAAGCTAATTTAGTGATGAACTCAATGGTTAACACTGAATTCCAAGGTGGATCTGTTAATCTTGCCAATCTTACAACTGGTGAGAATCACAAAAAAATATCATAGTGAAAATCACGCCTTCAATGGTCAACAGTCTCGGTTTACACCTATGCCACCTCTTGGCTTTGCATCCCACAATTCAAGTACTCCTTAAGTTGCTCATGGATCTAGTCACTTTGTTCCTGGATCTAATCATCTTGTTAACTCAGTTCCACAGCACCAGCTTTACTCACCACAGTTTGGTGGCAGAGGGAGAGGGCGTGGATCTGGTAGAGGCAGATTTATATGCCAAGTATGTGGAAAAAATGGACACTTGGCTCTAAATTATTATCACAGGTTTGACACAAGTTATACAGGAGATATCAATCCACTGATCAGACAGAATTTTGTTCCTAATTACTCCAGACCACCTGCTGTTTATCAAGGTTCACCATACTCCCCTCAGAGCACATCTCAGCCTATCTATAATCCAAACATATCAGCTGGTGTCCACCCATTCTACACTAATTCTACAGCTCATAATGCAACATCAGCTCATTTTTCCGCAGGAGCATCTGGGCAGATTCAAACAAATGATGAACCCTCTACAACTATACCACATACCTCTTCCAATCAAGCATTTTTAACTCAAACACAGTCACCAAACTATACCAACTCTGTTGCCAATTATGTTGCTGCACCATCCACTGTCCAAGATGTCTCCTGGTACATGGACTCAGGAGCTACAAATCATGTAACAGCTAATCTCTCTCAGCTCACTGTCAATTCTAATTACACTGGAAATGAGCAACTCCAGGTTGGAAATGGTGAGCTTCTACCTATATCTCATACTGGTTTCACTTATTTACCATGTCAATCTAAGTCTCTTTATCTTAAGCATGTCTTGTGTGTCCCTGGCATCACCAAAAATCAGTTAAGTATATCTAGATTTACTAAAGATAATGGTGTTATAGTTGAATTCTTTGCTGACCATTGTGTTGTTAAGGACAAACAATTTGTAATATCCCACTTGAGGTACGTATTTAAGATTTGCTGTATTAGTTAAAAGTTTATTGTTTCAACTTTAATTGAGTTTGTATGTTGAGTTGGTTGAAGTGTTGCCTTGAAATTGGTTGAGTTTTGGTGAAGTTGGAAATCCAATCTTTGCCGGGCCGAAGAAGAAGCTTCGTCGCGGCGAGGAGGAGGAGTTGCACCACGGGTAGGTTCTGCCCTATTTCGTCGAGGCGACGAAAAATGCTTCGCCGCGGCGACGAGCCTAAGACAAAGATTCTTGAGTTTTCTAGAGAATTCTTCTTTTGGGACAAAATGACCATTCTACCCCAAATTAGTAGGAAAAGTGGGGAGTAAAATGAAAGGAAATTTAGTAGAGATTGTGTTTGGATGGGGGTGTATTTGTAAAGAATCAAAGGATATAGATGGAATTTTCAAGAAAGGGCAAGGGCAAAATGGGAAATGATGCTTATAATATGAACTAAAAAAGGGTTAAGTGTAGAGAAACCCTTTATTTCTTCATTCCACCGCCTCTTCCATTTGCCCATTTTCTCTCAATTTCTCCATCCAATCTTCCAAGATTTCTAAGGGATTTAAGAGGGGTTTTGAGTAGAGATTTCATCTAAAGCATCCTAAGGTAAGGATTCATGCTTTAGATGTGAGTTTTCTTATATTTGTAGAGAAATCTTATTTGGTTGTTGCTGTCCTTGTGGTTGTTTTGAGTTGTAGAGAGGAGACAAGTCCACAAAGGGAAGGAAAAGTGCTAAAGAAGTCATCTTTGCACAAGGTAAGTAAATCCAACCCAAGTTAAGGTTCAAGCAATCAAATGATGCATATGTATGCTTATGTTTATGAGCTTGAGATTGATTGTTGAGATTGATATTATTGATGAGTTGATGGCTTTTGATGAGAAGATTTGAGCCATGAGAAGTAGAAATGAAGTTGTGGTAACCAAGTGAAGTTTGGTTACATTTAGAAAGAATTTAAGTAGAATATTTGAAGTGCTTTTCTTGACAGGGAATTATGAGTATTTGAGGGAGTTTTTCCCCATTTTGGATGGCTAGAAAAATGAAATTTAGTAGTAATTTTAGTAGAGTGTTTTTATGCACATAAGTTGTTTGATGAAATGCCTAAGTGAAATCTGCCCTGTCACTGCCGTAACTTTCTAAGTAATTTTTGAGCATCTTAAAGTTTGAACTGGGCTGAGATCAAAACAGAGAAGTTTTAGCCCTGTTTCTAAGCTTTAAAACGAGACCAAAACCGTAGCAATCAGAGGTGTTTAGCACAAGTTATGGCCGTTTTAGTGTGACTGGTGCAGAATGACGGTTTTGAGGAAATCTTGTAGTTGGCATTTCATTAGTGCATTAGGGAGCATGAGCTAGCTCTACACCTTTGTCTATACACTTGAGAAGTAGCTTGAGATTTATTAAAGAATCTGAGTATAAGTTCTTTAAGAGTTAAGAGAAAGAGAATAGAGTAGGTTGTGCGATGGGGAACCCGTGAGTAATGGGTAGAGTATTCCCGCATGTACGCCGCATTGAGAGAGCGGCATGAGTATCATATAGAGAAGTGGTGTAGCCCGTGAGAGTGCATGCGGATGAGGGCTATACCCGAGTACCCGAGAGAGAGAGAGATTATATACTCACATGGCCAAGGGTTCTGAATCCATGCATAACCGAGTTCGATCGGCTAGAGTGAATGGAGGTCACGTAGAGTGGGAGTGAGTCCCGGCCGTGCCCCCGGTAAGATGGGGTCGTGATTTATGAAAGAGCTATGAGAAAAGAGTTCTAAGGGAAAGAGAAAGAGAAAAAGAGAGAAGTACCCAAAGAGAAATTGAATGAGGAGTTGTAAGGAAAGAATTAGAGAGAGAGTTACGGGGATAGCATGAGTAGAGGATTTACTTACTGAGCATTATTTTAGTGCTCACCCGTTGTTTTCCCATGTTTTGCGGGACCCGGTGAGGACAACCGTCGGACCGGATGTCGGCGTTCGAGGAGGAGTGGTTACACTGTCCCTTATGTTTTTGATGACTTTTGTATATGTTATACATTTTGTGTAAAAATGTATATGTTTGTAAAGAATATGTATATATGTTTAATAAAAGAAAAATTTGGGCCCAATTTCTTTATCTTATTTTATATGTATTTCATTATAAGTTTTGAGTAGTAGTGGCTATTGCCTTTTTATTGTGAGGACCCGGATTCGGCTCATGGGCTATCCCAATCTTGGGCTCTTTCCCTCATGGGCTTTCCCAATCTTGCCCCGGCGGCCCCACTCACTAGGACTATCTCCCCCTTTCCGCGGGATTTCTTTCCCTGATGGTACTCACCATGCTCCCCAATTGACTATAGCCCCTTGGTCATGGGTTCGAGTGGTGGGGGAGGCGAAAGAAATCCCTTAAGGGGGGGAGATAGTCCTAGTGAGTGGGGCCGCCGGGGCAAGATTGGGAAAGCCCATGAGGGAAAGAGCCCAAGATTGGGATAGCCTATGAGCCAAATCCGGGTCCTCACACAATCCAAGGTTGTTCTTCTTCAAGGAAGACTTAAGGATGGCCTTTACCAACTTCAAACTATAGCCACTCCAAAATTCCCTTTGCTGGATGTCTCTGCAAAACCTACAGCCACAGTCTTCAACTCCTCAACCAGAACATTGCACCAAGATCAATCTGTCCAAACCCAGCCTTCTTCTTCTGTAATTTCAGATTTTTGTGAACCAACTTTAAGTTCTAATAATGAGTCTTTAGAGTCTCTTGCAAATGTATCCTCTTGTGTAAATGCTACTAGTGATAATAATACACACACATTTCAATCACTTGCTACTGTCAAAACCAATGGAATGTTGTGGCACAAACGTTTAGGTCACCCCAATGCAAATGTTCTTTCCAAAATTCTGCATATTTTAAAACTAAACAATATTGTTTCACACACCTTTGATTTCTGCACTGCATGTCAATTTGGTAAACTTCACCAATCAGTTTTTCCTAGAACCAATTCAAGAGCCTCTCAACCCCTAGAATTGATTCATTCAGACCTTTGGGGACCTTCTCCCATTCCCTCACCTGAAGGTTTTCGTTATTACATTCAATTCCTAGATGACTATAGCCGATTCACTTGGATTTTCCCACTGAAAAATAAATCAGAAACTCACATATCTTCAAACAGTTTCATATTCTAGCAGAAAAACAATTTAACTTCACCATAAAATGTGTTCAAACAGATTGGGGAGGGGAATATAGGAGTTTAGTTCCATATTTTCTTGATCATGGGATTGTTTTTAGGCATCCATGTCCTTATACCCACCAACAAAATGGAAGGGTTGAAAGAAAACATAGACAATTAGTAGAACAAAGTTTAACTCTTCTTGCTCAAGCTAACATGCCTTTAAAATTTTGGTGGCTTTCTTTCCAAACCACTGCTTACCTTACAAATAGGCTGCCCACGTCTGTATTATCTGGTTTGTCTCCATTTCAGATTTTGTTTAAACAAATTCCAGATTATAAGTGCATTAAAATCTTTGGTTGTGCAGTCTATCCTTACCTTAGACCTTATAACTCACACAAACTTGATTTTCACACCACCACATGCACGTTTGTAGGATATAGCATGCATCACAAAGGATACAAATGCATGGATTCTAAAGGCAAGATTTATATATGTCAAAGTGCTAAATTTGATGAAAACCATTTTCCTTTTGCAACCACTGAAACTGTTGCATTCTGTCCTAAAACAAGTCAATCACCACAGTTTCTCTCTTGTGATAAAAGCTCATTTAGAGTCATACCTTCCTTGACCACTGCACCCGTGTTCTCTTCTTCTTCACCACCTTTTCCTACAATTGGTCAGCAAAGGTCATCTATAGCTCCACTATCAAAGTCCAGTCCACTTTCCAAGTCTATTAATATTTCAGCTCCACCGTCTTTCTTAGCACAAACTCCCTCACATAAAACACTAACTTCTGATCCTTTAGAAGAACCTTCCTCACATTCACCTAGTACATTACCAAATTCACCTTTTATAGAGTCTTCTCCACTGTACATACGTCAGCTCTTGAACCTACTAAACACTTTGTCCAGCCTCTTACAAACTCTCCCACTACATTACCAGAAAACTCTACTAGTTCTCCTGAATCAATTCATCTTGTTGTAGATCTTCCCTTTCCTAAACACCACCCACCTCCCCACCACCATTGATACCACTGCTCATAATTCACATTCATTAAATACTCACCCCATGGTTACTCGGTCTAAAGCTAAAATTCCTATATCCATGTTAGTTTCTTCTAGTCCGCACCTAGATACAAGTGAACCAAAGAGTGTAGCTGAAGCTCTATCTCATCCATCCTGGAAAGTTGCCATGGAAAGTGAGTTCAAAGCCTTAATATCCAACCATACTTGGGAACTTGTTCCAGCTGAATCACACATGAATATAGTTGGATGTAAATGGGTTTTTCGAGTAAAACAAAATTCTGATGGATCTATTCAAAGGTTCAAAGCTAGACTTGTCGCAAAAGGTTTTCAATAAAACCCCGGGATTGATTATCTTGAAACCTTCAGTCCCGTTATAAAGTCTTCTACCATTCGAGTTGTTCTAAGCTTGGCTATCACATATGGCTGGGAAATTCAGCAAGTTGATGTAAATAACGCTTTCCTCAATTGAGAGCTTAGTGAGACAGTTTTTATGACTCGGCCACAAGGTTTCATTGATGATACAAAGCCTCTTCATGTGTGTAAATTGGTAAAGGCACTCTATGGACTTAAACAGGCCCCTCGGGCATGGTTTGAGAAGCTCAAAAATGCCTTCTTGTAGTGGGGTTTTCTCTGTTCAGTAGCTGATCCTAGTCTATTTATTTACAGACACAACAATTAGGTTATATATGGTGTTGTATATGTTGATGACATATTATTGACAGGAAGTGATGATAAGTTAGTTCAAGATATTGTGTGCAAACTGAATCTTGAGTTTGCCTTAAAAACCTTGGGCTCTCTTAAGTATTTTTTGGGATTTGAAGTTCAAAGAACGGATTCAGCAGTTCATATGAGTCAAGATAAATATGCACGGGATTTACTGGTTAAAACTGGAATGTCAGACTCCAAACCGTGCTCCACTCCCATGGCATTAGGAAACAAATTAACATTTGAGGATAGTGAGCCATTTGACAACCCATCTCTCTACCGGAGTACCATTGGTGCACTACAATATCTCACACTATCCCGGCCTGAGATTGCATTTTCTGTCAACAAATTAAGTCAATTTCTAAAAGCTCCCACTCAACTTCATTGGCAAGCTTGCAAAAGACTTCTTCGATATATTAAAGGCACTTCAAATTTTGGTGTCAAGTTCACCAAAATACAAAGATTTCATCTTGAATGTTTCACTGACGCTGACTGGGCAGGGAAGTATTCAGGACAGATGGTCAACCAGCGGTTGCTGCCTATTCCTTGGATCTAACTTGCTGCAATGGAGCTCCAGGAAACAAAAAGTAGTGGCTCTATCTTCTACTGAAGCTGAGTATAGAGCTCTTGCTCAAGGTGCAACAGAAATAGCCTGGTTTCATAGTTTATTCTTTGAAATGGGTCTGTATCTTCCTGAAGTTCTGTTATATGGTGTGATAATCAGAGTGCTAACTCACTTGCATCTAATCCAGTTTTCCATGCTCGAACCAAGCATATTGAGTTAGATATGCACTACATCAGAGAACAAATTGCAGCCAAAAAGTTAAAAGTCTGCTATGTCCCTACAGAGCACCAAACCGCAGACATTTTTACCAAATCCTTGTCCACTACGAGATTTGAAGCTCTCAAATATAAACTTACAGTTGTTTCCTCTCTTTCACAGGAAACCTCAGATTCTAAAGTCATCTCTCCTGACCAAGAAATCTGAGTTATTAACTCTCTCTGTTTCAGAATTGACTCTGATAAATCTGTAAGATAATACTGGTGTTGCATCAGTCTAGTTAAATACTGAAGCTTCATCAGATTAGTTTACAAGAAGAACTGCTGCATCAAGTTAATGAGAGTGTTGTTGCTAACATGGTTCATAATTAGACGTTAGTATGCATGACAAAAAGGATGGCTTGATTTACGGAAGGATGTCAGTAAAACACTGAATGGTGATTAAGATAGTTTAGTTTAAGGGAGAATGTTAGTAAACTGATTAATGAAGTTGTTAAAGCTGTTAATCAGTTTAAGAAGTCTGTTAGAAAAGTTGTTAAGTCAGTTTTACCGTTGTAACAAATTTGCAGTCTATTTTACGTCTCTGTAACAGTTTTTACATTCTGTTTCTGCTTTACGTCTTTTGCTCTGTTTTTACTATAAATGGCAGCTTACTGTACTTCTCTAAGTAAGTGATAAATACAGAAGAATTTCAGATCTCTTTTTTCTTTGTTCTTCCCTGTTTTCTTTGTACCTCTCACAAGGTAATTGTTTACCAGCCGACGACGTGAGAGAGAGGAGATGACCAGCTGACGAGGATGAGTGACGGCGATCAGCGATTGTGGTACTGGGAATGGGAATGATGGACTGGATGAATGAATCAGGGACTGTCGTACTTGATGAGTGATGACTGACGAGTGATGATTAATCGAACTATCGAAGAGGGAGTTACTCAGTTGACTGATCAGAGATTGAGAGGCACGACGCGAGATAGAGTTTTGTTGAGTTAGGGCAAGTCACTTTTTAGGTTTTTACATTTTGCAAAAACAGGCACCCGCGGGTTCACCCCTTAAACCCGTCAGTTACACAGGTTGGGCCGGATACGGGTCCAAAAAAAGAGGTTCAATTTATTAGACACGTACCCTATATTTTTTTATCCGTGCAGTCCGACCTACAGTCTGACCCGTTTGCCAGGTCCACTAGCAGCCGACCACCGTTGGCCAACATCGCCAAAACGGCACATGACCGGCTAGATTTGGCATGTCGTGCTTTGATCTGGCAGTGGATCTAGGCCTTTTGGGTAGGATCTGGACTTTTTCCTCTATGCAGCCATGAGTATGAAGCCTGATTTGGGCTGATTCTAGCATCACCATTAGCCCCAACCACCACTATCTTACTCCTATCATTTTTCTCTTCAAATCCCACCAAACCCCATCACTGAGTTGGCCCCCAATTGCTGGCAAAGCCCACTACTTTTTTGCATGATTTCCATTTTTTCGATGCTTTTTCAATCGTGTTTTCCATCGGAAATCACCCCCAATTGCAGCATCAACTCTCCTTCACCTATTCTTCAAAACCCCTCAAAAAGCATCTCTATTGCACTTCTTGATCGACGGTTGGCAGGGATTTAGGAGGCTAGTAGTGGCTTGGGTGGGTATGGGTGTTTTTGTTAAAAATTAAACTTTGATATGGCTAAGATGTTTTAGTAAAAACTGAAATGTAGAGGATTAAAAGAAATGATTTAAAAAGTAATAATAAAAATAATATTATATTAATATTTAAAAAGAAAGGCAATTTAGTAATTTATATAACATACCCATCAATTTATTCCTTCCAACCAAACATATCAATATAACATAACTATCAATTTATTGCAACCTAACCAAATACATTTCCCTAAACATTCGCAGTAATGTTTAAGGTAATTTATGTTTTCATTAATACAATATTCTTAGTAATACAACATTCTCTTAACCAAACATATCATTAGGATTAATATCTTATTCTTTTATTATTTTAAAATTCCTTTTAATTATTTTCCTTATGAGCCTAGGATTTACAAGGAGTTGAATTCATTCTTATATTATGATTTATTAAATAATTTATTACATTTATTAATATTATTATTATGATTGCTTTAATCCATTGGCACGCGTGATTAAGGAAGTCAAAGCCTACAGAATTTGCATGGGGATTATAAAAGAAGAGAGTAAGTGACGTTAGCGGGAAATGGAGAGATGACACAGGGCCCCATAAATTTGAATATTCAAAGGGGCCTTTGGTTTAATGGTCTTGTTTAGGACTGCAGTTGAACCGAGTAGCTCGTGAGCTACTCGGATTCGACTAGTGTCGAGCTCGGGCTCGACTCGGCAGAGAACGAGTAGTTCTCGAGTTCGAGCTCAACGTCAAGCTCGTGGAAAACGCCGAGCTTTTTCGGGCTCGACTCGAACTATTCGCGAGCGTGAACTGGAGCGTCATTCGAAAGCGGGGAGATCGAGCTGTGTTAATATTTCCCCTAAAATCTGAAATCAAGTCATTCTTTCGGCCAAAAACAGAGATTCAGCTATTCACCTCCAAAACACAGCGCAAGATTTGAAACCACCATTGTCCAGCCTTCATCCAGCCTTCATTCAACTACTACCGATCAGCGACTAGCTTCAGCTACTACCGTCCACCATCGTCTTCCCTTCTTCACTTCCCTGCTGCCACAAGGTACATTTTTCTACTTTTTGACACCCAAAGTTGTCTCTTGCCGTGAGTCTCATTCTACTTGTTTAAGTTGATTACAAATTTCTTTGTTTTCCTCTCTCTTTAGTTACGAATTCTTCTGGGTTTATGTTGAGTTTGCTGCGTATTTGGAAATTGGAAGATGGGTGATATGAGTTGCATTAATTTTTGGAAGTCTATAGAGAAGTTGTTATTTGTTTGATGAAATGCCTCAAGAGAAGAGTTATTGCTAATATCACATGTTTGTTCAAATTCTTTGCCTAAAATAAAATTGTTTTACTGTTAGTTTTTTAAAGTGGGAGATTGATGAAGTTGCTGAATTTACCTGTTAGTTTGACGACTTGGTTATTATTGGAGGCATATTCCTTTAGTAGTAGAATATTATTGGTTTATATTTGGCAGATTCCTTTAAGTAGCAGAGTATCATTGGTTGGTTCTTTACCGGTAGATTGCAGATTCAATTATCTGTGATGAAGTCTTGCAGGTTGTTATTGGCAAACAAATTTGGCCATGGAGTAAAGAATTAGAAGCTTGAACTAAGGTGCAGTGTTCTGCAGATTGGTAAAGTGACTATAGAATGTGGTAATGATGGCCAATAAAGTAGTGGAAAGTTATAGAGGTTTTGTTCAAGGGAGGATGTTAGGATAGTTGGTAATGTTGACTACTAAAGTAGTGACAAGTCTTAGAGACTTTGTTTAAGGGATGGTATTAGGATATTATAATTGTTGACCGAGTTGACTTGGCTAACTGTTAAGTAGTTAGCTTTGAAACTTCATCAATCTCCCACTTTAAAAAATCTAATGGTAAATTCAGTAAAATATTTGTTTTATTTTGTGTTCCCTATGCCATGGAAATGAAGAAATTATCCCCCACTTTAAAAAATCTACAAAGTTGCTTTCATCAAAGGTGCGGAAAAAGAAAATCAACATAATAAAATAAATATTTCATCAAAGTACTCTTATGTCACACACAAAGACATGAGAAAATTTTACTGAACAAGCTAAAACGATGTGTTGAATTAGTAACCATGTTATTCTATTCATCTATTGTATTAAAAGTTAACAAGTCAAAGTTACTTGATTTCGCATTTTGACTACATATTCTCTTTGCAGAGGGATTTGTTTATTCCAATGGAGCATCCGTCATTCACCCCCAATCCAACATACCCGTCCACTTCACAAATGCAACCAGAAGAAGATATCTTTGAAACCTGGTCTGATGATGATGCGACACCCATAGGCACACCCGATGATAGTGTTGATGCTTCTACCCCTCGTACTGAGGATGAGCAAGTTAATCCTTTTCAGAGGAAAAAACGACCAAAGACATCACCGGTTTGGAATGAATTTAAAGAGGTAGTTCTATCGGATGGTTCTACAAAGGGAGAGTGTATTCATTGCAAGGCAAAGCTTGCAATAACGGAGACCAAGAGCACAACTCAGTTTGCAAGACATTTGAAATCATGTTTGAAGAGAATAGGTAGTCAGATGCAAACACAGTTGTTTTTTCGGCCACCCAGTTCAACGGATGATATCTCAATGCGATCTGCACTTGCATTTTCAGATGCCAAGTTTGATATGAATTTGATGCGGGAACTAGCTGCAAACTGGGTGCTCATGCATGAGCATCCATTTACAGTTGTGGAGGAGGAGGGTTTTAACATGATGCAAAAATGTGGTATGCCACTATGGGAGAATATAACGCGTACTACTTTGAAACAACATTGTATGACCGTGTATGAGATACAAAAGAAGAAGTTGGTTATTTTGCTTAAGAGTATTACCAAGATTAGTTTGACAACTGATCTATGGAATTCTTCTAATCAGAAGCTTGAGTACATGGTTGTCACTAGACATTTTATTGATAATGATTGGAAGTTGCAGAAGCGTGTGCTCAATTTTGTTCATATACCGGCTCCTCGACCTGGTGTTGAGATCGCTGCTGCTATTCATAAGTGTTTAATTAAATGGGGAATTGAGAACAAGGTGTTCAGTATCTCGGTTGACAATGCTTCAAGTAATGATGCGGCAATCAAGATTTTGAAAGACAATTTGGGAAGAAAGAAGAAGCTACTGTGTGGTGGGAAGTTGTTTCATGTGTGGTGCGCGGCACACATATTGAATCTCATGGTTCAGGATGGGCTTTCCCAAATTAAGCCCATCATTCAAGACATACGTGACTGTATTTTGTATGTCAAGCAATCAGAGACTAGAGCAATTATGTTTGTAGAGATTGTTCAAATGTTACAGTTGCCCAAACGGAAACTCATACTTGATTGCAAAACGAGGTGGAATTCTACTTATCAGATGTTAAAACTTGCAATTGATTACAGAGATGTGTTTCCAATGTTAGTTCAGTTGGATAACAACTTTACCTTTGCCCCAAGAGATGAAGATTGGGAAAACCTAAAGAAAGTGTGTGAGATTTTGGAAGCATTCAACTCGGCAACTAATGTCATATCGGGGAGTGAGTACCCCACTTCTAACTTATTTTTGCAAGAAATTGTTGACATAAAGAGTTGCAAGATGAAAAGTGTTCTGATGATGATGATTTCATTCGGTCAATGGTGGGAAAGATGAAAGAAAAGTTTCACAAGTATTGGGGGGAATGCAATTTCGTAACGGCAATTGCAGCTGTATTGGATCCGAGGATGAAAATGAGGATGTTGGAATTTGCCTACCCACAAATGTATCCTAATGAAGAAGCACAAGCCAAAATGGATGAAGTGCAAGCTGCCTTGTATGAGATTTATGAGGAATATGCAGCGGAAACTCAATCAGCCAACAGTGAACCACCTGTGCAAATCAGTCAAGTTCAACGGGACAATGTACAACGCCCTAAACGTTCTAGTTCACGGTTCTGTCAATTTGTTAGGACAACTGAAACGATGCAACATGAGAAATCTGAGTTAGATCGTTATCTAGAGGAGAAATGTTTGTTATGGGACGAGGATGATACCTCATTTGATGCGTTACAGTGGTGGAAGGTAAATCAAACGAACTATCGCATTCTATCTAAGATGGCTCGTGAAATACTTGCTATTCCAATCACCACGGTCGCTTCAGGGGCAACTTTCAGTGCAGGGAGTCGAGTTATTGACACTTATCAATCATCGTTGTCTCCCGATACCGTGCAAATGCTACTCTGTGGTGGTGATTGGTGTCGCAATCTCTATGGAGTCAAGAAAAGTTACAAAGTAAGTTTCATATTTCTATAGTCCATTTTATTAAAATTATGGATTAATTTGGTCATATATTAGCATTATTGAAACTAAAACAATATATTTTCCTTTTTGTTGTTTAGAAACAAAAGACAAATAGGGAGTTTTAGCTTCCGATCCTATCAAGTTTTGGTGGAATCTTGACAGGTTAGTGATAGTAAATGTTGAACTTTTTATGAGAAATTAGTTTGATTAAATTTTGCTAGTTTGCACTAATCCATATATCTGGGGAAATTTTGGGTATGGCGGGCAGCATTATGGTGGCAAGTTCAAGTGTGGAAAGCTGGGGAAATTCGAGCATGAAGGCAAATTCAAATATATCTTAAAAGACTTTGTTTGTGAGCATTTTGATGAATTGTTATGTATAATTGTATCCTTGCTTTTCACATCTACTGGGAATATTTCTTGTTTCAATAATTTCTTTTTCTATGTGTTTTTTTTTCCTTCTTGGATCTTTAGTTACTTATTGGTGTTTTTGGTCTTGAACTTGTCAACCATTCTAGCTATTTTGGAGCCCCTAGTATTGGTGCTTTGTAGTCCCTTTTAGCCTCTTTCCATGGACTGGTGATATATTGAAACAGTTTGGGTAGCCTCTCCCCTTTTCTAAAATTTCACCACCCTAGGTGATGACAGGATCCAATCATTGTTCATTATATGAGTTCATCCCAATGGCTGCAATTTTCTTCATGGCATGTTCTAAGTTTCTGCTTGATTAGTTTTAAGCGTGCGAGTTGATTTGAGGAATTGATTGTTGCGAGTGTAGATTTCTTGCAAGTATTAGTGTAGAACTGAGTTTAATGGCTGAGTTGCGGTTAATTTGCTTTGCAAATTAATGCGCTTAGTTTGAGGAGTTGCTTGTTGCGAAGCGTAGATTTCTTGCAAGTATTAGTGTAGAACTGCGAGGTTTAATGGTTGAATTGCGGTTGATTTGCAGCAGATTAATGCGGAGGTTGGTTTAAGGAGTTGATTGTAGGTTGGTTTGATGAGTTGATTGTTGCAGAGCTGCAAATTTGTTGGAGTTGATATTGCTGCAAGTTTAATTGTTGCAATTTTAAATGTGAAATTTTGAAGTTTAATGAGTTGACTTGAGAAAATGGTTTAAGATGCAAGATTAATGCAGGTTTGAGAAGTTGATTTGAGGAGGCATATTGAGATAGTTGAAAAGTAAACCGGTTTTTTGCTTAAGGGGAAGTATTAGCAAAAGATTATAATCAACTGGACTGTTTTTATTCATTATATATCAGTAAAGCATGCATTCTTGAGAGTTCTCTACACTCTGCTCGTGATTTGTCTTTCATTAATGCCGTGACAATTTCCTCCACATGCAATCGTTTTTGTTTTCTAGTATTTGTCCATTGGCCTCTCTAAAATGCAGTGGCTTTTTTTTTCTGGAATAAGGCACCACGCATATCAGCATAAACTATATAAAACATCTTAATTTAATGCAGCTAATAAAACTGAAAAAATAATCAAGTGTAAGCTAGATAATGTGTGTTGCATTATCATTTGAAGTGTGTGCTTTAATTCTTATTAATCATACTAAAGTTTTCTGGATAAATTAACGAGCCTACAAAATTTCAGCATAAATTATGTTAAGATTCAAATACGTGTGCATATGCAGATATAAAAAAGAAAGGGGGTAAATAGCCACACAACAAGAAGTAGCACTAAATAAAGATTCAACATATGATTTAACCACCTCCTAAAGCTTCAGCAAAAACAAGCTTAGTTTCTTTCAGTTGCAAACACATGAGTCCCAGGACTTATAAAAGAGTGACAAAAATAATGAAATAACTTTATATCTGGATACCACTAGAAATGCATCGCTTAGACAAATAATGAAATAAACAGTATAGAATTGCTATATTTTGTGCTAAAATTAACATTTCTTAATGCCACAACAATAGCAAAATTCACCTGTAGACGGTCCTCTATTGCAGTAACCCCAAGAACTTCAATTTATAAAGTTACAAAGTTACAAAATGCCACAACAATAACTTTGAGTCCTAGACGAAATTTACAAAGTTAACATTTTTAGTATGTTAATTAGTTTAAAAAGTAAAATCACACTATTGATCAAATCCAAAATATAAGAAAACTGATCTTGCAAGTATTTCAAAAAGCGGTAATAAAAACAGAGATCTCAAAAAGCAGTGTTTGTTTCATTGTTTGGTTCTCCTCTCTCCATAACAATTGAATCTCGGACAATAAGGAAAATAGGCAGAGAATGTAAAACCAGAAATCTAAAACCAGGTTTGCCCATCATAATATTACACAATGCGAAAATAAAAAAATAAAAAAAAGAAGAACGATGCTTGAAAGTTACGTTTCTACTTTCGACAGAAAAAAATCTTTGCAACTGCGCACATGTGTAAAATACGAACATGTTACGGTTGAAACTTTTTCGGATGCAAACCAGATCGTTATAATCATCAACATATAAGTAGATGACCTTATATATCAAAGACATTACATGAACACAAGCCATCTGCCAAAAGTGGAAAACAGAGAAGAAAAGCCATTGATTAGCTTTACCTACTACCAAAAGATGACAAATCTTAGTTGAAATGAGCTTTAGAGCTCTGTTTCTATGAACTTAAAACACTTGAAACTTTTGTGGGTGCTTTGCGTTTATGACAGTTCATTACACGTTTATATACAAATGCCATTTGCTTTTGCTTGAATAACAAGCATTATACACCACACGATCCAGAAGATGTTTCTTTTTCATAAAGATCAATCATATGCGATGAAGAAAACTAAAGAATTTGATCAGTCCAGAATTAAAAGGTTCAAAAATCCACCACATAAAAAGTTTCAGGGCAAGGTATGCACCACGTCGTTGCCATGAGGTAAGCGAGTTCCACTAACAAAATAAACTTTGATTCCCTTACCGTCAATGACTGATTTTGTTCATTTTGATTTGCTGTGTAAAATGTGTTTTGAGAAAAACCCAGATGAGTTGTTGAGTTCATGAGAGACAAATGTGTTCATTTTACACAAAAAATGAAAATAATTGCAATAGTTGAAGGTTTGGGAAGAAGAGAGAGAATGAAAAAGAGTTGTGGAAGAAGAAGGTATAAATTGGAGTGGTAATTCACATTGATGAGAAGAGGCGCTTTGGGAAAATGAGAGAAGAAGAAGAAGATGCCGTGCTTTGATTTCTTGGGAAAAAGGCGCAACGAGCTTGGCTCGAGCTCGAACTCCGCTTCGGCTCGGATCGGCTCGGAACTATATGAGTCGGCCGAGTCGAGCTCGAGCCATGTAGTTTGGTTGGCCGAGCCGAGCTTCACAGCTGGAGGGCTCAGGCGAGCTCAGCTCCCACCTTATCTCAGAGGCCCGAGCTCAGCCGTCTACTCGGCTCAGGCTCGGCTCGATATCACACCTAGTCTCATTCTTCTTTCCAATCCAATTATCAAAATATTTATTTATTTAATTATTTAAAAAATATTAGTATATTTTTTAATTATTTTTAGACCCCTTAAGTTTATTAATTTTATAAATACTCTCAAAAAAATGTTTAAAAATTAACAAAAACACCCCATCCATCCATAGTTACTAGATTCCTACAACCACCGTCGGTGGTAACCGGAATCTATCATAACGACATACAAATGACTAGAACTGACCAGTAATTCATCGATCTGATCGTCAACGATGGCCAAAGAAATGGTCATCAACTTTTGTGGCCATCGACGGTCAGATCTGGCCTTTGAAAAGGCCATATCGATGCTCTACCTATCAGATCTGACCAGTTTGCGTCGTAACGCCATTTTCAGACTAGATTCCTGCAGTGGCCATTTTTCGGCCAGATTCCAGCGATGGTGGCCGAAATCTGGCATTGTGAGTGGGTGGGGTGTTTTTGTCATTTTACAAAATTTTTCTATATAGGGGTGTTTAGTTAAATTAGCAAACCTAGGGAGTTATTTTTGTTAATTTTTAAATTTTACCTCGTAATAGTCACCCTATTCAACTACCTAATATTATTCCGAAAATCCTATCCAAAATAACAAAACAAACAGACCCATGTAAACTAACAAATAAATTTAACTAATTATATTTATTATGGTTTAAAGCAACACCAACCCAAATTGTCTAATTCGAATTATATCACTTTCTTTTGGATATTGTGAAGAAGTGTTTTGAGTTGGCGCCACTATTGATCACAGTAAATATATTTTGGACAAGTCTATTGATATGAAAATTTGCACTAACCAGATATGTTTGATTGACCTCAAATATGCACGTGACTAAATGAAAGTCATCAATGTTATACAAAAGTGCAATAAAATAACGAACACATGCAATTTAAATGGTTCAGCAAGTTAAGACTTAAGCTATGTCAACTATTCTGTTATTACTTTGAGAGCTTAAAAGAAAAAATGTAAATTGCCTATACTAATTTGATAACCCCTCTCTCATTGTTTGAGGGGGTATTTATACAAGTTTTTTTTTATAAAGGAAGGAGAGACAAATTTGAGATTGCGATAAGATTTGGTATACAATCTCGTGATTTCAATGATCAAGTGCTAAGATCGTGCTGCCAACGATATTGATCTTATCTGTTCTGAAGTATCAAAGATTGAAGCTTATACTTGATTTGTCGACCAGCTATTAAGATTGGTCACTGTGACAAACATTAGCTGGGCCGAGCTTACTCTGGATCGCGTTGAATCTGGGTCGAGCATGTTTTTTGGTCATGTTGATTTTGGGTCAGACTACAGCTCTGCTAGCTTCTGAGATCTGCAAGCGTTCTCGCAAAATCACACACAACAAAATCAATGGGCAATAAAAATATTGAATTAATTGTAATGTTATGTGTCAGAAATGTATATTTGTCTAACTTCTCATGTTTGCGAGGATTAACAAGAGAAAAGGTAATTTAAAATGTAAATTATTTAATCAATATAAATATGAAAAAAATAATTTTCATAATCAACATTATAACTATATATTAATAAATAATATATTTTATTAATAATCAACAGTATTTTTATTGTAACTATTTCAAAAATTAATAATAAATTCAAATGAAAAATTATTTGAAGAAATATTAACTAAATTGTGTATAATTAAGGAAAGGCATATATAATAACATTGATATTGATGTTATCATACAAACTCATTCAATATATTAAAATAAGTTTAGGAATAATTCAAATTTCCTATGTTCAATGTTTCCCCCTCTCAACATATATGTTATGATAATCAATATGTTTTAAAAAGTTAAAGAATAATTGAAATGTTCAAATAAGTTTTAAGTAAAGAATTAAGTAAAGGAATAAGGAAAAGATGAGTAAAAGCAAATGGAGCCAAAAACACAAAGCATTTTGTCTTTTACATTTTACACAGCTTGATTCAGGGGGCTCGAGGGACTTACAGGAATACACGGCTTGATGGCTTTACGGGAAGAGTGTGAGTGTCAATTTCCTTCCTATTTCAATAGAGATTTTTATTTTGTTTTCAGTTACAGATGTGTTTCCATTAGTGTGTTCATTTAATATTTAAAAGGATATTTATGAAACCAATATCTTTTCAAATGTTTATGATTTATAAAAGCAAACAATTTTAATACTTGGAATTAGATTTTAATAAATTATAAGTAAAGATATCATTTAATATTATGTATGCAGATCTACTTAGTTATGAAACTAATTCAATCATGCACCAGTTGAAAAAACAAATGTCACTTTCGTTTGCCTGAACACCAAAAATAGGAAAAGAAAATCCCATTTGGCTATAGGAAAAGGAAATCGTAGAACTATTTGGAATCCTACTTGTCTAAAAATTCTGAAACCACATTGTCTACATCAAAACCCCTAACAAATCACACTATAAAACGACAAAGCAATTAGCACTGCATATAAAGTATACCATCTATTACAAATTAAATACTTCAAATCATTTGGTTGGGCAAGACTACTTGCAGGATAGAAAATACAGTTTGTGTCAAAGTAAGCAGCAGGAGTATAATTGCGACAGCAGTTGCGGTGCCTCTCCAACGATTGCTGAAATACACTCTTCTCAGAGTTGTCATGGTATGGTTCCAAGCACTTTCATAGTGCTCGTTCACATCACAACAAAGGTCATCGTAATAGGTATAACTTAAAGGAACCTGTCGGCACAGTTCATTAAACATGTCCGCTATTACAGAATTGTTGCCCATAAAATTCACAATAATTCCCTTTTCAACAAGCAAATCCACATCGTCTTCGGTGCTGATCAGAGAATCCATTACTTGAATATAACTACATATATAAGTTTCGGAGGAATAATGACACAGCTCCAAGGCCATCAGATTTCTGATCAAACATTCCGTGTTGTCAGTTATTTCAATGGGTGGGATTTGCAGCTCAACTACAGTAGAAAAGGACATTGGTGATTTTATCTTTTGATATTGTATGTCAACCAAATATCTATTCCGACAAGGCTCAAACTTCAATCCTGAATTTTTCAACTTCAGTGCGTTGGGTAAAATATCCTCAGACGTTATTCGGAGTTTAAGCTTGGGATACTTTGGAATTTCTACTAGAGCATATCTACACAAATCAGTGAAATGGTTAATTTTGATACTCCTACTTTGACAAGAAAGTGGTCTGTTGTGCGAGCGATTGAGTTCGAAGAAAAAAACAGAAAGACTGGTGAAGGGAATCCTTTGGTCATCAGACACTTCATCTTTGCTAGCAGAAGTGAAGGCCAAGTTATATAAACCCTCAAGCAAAAAATATGGAAGCTGATTTTCGAGTAACAGCAAGTCCCGTCTTATAGCTCTTAGCCAAACCTCATTTAGCAAAAAATCATAACTGTCCCTATTCCCAAATCTCCAGACGAGCTCGATGATGAAAACGGCATCAAGTATAATCATTTCTACAAACTCATCACTTGGAATGTCGAGGGCCTCAGCATATTGACGGCGGATTCTTTTTTCCTTTTTTCCAACAAATTTCAGGATCTCCTTCTTTCTATCAAGAGAGCAGGGGATTCGTTGACCAAACGAGTTCATGTATCTCCTTTTATGATTTTCCATGTCAGCCAGCGCATTTTGGCCATGATGATAAGGGCCTATTGAAACTAACTGAGGAGTGTAAGCTTCTGGGTTTACTTCCCGTAGATTTCTAGGAACCTTGTGAATACAACACTCGGCGCCCTGGATATCAATTCTAACTTCATGTTCTTCCTCATCACAACTTGCTAAGTTGTTTGCCATCAAGTTACCTGTTGCCTAAACCAACCAGCTTGAATGAATAATTTTCTTTTTTAAATTTTTTTACAGAAGTACACAATATCTAAACCTCGAATTTTTCTTCTTTATTTTATTTTATTAATTAATTAATTATTATTATTATTATTAGTATTAGTATATCTTACTACAGAATGAGATTTAAGTTTTGATATTTCAAACTAATGCTATGGTTTTTCCAGAATTCCTAATTAATTTGACGTGTGTTAACATTATTGTTTTCTCTCTTTTATCTTATTTTAGATGCGTGTAAGTCTTAATTTCTCATTTTCTTACATAACATTAGCATAATATATTTAGTGAGTTAACCGTCACTAATTAGCTCGATCATTTTACATAAATATCTATATTTTAGTTGCAGATTTTAATTCCATGTTGACAGTAAACCTAGAATGCTTGCTAGTGTGCACTTTTACATAAATATCTATATTTAGTTGCTCACTAAGAACTTTCGAACTGCCAAATTAATTATAGTATGAAATAATGAACAAAAATAATTTAAAATTAAAACCAATTAAAGCAAGTAGAGGACCTGAATATTTTTTCCGAAAAGAAATACTTTGTGCAGCAGAGTTGAAAACAAGGCTTCTTTTTCTCCTTCTTCAAGAAAAGGGTACTTCACTTAATGAGACTTCCCAAGGACAAGCGGTAGTGAAAATGAAAGAATGGAATCACCGCATGGTATCAAAGCTAAAGGTCTTTGAATCTCCGCATTCATCTGGATAAAAGAAAGTGAAAAAGAAATCCAAGTTTTATGTGAGGGGACCTATTGTACTAATATAATGTTGAACCTTCACTTAACACCAAGAATGCCACATAGATAATTAATGAAATTATGATACCTCACTTATTCGTACTTAAAATTCTCAATAATGCATTAATTAAGTATGAGCGCATCAACATTATTGCCATTTTCTTTTATGAATGTTTTCCTACTCTTGAATCGTTCTCTTTCTTTATTAACTTCCTCCATTTTATTTTATTAATGTCAAAACTTTCAGAATTTTTTTAACTAAACTTAGCAATTAGCATTCAACTGATAATTTTTTAAACCCTCAGAATAGTTTGTTGAAACTAATCCATATTTTTACCATGGCACAAATCATGAAATTAGTCAGATGGCACTAAATGTGATCACGAAATTAGTCTGATAATTAAGTAAAGGTTAATTCTCTTGGATCTAGCTGAGTTTTGAGGCACTTGAATGTGATCAAGCCATTCCTATAACTTAATTTTAACTTTGAGATAAGATTTTAACTTCGCGGCTAGGCTACCAAATTCTATTTGGAAAAAATGAAAACATAAATAAGTAAAGAATATATGTAGTTGAGTTGAGAGCAAGAGCTTCTCCTCTTGCTTCCCCGAACTCCACACAGATTTCATACGTTTGTGTTTTCTTTTCATCCTCCCATCACCATTTTATCTTATTAATTAAAGAGCATGTCTTGTCAAACTTATCTTTAAGAGATTCAATTACTTTTGATGGTAGAAGACAACAACATCTGCGCCAAACTTATCTTGTCAAAAGATTGCAAAAATTTTGTTTTTATTATTGACGGGAGTTATTGAAACATGTTGTATATTAAACTCCAAAACAGGTATAATTATAATTGTTTCTGTTTGTGCCTTGTTAATTTGTTAATCTCTCCATCTAAAGAATCAAAATCCTGGTTAATGTCAATAAAGTTATGTAGGCGTTCAAAAAGTTGCAAATTAAAACCAATAATCTTTCTAAAAGCTGTAAGGGAACATCTATCAACTTAACTAATTTGGAGAAGATTTTTTCGGTAAGAATCAAATATCCAATCTATAAGTCACACGGATTGCCAGTGTGGACTCATTTTGAGTATAAAAACAAGTCATGATCAGTTGGTAATCAAGCTGAATGTTAATAAAAATTTCAGTCCTGGAAAATTCTGTTTTCTCCCAAACTTTCTGTTTGTTCCTCTGGAAAGTTTACTACTTTCTGGAATTTTCTTCGTTCGATCCTACGATTCTTACAAAAAAACTCCTTCCAAAAAGCATTTTAGCTAAAAAGAGCCTTTTTGATTAAGTATTTGTAAAGGAAGAGGAATGTTTGAATAAGGTTAAAGACATGATCTGTCCCTTAATACCCATTCTGGTTCACTCTTTAAAAAAAAACAATATCCTCTACCTTACTTCACATAAATATTCAAATTGACAGAAGAAAAACCGAACATTTATAAATAAAGTAAATGACCTGAGTATTTTGGCCGGGAAGAAATACTTTGTATGGCTGAGTAGAGAGCAAGATCTTCTTCACTTGTTGCTTCTCCGAGTGGCGCACAAACAGGTTATGTAATTATGAATTCACACTTGTATTCTCTCTTAATCACTCTTGCACACACTTATAACAATAGATATGGTTAATATAGAAAATATGGTCAGAGAAATCCTAAATCGATCATTGAAATGGCCGACACTTTCTCCATCGACCTACCTGATAAGAAATAAAGAAGTTAAGTCATAGCAAATGGACCCAATACACTTTTAAGTTTTTGTCAACTTCGTAAAAAGCTTGATGACTGGATGGGGCTCTAGCGACCTCAGAAGTAGAGGACATGCGGGCACTTTAGCTTGGGCTTTTGAAAATTGGCTTACGAAATGGTTAATAAAGCCAATTGTGTTGGCTGTATTTGATTGGTTTAACTCTAAATACAGCTGCCAAATCCTTTGTAAATATGCATACTTAGAAAATGGGAGAAACATGGAAGTGAAATGCTAAACCCTTATAATCTTGTTTTACCCCTTTTGTCCCTCTTAATTTATGTTTCTGACAATTAATTTATAACATGTTATCACCAAGAAAACTTTCCAACTACTTTAACTTCATATTTTATCACACACAACCTTTTTTTGATAAGTGTATCATGTGGTCGTTAATAAATTAGATTTTTCTTATCAAAAGATACAGTTAGTTTTATTCTCTTTATTATATTATAGATAAATATTATCCCGAATATTGAAGATGTCGAATATTGCAAGTCTTTATATAATTTAACGCATGCATTCGAGAAAAAAAATGAACATACTTTTCTCCTATGTAAAAAACAAGTTAGTAATTACACAATAAATTTAGAAAATACTAAAAGAGAAAATAATACAACTTCAACTCAAAACAAGCCAAACTCTAACATAATTCATATACATTATAAATCCCCATGCTTTTGTTCATGAAGAATGAACGTTAATATATTTTCCATGACATATGTAAGTACGACGTATAGAAGAGAAGTTACCTTCTAAAGATTTTTTAACTTAGGAGGGTCTTTGTAATAAAACTTAAGAAGAAGGGCCTATCAGAAATTTGCAGGGTAGGATTTAGGCATTTAGGGAGAGAGTAAGTGACGTGAGCTTAAAAAAGAGAGATGACGCAGGCGAGGTGACGGATCACAGAGGGTCCTTTGTGTAATACTTTTAATCTAAGAGAAGTTTTCTGAAATAAAAATTTAGAATAAGGGGTTGATTGTAAAGATCAAGTTATGTTTACCATTTTACTTGTAGCGGCGGACCTATATCGGGGCCTTGGCCCCCTCAAATGTTTTAAACATATTTCATAGAAAATACCTATTTTGTCCTGCCAGATTTCTGTTTGCAATATATGAACATAAGCATTTTGGGTATTTCATCTATATCACATGATTCACATCAAAACTTATAAAATTTTCTCTAAACAATTATAAAATATTATCAATATTAGAAAGGGACAAAATTATTGAATATTTTATTTTGTCACTTTAATTATTTCATCAATTGTGTTAAACGTGAATGGAACTTTCCCTTCATTAGACAATTCCTTTTTAAAATTGGTTGTCTCTATCCTTTCTCAAATCCCCAATTCCTTTTAGTAGTGTCGTTCTTCAATCATTTGGTTGGCTAAACATTTATTTCATATAGTTTATGAATTATAAATTTATCAAATTATAAAAAATTGAAAACAAATTCAAGGTGAATAAGATTTTGGCATCTGTATGGGTGCAATAGGACCATAACCTTGACATGTATTGCATAAAAATCAAGGTGAATAAAATGTTGACATAAGGATCGGCCCTCCCAAGATTGGGATCCCAAGATTGGGATCCCAAGATATGTCTTTTGACAATGACAGCCAATTCCTGAAATAATAAATTGATTAAACTATAAATGAGGCAATTGATTATAATCTTCAATAAATATCGCGGGTGAAATGAAAGAGAAGCAGTCAATGGATAAAGAAGTTCTAGGTATGTGAGAAGAGGATAGAAGCAAAATGAAACAAGAAGAGTAAAATCGAAACAAAGAAATGTGAATTGTATCTAATTGCAGAGAAAAATTACCTCTATTTCGTCTTACAAGCTGAAAAAAATGAATAACTGCACTTAATTGATGACTCAGCTGTTTTTAGCGAAACTACTATGCATCGTTTCCTTAAGAAATAACAATTCTTAAGAAAACGCAGCGTATTGATTTTAGCTCTTAACAAACAGGTTTTAGCAGCATTCTTCACAAATATTTTATGAAAAAATATGACTATCAGTAACATCTCTAACAATAGTAAATCCATACCATTAATTAAATGTAAATTACATTATAAAATACGAAAAGACCATTCAATACAAGTATTAAAACCCCAGAGCTGCCTAGTTATTAGATAACCACATAATTGAAAACATGTCTTCAGCCAATGGGGGCAGAAAAAGTATAGCTCCGACAACAGCTGCCGTGGCTCGCCAAGGATTTCTTAAACATATGTTTCTCAACTGTCCACCCATGCGGTTCCAACGATTGCCGTAGTACGCTCTACGATGCTTATAAAAGCCAGAGTAATGGGAACCCCTTTCTGGAATTTGTTGACAAAGTTTATTAAAGAGGTCCACTATTACAAGATTCTCGCCCACAAGATTTTTAATAATTCCCTTTTCAACAAGTAGATCCACGTCTTCTACAGAGTAGATAAGGAAATTCATTAACTCCATGTAACTACGTAAGTAAAGTTTCTGATGGATAGTGACACTGCTCCAATGCCATCAAATTTCGAATCAAAGATTTAGTGTCGTCAGTTATTTCAATGCATGGGATTCGTACTTCAACTCCATTAAAGAATGGAAAGCGTCGATTTCTCGAGTCTATGCCAAATAAAGATTTAGTTGAAAGATGCTTACTTCACTCCTGCCTGTTGCAATTTGACTGCATTGGGTAAATCCTTTTCAGCTGGTGAATCTTCCGGAATGTTTATTGCGTAAAAGCTCTCCCGAGGATGTAAAGCCTCCGTATTGGCTCCTTCTAACTCCACTAGAGCATACCTATACAAATCGGTGAAATGTTTGACCTTGATCTCTCTTCTTTTGAGGCAGCCATGGAGGACAAAAAAATGATAAGGGAGAGTAACGAAGCTCGTAGGGAGTAACTCTCTATCCGGGTCAATGGTGGAGGCTCCAACTGCAGTGGCTTCGATCTCTTCGTCATTAGGTGCTCTTCTCTGCAAGCACTGAATTAAATAAAAAATAGCCGAAAAATAACAGTGGGATGAAAGCAACTCATCTGAGTTGGTTGAGGCTTCATCTGCAGTACTGGGGGTGGCCTCTTCTAAATTACTATTGGTGGCTTCGTTTAAGTTACTGGCGGTGGCTTCCTCTTGAATACTAGTGCTGGCTTCGTTTGGGTTACTGGTGATGGCTTCCTCTTGAATACTAGTGCTGGCTTCGTTTGGGTTATTGGTGGTGGCTTCCTCTTGGTTATCGATGGTGGCTTCTTCTGGGTTACTGGTGGTGGCTTCCTCTTGAATACTAGTGGAGACTTCGTTTGGGTTACTGGTGGTGGTTTCCTCTGGGTTACTGGCGGTGGCTTCATCTTGGTTATCGATTGTGGCTTCTTCTGGGTTATGGGTGGTGGCTCTCTCTTGTTCACTGGTGGTGGCTTCTTCTGCTTCTGGATTACTAGTGTAGGATCTGGGCGTGACGTATGCTCCATCTGGTATGGCGGAGGCGGCTACATCTAGGGCGGTGGCGTGAAAGGCCAAGTTATATAATTCCTCAAACACAAAATATGGAATTTGATTTTCAAATAATAGTAAGTTCCGTCTTATAGCTTTCAGCCGTAACTTATTTGACAAAAAATCATCTTAATCCCCTAGGTAAAATCTCAAAAAGAGCTCGATGATGAACACGGCATCACATAAAATCATTTCTACAAACATGGCACTCGAAAACTCAATGGGCTCTGTGTAATATTGGCGGATTTCTTGTTCATGGTTTTCAACAAAGGTCCTGAGTTGCTCCCATGAATTATTATCAGCCAATCGTTGAATAAATTTCGTGTTATACCTTCTTTTCTCCTTTTCCATGCCAAACAATTCTATTTTATCCTTATTAAAAGGACCAATGCAAATTAATTGAGGAGTGTAAGCTTCCTCATTTATTTTCCGAAGATTTATAGGAACTCTGCAAATACAGCACCCAGGTGAAGACTCAAAGTTTTCCTCAATTTTAATTGGCGACCCACTGCTTAAAGAAGTACTTGCTAAGTAATACATTTCCATCCCCAAGTAACCTTCCTAATATCAAAATCATGGAGTAACATATAATCAACTATAGAAGAAAACCCTTTTCAAATATTATATATAGAGAGAATAATTCTCTAATCAAGACTTCCGAATATTAATTTGTAAAATACCACATCTACACATAAGGTAAACAAAGCAAGTACCCACTTCCTAGCCTTTAAAAAAAAAAAAAAAAAAAAATTTACTACTGTTATGCCTGGGAAAATAAATGGCTGACGTGAGAAATCACGTGAAGGGTGACCTGCTCCCGTCAGAGCAACACGCACACGTCAGACCTGCCAAATGATATGGAGCTCAGCACTTCCCATTTCCTACTAATAAATCGTCGAAGTCGACTTGGGAAGGGGAAATGGGGACGTAAAGCCAGATTATATCCTGACAATCACACCAACCCATGGATTTAATGATGATTACACGCTTCAGTTTGATATAAAATGAAGAAGACCCCTTCATTAAGGGGATTCGGCCATTTTTACATTGAGAAAAAACTCTCTCTCTCTCCTGTAAACACATTTACTTTTTTCCAACTCTTTTGTAAGTCAGTCCTCTGTTGCGACCTAACCCACACTACTATCAATACAAATCAGTGGACGTAGGACTTGCTACCTTAGCATCCGAACCACTTAAAAACTCTTTGCCTTTATTTCACTTTCATATATTCATTTATCACGTGTGTTTATCCTCCAACCAGCGTTACGCACGTGACAATTAGTTGGTGCCAAAAACTAGCATCAACAGTTTGGCGCTAGAAGGAGGGCTGATTTAGTGTCTACCCTTCATCAGGAGAATCTTTGACCTACTGGTCTTACAGCTACAAATGGCCCGCCTAATCTTGAACGAGGCGGGGGAACCGACATGTTTGAAGAGTCCCCCTTGGACCCTGCAGGGACACCCCTTCCAACGTACCTCCGGTTTGCAAAATGCTGCATGGGAATACCCTGCGGCTCCACAACAGACCCTGCCATGAAGCTACCTAGAGAGGTTAGACAATACTCTCCAGGACAGGTACGGCGAGGTTGGGACCGTTTGGACAAGGCATGTCATCTACGATAGCCGGAGAGGTACAACCGCCAAAAACGCCTGTAGGTCGCGCGAAAGCACGGCAAAGGGCGATAGCCCGTGTTGCAAGCACTGCAGCGCGTAAGCGCAAGGTAAGCAAGTGGCAAAAAGTAAGCCTACGGGCTCCCGAGGGCCAGCGAATACAAAAGGCGCCCCGAGTAAGGTGTCGGCAAAGCTGAGACTCGGTGAAAAAGTGAATCCCGAGCTGTCCCATGCCACATCGCGAGGCAAACCCAAGCACAAATGTCTTGGGCGCGGTGATTCCTATACCTGCCAGGCGACGTGATCCCCGATCGTTATGCGGGTGGCTGGGCTGGGTACCTCGCTGGGCGGTGCTTCGTGACCTCCTGGACGAGGGTCGTGAAAATGCCCCTCTCACAACCCATCGCCTTCACACGCCTCAGTCGCGTGTGGTCAAGTGCGGTCCGAAAATGCCGGCCGAGGCGGAGGAATCCAACCTCCGAACTTTCCTGAATCGCAACCGAGAAGGCCGGGCTCGCATGGGTGAAAGCAACCCCTAATTGGCTCCATTACCACAAATTGAGGAGCTGCAGCGAGCTCTGGACAGGTTAAGGGAGCGCGAAACAGCAGCGGATCGCCTTTACATCCCCCTTTTTCTCCCGAAGTGTTATTGCTCCCACTTCCACCGGGGTTCGGTTCTGTAATGCCGATATGCGGCCGTTTGATGGAAACTATGATCCGTTGGATCATTTGTATGAGTTCAACGACCTGATGGAGCTCCGCCAGGTTTGGTTTCTTACCTCGCGAAATCTTAAGTTGTTTAAGGTTAGTGTGACTTACTCACGTCAAGCTTAATGGTTAAGGTCGCTCCCAAGGCGGGATTGGTGATTCTTGGCCTCGGATGAGCACGACGTTCTTGCGGCATTTCCAAGCCAATCAGAAATTTTCAATGCCTTTGAGCTACCTCAGCAACATAAGGCAAGAAAGAGATGAATCTCTGCAGTCTTACATTGATCGCTTCCACAGGGAACTCAACAAAGTGGCTCACGCTCCAAAAGAGTCCATCCGAACTCTTATAATAGCTGGAGTTCGCCCACAACGACTGTGGAAAGAAGCCAGTCGAGGGACGATATTTCCCTCACCTGATTCTATAACCTCGCGAAAAGTATCTCCAGAATAGAATTCCGGCGGCGGCACTCCACCGTCGCGATCACGGCACTTCCAGCCGATGCAGGTGCGAGGTCGGGAGATAATAGGCGAGCTAATCGCAAAGGAGACAACGGCTGATGCTGCGAAAAGGAAGAAACCCCGCTACGAGCAGAAAAAGTCCTATGCTCCTATTGCTCGTCGCGACCGCGACAGGACTCAATACACTCCGCTGAATGTGTCCATTTATGCAATCCTCGATAAATCCGAGGAGGCTAGCCTGCTCGGTGAGCCCGAACCCATGAAAACCCCTGCTACGGCCAGAAATAGCAAAAATTACTGCTGTTACCATCGGGATAATGGGTATCCCACTGATGAATGCCGAGCTCTAAAGCAGGCTATCGAAGAGCTCATCAAGAAGGGACACTTCAAGGAGTACATTGATAACTCCCCAAAAGAAAACCAAGGGGAGCGAAAGAAAAAGCGCTGTGATCGCAGCGGGTACGATAGTGTTAACATAATTTTTGGAGGCCCGCACCTCGCGGAAACACGCGAGGAGCGCAGGAAAGATATGCTCACGAAGCACACCATGACCCGATCAGGGTAATGAACACTTCACAGCGACCTCAAAAAGCCAAAAAAGAGGAACCAATCACCTTCTCGAAAGAAAGGCTTCGCGCTTGCACCATCCTCACGAGGATGCTGCAGGTGATCACCCCACGATAGGGTGTCATAATGTCTGCGAGAATGCTTGTGGACAACCTGAGGCTGTGAACATTACATTCCCTGCTCAAGTCCGCTTGATAGAATGAATTCCTAGTCGAGGCCGACTGAAGCCACCTCGATGCCTCTATATGGTTTTACAGGGGATCACCTGATCCTCAGCGGAACAATCCAGCTCCCAGTCACGCTTGGCGACTACGACGAGGTGACTAGGGTTACCGAATTCTTGGTCGTGGACTGCCTATCGGCCTTTAATGGAATCTTAGGGCGACCTCTACTGAGAACTTTCAGGGCAGTCACTTCTATTTATCATCTCAAGATGAAGTTCCCCACTCCATCGAGGATAGGGGAGGTAAGCGGATCGCAAAGCGCATCTCGCGAATGCTATGTAAAAGCGGTCCAAATGGCTGACAAGAGAAAGGGCATTTCGCGATGTGCACCTCGCTAGGCCATGGCGATCAGCCGGATCGAGCCACAGTCTGGTCCAGCGGAGGATAATATAGATCCGCAGGTCGGGAAATCCCCAGCGGCCGGTTGAGGATCTGTCCGAAATTTCGGTTGATCCAAAAGAGCCGAGCCGAGTTCTAAAGATCGAAAGTTGTCTCAACCGTCAGCTCGCTTCCGAGCTGGTAAGCTTCTTGAAGGAGAACATTGACGTGTTCGCCTGGTCGCACGCAAATATGGTCGGGATCAGCCCGGACATTATTTTCCATTCACTAAACGTCAGCAGTGAAGCCAAGCCAGTTCGCCAAAAGAGAAGAGTGATGGATCCGGAGCGGTACGCCACACTAAAATCAGAAGTAGAGAACCTTCTCCAAATGGATCTGCTCGTGAGGCTCTGCAGGCTGACAGGTTGCTAACTCGGTCTGTAAAGAAGCCAAATGGCAAGTGGTGGACTGCGTAGACTTGGCGACCTAAACAAAGCTTGCCCAAAAGACGGCTTCCCCCTGCCAAGAATCGACCAGCTCGTTGATGCCACCTCGGGGCACGGGCTGTTAAGCTTCATGGATGCATATTCGAGATACAATCAAATCCCGATGTATAAACCAGATGAGGAGCATACGACCTTCATTACGGACCTTGGGGGCTATCTTGTTGCTTAGAAAGTCATGCCCTTCGGCCTCGGCAATGCGGGAGGTCGCGACCTACTGAGGAGGTTAGTCAACTGAATGTTCTCCTAGGCCCGGATCGGGAGGACAATGGAGGTCTATGTGGACGACATGCTGGTCAAATCCTAGGTCGCCTCAGAGCATATTACGTATCTCGCTAAGATGTTTGACATACTCCGGCTCTGCAGAATGAAGCTGAACCCTCTCAAATGTTCGTTCGGGGTATCGTCAGGGAAGTTCCTGGGATATATGGTCAATCAGCGGGGCATAGAAATAAATCTGAAAAGATTCAAGCTGCATGATATGGAGAGCTCCCGACCCTACCCGCAAAAAGCAGGTCATGAGTCTGAACGGGCGAATAGCGGCACTTAGTCGCTTCATATCAAGGCTAACAGAGCGCTGTTTACTATTCTTCAATGTTCTGAAGGCCAATAAGAAATTCGAGTGGACTTCCGAATTGAGCAAGCATTCCAGAGTATAAAAGAGCATCTTGGGAAGCCACCTCTCCTCTCTAAGCCTCTTCCACAGGAAATCTTGCTCATCTACCTGTCCGTGTCTCAGTTCGCGGTCAGTGCAGCTTTAATACGGGAAGAGGAAAAAGCTCAGTGGCCAGTATATTATGCAAGTAAGCGTCGATCGGATGCCGAGATGTGGTATCCGGAAATGGAGTGACTAGCTTTTGCTCGTTAGGTCGCGATCAGTGACGACCTTACTTCCATGCCCATACAATCAATGTAATGACAAATTACCCCCTCAGGCAGGTCCTCCAGAAACCAGAGGCCTCGGGTAAACTGCTCAAATGGGCCATGGAATTGAGCCAGTTCGACCTAAAGTACAAGCCCAGGTCGACCATCAAAGGGCAGGCTGTTGCAGACTTCATCTCGGAATTTTCCTATCTCCTAAGTGAGTAGCAGCCTAGCGAAGTCGGGCAAGAAATTATTCAGAACCTGTCGACCTGGAGCCTCTACGTCGACGGGTCATCAAATAGGAAAATAGCCAGTGCGAGTCTTCTCCTGGTGAGCCCCGAGGGGGCTCGAGTTCATGGTATTCTCCGGAACGGTTCGGGTTTAAGGCGACCAACAAGTAGAGTCCGAGTACTGAAGCTACGCTCGCGGGGTTGCGACTCGCCAAAGAAATGGGTGCAACCGCGATCAACATTTATACTGATAGACTACTGCGGCCTCGTCAGCACCGATTCTAGGGAATACCAAGCCAAGGAAGAGAACATGGTCTCATTACGAAAGAAGCTAAGGTCTCTGGGGTCGTTTAAGCACTTTGAAATCGCTCGATCCCGGGGAGGGAGAGCAATTCTATAGCGGACACCACCGGCAAAGATAGCCTCGTCGTTGGATTCGGAGGCTCTTGATAGCATTCCTGTTCGTTTCGTCGATGCTCCAACTATCAGCTCGATCGAACAGGCCGTGAATGTGGTTCAACCGGATTCCTGGATGACTCCCATTGTCAAATACCTCAAGGATGGGACCTTGCCTAGCGATAAGGTCGAGGCAAGGGTCCTGTGGGTAAGAAATACGCTCGCTTTACACTCCTCGGGGATCGGTATACAGGGAGGAGGTGATTCTGCCCCTCTCCTACGATGTAACCCGGTGAAGAAGCGATTACATCATGAGGGAAATTCATGAAGGGATCTACTAAGAACCACATACATGCATCGATCTTGCGAACAAGGTTGTTCTCTGACAGGGGATATTATTCCGGTTCCCCGAATCCAAGAAGATGCGCACAACTTTGTCAAGAAGTGCAACAAGTGCCAGCGGTTTGCGAACATTCCGCGAGCCCCATCTCACGAGCTGATTACCATGTCTAGCCCCTGGCCATTTTCCATGTGGGGGATCGACCTTATCGGCCCCATGCCAGTTGGAAAGGGAGGGGTCAAGTATGCCGTGGTCGCATAGACTATTTCACAAAATGGGTGAAGTCGAACCACTAGCCGCGATCACGACCGAGAAAGTTTGAAAGACTTCGTTTTCCAAGAACATAGTGTGCGTATGGAATTCTTCACACCCTCATCTCGATAATGGAAAGCAATTTGATAATGAGGAGTTCAGCATTCTGCAGCAGTCAGGCATCCATAAAAAAACTTGCCTCAATCGCCTTGCATCCGCAAGCAAATGGCCAAGTTGAAGCGATCAACAAGACCATCAAACACACTCACGAAGGCCAAGCTCAGGGGCAGCCAAAGGAAAGGGGGTTGGGTTGACGATCTCCCCAGAAGTCTTATGGGCGTCAGCGGGACAACTCCGGGGACCTCCACCTCGGAAACCCCATTTTAGGCGCTAGCCTATGATCTGCTAATGATCCCACAATGAGAGGTCGGGACCGATTCTCTTTGGAGGGACCTGTATAATGAGGACGAAAACGAAGTACTTATGAGAGCGAGTTTGGATCTGGTCGAAGAGCATCGCAACAAGGCTTCGCTAAGGATAGCAGCTTACCAGCAGTGAGCAAAAAGGTTCTTCGACTCAAAGGTCAGGCGAAGAGACTTCCAGGTCGGAGACCTTGTACTAAAGGAAGTTCTCCTCGGGACCAGAGAGCCAAGTGCGAGGGTACTAGGACCTAACTGGAAAGGTCCGTACCAGTCGACAAGGTGATCAAACCGGGGACCTACCATCTCAAAAGATTGAATGGCTCCAAAGTACCCCGAGCTTGGAATGCCGAGCACCTCCGGCCATACTATCAGTAATCCTGAACTCAGCTCTCAGTTTTTGTTAATTTCTTTTAAGTATTACTTTGTTCGCTTTCAAAGCTTGATTCGCATGTATTATTCGCATGTAAGAATTTATATGTAATCGCATATGTGAATCAATTGTAAAGTGTACATATATATGAAAAAGCGAACTGCAATTGCAAAGAAAATGTCTTCATTTATGTACAAGCAAAAGTGAGAAGACCCGATTACAATGGGGACAACTCATTACACTAAGGCTAGTCGGGGGGATCTTTCGAGCCAGAACCACCTGCCTGGTCGGGTCCCTGAGCGGCCGCGGAAGTCTGGTCGTCCTCCTCGGCCATGATCCGCAAGGTCGCCTGCCAACCCTCCGGGAGGTCGGACAAGTCCAAATCTGGGTTCTTTGCTCGCAGGGTGTAGATAGACCCGATTGCCCAGTCCGCGGCCTTTTCCTCCATCTCCTCTGACTGATTCTGCATTTCTTTAGTCAAAGAAGCGATTCTCTCCCGACTCTCCTAGAGCTCAGCCTCAAGAGCTAGCCTTTCCTGTTCAGAGGCCTCCCTATCTTCTTCAGCTCGCTGAACCCGTGCGAAGGTCGCCTGGATCTCCTGGTCTTTGTCACCGACCTCTTTAGAGAGCTTGGCGGTTGTCCTTTGAAGTTCCTTGACTTCCTCCGCACGTCGACCGAGCTCCGCCTTCTGGAAGTCCACTGTTCGTAAAGCGGCGTCCTTTTGGTTCTACCTGTTCGCCATGGCCCGAGCGGCTTGAGGTTCTTTCCGCTTCAATGGACTCCAAGCTCTACTTCAGCTTCGCAACCTCATCCTTCAGGTCGCTTGTCCCCTTTGCGGCCCCCAGCCGTGTCTTTTCCATGGATATCCTCATCGCAAGCAATGCCTGCGAACGAGATACGAGTTAGAAATACATTAGAATAAAGTGTCAAGTACAGCTCGTTTACCTTGCTCGGGGATGCGTCGGAGCAGGCGTGGTCATCAGTGTCGTCGCCGTAGTCGCGAACTCGTCGCATGACTCCGATAGCTAGCACTCGAGCAGGCCATAGACAATCGGCTGCAGGTGTTAGACCGGTCGTCACGGTCACAAAATTAAACCTAAGTACCGTAGTTAGCGGTAAGCGGTGGTCGAATCCACGAGAGCAAGACTAACGACCTAATGTATATTTGAGTTAACGAAAGAGAAATTGGCAGAATGATTGATTAAAACTAAGGAAACTAATTACTTGCAGGAAATTAAAAGCATTAAATAAATTGCTAACTAAAACTCAATATTAAAAGCGTTGTCGCTACGGGTTCGGTTTGACTCAAGACCAACTCTCACAATTCCTCTCCTCGCTCTTCAATTTCCTAATCCTACAAGGCTAGGCAAATCCATAGAAATATCTCCCGGCAATCTAGGCATAATCTATCCTGTCTCCCCGTCGTCTTAGTTACTGGATCGATTGGTTAAAGACTATCATTGACTAACCGAAAAAATGCTAAACCCTTAAACACCACTAGTTGGTACAACATTAACAAGTACAACCTACTAACTTGTATCATCCAATCAACTAATTACACAGTAAATGCATTCCAAGTAGAAATGATATTAAACGCTACTACAACTTGATTGCAATCAGTACGAAGCAATTTAAAGTCATAATCAACATTTAATAATCTCAAACCGACATTCAATTATGCAAAAAGTTATATATCAATGAACGTTCTCAATGGACATTATCAATTTAACACGTCGAGTATCAGAATAATATTAAAGTATCGCAAACAAACTGAAACGAAAACAAATATAATCTGAATACAAGAAACTTAACCAAATATCCAACATTCCGAGGCTCATCCAACTAGTCGAGAGCTGATGAGGAGATCGGTGGAGTCAATCTCGATCTCGCCTGCACTGGCTGGACTGGACAACCGGGAACTTAGCCGCTCATGGTGGTGATGACGGAGGCTGAAGCAGTGGAAACGGAGTTGATCATGGCGAAGAGGAGGTAAGCGACAACGATATGATGCGAAGAAGGGCCGAAAAACGACCAATGGACAGCCCGAATACGTATCAGTCGATTCGGTTCAGGGAAAAAGTTAATTTTTCCGGGCGGGTCTCGCCCGAAAACGGTGGCGGAAATGGGATCCGAAGGTACCGATGGAAAGCTCGGTGATGGGGAGTTCAGATCAGGTCCTGGGGAGGTGAAGTCGTCGGAAATGAGCAAGATTTGGCCTAGAAGATGAAGAGGCGCGGCAGCAAAACCGCATGATTCCTTAGGCGGTTTTAGCGGACAGCTGAAGCTAGGAAGTGCGTCCGTAGTGGGGAATGAAGATCAACCCTCCGGGGAGCCGAATCGTCGCTGGGAAAACGGCCAAAATGGCACCGGGAAGGGACGAAACGTCGCGATGGGAAGATGAAGCGTCACGGTGGATGCGTGTTTCTTACGGTGGCGGCTTGCGGTGGTGATGATCGGCGGACGGAATGGCGCAGGGAGATGAATCAAGTCAGCGGAAAAAGACGAAGGGAAGGGTCGTCGGAGGGAGGACGAAGGGTCGGGCGGAAAACTGGGTGAACAGCCTCCCCTGTTCACGCGATCTGCACTTTTCTTTTATAGAAGAATGTGTAAAATATCGTTTAGTCCCCCGCACAATTGAAAAGTGACAAAATCAGCCCCTTAAAAAATGACATTTTACCCCCTAAACAGCATAAATGAGACAAATCACCCTTAATCCATAAACCACAACCCAATATCAACTCATATATTTTCGAAAATCATTCCAAACACGTTAAATTCATAAGAAAAATATTAAGAAGCGATTTTCGTGAATAAATTCATAAATTCTTTAATTGTCTCAATATACTTCAATTTAATGACAAATGGGGTATTTTTATCACCAAAATAGAGTCACTTTCATGACTCTAACAGCAGGTACTCGAGTAGACTCCCCAATGAGTCTCTGAGCAAAGGCCCTTCGCCTCTTGCCGGCGGCCAGCCTCGCTCACGGGCTCCTTGCCCGACCTCCTGACTCGCCACCCACGACCTCGGATTGTTCTCGAGATTCGGTCTCCGACTCTTCGGCCTGAATCTGCTTCCTCTTCTTCGACCTCTAGGCCGGAGCCTTCCGCTTTGGGCGAGCAGAGGGTGCGCAGCGACTGCCTACGTCTGGTCGCTTATTGCTGCAGCGACGGGGCTAGGGTGGAGGCGACTGATCGATCCGCCGGATTGTCTTAGGTGGATAGGATGGAGCATGGCTGGAACGCTCTCTCCTCGATCGAGGGAAGACGAATGGTGCTCGGCGCGGCTGCTCGGACTCCTTTGGGGGCATAGTTTCTGCATTTAAGTTCGTTAGTAAACAAAAATGTTCCGCGACTAGAAAAGAACCAGTATAACTTACCTTCTGGGGGTTCTAAAGTAGCTGCTTTGTCGCTGAAAAAACCGTACTTCCGCAAGTTCTCGGTCGTCACAAGCTTCCTCGTGTCCCGGCTCTCTTCGTCTAGTACTCTAAAGGATACGAGCCTATCTCGGATCTGACGGAGGCAAGCTTGTTCGGTCGCTTACGTTAGCTAATCAAGAAAAGGAAGAAACATATCGTTAATATAGAGCATGCGAAAGCGTATAATGAAGGGCCCAATAAGAAAAAACCTACTTGGATTCAGCGGCGTAGCCGTCCGTCAGACAGAAGAATAAGAAGAACTTTGACTCAGTAGGTTCTCCCCGCATTGTTGGGATATGTCGTATCCCTCGCGGCAATGGTGGCAGGTCGCCTCAGACAAATAGTCGTGTCCTTGTCCCTACTCTTCTTAAGGTAGTAGGCGGACGCCTCCCACCTGCCGTTGGCTCGCCCGCCAAGCCGCTCGCGGCAAGACGCGATGTACATCGCGACAGCGATGTACATCGCGACAGCGATGACATACGCGGTTGGCGTCAGCTGCATCGGTGCGATCCCGAAATGATCCAGGACCGACCTGATGAAATGATGGAAGGGAATCCTCCCTCCACCCTTGAAGATCTCTTCAGAGATCGCGGCAAGGCCATCAGAAGGGCGTCGCGACGACCTGGTATGGTCGAGGAACACCTCCTCGCAGATGTCAAACTGTTGTTTAATCCTATCGAATTCCTCTGAGGTGAGGACTGAGAAGACATCAAGGGATGCGTCCTCGGGAACTTCCCGCGAGGACGAGCTGGCTCCTTCCTCGAGTCTGGATGTTGACGGTTCCATTCCAGTCTGTAACATCGACAGACATGGTCATTTAGGCCTTCGTGTTTGTCCCGTGCGGCGGCAGGGGACAAATTCTTAAACCCTAACAGTAACTCGAGCCGCCGTCCATGGCTCGAATCCAATGACGGCGTCACGTCTCTGGTGAAACACCAGGAGACCCAACGCCATCGCCCAACCAAGCAAATGCAAAGAAAAAGAGGAAGAAGAGAATCTTACCTTCTGGGATGAGTAACCGAGACCGAAACTCGTTTCAGTTGCCTGAGAAGCGCCGATCGGAAAAGAATGGTTTCTGGCTTGCAAAGGTTTGTCACTCGAAACAAAAGAAATTTCGGTGACCTCATCTGAAAAAATGCGAGTTTTTATATGGATTGCGAATCGTCGGTTACCACCCCTCGGAACCGAAACGACAGCCCACTCTCTCTCTCCCCGCATTAAATGCGCCCCACGTCACATTAAATGCCGCGATAAGAGTATCGTTTGCTTCAACGTTGCAGACAACCAATGCTTTGTCAAAACATGCGTCGGGTCAAGACACAACGACCCAATTTGGTGTCTGCGACAAAGCGCTTTAACGAGCTGCATGCGGGCGCTCCCGATAGCGCGTAACCTGTGGTTCATTGAATCTCGGTACGTAGCGAAAGGGCGTCCCATCGCATCCTCCGTGTCGCTAAGATGAAGATTGTCGTCGCTTAGGCAAGGAATTGCGAGATCGTGTTCCGCCAAGAGTCCCGTGCCGAGCTCATCCCATTCAGGTCGGAGCGACCAAAACCTCCAATGTGACTTAGTTTCCAAGGTTCGATCCTCAAACCTTAAAAACTAAGGGGCTTCTGTTATGCCTGGGAAAATAAAAGGCTGACGTGGGAAAGTCACGTGAAGGGTGACCTGCTCCCGTCAGAGCAACACGCACACGTCAGACCTGCCAAATGATATGGAGCTCACACGCGTCCATTTCCCTGCAATAAATCGTGCGAAGTCAGCTTGGGAAGGGGAAAATGGGACGTAAAGCCATATTATATCCTGACAATCACACCAACCCATGGATTTAATGATGATTACACGCTTCAGTTTGATATAAAATGAAGAAGACCCCTTCATTAAGGGGATTCGGCCATTTTTACATTGAGAAAAACTCTCTCTCTCTCTCCTGTAAACACATTTATTTTTTTCCAACTCTTTTGTAAGTCAGTACCACTGCTAGACCTGGCCCACTAGCACACTCTGCAATCAATGTCGATGGGCAGTAAGACTTGCTACCTTAGCATCCGAACCACTTAAAAACTCTTTGCCTTTATTTTACTTTCATATATTCATCTATCACGTGTGTTTATCCTCCAACCAGCGTTACGCACGTGACAATTAGTTGGTGCCAAAAACTAGCATCAACAACTACAAAAATAACAAGTTGATGATTGATGATAAAATAATGAATTGCTTATAGAAATTGAAATAATACACTACATCTTCTTTCATAGCAAGGTACAAATAAAGTTACATTGTATATAATTAAACTAAACAGAAAAGAAGTTATTTTTAGAGTTTAAGATTTAATACTAAGAAACTGTAGCTAAGTCACTTGGCCCGCAAAATAAAAAAAAGTGATTCAACTGTGAAGAGAAAACAGGTGGTGTTCTGTAAACATTCCAAGCAAATGACAAATTTTGTCTCCTTCGATTATGTTTTCTCTCAACTATACCAAAGATGCAACTCCAAACTTTAACCTTAGATCTCTCGCTCCAACGCCATTTTCATGTTCAAACTTCAAACTACTTTACCTTGTTTCAACTCGTCAAATCGATCATTTTAAGAGTCACTTTGCTATGTTTTTGGAACGAATTTCAGACTTATATAGTTATTCTAATTGTTTTTTAATACTTATTTTTAGACAAAAAAGTATCAAAAAACAATTAAATACCATAATTTAAATCATAAAACTAGTAAAGAAGCAAGTTAAGAACCTGAATAGCACGTCCCAGAAGAAATAAGTTGAATTAAATATGGAGCTCAACCTCCTCCTCCCGGATGCCGAACATAATACAGAAGAGTTAAAGAACCTGAACTCGGTATAATATAGAGGATTATGTTACTCATAGAAATTCTCAGTAACATGTTAATTAAAGATGAAGACCCAGAATATTATGATCATCTATTATGAGATTTTTTAATAATATAAAAACTAAAGAAATCAAATGAATGACTAAAAACAGAAGCATAATATAATAGTAGAGCAAACCAAGTTAAGAACTAACCTGAATATTATGTCCCAGAAGAAGTTGAGAATTAACTTCAGCTGATCGTCTTTCATGTACAAATTTTCCCTTACTATGTTTCTTATATATAAAATTCTCAATAACATGTAAATCACGTGTTCAGAAAAATGTAAACTGAAGAACTGCCCTTGAATTAAGCTAAAAAATTTACCCGTCCTGGGGCAGCATGGTTCCTTCAGAGAAATTATCAGGGGAAGAAACTGTGATGTTTCTCTATTTCCGCGTGTGACAAAGGTGAAGCTTCTCATATATTGGCTTAGATTGACTAAGGAATAGGCCGCCTCAGGTCCTAAACACGATAAATCTTAAATTATCTAAAATAAAATTATTGTATTTACAATTTATTTTTCTCACATTTTAAGATGCTTTTGGTGCAACTTCCTCTTTCATTTAATGGAATTCTATTAATATAGAGTAGCAAAATTAAAGATAGACATGAGAGGTGGCTGAGAGACGATTCTGGCAAGCTACGGTGGATTGTTGAGGGCTGCAGGGGAGTTGTAATTGACAATTGCAAATGAAAAATACGTTGAAGGCCTTAACTTTCAAAAGAAAATACACTATAACCCCTTCAACTCTTAACATTTTGTTAATGGAGTTTGTGTTAGGAGTGGTAAGCGATGATTTTAGAAACATCAATGGTGAATTTGATTACTAATCGAACAGTTACCACCCAGATAATTGTTTCAAAAACGTTAAAGGGTGGTAACTGGTAAGTGATTTTCTGTCGTTTAGCAACAAAGATGGATCATAAAAGGAAAAAAAAAAAACTTTGGATATAAAATTTTAGCAATTTAATAAAAGATAAATTGTAACTACAATAATTTTACTTTAAATAATTATTTAAAATTTATTGTGTTGACCTCAAAAAGCCCGAACCGAGTCAATTTTTTTTTTTTTTTTCCGCTTATAAGTCAGTTTAACCAAGAATATTATCATATTATCTTTGTTTAATTTTAAAATTTCATAATATATCCTTGTTTAAGGGGTGTTTATCTAAGCTTATAAATTAGTCAAACTAACTTATTCTATAGTATATCATTGTTTAATGTAGTACCATTTTTAGTCATTTTATAATAAAATATACTTACAAGTTATATTTTATCAAACACGTCAATTACTTATCAATTACTTACAGGTATTTTAACTAAATACGTAATTGCTTAAAATTTCAAATGCTTATGCTAATTTTCATAAGTTCAAACATATAACTCCCAATGTAAGTTAATATCAGAGCTTCCCCTTTGTCCCTCACGGAAACAGAGAAACATAACACTTTTTTCCTTAACTGCAAATGCGTGGTCATGTAGTTGGTTATTAATGCCCTAATAAATAGTGAAGAAAGAATTGAAAAATATTGATCTAAAATGAGGTTTTATGATTTGGAATGAATATTAGGGATTTTGTAATAATTACATATCTTGATTGTACTTATAAATTTTAATTTGTCTAAATTAGTCATTTTATAAGAGGATAAAATTGGAATTAAGAAAAAAAATAAAAGAGGTCTAATAAGATAAAAGGTGAGGGCCAAGAATATCATTTTGACTTGTCATAACAAAGATACTATATCCACAAACTCGTTTCATTAACTTTCTCTTCAAAATGCGAAATGTCAATTTGTAATTTTAGCTCATAATATAGATCCTATTAATTTAAGAAAATTGTATATATATTTTGGCCTTACTCAAATTAAACTATTATTAAAATAATGAAATTATTACTTTGTTTTTCTAAAAATTAATTTAATGTGAACAAATATCTTTCCAATAATATCTATTAACAACATAATTTTAGTTTAGTAAAATATCATTAAATTATATTTAATATAAATGTGAAATACTATCATAAATAGCTACGTTTTAAAGGCTAATTTGCTTTTCTTTTTCACTTTATTTGATCAAATTTTCTCTAAGTTTAATCAAACCTAACCCCTTGATCAATTTAAAATTTCATCAGTAACTATCCCAAGCCCTAACCCTGCTAGACTTCCGTTAATGAATTCATTGAAAATGACCCATTTACCTTTATTTTCTCATGTTAAACCAACTGAAATTAGAATAATTAATTAGTCAAATTAAAAAGTAATTACTACCGTTTGAAAAATAAAAGAATAATATTACTGAATTTATACATCGAATAACATAACATAATCATAATTATTTATTAATATTAAATTATAATTAAACGAAAATCAAGATTACGTTTTGTTATTCAATATACAAATTCGGTGTATTATTTCCCACGTGTTCATTATTTTCCAAAATAAAACCCCGCCAAAAATTAACCCAGCGACCGTCCCTTAATTGCAAATCGCCGCCACCGTCCCTCTTTGTAGCCCATCGGGCCACCACCAACTAAGTGAATCAACCACTCCAGCACCCTCATAGCACCAAAGAACCAAACCGACCGCATCGAAATCCATCATAACAGCACCCACACTAACAAACCACCATCACAGCCCCACTTCCACCCTCCTTCCCACCCCATAAAACCAAGAAATACACAACCCACAAAAAAGCCACACACACAACAATAAGAAAGCAAATCAACCCAACTTACAGCACCAAAAATTGAAAAGAAAAAGAAAAGAAAGAATAATAAGAAGGAAACGATAATGGCCGATGTGAGACTGTGACTGGTCGATTCTGTGAGCGGTGGTTTGCGGCGTGCAACGGGGTGGAGTAAGGGGGCTGAGCTATTGGCGATGGATGGGGTGGAGGCAGCATACATTCGACAAGGTAAAGTGGGGCTTGACTGCGTGCAAGGGGTGGCAGTGGAGGTGGAATCTGACTGCGCAAAACGGGATAGGGAGGGGGGCAAAATTGGCTGCGGGAGAGAGGGAGGGCAGGGGATGTGGGAGAGATGATGGCGGCGGCGGCGGCGGTTTGGGGATTGTGTTTGAGTTAACAAAATGTTTAAAGGTAATCAATTTCAGGAATGATTAGTGCTGAAAATCAGCCAAGTTATTATTTTGAAATATCTGGAGTGGTAATTATTTTCTCTCTTTTTTAAATTTTTAATGGGGTTTTAATAGAAGCGAGGTTTAATAAGAATGTACATGATATAATAATAATAATAATAATAGTGCTATACCAATTACTCTAATAATAATATTATTATTTCTTTATGACACTATTAACGTATATTATATATTTATGAATTATAATAAAAAAATTTAAATTTTTATGGTTAAAACCCATATGCTTATCATTATTAATTGCAAAAGGAAAATTCATGGGACTTGCGCTCTTAAATGAGCTGGATCTGGACACTTCTGGAATACACGGCTTGGTTGAGGGTGCAGTGCATTTTCCTCTTGATTTCCATATAGACTTTCATCTTTTTCATATTTTTTTCAATTTCAATTTCAATTATTTGATTTCAACACACTTGTTTGTCTTCCTTTTATCTCCTTCCGCGTTTCCACTTTTTCATACACTAAATATGTAATTTCTAAATAGTAAATACAACACCTTTTCTTTTCAGCTAACACATTTTAATCACCTTGGGCTAAAAAGTTACCACAAACGATTCCATGGATTTATGGTTGCTGTTTACAATAAGTGAAAGTTAAAAGTAAAAGCTAAAGCTAAAGCAAAGGCAACTTGAATACCAAAAGTTGATTCAATTTTAAACTTTGTGGAACATAAGAGTTATATATATATATATATAATAACTAAGGTTTTCTATGTGAAATTTATATCAAGTCACTTATATAATCAAACGTGAATGAAACTTTCCCTTAATTAGGCTACGACTTTTGACTGAAAATTAATGACCAACTAGCAATCAAGAGCCAAGATACATTATAAATCAGCAGTTTAATTATTTAGTTACCAATTTTATTTATTTTAATATTTGTTCCAAAATTAATTTGACTGGGTTAAAGGTTTATATATTTTGAATATTCTTATCTTTAGTTTAAAGTCATACAATCATCTTAAAGCAGTCCAATATGTAAAGGTTTGAAGAGAATTCACCAAACTACTTGAAGTGGTGAGTATTTCTATTTATATAGATATACAGAATAGTCAATCTAGAATCAATCTAGGATATTTACAATCAATTACAATCAATCTAGAATCAATCTAGGATATGTATAAATCAATTACAATGAAGATGATGGAAAGAATATTATAGAATCAAGGCTAGAATCATGGGTTAAAATATTATGCCTTAGATGTAGGCGAAGTATCCTCAACACCCCTTCGCAAGCTAAGCGTCGGGTTGGAACAGACGTGAAGCTTGGATCGAAAAAATTCAAAAAGTGGTCGAGAGATACTTTTGGTGAAAATGTCGGCAACCTGTAGGTGAGATAGAATAAACTGAGTGTGAAGTTTGCCAGAAACAACAAGCTCCCGAAGAAAGTGATAGTCTAATTCAACATGCTTGGCTCGCTTGTGGGAAACCGGATTTGAGCTCAGAAAAATGGCACTTTTGTTGTCACATAGAAGAAAAGGCCACTGTGGAAGAGACACATTTAAGTCTTGAAGAAGGTGCGTAATCCAAAGGAGTTCAGCAGCAACATGTGCAAGGGCACGATATTCAGACTCACAGCTTGAACAAGAGACTATGGGTTGTTTCTTAGCACTCCAAGAAATTAAATTTCCTCCAAGATAGATGGAGTAACCAGAGGTAGACCAACGAGTATCAGGGCATCCTGCCCAATCAGCATCAGAGTAAGCAATGAGAGCAGTGGGAGTGGCAGAGGAGTGGAAAGTGATGCCAAAATGAAGAGTGTCTTTGATATAGCAAAGAATTCACTTGATTGCGAGAAAATGATCTATTGTTGGAGCATGCAAGAATTGACTGACAGAGTTGACAGCATGAGCAATATCTGGTCGTGTGATGGTCAAGTATTGAAGGGTACCAACTAGAGATCTGTAAAGAGTAGGATCTGAGAACAGAAGACCCTCAGCAGACAAGTGCTGAGATATAACCATAGGAGTGTGGACTGGTTTGCTGTCAAGTAACTGAGCTGGAGTAAGAATGTCCCGTGCATATTTCAGCCGACTGATGAAAAGACCATCTATTATTGTTGAAGCTTCAAGGCCAAGAAAGTAGTTGAGAGGACCTAAATCCTTAGTGGCAAACTCAGAGTTGAGTTTGCAGGTGAATCTTTGGATGAGAGATGAGTTGTTGCCAGTAATAATAATGTCATCAACATATAGAAGCAAATAAATGATATCAGAGTTTTTATGGAAGACAAATAGAGAAGTATCAGCTCGACTGCAAGAGAAACCAAGCTGAATAAGGAAGGAGCTAAAGCGTTGGAACCAGGCACGAGGCGCTTGCTTTAAGCCATGAAGAGCTTTCTTTAACTGACAGACATGATTAGGGAAACGAGGATCAATGTATCTAGGAGGCTGCTCCATGTACACATGCTCAGTGAGAGTGCCATTAAGAAACGCATTCTTAACATCAAGTTGGCGAAGGGGCCATTTGTTAGTCACAACAATAGATAGCACAACACGAACAATGGTAGCCTTGATAATAGGACTAAAGGTATTAGTGTAGTCGAGACCAGGTACCTGTGTATAACCCTTGGCAACAAGACGAGCTTTGAGACGCTCAATGGATCCATCGGACAGATATTTGGTCCTAAACACCCATTTAGAGCCCACAATGTTGGTGTTAGCATGTCTAGGAACCAAAATCCAAGTGTGATTGTTTTGCAAAGCTTGCATCTCTTCATCCATGGCAGCAAGCCAGACAGGATTCTTTGCATCAGATTTGAATCCTTTAGGCTCAATAGAGGTAAGAAGAACACAAAGAAGACCAGATGAGCTCAAGACACCAAGGTTCGCCGGGTGGCGAGTTTTAAAAATGCTAGCTTTGGCTCGTGTGAGCATAGGGTGAGAGCCCAATGGAAAAGCTGGAGTTGGAGTGACATTATGAACTTGAGAAATGGTGTCAGGCTCAACAGAAGATGGTATATGGTCTGAGTGCACTGAAGGAGAACCTGCAAAAGAGTTAATAACCTGCACAGACTCATCCACTGGGTCAGTACAAATAACACGCGGGTTAGATCCAGGTGGAGTAATGGTAGGAGAATGGTGTGCGGGATAAGGGGAAGGTGTGTCTGTAGGGGATGAGCTAGGTTCCAAAAAGTTGGAAAATTAAAGAGAGGAGAGAGGCTGAGCTTGAGAGGATTCTAGAAAGGGGAAGTGATGTTCATCAAACTGTGCATGTCGGGTGATGTATATTCTAAAAGTGGTGGGATCAAGGCATCGAAACCCTTTATAGGAAGGATTATATCCCAGAAAAATACAAGGTATGCTGCGAGGAGAAAATTTGTTAGACATATAATCACACAAACAAGGATAAACAGGATAGCCAAAAGGATAGAAATTTTCATAATTCGGAGAGGAGCCATAAAGAAGCTCAAAAGGGGACTTACCTCCAAGAAGCGGTGTGGGCAAGCGGTTGATGATGTAGACTGCAGTGCTGAAGGTGTCAACCTAAAATCGAGGAGAAAGATGGGAGTGGAAAAGAAGAGTTAGGCCAGTCTTAGTCACATGGCGATGTTTCCTTTTGGCACGACCATTTTGAGCAGGGGTATATGGGCAAGAGAGTTGATGATGGATGCCAGAGGCGCGGAGGTGCACTTGGAAATGATTACTAGTAAATTCTGCACCACCATCACTTTGAAAAGATTTTATACGCACAGAATATTGATTTTCCACAAATTTTTGAAATTGAAGAAAAATATCGTAAAATTCAGATTTTAAACGCAAAGCGTATAACTAGGTGAAGCGAGAAAAATCATCAATGAAGATAACATAATAGACAAAACCTAAATTGGATTTGACCGGAGAAGGACCCCATATATCACAATGAATTAAGTCCAACACATTAGATGATCGATGTTCATTACGCGAATAAGGCAAACGATGATTTTTTGCAATTTGACATGTACTATAAAGTTTTGGAGAAGGCAATAAGGATGTAAGATAAAGGTGACCTTTTTTTATTTAATAAAGAAATAATGGAGTGATTTACATGTCCCAGACGAGCATGCCATAAATCATATGATGCATGAAGCGATTTATTTTTAAGAACAGAAAGAAAGGTGGGATGTCTACGCTCCAACACATATAAGCCTCCATCTCGTTTACCAGTTGCCACCACCCTTCCCGTTTGGTGATTCTGAACAGTAAAAGAATTTTTAGTAAAGGTGACAGATAAAGGAAAATCATAAGTTAATTTACGAATAGACAAAAGATTTTTGGTTAAATGAGGAACTACCAAAACATCAAGTAAGTGAAGATTTGGGTTAGGAGAGATGGTACCAGTGTGAGTTATAGGTAGAGAAGCACCATATCCTACAATTACACAATCCTTACCAGTGTAATTATTAGAGTGATCCAGAGTGGATGGGCTGGTGGTCATGTGAGCCGAAGACCCTGTGTCCAAATACCAATCGGTGGCTTCATTTTCGGACATAGAGGAAGAGGCGTTGAAAGACTCAGCAAGGTGAGCAGAGTTGTCAAGCTGAGTGTACCTCTGGTTGCAGCGATCAGCGTAATGGCCTTCGGTCTGACAAATCTAACATCGCGGAAGGCAACGTCCTTGGCCAAAAAAGTTACGTCCATGGCCATGATTGGAGGAGCCATTATTGCCAATGCGCTCACGATTGTTGCTTGAGAAAGGACCTTTTTGGTTCGGACGATCAGAGGTGTGATTTGTGGCTGTGAATGCTACTGTGGGAGGACTAGAAGTTTCAAGGGATTTTTGGAACATTTCAAAACTTTTAGCTTTGGATACGAGATCGCTGAAGCAAGGGAAACAGGTAACATCCATCTGTGCAATGGAGAACAACGAGAACTCAACGCCAAGTCCTCGGAGGAACCAATGGATTTTGTCTATGCCATTAATTGGTCGTTCAATGGCATGGAGTTGGTGACAGAGTGCCTTGAAAGCATGAAAGTATTTAGAGACAGATCGTGGTCCACGCTTTATCGATTAGAGATCTTCTTTGAGACGAATCTCACGAGCTTTGGAGCGGTGGCTGAAGGCATTTTCCAAGGCGAGCCAGACTTTGCGAGAAGTGGAGAGGCTGACGACCTCAGCCATGGCTTCTTTGGTGAGGGAAGAGAGGAGAAGGTTGAGAAGCCGTTGATCAGTGGTTTTCCACGTCAGATATTTGAGATTTGGTGTTTCAGAGTTAGGTGGGTCAAATCATGGAGGAGGCTCAAGAGTGCCATCTACATGCTGGAGTAGTTCTTGACTTTCAAGAAGAGGAAGAAGTTGACTTGTCCATAGGAGGCAGTTGGAGGAGGACAACTTGATTTTTACCATGTGAATCATGGTGTTGAAAGGAAGGAGGGTGGGATTAGATTCGGCAGCCATGGAGAGGTTGAAGGATCGATGGATGTTAAGCCAAGATGGCTCTTGATACCATGTAAAGGTTTGAAGAGAATTCACCACACTGCTTGAAGTGGTGAGTATTTCTATTTATATAGATATACAGAATAGTCAATCTAGAATCAATCTAAGATATTTACAATCAATTACAATCAATCTAGAATCAATCTAGGATATGTATAAATCAATTACAATGAAGATGATGGGAAGAATATTATAGAATCAAGGCTAGAAGCATGGGTTAACATATTATGCCTTAGATGTACGCGAAGTATCCTCAACACAATATATATGAGCTAATTTGTATAAGAAGTTTACGCTTGAAAGTAAAATTGGATCTACAGAACAAGTGGTATGACAATTATTATTATAAAGATCAATCTTACATTGAGACTATTAATCATTATAGACTGAGCTTATAAGCTCACACATTTTTATTCAAAACAGAGTAAGATTGAAGATACAAATAGTATAGTATATATTACGCATGTATGCATATGAACTATTATTTATTTAATAGTCTCTCCAAATTAATTTAGTTCAACAAACATCCAGATACTGGTGATTAGCCAGACTATAATGCTGGTTCGATCACGATTCCATTGAATACAATGCCTTTCTTCCAATGGAAGTCACTGGTTTGACATGGAGAATTCCATTTCTCCTTTCTTATCATTTTCCTATTACAAAAATGGCATATAAGAATGAATTTTGATACCTTTGTAACTTGTTTCACGTCAGTTCCTTCAGCAGGATTTCTGGTGGCTTTCACAAACATGTTAACACCAGCTTTCGATGTGCTAGTATCAGAACTGAAGCTCAAACCACACCGATCTCCGAAGGATTTTCCTTGACCAAACACTTCATCAAGCTTTAGAGAACCTGCATTCAACTTATCAATGATGGCTTTAGCCTCAGATAGTTCAGTAGTAGGAGCAACAATTTTTTTGGACAAGACTTTTTTTTTTGTTTCAACAAGGAAGCATTTTCAATACCAAGAGATTGCAACTTTTTCACAGCCTTTAGCCATTGGTCATACATATTATCATATGCTTCTTGTTGCTTAGCATATATGTCTTTAGTGTCATCTAAAACTTCACTCTTACCATCTTCTTGATTCATAGTGAAGGCTAAAAAATTCTCATCATCACCCGAATCATCATCATCACTCTCATCATGCTCACTCTCACTCAAAGTGGTAGCCATGAGTTTACCCTTCTTCTTTTTCAGTGTATTAGCACACTCAGATTGTATGTGCCCAAAGTCCTCGCATTTAAAACACTTGATACCTTTATTTTTCTTTTCTTTATCTTTTGAAAATTTCTTTGTAAAGGGTTTTGATGGTCATAAGGCTTTTTCACAAAGGGTTTTCGGCCATAACCACTATTATGAGGCTTTTTCATGTTTTTCTTTAAAAACTTTGAAAAATTCTTTGTAAGTAAAGCACAATTTTCATCATCCAAAGAGCTTAAATCACAATCATCAAAAGGATTAGAATCAATCTCATGTTTGAGAACCAAACCTTTGCTCGGTTTTTGTTTTTCCCATCGTTGTAGATTTAGCTCGTAGGTTTGGAGAGAGCCAATGAGTTCATCGATGTCCATAGCATCCAAATCTCGACATTCTTCAATGGTGGTAACCTTTGACATAAATCTCCAGGGCAAAGAGCAAAGCACATTCTTGACAAGTTCAACATTAGTATATGTTCTTCCCAAAGCAAAACATTCATTAGAAATATCACACACTCTACCATAAAAATCAGTTATGGTCTCATCTTCTTCCATGTTCAAATTTTTAAAATCAATGACAAGTCTTCTAATCCTATTTCGTTTCACGGTACTAGTTCCCTCATTCTTGACTTGGAGTCTATCTCAAGCATCTTTAGCAAGCTCACAATTAGCTATGACTTTCATTTGGTTCATATTAACAACATTAAAAAGAGCATAAAGGGCTTTAGAGTTATAATTTGCCAAAGTTATTTCATCAATAGTCTAACTATTAACAGGTTTTAGTCTAGACACTTCATTTTCAACAATAATCGGGGTTGTCCAACCATTCACAACCGTGGACCATACTCTTTCATCTATAAACTTGAGGAAGGCACACATCCTAGGTCTTCACGTGTAATAGTTAGGACATTCTAATAGAAGAGGTCTATCAGTAGATCCACCTTTAGTGAAGAAACTCATGATGAAAAGCAATCAGGTAGATGATAACACATAGATGGAAGTACACACACAAACAAACAGCAGATCTGAAGTAAAAGCGCAATACAAAATAGATTTCATCCACCAGGCAAATCACTCAGATGCAAACGAAAATGAGAAAAACGGATAAGGATCTACTGAAGTAACTTATCAAAACTCGCTTTGATACCAATTGTTAGGGATTGGTTAAACCACTTTGGTTTTGGATTATCCATTTTAAAGTGCAGCGGAATATTTACCAAGTAGATTAAGACATTTCCAGGTTTTAGCCACATCAAACACAAGTGCATAACGTAAATAACACAGCCATATACATAGTTTGACTAAATCTACTTTCGGCCTACATCCATGGGACCTTGTCCAGATCGAAGTAATCCACAAAGTTAAAAACATATTACAAGATATAGTTCAAAGCTGACCTAAGTTATAGTAAAAAGAACTTCCTGTTCAACCTTACATTTAGCACCACACTCTGAATCATTAACGTGTATCAGCTCTTTGGAGCTTTCTCTCACTGGGAACACAACCAAAAATAGCTTATAAACCACTAAGCTTTAAGCATCGACGCCACACACCAGCATCAACAAAGGAACCACGTTCCAATAGTCATCATATCTATGTTTTGATATGGTGAGGGTTTGGCACAAAATGGAAAATGAACCTTGAACCTTAAGAGAAATAATACTCTAAGAAATTTAGAATAAAATGAAATAAGAGATCAAAAGGTTAGATACATTTGCGCAAGAAAGAGTATTATATAATGAAGGATTTCTTGCTCAACAAAATAGTGCCACATCAACCAAAAGGGAGCTGACCCATGTTTGTCCAAGTAAGGAAAGCATTCCTTCTTTTAGTTTGGATCACAAAACAAATTGGGAAAGACAACTTTATTCCCTGAGACCACTTAAGGAAAATATGACACATGTAAAAAGGTCCTAAATATCAAGAGACAAAGATAAACATAATCTTTTTCTCTTTATCAGACACACAACTCATGTTGGGTTGTAAAAAGTTTGAAGTGAGAGTGTAAGCACAGACCATTGTGCACACACACTCGAAACAAAACAAGCCAAGACATATGTTTGAGAAACTGTGTGTACTAAGAATTGATGTGTACACACACAACAGATGAGACAAGCCAAATAAAAGGATTGGCATCAAGTGACACACACACAATTCATAAGTTTGACAAAAATAAATATTTTACATTCTCCCCCTTTGTCAAACTTATGAACAAAGATCATAATAAAAGAGATTAAGTGCAAACCTATCTAAATCAACCATTTAAGACCTGCAGATTTGCACACACAAAACATGAAAACAAGATAACAACATAAATGTAAACACATGGTTAGTAAATAAAACTAATAAAAAATGTCAAAGCAAGATAACTAAGGAGTTTTACAAAGTAGCAAACAAAATAACAAACTCCCCCATTGAGAGATAACACAAGATTCAAAATTAGAGATAGTACTTGGGTTGGTAGTGTTAGGAACGGTCAATATACGCAGCGGAAAAACAAAATCAAAATATCATCAAGGATTGTTCCCATTAAGCCAAGATCAAAGGTACAATTTTACAGTTTATGTTAAAATAGAAATCTGCAGAAACTAATCATGAGTTTAGAGAAATATACACACGTTTGGAGACTCCTCCAAATTTGTCAATGAACGTTTTTGCTACCAACCCAAGTGTAGGATCGAACCCACGTAGTCCACACGAAGACAATCACAAAGAACTAATGAGAGATTTGCGAGATCCTCCTTGGCTTTAAGATTAAAGAAGAAAAATCAAATAAATTGATTTTGGGCAAAAATGAATTCTGCCATGGGAGAGGAAATATGGGGCTGCTGTGTTTTGTTTTCAAAGAGAAAAATAATCTAATGAAAATCTCTCACATTTTACAAATAACATTTTTCTTTTATAGTAATTTTAATGCCCTATTCCCATATGGAATAGGCTTGGGCTCCAACCCATGTTACCAAACACTCCCAATTAGATATTTTATTTTTATTTCATCACTATCTCAATTAAAATCAATTAATATATATTTAATCTATATATTAACATTTAACAATAATGATGATTTAATTAAATATATACGAATACATATTTAAATGTAATTTCACTTATTTAATTTTTCTAATAAATTAAATAAAGGCTACGACCTCAGCAAATTTAATTGCACTGTGAAATTACCAAAATACCCTTTCGCCTAAAAAGACGAAAACGCCATTCTTTCTTCCTGAGTCTTAAATTATCTTCTATGTGTGTGACCTATAGGCTCCTCATCATACCGGCAGTGTATAGTATCGCGATTAACACCAATTAATCGTCTCACTAATACATAAACCAAGATTGGCCCCTAGCAAGGCATCATGATCACCCGATAAATTCGGATTCAGCAAAGTAGCTACCTATCAACGATATAGTTACTGTACAATTTGATCCTTTCATCATCCGTTATTTTGACGAGACGAAGGCATAGAAATAGTGTCAACCTTCGGTTACTCTCGATATTATGTATTCAGTTTCTGGACCAATGACTTGTATTATAATCCGGATATAGCAACAACTCAGTCCCACTGTGGCCACAGTTTTATTGTCATTGCCATACACTGAATTGCGCCGTGAGATAACTTCTCCCATACCCGGGAGTGATGAATCCTCTATCAATCCACCATAGTCTTGTTACACTCCTTGATGCAGGCAATCACCATCGTATTAACAACCCTAAAAAGAACTACGTTAAGCTAGTGTCAAACTGCATCAATCGGTACACAAGGCGCTCCGGTGATCTCAAGTCTAAGGATCACATGCACCACCATTCGTTAGAGGATTTACTCCATAGACACTGGGGCTACCATCCATAGGGAATCCTCTGGTGGGTCAGTCCAGTGAACTTGTTGCAGTGTAATCACTTACAAAGAAGCATCCATGTGTTGCACCAGTTGTCACCAAACAACCTTGACAAGTGAGACTACCACCGCCTTTCGACAGGATCGTTCAACACTATGATAGCCTTACCATATTATCTGTGCCCTTACTTCATAATAATACTGGGGCTACGAACGTTTCTAGAATGACCACAATATGTGCTCATAGGGTTCTTACTATCAAGATTTGAAACACTTGATACCTTTGTCACGGTTCTACCATTCTAAGAACATATATCAATACATATTGCAATAATAATTATTTACGCGATATAGAATAAAATGCGTTTTTATTGATTAATTAACATTATTATAAAGAGTCAATTCTACAATAATTGATTGGCTCTAGGGCATCTACTCTAACAGGTAGCTATATCTAATTGAAATTTATTATTTTCTCTTGGATATTATGAAGAAGTGGTTGAGTTGGTGCCATTGTAGCAACCGAGCCAAGCTTAATAAGCCATATACTCGGCTTGGTTCGACTTGTTTGCACCCCTAGTTGGTGCCACTATCGAATAATTATATTTAAGTAATTTGGACAAGTCAATTGGCAATAGAAGTATTTAATTAATTGTAATGTTATGTGTGGAAAATGTATATTTGTTGAAACTTCTCATGTTTGCGAGGATTACCAAGAGAAAAAGTAATTTAAAATTTAAAATAATTAATTAATATAAATATACAAAAATAATTATCAGAGAATAAGTGCTTCTTCCCCTTCCCCAAGTGTCACACAGATACTTTACGAGTCTTATGATTTGTGTAGCATGTCATGTCTATCTTTTTGGTTTCCTCTTAATCAATCTTATACATATTTAAACTACCAATAATTTATTAATTAATTTTAGTTGTCCAATAATTTAATTGTTTTATATGATAGCAATTGGAATCTTGATAGTTGTTGGTTAATATAGTTTAGGCAATTTGCTTTAAATGTAAGGGTATTATTATCCAAAAACTTAATTAAATAGGGATAAAATTATAATAAAAGATTAATGTAAATTGTTTTTAAAACAAGGATATTATTGTCCAAAATTTTTATTAATAAGAGATAAAATTGTAACAAAAATAAGATTACCAAGTAATCTTAAAATACTTAAAAAAATAAAAGTAACCAAATTACCTCTTATATTATCAATAGTAATAATTATTGATTTTAAAAGATTATCACGATATTATATTACTTGATAACCAAATTAGTAATAAAATAATATAAGATGTGATTACGCGGTAGTTCAATATTACCTCGATCAAACACACTCCTAATGTAACACACCCCTAATGTTAATTTAATTATTATTGAATAATTAGTTTATTCATTAATATTGATGTGACTAGTTTAATTGTCCACTTTTGATAAGGTAGTCCGCAAAGTTCCAAGCAATTCCAAGCAAGGTTCTGAAAACCGAACCGAACAATGACCCGTTCAAGGGTTCGGTTTCCGATTTGACCTTAATTTGTAAAATTATTTTTAGTCCCTAAAGGTTTGAAATTCATCAAAAACACCCCTATAATACTCCCTTAAGGTTTAAAATCTATCTAAAACACCCCTGTCGCGTGAAGATTCTGGTGAGTGGTGGTGGCAGTGACGATCGACGGCCAATCGAAGCTGGAATCTTGGGGCTTTTGATGTGTAGGTGCCGACGACTCTAATGGTGGTGCTAGGGAGTTCCATCGTCGTCTGAACTCTCCGGAATCAACGAAAGAAATCCGACGTCTCATCACGCATGAACTTTAGGTGGATGGCGATCGACGTAGGCTAGACGACGGCGACTAAAAATGGATGGTTTTGGTCGTGGAGATGTCGTCCGTCGAATGGAGGTGTTTTCTCCATCGAAAGATGCCAGAATCCGGCGAGGTTTAACTGTGATTGGACTGCGATTCGGCAATATTCTGGCGGTCCAACAGCGGTCCAATCCGGTTTAAATTAAAATGACAGTTTTTTATATATACCAGACCGGATTTGCCACTGATTGCCGGTCAAGCCAAACCGGGCGGTCCGGTCCAGTTTTCAGAACCTTGATTCCAAGGTCATCCCACATTCCATTCCAACAAGGTATATTGGGCCTCATACTAAGGTATGTTCTCTTAACCCTTTTTGGGAGATCAGCAAACCCGAACCGTTTAATGAGGCATTTTAGTGAGACATGGTGTGATATGAATCATATGATTGAGTACATCTTTGAATTAGGCCCACTTGAAGGGATTCTAAATGGATGCCTTCGTCCTAATAAGCTACAAAAATGATTTAAGGACCTGTGTCCAAATTATTTTCAAAAACAATTCTCATAATAAATAACCCAAGAGTGAGCGGTTTCGGGTACCTTACATTTTTTGAGAGAACCCGAACTGAAACCACATAGTGCAAGTTCCCAAAAAAAGGAACCACAACCGAAACCTGAAATGCAGGTTCCAGTCCCTTATCCGAATATCCTCAAAAAAATCAATTACCCCCTCTTAGTTTAAAAAAAATGATAAAAATACCTTAAAAGTTTACAAATATACCGCTAATAAATCAAGAAAACCTACATTTAGTAGTTTTCAATTTTTGATTAATCATTCATTTGTGTCCAATGTAACTCATAAATCCTCTAATCTTTAGACAACACTTAAATTCAATCAATTCATCACAATTCATATTAAATTTCTCAATCAAAATCAAAACACAAACATGTTCCAAGCTGGGTACCCGCTTCAAGTTCTTTTCCTAGGTTTTGGTTTCGATTCCAGTTCCAAAACCTGTAAGAACCAAAACCAGAATCAGAACTGGAACCGGAACCGCATAATGTTAGTTCCAATAAAATGGAACCGGAACCAGAACCGTACAGCGTCGGTTCCAATAAATGGAATTGGAACCTACCTACACAGTGTCAGTTCCAGTTCTACCCGTTGGTTTTGATTCTACTTGCTACCCATACTCGCCCCTAAAAAAAACTCTTACAAAATAGTTATCAATGCATGTAGGCATGACATTACATATTTTTTTCAGTTTTTTTGTTGACACCTAAAGTTATGAAAATAGAGTAATACTACACTTACAAAGAAATTGTGTAAAGATCTCTATACAAAGTGATGTGCCCAAAAATGAATAAAATAGTGGATTTAATAAGTTTGACTTTTTGTTTCACTCTTCCATTCATTTTTTGTCACTTCACTTTATATGAAAATCTTTGTAGGATTTTTTTATAAATATAGTATTATTGATGAAAATAACCCCCGATTTGACAATTTGTTGACTTTAAGTTCAGCTTTCAATACGAAGTCGTTTTATCTGATTTTATATTTTCTAAAATCCTAGAAAAATACAAAAAGCTCCAGTTTTAAATTTCATAAATTTTTGGAGTTGTATTTTATTTTATAAAAATATTTCTTCGTCAAAAACTTTTTCTTTTAGCCTTTCAAGTCCCATCTTTATTTTAATTCTTTTCAAAGGACCTTTTTAACATTTTAAGTATTTTTGCTACTGATTTAAAGGTATAAATTCTTTCTACTTATTTTTATTTTCTAAAAATTACTAAAAAGCCCTTTAAAGTCCTTTATATGGGCAACATTGTAATTTCAATTGTATTCTTTTATTTAAATATTTTTAAAACCCGAAGATAAATGTCTACAAAACTTATTTTATAATTTTAAGATTTATTAATTTATTTTAATAAATCCCTTTTTATTTAGTCCATGATTTATCTCATAAAAACTCTTTATTTATCTAATTATCTATTTTTATTTTACATTTTAACTAGGTGAGATAATTATTTAAGGGTTTCTCCAATAATTATCCCTTCTTAATAAATATCTAAAAATCCATTTTATTAATTAAGAAATCCTTATGTGTCTTGAGCGTGTTTAAGGATGTTAAATCTTCCGAGAACGAATTTTTAAGCCAAAATTACAAAACCCGTGTTTTTCAATAAAACAGTTCACACCTGCGTCTGACCGTCTGACACGTTTTAAATAGTTTTCCACGTCTGGTGGATTTTCAGAATAAATCATTTTTACTTGGCCGTTTCAGTTCATGTCTTTTGGGTTTTTGCTCAAAGTTAGCAACTTTTAAATATTTTTCCAGACTTGCTTTTGGTTTCTTCGATTGGAATTAGCTAAGCAAGTCTGCAACGTGATTCTTCTTTAAGCCAATCACTGGAGAAATATCGCAGGCTGACTCTCTAGACAGATCAGAATCTGCGGTGCTTATAACAAGTTTTCAAGTATATATGTATCTAGTCCATTATATAGCATTCACCGAAGCATGATTTTTAATAATGGCTTGAGAGGAAATATATTGTTAATATGCCTGAAGGTTTTATATATGGATATAGCAAACATATAACATTTGCAATTTTGCTTGATAGTGTCATCAAATGCAAATCACAAAACTTTCGACCTACTTATGTAGAACAACTTGCAGGACAGAACATACAGTTTGTATTAAAGTGAACAGAAAGAATACTGCTGCAATCTTGACATGAATAAGTTTACAGGTTGCCTTGGCATCGTTCCAGCTACTTTGATAGTGCTGTTTCAGCCTATCAGAAATTCCGAAGTAATAGGAATCACGTTGAGGAATTTGTCGGCATAGTTCATTAATCATGTTCGCTATTTCAGCATTGCTGCCTGTTATGTCTAAATAAGTAGGGCTGACGTGAGGTCGTATGAAAAGTCAGAGCCTAGGTAGACCCGTAGCCACTCAGACACGGCCACGTAGCGCAATGACACAAACAGCATGCTCTTGTCAGTGTAGTGGGCGTGCGCCAGACTAGCTAAAAGCTAGAGAGCTTCCACGTGTCCAACCTCTGCAACAAATTGCATAAATCACTCTGGGCAATGAGACATAAAGAAGGATTTGTACAGATAATCCCACCAAATCACAGATTTAGTAATTATTACCCTGATCCATCCCACTATAAATTGAGAATTCCTCTCTCATTTTGGGGATTAGCTAATCTCTCTAAAAAATAGCATATACGCTCTCTCTCTCTCTCTCTCTCTCTCTCTTGTAATCATTTGTAAAATCAGTTTGCTAACCGCGACCTGATCGCTATCATTAATACAATAATAGTGGACGTAGGATTCGCTTGTTAAGCATCCAAACCACTTCTTTCACTCTCATTCTCTCATCATGTGTGTCTTCTGGGCTCACTTAATATTTCACACGTGCATTTGGTTGGTGTCAAAATCATGCATCAACACTGCCCAATAAATTTAAAAAAATCCCCTCTTCAACAAGCAAATCCACATCTTTTTCAGTTTTGATGAGAAATGTAAGTAGATGAATGTAACTGCATATGTAAGTTTCCGATGGATAATGACATTGCTCTAGCGCCATCAGATTTAGGATCACACATTATGTGTTTTCAGTTATTTCAAAGCGTGGAATTTCCAGCTCAACTACATTAAACAACGGAGTTTTTCGATCATTGAATTTTACTTTAACCAAATATTTACCCCATCCAGGCTTAAACTTCACTCCTGATTTTTTCAACTCGACTACGTTAGGTAAAGTATCTGCGGTCGTCACTGGAAGACTAAACGTGGGAGTCTCCGGAATTTCCACTAGAGAAAACCTATATAAATCAGTGAAATGATTAATTTTGATATCCTGACGTTGGCTAGAAAGTGGCCTATTGTGCGAGAGATTAAGTTGAAAGAAACCACCAGCAAGATTAATGAAGGGAATTTGGTTGCCAGAAACTTTTTGTCCCGCTAAGTTATATAAATCCTCAAGCACAAAATATGGAAGCTGCTTTTCGAGTAAGAGCTAAGTCCTTTCTTATAGTTCTTATATAAATCCTCAAGCACAAAATATGGAAGCTGCTTTTCGAGTAAGTCCCTTCTTACAGTTCCTAGCCACACCTCATTTAGCAAAAAATCGCCTTGATGTTCAAACCGAACTCGCACGAAGAGCTCGATGATGAAAACGGCATCCCGCAGAACCATCGGTAGAAAGACATCAGGAGAAAATTGGATTGGTTCAGCATATTGAAAGCAGATTTGTGTTTGTTTCGTTACAATAAAATTTCTGAATATCTCCAATTGATCGAGGGTAAGTCCATGAAAAAATGCGTCCACATATCTTTTTTTATGATTTTCCATGGCAGCCAAAACTTGTTCGCCGAGGTGATAAGGGCCTATTGAAATTAACTGAGGAGAGTATGCTTCTGGGTTTACTTTTCGTAGATTCTCAGGAACCTTGTGAATACAACACTCTGCAATCTCAACGTCCCTATAAATTGCAATCTCACGTCGTTCCACAGCATCACCACTTGCAGAGTTGTCCGCCATCAAGCTACCTCCGCTCTTGAGCAAATACACTTTTGAGTAAATAAACAACCCAATCAGCTTAATTTGAAAACAGATTCGTTTCTATATCATGAATTTGTTTTCTTTTTAATTTAGCCCCAAGTTTTTTCATCATCAACAGATTTATAACTTAATTTTAACTTTGAGATAAGATTTTAACTTCGCATCTAGGCTACCAAATTCTATTTGGAAAGAATGAACATATAATTAAGTAAGGAATAATGTATTAATCTACAAACTTACAGAGATTGAAGAACTAGGGTTTTGTTACTCGTAGGCGTAGCTACAGAGTTCATCAAATCTGGGCTTATGATTAACGGTTTGATGATGATCATTTTGTGTTTCTTTTCTCAAGTGTGTTTTGCTGATCTGTTAAGTCATACGGATTGGCAGTGTGGACTCATTTTGAGTATAAAATCAAGTAATGATCAGTTTGTAATCAAGTAATGTTAATAAAAATTTCAGATCTGGAAAATTCTGTTTTCTCCCAAACTTTATGTTTGCGTCTCTGGAAAGTTTATTAGTTTCTGGAATTTTCTTCGTTCGATCCTAGGATTCTTACAAGAGGTTTCTGAGAAAAAAAAATCGAGAAGAGGGTGTTAATTGTGATAGGATCTTGAAGGATAATATTAAAGGAAGAATACGCGAGGTTATCTGTAAAAGAACTTTGTAAGTACTTTAACTTATTATTTTATTAAATATCACCGTATTTGTAAGTATGTCATGTAGTTGACAGTTGTGAATAAATTTGATTTCCCATATGAGAAGATAGAGTTACTTTGTATTGCCTTTTTTTTTTTTTTTTCAATTATTATGTTATTAATAATTTGTAGAAGACCAAAGATGTCAAAATCAAATATTTTAGGCCTACAATTAAGGACATTCGACTATAAAGATGAATATACCTCCTATTAACCAAAAACAAATTACACAATAAATTTAAAAGATAATAAAGTTAAGCTCAAAACAAGTCTGAAATCTAACATAATTCATTATAAACCCCTGCACTTTTGTTTATGAAGCATGAAGGTGGATTTCGAGAATATATTTTCTATAAAATATGTAAGATTTTTGAACTAATTAGGGTTTTCTGAAAAATAAAAGCTTAAGAAGAAGGGCCTATCATAAATTGCCAGGGCAGGATTTAGGATGGGACTGAGTGACGTGAGCTTAAAGAAGAGAGATGGCGGATTAGAGGGTCCTATTTGTAATATTTTCAATCTAAAAGAGGTTTTCTGAAATAAAAAATTGAGACCTGGAGGGTGTGAATAAACAACGGAGATTGCTGGTTCGAATACTAGACTAATGGATTTATTTTCTTACCCTGCCCAATTTAGAGTCGGGTTTATTCTGTTTATGATAAACTTGATTAGTAATAAGGAACCATTAATTAGTATTATATATATATAGTAATTATCTGTTTCTATCAAAAGTTGTTAGAATGGCTTAATCATGGCCCGGGGAGACATGTTTTAAATTATTTTAACTATGACGTTTACAATAGCTGTATGTTAATATTGGGTTTTAGATACCTTTAAACTATTCTTTTTACATAATGATAATTTATTAAAAAAAAAAAAAAGCAATTTGTTAAAAATAGAATTTAGTACAAATTCTTAGTTACGTAGATGTTAAGTCACAACTTTGCTGAACAAAAAGAAAGAAGAATGCATACACATTCACATTGGTTAAAACGACTGATAAAATTCTCAGCCCCACCACGGATCACACACAATTGTTTTTTTTTTTTTTTTTTTTTAAAGGGCATGAATACATGTGAAAAAGGACTTTAAAATTAAAAGAAAATTATCTCAAATAGCCACTATTCATCAACATAATACAGACTAAGCAGAATGGAAAAAATTATAAATGATGATATAAGAAAAGAGAATTTCCTGAGTTATACTAAAAACTCCTTATCGAAAAGGATAAATCAACTATATATATAAAGTTGAATACCCATATGGGTTGATCGACATGTGACACATTTTGGAAGCTCTAAAATTGCTCCATTTTGACACATTTGATTGACAAGCCAATCAAATTGCTCTATCTTAACACGTTGGATTGGTATTTATTGTTTCATCTATAATTGTTAATTAATTTAAAAAAAGCGATATGTATTAATAATTAATAATAATAATAATAATACAGGTGCAGTGCATTGTCTTTTTAAAGATCTAACCATAATGACACCTTAGATTTGTGATTGCCATATGGTTGAATTTTATTGGTGATGTAGACAATATTAATTGTTGCATTGATATTTCAAGGTCTAAATAAATAGACATATACCCATATGGGTTGAACGACATGTGGCACATTTTGAAAGCTCTAAAATTGCTCCATTTTGACACATGGATTGACAAGCCAATCAAATTGCTCTATCTTGACATGTTGGGTTGGCATTTATTGCTCCATCTATAATTATTAATTAACTAAAAAAAGGGATATGTATTAATAATTAATAATAATAATAATAATAATACAGGTGCATTGCATTATCTTTCTAAAGGTCTAACCATAATGATACATTGGATTTGTGATTACCATGTGGTTGAATTTTATTGGTGATGATGTAGACAATATTAATTGCTGCATTGGTATTTCAAAGTCTAAATAAATAGACATAAAAATTAGATTACATAGGTGCATTGCATTAGTTGAATTAATAATTAATAATAATATTAATTATATAGGTGCATTGTATTGACATTCTAAAAGTCTAATCATAATGACACATTGGATTTGTGATTGCTATGTGGTTGAATTTTATTGGTGATGATGTGAACAATATTAATTATTGCATTGGTATTCCAAAGTCTAAATAAATAAACATAAAGATTAGATTACATAGGTGCATTGCATTGGTAGTAAAAGTATACCTATTTATTAATAATTACATGGGTGCATTGTATTGACATTGCAAACCGTTCTTCGTATTCAATTCGTATTTAATTGTGTTAATATTCGAAATGTCTAAATAAGAGGTTATAAAAGGGGCGTATGTTCAATTGAATATTAGTGCAATATGTTGGTTAGTGTCAATAATATGTACGGTCTTTTGTTAATTGTTTATATGTCATATTAATTTGTTTTACGTATGTTCTTCGTGATTTTGTTAATCAATGATTTTTCATTTATTTATGTTTTTGTTGTTGTTTACATGTCAAAGATTGATGAATTGACATGGAATCAGGAAGTATGTCCAATTGATGTTGTCAGCCTTGTTGTGCAAAGAACTTAGCCAAGGGTTTGAACTCACCTCCCCAATCAGATTGAAAAACTTTTACTTTGCTGTTTAACTAGTGAGACACCGGTTGAGTAAACTGCTGAACAACTGTGGTAACTTCATATTTTAAGTTGAGAGGATAGATCCATGAATATCTAGTGTGACCATCAACAAAAAGTAAGTAATATCTAAACCCTGTAGCAGAAATAATAGGCGTAGGTCCCAGACATCAACAAAAACCAGTTCAAAAGGATTATATGTTTGAGAAGCAAAAGGTGGAAAAGAATTTTGATGACGTTTGCCATATTGATAAGTTTCACAAAATCAAGTTTTATTTACTGCGGTATCTTTTACATTCAGTTCTGTTACAAGATACTTCAAGACAGATAAAAGAGGTTGACGAAGTCTCCTATGCCAGAGATCACCTTCACTATCAGATGCTAAAGACTGAATTTTATTTTGTACTACATCAAACATATTACTTGAAACTAGATGGCTAGATGAATTTGTTAAACAACCAGGAGTAGTCACCAGCTGTTAAAGAGATCTATAGAAGTAGTTAAAACTTGTGACAGAAAAGACTGAGAGTATTCGGGAGAGAGAGACATATCTTGCTAACTTACACCATTTCTAGTGGGAATGTCAAGTTGATATAAGCCATTTTGCATGAAGCCTTTAAGAAGAACCACCTGAGAAGCTTGTCCTTAATAACACATCCGTCAGCAGAAAATTCAACTAATACATTGTTGTCTCTTGTTATTTTAGATATACTAAGAAGATTTTTAGTCACTTATGGAACACACAGAATGTTTTTGAGTTGTAATGACCTGTCAACACAAAAGAAGGGGAGAGTAGTCAAACCTGTATGGGAGTTATCAAGACATTGGCCTCTTCCAACTTGCAAAGATTCTGAACCAGTGTATTGGTTCTTGAGAGAGAGATTCTGTAGGTCAGGTGTTATGTGATGAGTGGCACCTGAGTCAATAAACCAGTTGGGATCTGATAGTATTAGAGGTGTTGCTGTCGGATTGGACTGTTTAGCTCCAGAGTATTGTTTCAGCTGATTTTCCCCTGAACTTCCAGAATACTGCTGTGATAGATTGATATGAGAAGGTGAGTGGTTTGCAGGTACAACATTATGAGATTTCAGACTTCTATCTAAATGGAACCACGCACTGCTGCTACCTAAGAGCACTTCTCAGACTTCTAAAGGACGCTCTTCTTGGGCTAATAATAGTGACTTCATATTCCACTAACTCCTTAAACTTCACGAGTGTAGGATGTTTTTTATTCGTAAGGTTGATTTAGTTTTAAAGGCTGTTGGTTTATCTAGCCAGCGAAATGATTTCTGGGAGGTTCTTTGAAAGTCAAGGTGAAAAGTAAAACAGAAAAATAAAGTCTAATGAGGAGAGTTGCGAGTGGTTTTCGTATGTGAGGAGAGTCAAAAGGAGAAGGAAAGTTTCAGTTTCTGGGTGCCGTGAGAATTAGATGTAATCACAGAAAATAAGAAATGTCCAAACACCCAATCCTCTATTAATAATGGGGTTTCAGTGATCTAATGAAATTTAAAGATTAAAAAGAATAATAAAAATAGTAATTTATATTATTATTTTGATTGGTATATTACTTTTATTTGGATGGAAAATAGAGAATTAAGAAAAATAATAAATAAGAAAGTTGCTTAGTTTTTAATTATGTAATCTATTTTTTTATAATACAATCCCATCCTTTAAATGAGGATTACTAACAAAGTTTATGGGGGCTAAAAATCACTTCCCTAAAACTAATCCCATAAAAAATTAGGGGAATGGGCTTATAGAGCCCAAAACTTATGTCAGTGTTTAAACATAATCGGCTTCTTAATTTCTCGTCTAATCTAACCACTCATACATTTAGGCATTTCTTCCACAAACTGTTTATGAACTTTTTATTTTGAAATAATTTAAAAGATAGATATTTTAGAGTGAAAATGTGTTTATGGAATATAATGTTTTTTTTTTTTTTATTCAATGATTGTGGTATATACATTTATTTGATTGTCTTATTATGATTGCATATATTGGGACATCATTGAATGCGTAAAATAGAAATTGGGTTTTTAGTAAAATTGAAAAATCCTTGAACACGATGATCTTATACTATTCTTGCTTTCTTGCATCGCAACAAACTTACAAAAATGTTGTCATTCTTGTACTATAAGAAATAAGAATGACACAAGAAACCTGCAAGAACGATAAAAGTTGTTTGCTTTTGTTGACAAATACAATACCTTTGTAATTTTCTCATGTCAGAAAATAGAAATTACACCGAGTAGTTAGATTCATCTTAGTATCTGCTATTTCAAAAAGAATCGGAATTAATTAAAGTTAGAAAATAATATACCAGTTTACATTTCAGTTTTGTCAAGTAAAGTTTGTTCTTTCATCAAAGCGAAACTAAAAGCCAGAATTATATTCTGGGCGAGTAACCGGGTAGCCGCCACAAATCATTTTAATTTTAAGGTTTAATTTCTTCTTTTAACAATACCCATTTAGAAAGAAAAAAATGTTTTGCAAACAGTTGAATATATAATGAGAAATTATATATAGAAAACCCAGATCACTAATTGCAGATTAAACTGTAAAATGACAAACTGATTAACACTATAAATTAGGTAGACCATTTAATACAAATATTAAAATCACTTAGCTTTATTTAGGCTAGACTACAATCTCCTTTTTTTTTTTAAATGTATTGTAAACAGTTGAATTTTTTTATGAGAGAGTACATAGCAAACACAGATTACTAAATGCAGATTAAACTGTAAAGTAACAAACTGATTAATATTATAAATTTAGTAGACCATTCAATACAAATACTAAAATCTTTGGATTTATTTAGGCAACACTACTTGCAAGATAGTAAATAAAGTTTGTATCAAAGTGAGCACCAAGAGTATAACTGCAGCAACTGTTGCCAAGCTTTTCCAAGGATCGCTGAAATACTCTTGTTTCAAGATTGGGATGGGATTGATCCAACGGTCGTAGTACTTGCAGTGATCTAATAGTGGACAGATGATTTCGGAGTAATAGCACGTAATTTCCGGAAGTTCTCCGCAAAAGTTAGAAAACATGTTCATAATTTCTGCGTTGCTGCCCACAAAATTGTAAATAATTCCTGCTCTAACAAGACAATCTACATCTCCTTTAGTTTTGATGAGAGAACTCATTAGCTGAATATAACTGCAAAAGTAAGTCTCCGATGAATAATTAGTCAGCTCCCAGATCATCACATTTCGAGCCAAACTCTCTGTGTGGTCATACACCTTAATGAGTGGAATTTGCAGCTCAACTACATTAGAGCATGGGAATAATGATCGTTCATTCTGCTCTAAGGTTATGTCAACCAAACATTTCTCACCCAAAACAGGCTTGAACTTCACTCCATACCTTTCCAACTTTGCTGCTGTATGTAATCTTTTCGTTGTTTCTTCTGACTTGCTTTTGCTGTTGGCTATTGGCTCATGTTTTATTAGAGCTAGTCTACATAAATCGATGAAATGTTTAATTTTGATGCCTTCGTGCGAGAAACTGAGTTTAAAGAAAGTACAAGAAAGAGTGGTGAAGGAAGGATATGTCTCCACATTGGAAAAGGCTAAATGATATAATTCCTCAAGCAAAAAATACGGAAGCTGATTTTCGAGTAATCGTAAGTCTCGTTTTATACCTCTAAGCCATACCTCCTCTAGCAAAAAGTCACTTCTATCATTATGGTCATACCTCAAGAAGAGCTCGAAGATGAATACAGCATCAAACAAAATCATTTCTTCAAACATTTCACTCGAAACATTGGAGGGCCGAGAATAATCACCGCGGATTCGTTCCTCGTTGTTTTTGATAAAGTTCCTGATATCATTCAGTTGATCCAGGGTGATTCGTTGTTTAAAACTTCCCATATATCTTGTCTTATGATTTTCCATGTAAGTCAACTCTTGTTTGCCGCGGTGATAAGGGCCAATTGCGATTATTTGAGGAGTGTAGGCTACCTCATTTAATTTTCGAAGACTGCCAGGCACCATGAGAATACAAGGCTTTCGATTCATCTCAGTATCAATCACAACTTCAAGTTCACTAGTAGAAGCACCTCCTAAGTTGCTCGACATCAAGTTAGCTCTTCTGCTGGCCAAATCATCAACTTTCTGATCAATAAATTACTGAATCACTTTCAGAACAAAATCATTATTTTCCTTTTTTCTTTTTTTTCTTTCCTAATGAATTCTTTTTGAATTTTCTTTGTCCTTGTGTAATAAACCAAATATTTCTAACATCTAATCTCATAACGAAAATTAATTTAAAAGGATCAACAATAATGTCTTACCATAGAGAACTAGAAAGTAAAAGTCTTGTCATATAGAAAGTTTGAATATAATATAGACATATTAAACTAGTCAAACAAAGCCAGAAAAGAATCTGAAATATTTATGCCGGAACCGGAAAGAAAAACGTGTATATAGTTGAGTTTTGAATTCTCCTTCTGTTATCTTGTGTTGTCTCTTAACTCTTACACATACTTAACTCTAAATTAAATTAATCCTTTAATTACCATAAAGAAAAACGTGTATAGTTGAGATGTGGCTAAAGATCTGGATCAATAGCTAGATTATTTGCCCTAGATCTGACATTTTTCGGTTAGATCTATAAAGAAAAATATGTATAGTTGGGTTGAAATTATCAGATCGGTGCACGATCGGTCAGATCTAGTCGGTCGTGCGCCATTACGGTAACTTTCGGCCGATGGTGGTGGCCAATTGCCAGTATTAATCCGTGGGTGGAGATATTTTTGTTAATTTTTAATATTTTATTATAAGGGGTATTTAGCTAAATTAACAAACCTATGTGATGTTTTTGTTAATTCAAATCATATCTTCATAATAACAATCAAACTCAACTTATTCAAAAATACTACTTAAAATAATAAAAAAAACACAGCCTTGTTTTTATTATTATTAACAGGAGTTATTGAAACATGTTGTATATTAAACTCCAAAACATGTATAATTATAATTGTTTCTGTTTGTAACTTGTTAATTTGTTAATCCCTCCATCTAAAGAATCAAAATCCTGCTTAATGTCAATAAAACAGATTAACCCCAAAAAAATATAAAATTATGTAGGCCTTCAAAAATTTGCAAATTAAAGCCAATAATCTTTCTAAAGCTATAGGGAACATCTATCAACTTAACTAATTTAGAGAAGACTGTTTCGGTGAGAATCAAATATCCAATATATATGTGAACCCCACAGTTTTTTTGGGAGAATGAAAGGTAGGTTTCATTAATCTATGCATAAAGAAGAAAAGTGTTATGAAATTGAAGAACAAATAATTTTGTACTCTGGTAATGTAAGCTGCAACAGAAACTTCTTACGGCTTGGCTTGAGGGAGGAGGAGGATGTTACGGAATTGAGTACAGAAGATAAAGGAGTCACAGCAAGCTCAAAATATGTCAAAAATAAATATGGAATAAAGAAGCAGATCTTGAAGTCTTAGAGTGCGTTTGGTTTAATATTCCAATCTATATTCTCAATCCTATTCCCAAAATATTTGTTTATTTAATTATATAGGAAATATTAGTATATTTTTTTAAGTAATTTTAGACCCTTTAAGTTTATTAATTTCATTAAATATCCTCGGAAAAAAAAAGGTTTAAAAATTAACAAAAACACCTCCACTCATCCATAGTTGCCAGATTCCGGCAACCACTATCGATGATAGTCGAAATCTATCACAACGGCCTACAAACGATCAGAACTAGCCGGTAATTCATCGATCTGGCCTTTTCCGACTAGATCCACAGTGGATCTGGCCGGAAAATGCCATATCGACGCCCTATCGATCAGATCCGATTGGTCTGCATTGTAATGTCATTTCCTGACCAGATTTCGACGGTAGTGGCCAAAATCTGACACTGTGGGTGGGTGTGAGTGTTTTTGTTATTTTACAACATTTTTATATATTGGGGTGTTTAGTTAAATTAGTTAACCTATGAGGTTTTTTGTTAATTTTTAAATTTTACCTTATAATACTTACCCTATTTAACTGCTCAATATTATTCCCAAAACCCTATTTAAAATAACAAAACAAACAAAACTTAATTTTATGGAATTGGTTCATCAAACTATCAAAGTACGTTAGGTAATTAACGTCTGTTACAAGTCTGTTAAATAGATGGTTCTTTGTTAACAGAAGTTCAAGTCCCGTTAGTTCACTTAAGCCAAACGGAGCCGTTTTATTATACAGTAGTAAATTTGTGAGCCGATCATTTTGTGTTTCTTAACTTTCTATTATTGTGTTTTACTGACCTATCAAGTCACACGAATTGCCAGTGTGGACTGATTTTGAGTATAAAAACAAGTCATGATCAGTTTGTAATCAAGCTGAATGTTAGTAAAAATTTCAGTTCTGGAAAATTCTGTTTTCTCCCAAACTTTCTGTTTGTTTCTTTGGAATGTTTATTACTTCTGGAATTTTCTTTGTCCGATCCTAGGATTCTTACAAGAAGACTCCTTCCAAAAAGCATTTTAGCTAAAAAGAGCCTTATTGATTAAGGATTTGTAAAGGAAGAAGAATGCTTGAATAAGGTTACAGACATGATTTGTCCCTCTTCTCCTTAATTCCCATTCTATTTCACTCTTTTAAAAACAACAATATCCTCTACCTCACTTCACATAAATATTCAAATTGACCAGAGAAATAATTTATATGCAAATAAAGTAATTATGGAAGAACGAACATTTATATATAAAGTAGTAAATGACCTGAGCTTTTTGGCCGGCGAAGAAATATTTTGTATTGCTGAGTAGAGAGCAAGATCTTCTCTTGTTGCTTCCCCGAACGCCGCACAAATAGGTTACGTAATTATGAACTCACTCTTGTGTTCTCTCTTAATCACTCTTGCACACACTTATAACCATAGATATAGTCAGAGAAATCCTAAATCAATCATTGAAATGGCCAAAACTTTCTCCACCGACCCACGTGATGAGAAATAAGGAAAATTTAAGTCATAGCATATGGACCCAACACACTTTTAAGTTTTTTGTCAGCTTCGTAAAAGACTTGATGAATGGATGGGGCTCTGGAGACTTCAGAAATACAGGACATGGGTGCATTTTACCTTGGCAGCTTTTGAAAATAGGCTTGCGAAATGGTTAATGTAGGGCCAAAAATCATCTTTGGCCCGAATAGGAAAACGGGCTCAACACTGAAGAAGAAGTCAGGCCCAATCCTGATATGACCCAACCAGATTAGGCCCATTCGATACAAGATATAGCCAGTCCAAACCACGTGGGCACGAGCCTCCTAATCCTAGTCATTTCCTAGGTCCATGGGCGAATCCAGAGCCCACAACCCCCTCAGAATACTTTCCTATTCCTGATCAATCTCTCATTCAAGGTCACCTTCCTATTCCTGATCACTTTCCTACTCGGAGTTACTCTCCTAATCAGAATCACCTTCCTATCCAGACACTAGTAAGACAACCTTACCACTACCTCCCTAACTTCTGTGGGTTTGCATCATAGTCATACTAGGACTCCTACTTCTACCTAGGATGGGAGACCAGACGACCACTATATAAGCAGAGGCCAGCCCTCTCACAAAGGACAGATGACATTACACCTTCACACTGAAAGCTCTGACTTGAGAGCTCCACATCACCGCCGTAGTCCCAGTCCCAGTCCCCGACTAGACTTCCAGTAACCTCTACTCCCTAACCCTCACTATATTAGCCTCTCTCACCTTTGCCGACTTGAAGGCCGAGTGCCTACGGCAAACACCACCCCAGTGTTTCCCGTTCGCTTCACGCGTGTGTTTCTCTACGTGTGTAGGTGCAACGGATCGCTAGTGGCCTCAACCTCACGGGATCAAACCCCCCTTCCGTATAGGTAGATTTTTACGTCTACAGTTTGGCGCCCACCGTGTAGCCTCTAGCAATCATTCGGCTTGACGAACCTTGCTACGTGGAGGAATATTCCATGGCTGACAATCCCGACAACGTTAACTCTGGCCTCGAGGCCAGACTGGAGGCTTTGACCGCTCTCATGCAACAAAACTCGGACAAGGTGGCCGTGCTGGAAGCCAAAAACGCATCCATTAGGGTTGAAAACAAGTCTCTAAAGGAGAAAGTAAGTCAATTCTATGATCTCGAGTTTCTACCCAACCAAGTACCCCCCAATCGGTTCCGCGCCCTTATCCTATCCGGGCAACCTCTCTCCACACCAAAGCATCGCCCCTCGGCCTCTGGTAAAGGGCCCCGTCTGTTAAGCGCACTGGCGCTCGACGACTCCGTTTTGACTAATGGGGACAAAGATATGCCAACAGAACACCATCCAGCCAATCCATCCCAGCCTCGTGACCAAGACGATCCAGTAACAGAGAGCCCGCATCTGCAAGACCAGCCCATCCTTACCGTCCCGCTCCACCTCCAATCAACAACCCAAACACAACCCCATTCGGCTCGGCTCACCCTCGCGGGTTGAACGGCCAAACCAAACCAACTCTAGCACTCGAGCTCATCCATCCTAATGGACTGAACGACTACTAAACGACTCCCCTGACCATTCATGTAGGGCGGAATAATAGAACAGTGACAATGGGAGTCATCCAACCGGAAGGGATGAACGAAGATCCATGCTACCAAGGAATGCACGACGGAATGACTTATCAGACCGCCCCCCGAGGGATGACCCAACGGAAGGTGCCGAGAACGAATGCAGTAGCAGACCTAGTAAGACGGGATGATCCGGTAGTATCTCCCTCTCCTATGGAACAAGTACTGGCCAAGAGGCTAGCCGATGTCGAGGCAGTGATGAGACGCATTCCAGGAATGTCGGTCCCAACCAAGAAGAGCAGACCCCATTGTTACGCCAATTCACCCTTTGTGGATGAGATCGCCCTGGCTGACATGCCCTAGAAATTCACCATTCCCAACATGAAACCTTATGATGGCACAACCGACCCAGATGATCACGTAGCCTCGTACAAGTAGCGGATGTTCACTCTCTCAATACCCCGAGCGTTGAGGGAAGCCTGCATGTGCAAGAGTTTTGGTTCAAGCTTATCCGGTCCAGCACTCCAGTGGTACACAAATCTCCCGAATGGTTCCATCGACTCATTCGCTCAGCTCACCGACACCTTTGCGGAGCAGTTCGCCAGCAGCAAGAAACTCGAGAAGCTGTCGATCGATTTATACAGAGTATACCAGAGGAGGGGAGAGCCACTGAGAGAGTATGTCAACAGATTCAACAAAGAGAAGATTTTCATCCCTTCCTGTAACCCTGAGACAGCCGTAGACGCCTTCAAAAAAGGTCTCCTCCCGGATGGTGAACTATACAAAGAATCGACGGGCTAGGTTGCACCACGATGGAAGACGCCTGGCCGAGCAACGATTCAAATAAGGTGGGAGGAAGATGAGATGAATCAGGCAATTCACGCCAGGTATGACTGAATGCAGAACGACAGGAGGCCAGAGCTCAGATCGATTGTAGGCTCTACAAGGTCACCAAAGAAAAAAGGAAGGGCGCCTACAAACTCCAGACCCCCGATGGCAAAGACATCAACAACAGTTGGAATGTCATTCACCTCAAACGCTACTACTTCTAGGTGAACCTTGTCTTCTTTTCGTTTTTCATTTTTTCATTTAAAAAAAAAAAAAAATGAATGGGCCTATCCACCACCTTTTAGACAGTCGACCTCATGGCCAAATATTTAATGAAGTGCTATTCAGAAGTTTTCGTCTCCAAATCTATCCCGGTCGATGAATTACTTACACCTTCAAATCGGCCCTGCCCGATGAACATACTGACACCTTCAAATCGGCCTTGCCCGATAAACGTACGGACATCTTCAAATCGGCCTTGCCCGATAAACATACGGACACTTTCAAATCGACCATGCCCGATAAACGCACGGACACCTTCAAATCGGCCCTGCCCGATGAACGTACGGACAACTTTAAATCGGCCTTGCCCGATAAACGTACGGACACTTTCAAATCGGCCTTGCCCGATAAACGCACGGACACCTTCAAATCGACCCTGCCCGATGAACGTACGGACACCTTCAAATCGGCCTTGCCCGATGAACGTACGGACACTTTCAAATCGGCCTTACCCGATAAACGTACGGACACCTTCAAATCGGTCTTGCCCGATAAACGTGCTGACACCTTCAAATCGGTCTTGCCCGATAAACGTGCTGACACCTTCAAATCGGCCTTGCCCGATAAACGTACTGACACCTTCAAATTGGCCTTGCCCGATAAACATACGGACATCTTCAAATCGGCATTGCCCGATAAACGTACGGACACCTTCAAATCGGCCTTGCCCAATGAACGTACGGATACCTTTAAATCGGCCCTGCCCGATGAACGTACTGACACCTTCAAATCGGCCTTGCCCGATAAATGTACGGACACCTTCAAATCAGCCTTGCTCGATAACCGTACGAACACCTTCAAATCGACCTTGCCCGATACACGTACAGACACCTTCAAATCGGCCCTGCCCGATGAATGTACGGACACCTTCAAATCGGCCCTGTCCGATGAACGTACGGACACCTTCAAATCGACCTTGCCCGATCAACGTACGTACACCTTCGAATCGACCCTGCTCGATTCACGACGACACCTTCAGATCGGCCTAGCCCGATCAACGTACGTATACCTTCGGATTGACCTTGCTCAATCTACGGATTTAGACCATCGGATCGACCCTGCTCGATCCACGGATTTACACCTTCAGATTGACCCTATCTACACCTTCGAATCGGCCCTGCCTGATCCACGGATTTACACCTTCGGATCGGCCCTGCCCGATCCACAGATTTACACCTTCGGATCGACCCTGCTCGATCCACGGATCTACACCTTCGGATCGACCCTGGCCAATCCACGAATTTATACCCATGGATCGACCCAGCTCAATTCACAGATTTACACTTTCGGATTGACCCTGCTAAATCCACGGATCTCCACTCAACCTGACCGACTGACCGACCGACTCAACTCCACCATCACTCCCCAAGAACCAAGTATTGGACCTTCACTCTACCCGACGGACCGACTCAACTCTACCATCACTCCCCAAGAACCAAGTATTGGTCCTCCACTCTACCCGACGGACCGACCCCACTCCACCATTACTCCCCAAGAACCAAGTATTGGACCCCCACTCTACCCGATGGACCGACTCCACTCCATCCTCATTTCCCAAGAACCATGTATTGGATGTCCACTCTACCGGACCGACAGACCGACTCAACTCCATCCTCCCCAAGAACCATGTATTAGATGTCCACTCTACCCGACCGACCGACCGACTCAACTCCACCATCACTCTGCAGGAACGAAGTATTAGATCTCCACTCCACCTGACCGACCGACCGACTCAACTCCACCATCCTACCTCCCCAGGAACGAAGTATTGGATCACCACTCCACCCGACCGACCGACCGACTGACTCAACTCCATCCTCCCCAGGAATCAAGTATTGGATCACCACTCTCCCTATGCCACCGACCGACCGGCCGACCTGGTCTTTTCAAACTTTGACTATCACCACTCACCCCGCCCCCTGCCACCGATCAACACACATACTTAACCTGTCTAAAAGATTCAATCGCCCTTCCTGCCCAACCGAGCCAGCACATTGCAACAGGTCAGCTCCCGCAACGAAGCTTACACTCCCATGCTTCACGTCCAGGAGATTCTCCAAATCTGGGCGATTGGCTAGAAGCAGTCTCGCACTTGTTCATCCTCGAGGTGATCAAGCCAATGGGTCTCGTCCATTCAGTCTTCCATAGCGGACGAGTGGGTAGCCATGGGTCAAATGTTTACGCATTTTGTTTGGCCCTTTGGCATCCAGTAAAAGCGTTGTGGAGTCACAAGCGCAAGTCTTACGGTCCAACAAGCCAACCGAGCCGATTCTATCCCATTCGATCACCCGAGTACCCCAACCGAATGAACCTTTAATTTAACATCATCTCCAACTCATTCGACCCGACAGACTGAGCGGATACCCCTGTCATGGGATTTTAGTTCACTTCTCCAGTCGGCAGGACACATCGAACAAGCACGTGAGCCCTAGAAGTCTCGTTATCTCAGTCCCTTCGACCTTTCACACCGATCAGGCACACCCTCTTGGGGTGATTGCACATTTTGGATCAGCTTTGATACCGAGCGACCCTTAACTACGAATCACCTACATCAAACTGGTCAGCTATGCCGACAATCGGCCGTCCAGGAAGGGAGACCGAGCGCCCATCGATCGCTTCCTACTCTCTGACTTAAGAAACTCTTAACTCAGAGAGTGGGGGCAAACTGTTAGGGCCAAAAATCGTCTTTGGCCCGAATAGGAAAACGGGCTCGACACTGAAGAAGAAGCCAGGCCCAATCCTGATATGACCCAACCAGATTAGGCCCATTCGGTACAAGATATAGCCAGCCCAAACCACGTGGGCACGAGCCTCCTAATCCTAGTCATTTCCTAGGTCCATGGGCGAATCCAGAGCCTATAACCCCCTCAGAATACTTTCCTACTCCTGATTAATCTCTCATTCAAGTTCACTTTCCTATTCCTGATCACTTTCCTACTCGGAGTTACTCTCCTAATCAGAATCACCTTCCTATCCGGACACTGGTAAGACAGCTTACCACGGCCCTAATTCTTCTAGGGTTTGTATCAGAGTTATACTAGGACTCCTACTTCTACCAGGATTGGGAGACCAGACGACCACTATATAAGCAGAGGCCAGCCCTCTCACAAAGGACAGATGACATTACACCTTCACACTGAAAGCTCTGACTTGAGAGCTCCACATCACTGCCGTAGTCACAGTCCCCGACTAGACTTCCGGTAACCTCTTCTCCCTAACCCTCACTATAGTAGCCTCTCTCAGCCTTGCTGACTTGAGCGTCGGAGTGCCTACGACAAACACCACCCCGGTGTTTCCAGTTTGCTTCACGCGTGTGTTTCTCTACGTGTGCAAGTGCAGCGGATCGCTAGTGGCCTCAACCTCATGCGATCAAACCCCCCTTCCGTACAGGTAGATTTTTACGTCTACAGTTAATAGAGCCAATTGTGTTGGCTGTATTTGATTGGTTAACTCTTAATACATCCAGCTACCAAATCCTTTGACAATATGCGCAGTTAGAAAATGGGAGAAGCATGAAAATACAATGCTAAACCCTAATAATCTGATTTTACCCCTTTAGTCCCTCTTAGTTTATGTTTCTTACAATTAATTTATAACATGTTATCACCAGGAGAACTTTCTAACTACTTTAACTTCATATTTTATCACACACAACCTTTTTTAACAAGTTTATCATGGTTGTCAATAAATTAGATTTTTCATATGAAAAGATACAGTTAACTTTATATTATCTCTTTATTATATTATGAATGAATATTATCTAAGGGTCTGCTTGGGAGTTTCAGGGTAGCGGTTATGAGAGTAAACCATCGTAGCGGTTTTGAGGGTAAATCACCGTAGCGGTTTTGAGGGGTTTTTAGTAGCGGTTTTTAAAATACCTAACCTGTGCTTGGGAGTCTATTTTCCAGCGGTTCTGACAGTTTTTTAAAATGATAAATTTACATATATATCCATAAAGTTAAAACACTCTCTTTTGCTTAATTAACTTTGATAAATACAAATAATGCCTACATTTTGGCTCAACTTTAAAACATTTGCTTAATTCAATTTTCACACAACAGCTTTTATTAACTTTATAATTAATTCAATTCCTACATCAAAAGTAAAACATGTGAGCCATAAGTAATATATTTAGTTATGATATAATTTTTGAAAGAATTATAAATTCATTCTTTTGTACAGTAGTTAACATATATCTCTCTTTGGATCCTTTTTGCTTGTCTACCCTTTTGCCGTGTATAAAAACATGAAAAGAGAAAGCCTATCTTCCTTGCTGAAAGTGAGGAGAGGCAAGAGAATTGTGTGCTAGAGAGAAGTGAACAGCAATGACAAATTTGAGAGATTTGTGTGCTAGAGAGAATCTACAGCAGCGACAGATTTGTAAAAGGGAGTGGAAAGGGGTTTTTTAGGGATAAAAGTTTTAAACCAGTCAAAACACCCCAATTTGGGGTGTTTTATAAACCCCTCAAAAATACACTACACTGGTTTTGGGGGGTTTTAAACCCCCAAAACCAAAGCCACCTATTAAAAATCGCAAGTAGAGGTTTTTAAACACCTCAAAACCAGTCTAATTAAAAACCCCCCAAAACCAGTGAAAAAAAAACTCCCAAGCAGACCCTAAAAGATCGAAGATTTCAAATATTGCAAGTCTCTATATAATTTAACACATTCGGGTAGAAAGATGAACATGCCTATCTCCTATGTAAAAAACAAGTTAGTAGTTACACGATAAATTTAAAAAATACTAAAAGAAAAAATAATATAGCTTCGACTCAAAACAAGCCAAAATCTAACATAATTCATATACATTATAAACCTCCACACTTTTGTTCATGAAGAATGAAGGTGGATTTCGTTAATATATCTTCTATAACATATGTAAGTACTGCGTATAGAAGAGAAGGGACCTTCTAAAGATTTTTAACTTAGGAGGTTCTTTTTGTAATAAAAACTTAAGAAGAAGGGCCTATAAAAATTGGCAGGGTAGGATTTAAGGAGGGAGTGAGTGACGTGAGCTTAAAAAAGAGAGATGACGTAGGCCAGGTGACGGATCAAAGAGGACCCTTTGGGTAATATTTTTAATCCAGGAGAGATTTCTGAGATAAAAATCGAGAATAGGGTGTTGATTGTGACAGGATCATGAAGGATAAGATTAAAGGGAGAATACGTGGGGTTATCTGTAAAAGAACTTTGTAAGTACTTTAACTTATTATTTTATTAAATATCACCATATTTATAAGTATGTCATGTAGTTGTGAATAAATTTGATTTCCCATATGAGAAGATAAAAGTTACTTTGTATTGCTTTTTTTTTTTTAATTATTATGTTATTAATAATTTATAGAAGACCAAAAGATGTCAAAAATCAAATATTTTATGTCTACAATTTAAGACATTCGACTATAAAGATGAATATGCTTATCTCCTATTAAACAAAAACAAATTACACAATAAATTCAAAAGATAATAAAGTTAAGCTCAAAACAAGTTGAAATCTAACATAATTCATATAAAACATTATAAACCCCTGCACTTTTGTTTATGAAGCATGAAGGTGGATTTCAAGAATATATTTTCTATGACTAAGATTTTTGAACTTAGGGTTTTTCGAAAAATAAAAGCTTAAGAAGAAGGCCCTATCACAAATTGCCAGGGCAGGATTTAGGATGGGAGTGAGTGACGTGAGCTTAAAGAAGAGAGATGACGGATTAGAGAGGGTCCTATCTGTAATATTTTTAATCTAAAAGAGGTTTACTGAAATACAAAATTGAGACCTGGAAGGTGTGAACAAACAATGGAGATTGCTGGTTCGGATACTAGATTAATGGATTTACTTTCTTACCCTGCTCAATTTAGAGTCGGGTTTATTCTATTTATAATAAACTTGATTAATAATAAGGAACGATTAATGTGTATATATATATATATATATAGAGTAATTGTCTGTTTCTATCCAAAGTTGTTAGAATGGCTTAATCATGGCCCGGGGAAACATGTTTTAAATTATTTTAAGAGAGTAAACCGCATATTCCCATCCAAGGTTTGACAAAATCCTAAGTTGGTACCCCAAGTTTCATTTATTCTAGATTCCTACCCTTAAAATAACATTGTTAAGATTTTTTAGGGTTGTGAGGGTGTAATTATCATAATACCCTTAACCCTAAATTAATAAATTATGGTTTAACCCCTAAATTACTAAAATTATAAAATTAACCATCTTATTTTGAAATTACTTCAATTACACCCTCAGTGATTGCGCACCGTTTCGGTTTTCACCGGATCTGGGCTATTTCCGATGGCGGCAAAACCCTTGGTCACCTCCATCACCTTCCCCATCGTCTGTCATCCAAAACCCCTCTGGTTCCCAACTCATTGGGCCCTCCAATCGCCGGAGTCGTCAAGCTTAGGTTTTCGTCATTCTTCGCTAGATTCCAATCGATTCTGGCGACGAAAATCTAATTCAACACCACTACTGCACCAGAGTCTCCTAATCTACAAAACCCCTATGTCCCAGAAACCATTTAGTGGCCATTCGCAGGTGGAGACCAACGAAAAGAAGTCGCATGTGGCGACTGTTATGGCTGGCGATCGGCGAGTGATTGTCAAGGGTAAGGTTTTATAAAGGGGAGGATGACGGTTCAAATGGTGGTGACAAGGGTGATTTTGGGTGGAAGAATCGCCAGAAAAGGGCGAAAAACGTCGATGGTCAGGTTGGCTAACGTGCGCCAGAGCTTTGTTAAGGGCGGCGATCTGCTAAGGTGCACCTCCTCTGTGAAATGACCAATTTATCTCTAAGCCAGTATATCTAACAATTTTCCGTTACTTTAAGGTTGAGAATCTAGAATAAATGGAACTTGAGATACCAAATTGAGATTTTATCAAACCTTGGGTGGGAATATGTTGTTTACTCTTATTTTAATTATGATGTTTACAATAGCGGGGGTGTTTGGGTTACTATTTCTATCAGTATTTGGAATACAATTTTTGAAATGAGTAATGCTATGCGTACTCACGGATCTTACTAACTATTTTACTAATCTTTGTTAAAATTACATATGGTACCCGTACTATGTTTATGATACCCATAGCTTATTTTATATTTATAAAAGTTAGTAAGATGGTTAGTATACTCGTAAGTATGCATTATATTATTGTTTTGAAATATGTATTTGTTTTATTACTTAAAAAGTTGTATTCAATAAATAGTTCAATACCATTCCTGCCATATATGCGTTATGTTGGTGGGGTCTACATCTGCAATTTTTTTTTTTTTTTTTTTTTACTTCTTTCTGCCTTTACTCTTCTTCCTCTTTATTTCTTCAGTCTCTCTCCCTTAACCACCGTGACAAGTCTCTCTTCCACCTGCCATCTGCCCTTCTTTCTTCTTTATTTCTTTCATCTTCTTCTTTATTTCGTGAGTCCCTCTTCTTCCAGACACCAACCACCGCTACAATGAGCAAATAAATATATTTTGATGGCCAAAACGGGACAAAAGATGACGAAAATGGAGAGAGATTGAGTCAACCGCAATAAGGTATTATAGATGACATGACCACTGTACGGGATAACATAACAACTGAACTGTGGGCAGCACATATGACCATGTCGTAATTGTTAATGGAATATATATGTACAAATGATTCTAAAAGTTGATAATTAGTAGTTTTGTCATATATGTATGAATACGGTGTTTTTAAATAGTTGGATTAGTACTTAAAATTAATATAGGTTTTTTTTTTTTAATATTTAGTGGTTACGAAATTACAAATTAAATGTTTAATATTATTAAAATGTAAATTGATAAGTTTTAGGTTATAATAATAAACTATTTTAACAAAATGCAACAAAATATTATTTTAATAAATCATTTATAAAAAAATATACTAAATAAATATTCAACAATTTATTCAACACAAATAATAAGGTAAAACTACTCTACCAAACACATTTTATTCAAATCTTATTCTTGTAATAATAACTCAACTCAATTTTCCAATACTATTTAAAAAATCATTTTCAAAATAACAAAACAAACACACCCTTGTTAATACTGGGTTTTACAATTTTTTTTTTTTTTTTTAAAGTATGGACGGGCGTCCATTCCTAATGGACGCATGTCCAAACGTAAGGGACGGCCGCCCAAAATTTATGGACGGCCATCCTCAAAGTTTTTTTTTTTTTAATTTTCATAGTTTTTTTTTTTCATATTTTGGTTAAGGACTGGGCATCCCTTATTTGCGGGTGCCTCGCCCAAAATAAAGGGAGACATGCCATAACGGATGAACGTGCGTCCCTAATGTTTATAAAATTTGTTTATTGTATTTTAATTATGGACGGGCGTCCTTTAAATGGGGACGCCCGTCCATGGCATATGAACCCTCGTCCATATAATATGAACGGGAGTCCATATTTGATGGACGACCGTTCACTAGAAAAATATTTATAAAAAAATCAGGCGTTTGACTGCTGGTGTAAATCACGCGTACATGTAGGCCAGTACACATTTTCGATGTAAAACATTCGGTATCGGTAGCTTTGTTGTAATAAGTATATCACTATTAATTAGATATGGCTACACACCCAAACTTCATTTATTTATGCCGTTTTCAATCACTATTAAGTTTTTATTTGTTATTCTTCATATTCTTATCAGTGAGATAATTAAACATATATATATATATATCATCTCCACAACAAAATTGCATACTAAATTTCATTGTCTCATTTTTAAAATTAAAAAATTATTTATAATAACTCTACATTTGCCCTCATGTGGAAGTTAGAAAACCATGATCTATATTACTAACAAACAAAGTTTGGGTTGGTAGCCATATCTAAATCATAATAAATATGGTTAAGAAGTGGTTGGTAGCCATATCTCATTGACACTAACTATTTCTCTTTAAGATTATTAAGAAGTGGTTGGCTTGGTTGGTATTCATCACTGTCAATCATAATAAATATGGTTCAAGTTATTTGGGGATGAGAGAATTGGCACTTGAATTATTCCATTAATTGTGATGTTATGTGTGAAAATGTATATTTGTCTACTGACATAGAGTTATGTCCGGTGAAATTCAACCATTGGAAAATCCATTATATGCATCAAATGATTAATAATTCCTTCTAAAATAGTCATGTCGATAAGAAAATCCATTCGTTTCAAGATAATGGATGATGATGAGATAATCGTTAATTCATTACATATGCATCAACTATGTAAGCACTGCATGAGAAGAGAAGGGTAAAGTTCCTTGTAAAAGGGTTTTAAACTAAAAAGGGAAGGGTTTTTGCGAAACAAAAGGCTAAGAACAATTAATTGCTCCATTCGAAAAGACCTATCTTAAATTCCCAGGGCATGATTTAGGTAGAGATTGAGTGATGTGAGAGGGAAAAAGAGCAATTACGTTGCCCATGTGACAAAACAGAGATGTTTACATACTAAATTTATTTGTCTTGGTTTTTTTTTATAAATATTTACGTCTTTAGTAATATATATTAGAATTTTAAATAAAGAGAATTATAATATCAACTTTTATAATAACTCTAAATTTTGCCCTTTTGTTGAAGTTAGGAAACCACCTCTTTCCTTGTGGTTGGATGATAAACTCTTTAGCTACTAAAGTTAATTATACTTAAGTAGGGACGTAGTCAGAATTTTTAGTAAGTGGATACAAAACATTTAGGTTGATAAATTTACAGTAAAATTTTATAGGGTCAAAATTGTATATATTATAAAATATAAAACCTTTTTTTATTTTTTTTTCAAAGTTTGAGTGGGTTCAATATGGATTTAAGTGGGTCAAAATTGTAAATATTATAAAACATAAAGCCTTTTTTTGTTTTTTTTTTTTCAAAGTTTGAGTGGGTTCAATTGAACCCATATGTGACAGTGTGGCTATGTCTCTGTATCCAGAGGTCCTATGTTCGAGTCGCGAGAGGCAATTACTGGGTTTATCCCAAAAAAAAAAAAGTTAGGAAACCCTAATATATATTACTAACAGACAATGTTTGGGTTGGTAACCATATGTATCTAATTGGTAACCATAATTCCAATGGGGTCAAGTGATACTTTGGCTACGCCCCTGAATTCAACATCTTTTTTGTGTCGATAAGAAATTACCTTTTGTTCAAGATAATAGATAATAGATAATGAAGATACAACTATTAAAAATAATATGAAATGTACAAACTCCTAATCAAATTGATTCGGTATAAAGTGAATTGATGAATTTGTATACAAAATCAACTCAATAAATTCTAATTAATATAGATAAATTATGTAGCAATAAAAGAGTTATACTACATCAATTTGTATACAAGAGTTTGTACATGTAGTACCACTCAATCACTAATCATTACGCATATCAAATTATTAATAATATGATGCTCTACAATACAGTGGTCTCAAAAACTAGATTGACATGTCCAACTACTTGAATTCATTTATCCCTAATCTATGTTACCTGTCTATGGTAAATGTCTCATAATTTTTTTTTTTTTTTTCGGGTAAGTTTGTTTTACATCCAAAACAAAACAGTTACAAAGTAACACAATCGGCCGAGCCAAAAGAAGTCCAAAAGGCGAACAAAACATAGGCATAAACGCCTTAGCAAGAGAGCACGCAGGCTCAGAAGCAAAAGGAACACGCAAGCTCAAACAAAGGCATAGACACTCAGAAAAGTGTACACAGGCTCAAAAACTCACAAATGCCTAGAAAGAGCATGCAAACTTAGAAAAAAAGGTACATAGGCCCAAAAACAAGCAAGCAGGCTTAACAAAGGGAAAAAGGTAGCTAGGATCTCTGCCCTTTCTTCTTACTCTTCTTACCTTGGATGTCAACTAATTCGGAGGGCGAGGGAATTGGGACTGGAGCATGGGCCATTCTATTTCAAAGGGAGATCCATCTTGACGTCTTTGGCGGAGGAAGGGAAACAGCCATTTCAGTCGCTGGATAAAGCTGCGCCAACATTCGTATTACAAGGGGCAATAAGAACCAAGGCCAACAACCTTTCTCAATCGTCTGTGAAAGAGTCATCGCTCGAATGATCCTTCGCTGCCCTTTTTAGGGCTTTGGAGGGCAAAAGGTCATGAGCCTCGATTATTAGATCACTCATTGGGTAAACATCCTTCGGGTCCGAAGTCAAGGCGGTCTCTATTAGAAGGTTCTTCGGGAGCTTGGTGCTCATGAGAGGGATCTCTAAGGCCGTGGAAAGGCTCGGATGAGGAACACTCGAAAGAGCCTCCTTAGGGGCTTTAAGAGGCTTAGGAGCCACCTTTGGCAGGTGTTCAACATGGCCAAACTAACATCATTTTAGACACCGCCTTGGCTTCCATTCATACTCGACATCAACTAGGATTGATTGGCTCTCATTCTTGAAAGTAAACCAATACAAGATAGGCTTGGCAGCATCAATCTCCACAGACACCTAGACATAATCAAGCCGGATGAACTCATAGGTCAATTGGTCACATAATAATAGGCGACCAACTACACTAGACACATAGCCTAAGCCCTCGTGCATCCATGAGCAATAGACAATCTTGACAATTAGATCCAGAGGACTTTAGTGAACTGGGAAGATCCAGGAGATTCATAGGGTTGCCATCGAAGGAGGATGATGTGTTTCCCGCCAAATATCCAAGGGCCATTCGCTAAAACTGAACGGAGGAGGGTAAGTTCATCCTTGAAACGGAAGAAGAAATTGTTCCCTCCAAATAGGACTTGTAGAAGTCCATAAGTTATCCACACACATGTGGCAATGGACTTGATGGCATGGAAAGGTTTCTTGCATCCGGGAAAAAAAAAAAAAACCCTTAAGGCAAAGGTGCCATTGGGTTTGACCCTTCTTGATCAAATCAAACGGAAGCAAGATTTCCGAATTATACCCTTCCACATTGTAGTGAGAGTGGGGAAGTGTGAACGGGGACTTTGAGTTGGTGACCCATAATTTGTCGGCCCATGAAGAATTGGGCTGAGAAGGACTGCTCCGGGAGGGGGTAGTCGGTTGGTGTTGGCTTAGGAGGGGATTAGAGGTGGAAGGGTGCGATTTGGTTAGATAGGGCATTTAGTCGAACAGGTGGAGGGGGCGAGAAGAGGCTGATTTTTTAGTAAAAGAAGGGGTGAAAAGGGGGTTGGAATGGTTTAAAGGGTGTATGAGGGAAGGTTGAGATCGGGGAAGGAGGTGGATGGGAGCATGAGGCAAAATCCGAGTAGCTAGAACAGGCTGCCCGTAACAGGAGTGCGCGCGCACTAGGCACTTGGGCTAGCTGGGGATTGACTGGGGCCTTTTCTCGAACATGTTGTGGGCACAACTTTGGACTCCAATTTTTGACAATCGGGAGGTCAGCACAGCCAAACAACATACTACCACAAATAACACCAAATGATGATTCAGGTGGTGTGTTCGATTGAGGTTGAAAGAACTTCAATCAATCGGATTTAGACCACAAATTTACCTAACTTTGCAAAGTGGCAAGAAGGAGATGGCCGGGAAAGGTGAGAGAAAATGGCAAGTGGGGGTATAGGTGTTCAAGAAGAGGTCGAGAGGAGTTCAACAGTGGTTTTGGAAGTGCTTTTGGAGGTTGAAATCGGCCAAAAAAACCAAAAAAACCGACTACTTCAGGTGATGCTAATGTGAGTCAGATTCAGCTAACGTGAGCCCGCATACAGCCAAAAGGAATAGTGGCACATGTTAGCACGCTAACATGAGCCATGCTCAAATGTAATAAAGAGAGAGAAAAATTCTCTCAATTTCCCGTGCCCAACCCAAATTGATCCTAATATCTCATAATTTGTTTTAGCTATGTTTTTGTAGATCTTTGATATTATTATTTCTGAGCTATTATTGCAAGTAATTGGTAATGATATTCTATTTTAAACCATTGAGTGAGAAAGAGATTTTGGTGTGTAGTAAAGCGTTAGGTGTAGAAAAGATTGCACTTGGTACTCGTGTGTATGTATATATATAAGCACTACATGAGAAAAGAAGTTTCCTTCACCGGTTCGAGTGGTGCCCATGGCCAGCCTTCACCGCTAGATTTGCGAACCCAATTCATATGTAAGTACAACTTAGAGATCAGAGAAGGTTAATTCTAAAGATTTTTAAACTGTGAAGGGACTTCCTAACGAAAAGGTTAAGAAGAGGGACCTATGTTGAAATTGCCATGGGGGAATTTATGAACAGAGTGACGTGAGCGAGAAAAGGAGCCATGACGCAAACCATGTGACAGATCAGAGATAAGAAATGCCATATGTCCATAAGTTTGAGCCTTTTGTATTTATGCGTTATTTGGTGGACAACTTAGTCTTTGTAAGATTCCTGTACAACGCGGTGTGGTTGGATATCAATGGAAAAATAAATATAAAAAGTTAATCTTATTATATTCACTCTTTTATTTATATCCTGTCACATCCTTTTATATATAATTTTTTATAAGATTTCTTTTTCAATTGTGTTTTCCATTGGAAATCACCCCCACTTGCAGTGTCAACTCTCCTTCATCTCTTCTTCAAAACCTCTCAAAAAGCATCTATGCTGCACTTCTTGATCGACGGTCAATGGTGGTTTAGGCTGCTAGTAGTGGCTTAGGTAAGTTGGGGTATTTTTATTAAAAATTAAGCTTTTATGTGGCTGAGATGTTTTAGCAAAATCTCAAATATAGAGGGTTAAAATAAATAATTCAAAAAATAATAATAAAAATAATATTATATTAATATTTAAAAAATAAGACAATTTAGTAATCTATATAACATACCCACCAATTTATTCCTCCTAACCAAACATATCAATATAACATACATATCAATTTATTTCAACCTAACTAAACACATTTCCCTAAACATTCACAATAATGTTTATGTTTAAGATAATTTATCTTTCCATTAATATAATATTTTCAATAATACAGTATTCTCTTAATCAAACACACCATTAGGATTAATATCCTATTCTTTAATTATTTTAAAATTCCTTTTAATTATTTTCCTTATGAACCTAGACTTTACAAGGAGTTGAATTCATTCTTATATTATGATTTATCAAATAGTTTATTACATTTATTAATATTATTATTATGATTGCTTTAATCCGGCACGCATGATTAACGAAGTCAAAGCCTACAGAATTTGCCTTGGGATTATAAAGGAAGAGAGTGAGTGACGTCAGTGGGAAATAGAGAGATGACGTAGGGCCATGTAAATTTGAATATTAAAATTTTTGTAAACTAACAAATAAATTTCAATTAAACATGGCTGCCAACCCAAACTGTCTAATTGGAATTTTATCACTTTCTTTTGGATATTGTGAACAAGTGTTTGAGTTGGTGCCACTATCCATCATTGTAAATATATTTTGGACAAGTCTATTGATACAAAAATTTACACCAACCAGATAGGTGTGATTGACCTCAAATATGCATGTGACTAAATGAAAAGTCATCAATGTTATACAAAAATGCAATAAAATAAAGAACACAAGCATTTTAAGTGGTTCGGCAAGTTAAGACTTAAGCCTACGTCAAGTGTTCTCTTATTACTTTGAGAGCTTACAAGAAAAAATGTAAAGTGCCTATGCATAATTATAATCCAAGTCGTGAGTCTCTCGTGAAGTGGAAGGGCTTAGCGGATTGTGAAACTAGTTTGGAACCCGAGCATGCACTTTGGCAATTTGAGAGCAAGATTCGGGAGTTTCACGGTGCAACTTTGCGATGAGGGCATCATGCAATTAGGTGGGGGAGAATGTCACGTCCGGCCAAAGCTCAAATTTGTATGAGGCCCAATATTCAATTCGAGAGGCTTGACCTAGACTTGACCCAGAAGCATCAAGGAATATGTCAGAGAATAATTCTAGAAGCTTCCAGAATATTCCTCTCCTTTCAATCGAGTGAGCTTTCGCTTCCTCACCGAAAAGGCAATAGAATAGGACTAGGATTCTATTGCTTGTACACTTAATCCTAGCCATCCATCTAAACGGATATGTACGGATCTGGACCGTCGGATCTACTTGTAAAATCCTATATAAAGCTAGCCAGGCTCTTTTTTTTTTTTTTATAGTAATATATTCAGTAATAATAGTAAGGTCGAGAAGGAAGGCTAAAAACAAGCAACAAACTAAACAAGCGCAAACGAAGCGTCTTGCTCCTCTATAGAAGATAATACCAATTTCAGCTCCTACCCGGAGATTGGACTCTTTCATCAGTTGCTGGACACAGAGCTAAGCTTTCTTACCTTGCTTGCTAACCCCTCTCTCATTGTTTGAGGGGATATTTATACAAGGATTTTTTTTTTTTTTTTTTTTTAATAAAGGAAGGAGAGACAAATCCGAGATTGCGATCAGCTTTGGTATACAATCTCGTGATTTTAGCAATTGAGCGCTAAGATCGTGCTGCTAGCGATATTGATCTTATCCCTTCCAAGTATCAGAGATTGAAGCTTATCATTGATCTGTCGAACAACTATTAAGATTGGTCGTTGTGACGAGCATTAGCTGGGTAGAGCTTACTCTGGATTGTGCTGAATCTGGATCGAGCATGTTCTGGGTCGCGTTGATTCTAGGTCAGACTACAGCTTTGCGAGCTTTTGAGATCTACGAGCGTTCTAGCAAAATCACACACAACAAAATCAATTGGCAATAAAAATATTGAATTAATTGTAATGTTATGTGTCAAAAATGTATATTTTGTTAGTAACTGACCAGATTCGCACAACGGAAAAACATAATATTTAAAACGAATTGATCAATTACACGAACTAAGATCCGAGTACAGATTATAACGTTTTTATGCATAAACTGAAACGTAAAATAAAACTATATAAAAAACAAATCCATACAAGGATTTAGTTCATACCGACGTTTGGAGACTCTTCCGAATATCTCTGACTTCGGACATGAATACTATTCACCGACCACATTCTTGAATATGCTTCACCGACACTGTTCACGTGATTCTTTGCTAATCGATCCAATATAATATCGCACTCACGAAATTCCACACGAAGATAATCCGCATAACCCTTGATTATTTTGCTAAAACAATCAAGGGCTTCAAGAATCAAGAAAAAGAACAAGAATTTTTTTTTCTTCACACAAGAGTATAACGAGAGAGAGAGAGAGAGAGAGAGAGTGGCTAGGGGTTTTTGATTATTGAATAATCTTTCTTTTGTTATAATTTTAAGTTGCACTTATATATATATATATATAGTGCAACAGTTAAAACCTTATTCCACTTAGGAATAGACATGGGCTCCAACCCTAATTCACCCTTGCAACCAAACACTCACTTTATGGTATTTTAATTAATTAATTATTATTATAATTAAAATCAATTAATATATAATAATATATTAACATTTAATTAATAATAATAATTCATTTAAATATATATATATAGATGTATTTAAATATAATCTCACTTATTTAATTTTAATATTAAAATTAAATACATGCAACAACCTTAGCAAATTTAATTGCACTGTGAGATTACCAAAATACCATTTTATCCTGAAAGACGAAAACACTCTTCTCACAAATTGATTATTAAATTATCTTCTAAGTGTGTGACCCGTAAACTCCTCATCATATCGACAGTGTGTAGTATCATGATTAACACCAATTAATCATCTCATTACACATAGACCAAGATTGGCCCTTAGCAAGGCATCATGGTCACCTGATAGATTTGGATTCAGTAAAACCGTAGCCTGTCAACGGTATGGTTACTGTGCAATCCAATCTTTTCATCATTCGTTATCTCATCAATACTGAGGTACATAAATAGTGCCAACCTCAAATATCCTCAACATGTTTGTATTTAGTTAATGAACCAATGACCTGAATAATAAATTGGATTAAACATTAACTCAATCCCACTGTAGCCACAGATTTAGTGTCATTGTCATTTACTGAATTATCCAGTAAGATAACTTCTCTCGTACCTAGGAGTAATGAATCCTTTGTCGATCCACCATAGTCTCGATACACTTCTCAATGTAGCCAATCACTACCGTATTGATAGCTCTGAATGGAACTACGTTGGGCTAGTATCAAACTACATCAATTGGTGCACAAGGCGCTCCGATGATCTCAACTCTAAGAATCACATGCACCAACATCCGTTAGAGGATTTATTTCATAGACATTGGGGTTACCATCCATATGGAATCCTCTGATGGCTCTGTCCAGTGTACTTGCCTCTAGCAAGCACTCATGCGTTGCACCAGGTTGTCAGCAAACAACCTTGACAAATGAGATCAATCACTGCCTTTCGACAGGGTCGTTCAACGCTATGATAATCTTATTGTATTATTTGTGTCTTTGGTCAAAATAATACTAGGTTACGGACGTTTCTAGAAGGACCACCATATGTGATCATAGGGTTTTCACTATCAAGATTTGAAACACTTGATACCCTCATCACGGTTCTACCATCCTAAAGATATATATCATTACATAAAACTATGATTTACACGATATAGAAGAATATGTCTTTTATTGATGAATAAATATTTATTATAGAGTCAATCTTACAGTAATTGATTGGTTCTAGAGCACCTACTCTAACATATTTGTCTTAACTTCTCATGTTTGTGAGGATTAACAAGAGAAAAGGTAATTAAAATGTAAATTATTTAATCAATATAAATATGAAAAAAATAATTATCATAATCAACATTATGACTATATATATTAATAAATAATATATTTTTATTAATAATCAACAATATTTTTATTGTGACTATTTCAAAAATTGATAATAAATTCAAATGAAAAATTATTTGAAGAAATATTAACTCAATTGTGTATAATTAAGGAAAGGCATATATAATAACATTGATATTGATGTTATTATACAAACTCATTCAATATATTAAAACAAGTTTATGAATAATTCAAATTTCCTATGTTCAATGTTTCCCCCTCTCAACATGTACATTATGATAATCAATATGTTTTGTTGTAAATCAGACCCAAAACACAAAGAATCATGCAGTAGTCCAGATTGTGCATTCAACCATAACAAGCATAAAAATGAAAAACAAATACGGTAAAGAAAGATAAGAAGAGAGACACCAAATTTATAGTGGTTCGGTAATCGAAAGATTACCTACATCCACTTTTCAAAGGCAACCAGAAAAGAACTTTACTATGAGTTTGAGAAACCTTACAGAAGAATCGGCTCACCCCTTTTACACCAAGGCATCAACCCGATACAAACCCTCTGATTACACACCCGTATACCCAGATGCTCTCACCACTCATACATGCCATTAAAGAGGCAGAAAATCAGTACAAATTTATACAAACAGAAAGGCTATAACGAGAAAGGATCGACACACCTACCATCACCGTTGATTCCATGGACGGATCTTGGATTTCCAAAGACAACACCTCTAACTTTCTCTCTGTTAACCAAGAGAGAAAATGAGAGAAATGAGCTGCGCACAAACCTAATTCGATTTAGGTTTCGAACGAAGGGAAAAGAGAATCGCCCTCTTGTTTTAACAAATTACTTTGACCAGCCAACTCCAAAATTTGACTCCTACGTGTCATCAGAATGCCACATCGCTACAAATCTCCACCTTGGCATTTGATCTTCTCCCTTTCTAGTTGCCCCTGAAAAATTCTTCTTAATTCTCCTCAACATGCAGAAGGCTCTTAAGAGCCTTAACTTGTCTAAAGGTTACCGTCTTGGTGAACATGTCATTGGATTCTCTTTACCAGGGATTTTCTCCACCTTGATAATTTTGTCTTCTATCAAGTTTCTTATAAAATGAAGTCTAACATGAATGTGCTTCGACCTCTCATGAAATACCTGATTTTTACACAGAAAAATAGCACTCTGACTATCACTTTTAATAGGAACATGCTGCTGGATCACTCCCATTTCAATCAGCATCCCCCTTAGCCACATGGCCTCCTTGACTGCTTCTGTAATTGCAACATACTCTGCTTCGGTAGTGGACAGAGTTACAATAGCCTGCAGATTAGCTTTCCAGGAAACCAAGTTATTCCAAATAGAAAAGCAGAAACCAATCATGGACTTTCTATTATCATTGTTTCCAGCATAATCAGCATCTACACATCCCATGATGGGGTTTTCCTGAATTTTTACCCTACTGTAAACTATGCCAGTGGATAGAGTACCCTTCACATACCTAAGAATCCATTTAACAGCTTCCTAATGAGGTTTTCCAGGATTACTCATAAACCTACTAACAGCACTAACAGCAAAAGCTAAATCTGGTCTGGTGCACACCATCAAATACATCAGACTTCCTATGGCATTGGCATATGGTATACAAGCCATTTCTTCCTTATCTTCTTCAGTTTCTGGACACTGGGTTACACTAAGCTTAAAATGTTGACCTAAAGGTGTTTTAACAGGCTTAGAGTCAATCATATTAAACTTCTTGATTAGTTTTTCAGCATATTCTTTTTGTGACAGTATGAGGCTTCCAGTTTTCCTATTTCTCTCAATGTTCATACCCAAAATCTTCCTAGCTTGTCCTAAATCTTTCATATCAAAATGTTTACTCATTTCTCTTTTAAATTTATCAATTTCTGAGACATCCTTACAAGCTAGCAACATATCATCCACATACAAAGGATGTATATATATAGCATTCTCCGTATAAACATTTGAAAAAATAAAAACACCATCAAAACTACTTGGATAAACCCAAAGATTTAACATGAAAAAATTCAAATTTCCTATACCACTGCCTAGGAGATTGCTTCAAGCCATACAAGGATTTTTTTAACAAGCATACCTGATTCTTAGTTCCCCTTTCAAAGCATTCAGGTTGTTCCATCAGAATTTTCTCCTCTAAATCACCATTCAAGAAGGCTGTTTTGATGTCCAGCTGTTCTAATTCTAAACCAAACTGAGCTACTAAAGACAACAGTATCCTAATGGTTGTATGTCTCACCATAGGTGAGAAGATCTCATTGTAATCCACCCCTTCAACCTGTGTAAACCCTTTGGCCACTAACCTCGCTTTAAACCTAGGAGCTTCAACCCCTGGTATGCCCTCCTTTCTTTTAAAAACCCATTTACATTTTACCACCCTCGCTCTTAGGTTTGTTAATTAAAATCCTAGGTTTGGTTTTTAATTAAAGAATCAAACTCTTCTTGCATAGCTAGTTTCCACTGCCTAGATTCCCTACAACTCATGGCTTCCTTAATAGTTCTAGGTTCCTCATCAGTGTCTTCAGCAATTTGAAGGGCAAAAGCAACTATATCAGCATGTGAGTACCTCCTAGGCAACCCTGATTTCTCTTCTCTCTATCCCTAGCTAGTTGGTAATTTTGCAGCTCGGCCAACTCTATCATTTCCATCACTATCCTCTATTGGTAGGTTCATCTTCATCAGATTGTGGTCTCGGTTCAAGATCGTCCCGTGTTTGGGTTTTCTTCACCTAACTCTAGGTTTATGGATTCTGCCCTTACTGTGTTTTCACTTTCACTCAAACCAGTTTGATTTAGGCCAATCACTTCATCCTCCTTGAACCTAACATCTCTACTGATTATACACCTTTGTCCTACAACATCCCAACACCTATAGCCTTTTATACCATCAGGATATCCTAAGAAAACACATCTGATTGCCCTTGGTTTTAGCTTATCAGTTTTATCATGCACAAAAACAGTACATCCAAACACCCTAAGGTTTCTATAATCAGCAAGATACCCTGACCATTTTTCCATAGGTGTTCTAAAGCTAAGGGCTGAGGATGGACTCCTATTAATCAGATGAGCTGTGTGAGCAGCTTCTGCCCAGAACCTAGTAGGTAATCTAGAATCAGATAACATGCTCCTAACCTTCTCAAGAATGGTCCTATTCATCCTTTCTGCTAAACCATTTTGCTAAGGTGTGTGTCTAATTGTTCTATGTCTTAGAATTCCACTCCCCCTACACAGATTATCAAACTCTGCATTAATGAACTCCAGCCCATTATCTGTCCTTAGTTTCCTGATTTTCTTCCCAGATTGGTTCTCAATCATGATCTTCCAATCCTTAAATTTCCTAAAGGCTTCATCTTTGGTTTTTAGAAAATAGATCCAGACTCTCCTAGAAAAATCATCTATGATGCTAATGAAGTATCTATATCCTCCCAAAGATGGATGTTTGGTTGGCCCCCACACATCAGAGTGAATATATTCTAAGATACCCTTAGAACAGTGGTTTCCCACACTGAACCTGATTCTACTCATCTTCCCAATAAACACAATGATCACAGAATTCAAGTTTCTCAATCCTATCCCCCCCTAAAGCATTCTGCTTACTTAACTCAATTAAACCTCTCTCACTAATGTGTCCCAACCTTTTATGCCAAATAGAGGTTTGATTAGGTTTTGAGATGTTACTGCTGCTGTTCCAGTAACAGTGGATCCATTCAAAACATATAGACCATTCCTTTTCTCTCCTTTCATAACCACCAATGACCCTTTGGTAACTTTAATGACTCCACCTTGAGCTTTGTAACTAAAACCATTTGAGTCCAGACTACCTAAGGAAATCAGGTTCCTTAACTCAGGTATGTACCTAACTTCTGAAAGAATTCTAGAACTACCATCATGAAGACTTAATCTCACATCCCCAATGCCTAATACACTACATACTACATTATTTCCCATTAGAACCTTGCCAGATTCTACCTTTCGAAAGTTCATAAGAGAACTCCTATTTGGAGTCATGTGAAAAGTGCAACCAGAGTCCAAAATCCACTCAGATTCAGATTCCCTATCAGAAGCTACAAGAACATCAGAGCTTTCATAACCATCTGAGGCTATATCAACACTGCCACTAGCCTCTTTCTCCCCTGATCTCTTCTTCCTATCTGGACAATCCCTTTTGAAGTGTCCCTCTTTATGACAGTGGAAACACTTCCTGACAAACTTGGATTTTGACTTGGATCTGTTTCTAAAATGACCTTTCTTAAACCCCTTTTTTCTCAGACCTACCCCTGACATTCAGACCTTCCCCATCTAACTTACCCTCCTTCCTAAACTCAGTATCCTTAGTAGTAATAGCTACCACAACCTCATCTAGCTTTAGAGTTTGTCTACCATACTTCAGAGTATCAACAAAATTTGAAAAACTTTTGGGAAGAGAATTCAGAAGAATTACAGCTTGATCCTCATCTTCAATGGTAACAATGAGGCCTTCTAAGTCTTGAATCAGTTTTCTAAAATCATTTATGTTGTCACCTAAGACCTTGTTTTCATCCATTTTAAAACTAAAAAATTTTTGTTTTAGAACTAACCTATTTGGTGAAGACTTAGATAGGTATAGGGAGTCTAATTTTTCCCAAATCTCTACTAGTGTATTCATTTTCTTAACCTCTCTTAGAACTTTATCTCCTAGCCCTAGGATTAAAGAACTGTAAGCCTTATCTAGAAGTTCTTTCTTTTCTTTTTCAGATAAGCTTTCAGGTAAACTCTCCTCACCCTCTAAGGTAGCAGATAACCCATCCTTGACTAAGACAGCTCTCATTTTCATCTTCCACAACCCATAATCGTTATCTCCTATAAACTTCTCCAGTTCATACTTAGACATTTCTAAGTTTCTAACCTTCCCAGTGACTTAGAAACTAAAAGCCCCAAATTTTAGAGACCAACCGAAAACCCTAAGTAGCAAACAGAACTGTAGAAACCCTAGATTACTACAGATTAAAAATTGGATCTCACAACCTAGAATTAATGAACCTAGGTACTCGACAACAAAGCTCTGATAACATATGTTGTAAATCAGACCCAAAACACAAAGAATCATGCAGTAGTCCAGATTGTGCATTCAACCATAACAAGCATAAAAATGAAAAACAAATACGGTAAAGAAAGATAAGAAGAGAGACACCAAATTTATAGTGGTTCGGTAATCTGAAAGATTACCTACATCCACTCTTCAAAGGCAACCAGAAAAGAACTTTACTATGAGTTTGAGAAACCTTACAGAAAAATCGGCTCACCCCTTTTACACCAAGGCATCAACCCGATACAAACCCTCTAATTACACACCCGTATACCTAGATGCTCTCACCACTCATACATGCCATTAAAGAGGTAGAAAATCAGTACAAATTTATACAAACAGAAAGGCTATAACAGAAAGGACAGCTCACACCTACCATCACCGTTGATTCCATGGACGGATCTTGGATTTCCAACACAGCACCTCTAACCGTTTCTCTCTCTGTTAACCAAGAGAGAAAATGAGAGAAATGAGCTGCGCACAAACCTAATTCGATTTAGGTTTCTGGAACGAAGGGAAAAGACAAAGCGCCCCTCTTGTTTTAACAAATTACTTTGACCAGCCAACTCCGAAATTTGACTCCTACATGTCATCAGAATGCCACATCGCTACAGTTTTAAAAAGTTAAAGAATAATTGAAATGTTCAAATAAGTTTTAAGTAAAGAATTAAGTAAAGGAATAAGGAAAAGATGAGTAAAAGCAAATGGACCCAAACACACACAGTATTTTGTCTTTTACAGTTTACAAAGCTTGATGCAGGGGACTCGAGAGACTTTCAGGAATACACGGCTTGGTGTCTTTACGGGAAGAGTGTGAGTGTCAATTTCCTTCCGATTTCAGTAGAGATTCTTATTTTGTTTTCAATTACAGATGCGTTTCCATTAGTATACTATAAAACGACAAAGCAATCAGCACTGCATATAAAGTATACTATCTATTACAAATTAGATACTTCAAATCATTTGGTTAGGCAAGACTACTTGCAGGATAGAAAATACAGTTTGTGTCAAAGTAAGCAGCAGCAGTATAATTGCGACAGCAGTTGCGGTGCCTCTCCAAAGATTGCTAAACTACACTCTTCTCCAAGTTGTCATGGTATGGTTCCAAGCACTTTCATAGTGCTCGTTCACATCACAACAAAGGTCATCGTAATAGGTATAACTTAAAGGAACCTGTCGGCACAGTTCATTAAACATGTCCGCTATTACAGAATTGTTGCCCATAAAATTCACAATAATTCCCTTTTCAACAAGCAAATCCACATCGTCCTCGGTGTTGATCAGAGAATCCATTATATTCATATATAAGTTTCGGAGGAATAATGACACAGCTCCAAGGCCATCAGATTTCTGATCAAACATTCCGTGTTGTCAGTTATTTCAATGGGTGGGATTTGCAGCTCAACTACAGTAGAAAAGGACATTGGTGATTTTATCTTTTGATATTGTATGTCAACCAAATATCTATTCCGACAAGGCTCAAACTTCAATCCTGAATTTTTCAACTTCAGTGCGTTGGGTAAAATATCCTCAGACGTTATTCGGAGTTTAAACTTGGGATACTCTGGAATTTCTACTAGAGCATATCTACACAGATCAGTGAAATGGTTAATTTTGATACTCCTACTTTGACAAGAAAGTGGTCTGTTGTGCGAGCGATTTTGTTCGCAGAAAAAAACAGAAAGACTGGTTAAGGGAATCCTTTGGTCATCAGACACTTCATCTCTGCTGGCAGAAGTGAAGGCTAAGTTATATAAACCCTCAAGCAAAAAATATGGAAGCTGATTTTCGAGTAACAGCAAGTCCCGTCTTATAGCCCTTAGCCAAACCTCATTTAGCAAAAAATCATAACTGTCCCTATTCCCAAATCTCCAGAGGAGCTCGATGATGAAGACGGCATCAAGTATAATCATTTCTACAAACTCACCACTTGGAATGTCGAGGGGCTCAGCACATTGACGGCGGATTCTTTTTTCCTTTTTTCTAACAAATTTCAGGATCTCCTTCTTTCTATCAAGAGAGCAGGGGATTCGTTGACCAAACGAATTCATGTATCTCCTTTTATGATTTTCCATGTCAGCCAGCGCATTTTGGCCATGACGGTAAGGGCCTATTGAAACTAACTGAGGAGTGTAAGCTTCTGGGTTTACTTCCCGTAGATTTCTAGGAACCTTGTGAATACAACACTCGGCGCCCTGGATATCAATTCTAACCTCATGTTCTTCCTCACCACAACTTGCAAAGTTGTTTGCCATCAAGTTACCTGTTGCCTAAACCAACCTTGAATGAATAATTTTCTTTTTTAAAATTTTTTACAGAAGTACACAATATCTAAAATTCTTTCACGCACACACACATATATATATATTTTGAAATAAGATTTGATTGAAGAAGTGTACAAATGACGTAGTATATCTGTCTTCCCGAAGAATTTCTCCAACACCAAATATATATATATATATATATATATATATATATATATATATATATATATATATATATATATATAGAAGAGAGAGATTATCATGTAGGGATTTCAAAAATAAATAAATGTTAAAATATCAGACAGGAAACAACCATAATATAGCTAATTGCATTGATCGTATAATAGTATACAAAACTATATCACTTCATCAATTGTCTTTGATTGTCATTCACAATTGTCGAGCTGTCCGATGTGAGTTTAGCAAATGAAAATAAATGAATGTCAAATTTGGTTGGTGATCAACAGAACCGAATTTGGAATAAAATCAAGGATGAAATGAATAAAGAAATACAATCAGATTCCTTGCATTGTATCATGGTAAACAAAATTATATATATATATAACACCACTGGTTGATGTCCCACCAATTTTGTTTTTCTCATTTACAATGTGCTGTGAGTAAAAGTTCTCGCTGTTACCTTCACTTTGCATTTTTTTGGGAAAAATCAGTTTGCCGGCTTTCCTGTTCAATACTAGAACCCATTTAATCAAATTTTTTCTTTCGGCAGGTGGCAAAACTAAACATAAGCAGTGGACTAGAGGAAGTTAAATAAAAATATTAAGTCAAATGTTCATATACTGGTAATAGGCATAAACACTTTGCGTACCTTGATTATCAGAAGCTATTTCTTTGTGTATGCATATATCTTCGTTCTATTGACCTTATCAAATTATTCTTTGAGATCTGTCCGTACAATACTTGCGTTTGTCTCATAATCAACCCCACCAAAAATTTCTTTAGACACTGAATTAAAAATCCATGATCATACAATGGCATTTACTCTCTCTCAAAGATTGTGTAAAGACGAATCAAGAGTGGATTTGGTACAATTCTTGGCTGTGACGCGACAATCATTACTCTGCTCCAATGTGAATAATTCTCAAATCCTGTTAATTGTTGAGAAACAATCATCACACTAGGAGTATCGCTCGGATGAAGATTGAATGGATTATGAAAATCAATTTGATTTAACGCTGACATCATAGTTTTCCTTTATTGCTCCATTCATGCAAATCAATTTGATTCTGGTTTCGAAAACAAATAGGAAGAATTAGAATTAAGACTTAATTTAAGGCTATGAAATAAAAGGGAAATTAGGATCGATTGCTAGTGATTATTGAAAAATTGCATTCTTGGTCTGATAACATGTTGGAATCGTGTTTGGAGAGAAGAAAGAAATTTTTTTTATTCTGTTATTCATCTTTATCAAAGATATAGTACAGTCTTATAAAAATTCTTTACAAACCTTTTACAACTAAAAGAGAAAATACACAATTGCCTTAATCAGAAAAGTCTACTTACACCTAAACATATTTAATAGAACATTTATAAAGTAATTATGAAAGAATGAACATTCATAAATAAAGTAAATGACCTAAGCTTTCTGGCCGAGAAGATACATTTTATGGCTGAGTAGAGAGCAAGATCTTCTCCTCTTGTTGCTTCCCCGAATGCCGCATGTTAGAATTTGAGGTGGGCTTAACTCCTCACCCAATAAGGTCTTGTTGAATAGGGGGATTACCCCCTCTTATAACCCAATATTAGGCTTGAGCGTGCCTAGTCGATGTGGGACTCTAGCACTCTCCCTCACGGTCAAGCCCATATGTTAGGTCATACCTGTTATTAGAGGTAGTTGTTGGCTCTAACTCTTCACCCGCTGGTCAAGCGCTCAGCTCAACTGAACCTGTGCTCTGATACCATGTTAGAATTTGAGGTGGGTCTGACTCCTCACCCAATAAGGTTTGTTGAATAGGAGGATTACTCCCTCTTATAACCTAATATTAGGGTTGAGTGTGCTTAGTCGATGTGAGACTCTAACACCGCACAAATAGGTTATGTAATTATGAAACCACTTTTGTGTTCTCTCTTAACCACTCTTACATATATTTATGATAACAAATATGAGCATCGACATCGACATTAGTTGCTCTCTTAAAGGTTGACTTAAGTTCTCTAAACTTTCACACTCTCTTCACCACATGCATTCTCCTTGATCCGTGGAAAATATATTTACAATTAATATGGAAATTATAGTCAGAGAAATCCAATGGCCGAAACTTTCTCCATTGACCCACGTGATAAGAATGAAGAAGGGCCCATTACAAATTGGCAGGGTAGTGACTGGTGAGCGACGTGGCTTGAAAAGAGAGAAGACGTAGGCCACGTGACTAATCAGAGAGGGTCCTTTGTGTAATATTTTTAATCTAAGAGAGGCTTTTCTGATATAGGAAATTGAAGACAAGAGGTTGATTATGTAAGGTTCTTGAAGGATAAATATAAAGTCAAAATTTGAAAGATGACAAAATTGTAAATCTATTGGTTATTTTTAACCAAAAGGGATTATTCATAACACCAAAATAAGTTACCTTCATATTGGGGGCTTATTATCTTCTGAATAATATTGCTGCAAAGGTTGGACATCCAAACACATAAATCATATAAAAAGCAAACTAATAAGAGAACATTACGAGGTGCCTAATTTTTTATTTTTATTTTTCATGTTAAGCTTGAACATAAGTTCATTTTAGTTACATATATTTGTGTCTTGATCATTAGCTAGGTACAAAATAAGTTCATCCACATATAAAAATATTAACCAATTAATACATTTAAAAATATTACACTAAAAACAACAAAGCAGTTAGCACCATACATAAAGTAAAATTACATAGCTATATTTACGTTAGACAACTTGCAGGATAGAAAATACAGTTTGTGCCAAAGTGAGCAGCAGGAGTATAATTGCAGCAACAGTTGCCGTGGCTCTCCAAGGATTAGTAAAATACACACTAGCCAAGGTTTCCATGGCATGGTTCCAAGGAGTGTGGTAGTGACTACTCAAAGTCTTATAAATGTTGTAATGGGAATAACTTTGAGGAATTTGTTTGCAGAGTTTATTAAACATGGTCGCTGTTACAGAATAGTCACCTGCAGGATCGTAAATAATTCCATCTTCGACAAGCAAATCCACGTCCTGCACGGTATTGATTAGTGAATCCATTAGGTGAATATAACTGCATATATAAGCTTCGGATGGATACTGACACACCTCTAAGCCATCAGATTTCGAATCAAACATTCTGTGTTGTCAGTTATTTCAATATGTGGAATTTGCAACTCAACTTTATTAGACAATGACATTGGTCGTTTGGTGAGTTGAACGTCAACCAAATATTTACCCCAACTACGCTGAAATTTCACTCCAGAATTTTTCAATTTGACCACGTTTGGTACAGCACCGAAGGACCTCAATGAGAATTTAGACTTAGCATTCGACGGAATTTCCACTAGAGCATATCTACACAAATCAGTGAAATGTTTAATTTTGACTTCAACACTTTGCATATGAAGTGGTCTGTTGGGCGGGAGATAGAGTTGAAAGAAAACGCCAGAAAGATCACTGAAGGGCATTTCAAAATGAGAAACTTCATTTTCCGTGGCGTAGGTGCTGGCCAATTTATATATCTCATCAAGCACAAAATACGGGAGCTGATTTTCGAGTAACCATAAGTCCCGTTTTATAGGTGCTAGCCACACCTCAGTTAGCAAAAAATCATCTTTATATCCTAATAAAAATCTCAAGAAGAGCTCGATGATGAAAGCAGCATCCAGTAGAATTTCTTTAAAGTCAACGCTGCCCATAAAATCGTCAGGCAGCTCTGCATAATGATGACGGATTCGAGTTTCGTTCTCCAGGATAAAATTCATGAGTTCCGACAGTTTATCCGGGAAAATTCGTCCGAAAAATGCATCACTATATCTTCTTTTATGCATTCCCATGTCAGTCAACTCTTCTCTGTAATAGTGATGAGGGCCTATTGAAATTAATTGAGTATAGGCTTCGTCATTTACCTTTCTAAGATTTCTAGGAACTTTGTGTATACAACGCTTTTCATCATCATTAATTGCGAAGTTGCTTGGCCCAAGTTCAATGACAACACTTTCCATCTCGGAAGCTCTAGCTCCTGCCGCCGAAAACAAGTTTTTATCACTTAGTTACCAATAACCTCTAAAACCAAAAGGGAATTAGGACTGAGGAAATTGTGAGATCACTAATAATTTTGAGGCGGCCTTGGGAGGGGTAGATAGGTAGCAAATTAAGGGTATATATGATAGTATTTATGTGGTAGATGTGGAGAGTATAATTAATTTTTATCAGAAATATAATATAGTAAACGGGCAAAAATCACATACTTTCCTAACTTTATTGAAAATCCTACTTAGAATACATGATTATTGCCATTTTAATCAAAGTATCCTCATATCTATTAAAAAATGCATCACTCATACCCCTTAAACCTAACAAGGTTCTTTATGAATTAATTTTTTGCCGCTTTAAAAATTCCTAGTGTTTCATTCATTTTGTTTATAATTATAAGTTTGAAACAGATATTTTTATCCAAATTAGAAATTTAGGAGTAATTAATTACGTTGCCTATATAGTTAACCTTTTAAATCATCCATCCTAATCTCGAATTGTTTAAGTCTTAATGGAAGAAAAATTATATAAACAAGTTATACCAAATTAAATAAATAGAATCAAGAATACAACGCATAAAGTAAATTATATAAACAAGTTATACCAAATTAAATAACTGATAATTAAATTAATAAAGTAAAGTTTGAAAATAATAATTAGAGCTTGATCAATATTTCGGCCTAAACAAATAGTTGCAGTGTTGACGTGCAAGACCAGCTTGTTGTGTTTTCACCAAAAGACTTACTCTTTAAAGGATGGAAATGAATTCTTTAACTCTATGAGCTGCCTTTAGCAAAAGCCATTTCAATATTTTTATTAGAAATTTATGTTAGAGTTAGAGGGGACATTACTAAAAAAATTAATTATGAGAACGTGTATATAAGAATTTCCTCTAGACCAACACTCTATAAATGATGGACTTTAACAATTGAATGTATTTAATTGAATCAGATTCTTGATTTAATTTAAATATTTTTATGTAAGAATATTCAAAAGAGTATGCATTTAACTAAGATCCTTAAAAATAATATAAAATCTTATAATTAGGATTTTCAAAATAAGGTTGAATAGGATTTTGGGTCAATTATAGTTTATAAATAAAAAATTAGATAAAATTATTAATTATCTTAAAAATAAAAAGATTTCACAATTAAGATAAATGAGATATGTAAAAAATAACATAAAATGCCAGTAAAATTATATATATATATATATATTGTAAAGCAGGGCGAACCCAAGTACAAAGGAAGGGGGCATGCGGCCCCCCTCGACTTAGAAATAATATAATATAATACCCTTTAAACCTATGACAAGAGCTCTTTTACAGTTTTACTCTTTAACGTAGAAAGACTATAGCGTCCAGTCCACTGACTTAGGTGGTAAATATTTCTACAGAATGACCAAACTACCCTTATTGTTGTTGACTTCAGTTTACTTTTGTTAACATCGTCTTAACGTCAAGGATGGTTAGTTCTTAAACGCATTCGACGTTCAAAAACTACTTTGTAACTCGATCATTAATTTAAGCAAAGTAAGAGGAAATGGAGCCTCCTGAAGGGCAAGATCGAGGGGATGTAAATATTAACACAAAAAACATAAAAACAGTAAAGCAAAGTAAGTAATTAAGAAGCTGAATATTATGTCCCAGAAGAAATATGCTGAGAAAGAGAGCTTATCCTCCTCCTCCCGGATGCCGAACAGAATATAGAAGAGTTAAAACCTGAGTTGCGGTATGAAATACAAGATTATTTTACTCATTTATAAAATTCTAAATAACACGTTAATTAAAGATGAACATGCACAATATTATGACCATCTCCTCTGAGATTTTTTTATAAATAAAGTAAATGACATGAGAATAAAATCATTTTGAGTATAAAAACAAGTCATGATCAGTTTGTAATCAAGCTGAATGTTAATAAAAATTTCAGTTCTGGAAAATTCTGTTTCCTCCCAAACTTTATGTTTGTTTCTCTGGAAAGTTTACTACTTTCTGGAATTTTCTTCGTTCGATCCTATAATTCTTACAAGAAGACTCCTTCCAAAAAGCATTTTAGCTAAAAAGAGCCTTTTTGATTTAGTATTTGTAAAGGAAGAGGAATGTTTGAATAAGGTTAAAGACATGATTTGTCCCTTAATACCCATTCTGTTTCACTCTTTAAAAATCAACAATATCCTCCACCTCACTTCACATAAATATTCCAATTGACAGAAGAAAAAATATATATGCAAATAAAGTAATTGAACGAACATTTATAAATAAAGTAAATGACCTGAGTATTTTGGCCGGGAAGAAATACTTTTTGTGGCTGAGTAGAGAGCAAGATCTTCTCCTGTTGTTGCTTCCCCGAGTGCCGCACAAATAGGTTGTGTAATTATGAACTCACACTTGTGTTCTCTCTTAATCACTCTTGCGCACACTTATAACAATAGATATGGTTAATATGGAAAATATAGTCAGAGAAATCATTGAAATGGCCGACACTTTCTCCATCGACCTCCGTGATACGAAATAAAGAGAATTTAAGTCATAGCAAATGGACCCAATACACTTTTAAGTTTTTGTCAAGGGGAAACGACGACCGATTGGTACCCAAAAGGTTTGAAAACGATAAATAAGTACCTTCTGTTATGTGCTGTTAGTGATTTCCGTTTGCTAATAGTGAAAAGACTAGAATGCCCTTTAAAGTTTGATATTTTAGTTTTTTATAAATTTTAAAAGACCCCCTAGGTTTGTTAATTTAACTAAACACCCTAATATATAAAAATTTTGTAAAATGACAAAAACACCCCCACTACCCGCAGTGCCAGATTCTGCCCACCACCACCGAAATCTGATTGAAAAATTTCGTTACAACATAGACCGATAGGATCTATGAGATCTAGGCCGATCGGCCTTGACGGCACCGCCAAACTCCATCTTTATCGTCCGACGACCAAAGATGTGGTCGCTGCCGCCTGTCCGGCCTTTTCTGTCAGGGATCTCGGCCTTTTCCTTTTCCGGCCATATCCATTGTGGATCTCGTCGGAAAAGGCTAGATCGGTGAATTACCGGCTATTTCTAGTGGTGGTGTAGACCGTTGTGATAGATTCTGGCTACCACCGACGGTGGCTGCCAGAATCTGGCAAGTATAGATGGGTGGGAGTATTTTTGTTAATTTTTAAACTTTTTTCTAGGAATATTTGATGAAATTAATAAACTTAAAAGATCTAAAAAAAATTAAAAAAATAGACTAATATTTCTGAAAAGACATTCTAGTCTTTTCACCATTAACAAACAAAAATTATTAATAGCATATGATAAAAGGTACCTATTTATAGTTTTTAAACCTTGTCGTTTCACCAAATCTTGGATAGGTGTAAGTTGTTCGGCCTTTTTGTCAACTTCGTAAAAAGCTTGATGACTGGAGGGGGCTCTAGCGACTTCAGAAATAGAGGACATGTGGGCATTTTAGCTTGGGCTTTTGAAAATTGGCTTACGAAACAGTTAATAAAGCCAATTGTGTTGGTTGCATTTGATTGGTTAACTCTAAATACAGCTACCAAAACCTTTGTAAATATGCGTACTTAGAAAATGGGAGTAACATGAAAATGACATGCTAAACCCTTCAAATCCTGTGTCACCCCTTTAGTCCCTCTTATTTTATGTTTCTTACAATTAATTTATAACATGTTATCACCAAGAGAACTATCTAACTACTTTAACTTCATATTTTATCACACACAACCTTTTTTATAAGTGTATCATGTGGTTGTCAATAAATCAGATTTTTCATATAAGAAGATATCGTTAGTTTTATATTATCTCTTTATTATAGATAAATATTATCCGAAAGTCCGAAGATGTCAAATATTGCAAGTCTCTATATAATTTAATGCATTTCTACTAAAAAGATGAATATGCTTATCTCTTATGTACAAAACAAGTTAGTAGTTACACAATAAATTTAGAAAATACTAAAGGAGAAAATAATAATTCATATACATTATAAACCCCTACACTTTTGTTCATGAAGAATGAAAGTAGATTTCGTTAATATATTTTCTATGGCATATGTAAGTACCACCTATAGAAAAGAAGGTACCTTCTTAAGATTTTTTAACTTAGCAGGGTCTTTTGGTAATAAAAACTTAAGAAGAAGGGCCTATCAAGAATTTGCAGGGTAGGATTTAGGGAGAGAGTGAGTGACGTGAGCTTAAAAAAGAGAGATGACGCAGGCCAGGTGACGGATCACAGAAGGTCCTTTGTGTAATATTTTTAATCTAAGAGAGGTTTTCTGAAATAGAATTGAGAATAAAGGGTTAATTGAAAACATCAATTTATCTTTACCATTTTACTTGTAGTGGCGGACCTATACTGGGGCCCTGGCCCCCTCAAATGTTTTAAACATATTTCATATAAATACCTATTTTGACCTGCCAGATTTCTATTTGCAATGTATGAACATAAGCAGTTTGGGTATTTCATCTATATCACATGATTCACGTCAAAACTTATAAATTTTTCTCTAAACAATTATAAAATATTATCAAATTAGAAAGGGACAAAATTATTCAATATTTTATTTTGTCACTTTAATTATTTTATCAATTGTGTTAAACGTGAATGGAACTTTCCCTTTATTAGACAATTCCTTTTTAAAATTGGTTGTCTGTATCCTTTCTCAAATCCCCAATTCCTTTTAGTAGTGTCGTTCTTCAATCATTTGGTTGGCTAAACATTTATTTCATATAGTTTATGAATTATAAATTTATCAAATTATAAAAAATTGAAAACAAATTCAAGGTGAATAAGATTTTGGCATCTGTATGGGTGCAATAAGATTTTGGGTGAATAAAATGTTGACATAAATATTAAAAAGAAATTTGAAAATCAGGGGGCCATTTGCCCCATTGTCCCTTGCTCCTTTCCATCTATAAGGATCGGCCCTCCCAAGATTGGGATCCTAACTCTGCCACTGTTTATTTGTACTCTTTAATTGACATGTTATATAAACCTCTGCTGATATTAAGCTGCTGGTTTGATGGTAAGTGTCTGACCCTAGCACTCCGGAAAAGTGTCATCAGCTAAATATCTTCGGACAAGAATCCTCTCACAATATCTTTAAAATAGATATGTCTTTTGACAAGGACAGCCAATTCCTCAAAATAATAAATTGATTAAACTATAAATGAGGCAATTGATTATAATCTTCAATAAATATCGCAGGTGAAATGAAAGAGAAGCGGTCAAAGAATGTAGAAGTTCTAGGCATATGAGAAGAGGATAGAAGCAAAATGAAACAAGAAGAGTAGGATAAAAGCTAAGAAGAAGGCACAAGTTTGTGAACAAAGACATTATAGTAATTGTGATTAAACTAAGATATTTTCCCTTGAAGACCAAGTATAAGTGCCTATTAGTAGAAGGGGGTACTTGTAAATTGTAAGGCATTTTTTAGACGTAATACTGTGAATAACAAAGAGGAGTTTCTCTGATTGTGTTACTTCTGTTTTCCTTCATATTCTCTCCAACCAAACACCAAATTTCCTCACTCTAATTTTATTATTCAGCATATAATATATAATATTTATTAACCTGAATCCAATTAAATGACTTTGGTGTTACCTAGTTTGCCTGGAAACTTAATCACAATTCATGGTTAAAACCCATATGCCAATTAAATGACTATGTTTCATTAAGCAATAACAATTCTTAAGAAAACGCAGCGTATTGATTTTAGCTCTGACCAAACACTGTTAAGCAGCATTATTCACAAATATTTTATGAAAGAATATGACTATAAATAACATCTCTAACATTAGCAAATCATACCATTAATTAAATGTAAATTACATTATAAAATAAGAAAAGACCAGTCAATGCAAATATTAAGACCACAAGAAGTTATTAATTGAAAGTAAGTTTTCAGCCAAAGTGGGCAGAAAAAGTATAGCTCCGACAACAGTTGCCGCGGCTCGCCAAGGAGTTCTTGAAATTATGTATCTCAAGTTTGCACCGATGTGGTTCCAACGATTGTCGTAGTGCGCTCTAAGATGCTCATAAAAGCCGTCGTAATTGGAACCACTTTCCGGAATTTGTTGGCGAAGTTTATTAAAGAGTTCCACTATTACAAGATTCTCGCCCGCAAGATTTTTAACAATTCCCCCTTCAACAAGTAGATCCACGTCTTTTACAGAGTAGATAAGGAAATTCATCAACTCCACGTAACTGCGTAAGTAAGTTTCTGAGGGATAGTGACACTGCTCCAATGCCATCGCATTTCGAATCAAATATTCAGTGTCGTCATTTATTCCAATGCACGGGATTCGCAGATCAACTCTATTATAGAACGGAAAGCGTGGATTTCTCAAGTTTATGTCAACTAAAGATTTAGTTGAAAGAGGCTTAAAGTTCACTCCTGACTCTTGCAATTTGACTGCATTAGCTAAATCCTTCTGAGCTGGTAAATCTTCCTTTATTGCGTAAAAGCTCTCCCGTGGATATAAACCCTCCGTATTGGCTTCTTCGAACGTGGGTATCTGAATCTCGACTAGAGCATGCCTATACAAATAGTGAAATGTCTGACCTTGATCTCTCTTCTATTGCGCCAGCCATGAAGGACAAAATAATGGTAAGGAAGAGTAAGGAATCTGGTAGGGAGTAACTCTCTATCCGCGTCAATGGTGGAGGCTGCAACTGCAGTGACTTCGATCTCTTCGTTATTAGCTGCTCTTTGTGCAAGTCTTGAAGGAAGTTAAAAATAGCCAAAAAATTACGGTGGTGTAAAAGCAATCCTTCATCTGAGTTGGTTGAGGCTTCATCGGCAGAACAGGTGGCGGCTTCTTCTTGGTTAATATTGGTGGCTTCATTTGGGTTACTGGCGGTGGCTTCCTCTTGAATACTAGTGGTGGCTTCGTTTGTGTTACTGGTGGTGCTTTCCTCTTGGTTACTGGTGGTGGCTTCATCTTGGTTATTAATGGTGGTTTCTTCTGGGTTACTGGTGGTGGCTTCATCTTCAATACTACTGGTGGCGGCTTCCTCTTCAATACTACTGGTGGCTTCGTTCGGGTTACTGGTGGTGGCTTCATCTTGGTTATCGATTCCGGCTTCCTCTGGGTTACTGGTGGTGGCTTCGTTTGGGTTATGGCTGGTGGCTCTCTCTTGTTCACTGGTGGTGGCTTCTTCTGCTTCTGGATTACTAGTGCAGGATCTGGGCGTGACGAATGCTCCATCTGGTATGGCGGAGGCGGCTACATCTGGGGTAGTGGAGTGAAAGGCCAAGTTATATAATTCCATAAGCGCAAAATGAGGAATTTGATTTTCAAATAATAGTAAGTCCCGTCTTATAGCTTTCAGCCGTAACTTATTTAACAAAACATCATCTTTATCCCTTAGGTAAAATCTCAAGAAGAGCTCGATGATGAACACAGCATCACATAAACTCATTTCTACAAACATGGCACTCGAAAACTCAATGGGCTCCGAGTAATGTTGGCGGATTTCTTGTCATGGTTTTCAACAAAGGTCCTGAGTTGCTCCCATGAATTATTATCAGCCAATCGTTGAATAAATTTCTTGTTATACCTTCTTTTCTCCTTTTCCATGCCAAACAATTCTGTTTTATCCTTATGAAATGAGGAGTGTAAGCTTCCTTATTTATTTTCCGAAGATTTATAGGAACTCTGGAAATACAGCACCCAGGTAAAGACTCAAAGAGTTCCTCAATTTCGATTGGCGACGCACTGCTTAAAGAAGTACTTGCTGAGTAATGCATTTCCATCTCCAAGTAACCTTCTTAATATCAAAATCATGGAGTAACATATAATCAAATATAGAAGAAAACCCTTTTCAAATATTATATACAGAGAGAATAATTCTCTAATCAAGACTTCCGAATATTAATTTGTCAAAACTGTAAAATACCACATCTACACATGTTATGCCTGAAAAAGTAGGGCTGATGTAAAGCCTAGTCAGCATAAAAAGTCAGAGCTTAGATAGACTCGCAGCCGTGCAGACGCAGCCGCGTCGCGTGATGACATTAGCAGCATGCTTCAGTCAATGCAGTGGGTGCACGCTAGACTAGCCAGGAGCTAGAGAGATCCCACGTGTCCAATCCCTGTGCCAAATCGCGTAAATCGCTTTAGAAGGTGGGTAATAGGACATAAAGAATGATTTGCACGATAGCCTGACCAATTCTCAGATTTAGTAATCATTACCTTAAATCATCTCACTATAAATAGAGGACCTTTCTCTCATTTTGGGGATTAACTAATCTCTCTCTAAAATAGCATACACGCCCTCTCATTTGTAATCACTTGCAAATCAGTTCGCTGAACGCGACCTGATCTCTATTATTAATATAATACCAATGGATGTAGGACATGCTTTCTTGAGCATCCGAACGGCTTTAAACACTGTTCTCCATCCCTTTCGCTCTCATTCTCTCATTCACGTGTATCTTCTGGGCCAACTGAGCATTTCACTCGTGCATTTGGTTGGTGTCAAAATCACGCATCAACAGTTTGGCGCTAGAGGAAGGGCTTGATTTAGTATTCGTCCTTCATCAGGAGAATCTCTAACCAACTGGCCCTACAACAGCAAATGGCTTGCAGATTCAAATCTGAGTGACCCCATAATGGTGAGGAAGACATCCCCAAGTGCAAGAGGGCACCTCTTCCGAAGTGTCCCCAGTTTCGCAAAATCTCGTGGGGGACATTCCCTCAAGCTCACAGCTTAATCCAGCCGTCATGAACTACCTGGAGAGGTTCAACAATACTCTTTAAACGGTTAATCGAAGGTTGGACCGTTTAGATTGGGTTGCACCACCCGTATCCGATGGGGCGGTGCTACCGCAAAAAAGGCCTATAGGTCACATGAAAGCGCGGAAAAGGGCAATAGCCTATGCCGCACGCACTGCAGCGTGTCAAAGGAAGGGAAAGCAGGTGGTGAACAACGGGCCTAGAGGCTCCAAGAGACCAACAAACACCTACCGCACCCCGGGTAGAATACTTGTGGCGTAGAGACTTAGTGACAGGTCGCAGATCGAGCAGTCTCATGCCACATCATGCGAGCACTCCTACAAAAGTATAAGGCGGGGAGATTCCTACCATCGCCAGAATAACGACCCTGATCAGCGTCGCGCGGGAAGTTCCTATCGTCCGCGGGTCAGTTCATACCACCGCAGAGGTCGGGAAAGTTCCCCGTGCTAGTCATCGCCATCGCACGACTCTAACCAGCATGCGTCAAGAGCGGCCAGAACTGCCAGCCGAGGCGAGCAGGAATCTGATCTCCGAATTTTCCTCAATCGCACTTGAGAGGGTTGAAACCGCATGGGGGAAAGCAATCCCCAAGCAGCTTTGCTGCCTCAGATTGAAGAGCTACAATGAGCTATCTATCAGTTAAAGGCTCAACAAAATGAGCGAGGGCAGGTCGCAGAGGCATCTCTCTTTTCGCGGCTGTGTTAGCCGCCCCTCTCCCATCCAGATTCAGAATGCCTGATATGTTGGCGTTCGATGGGAATTCAGATTTGCATGATCATCTGTACGAATTCAATGACCTGATAGAACTTCATCAAGTCTCCGATTTGGCAAAATGTCGATGCTTGGCGGTGACTCTTACATCTCACGCCAAGCGGTGGTTCCAGTCGCTTCCATCGGGATCAATCAGCTTGTGGAATCAAATGAGCTCGACATTCTTGAGACACTTCCAAATGAACAGGAAGTTCTCGATGCCTTTGAGCTACCTCAGCAACATAAGGCAAGAGAGGGATGAATCCCTCCAATCTTATATCGACAGGTTCCACAGAGAGCTTCACAAAGTAGCTCACACTCCCAAAGAGTCTGTTGAGACTCTAATCATAGCGGGAGTTCGTCCACAGATAGATCTGCAGAATAAGCTGCAATCAGAGGATGATGTCTCCCTCACCCATTTTTACCACCTCATGGAGAAATACCTCCGTATCGAGAATTCTGTGGTGGCACTCCACTGTCATGACCCCGACACTTGGTCAGTGCGCCAGGTGGGGGGAAAATAGGAGGGTTGATCATCGATGGGCTAATGACGATCAGCGACAAGGAAAGAAACCAAGGTTCGAGCCCAAGAAATCTTATGCTCCCGTTCTTCGTCGTGATCACGACAGGAATCAATATACCCCATTGAACTCTTCTGTCTCGGCAGTTCTTGACAAGTCAGAAGAGGCCAGTTTGCTCGGAGAGCCTGAGCCCATGAAAAATCCCCATTCAGCTAGAAATAGCAAAAAGTATTATCGCTATCATCGGGACAATGGGCATCACACCGATGAGTGCCGAGCTCTCAAGCAGGCCATCGAAGACCTTATCAAATAGAGACATTTCAAATTGTATATTGATGACCCTGCTCCCGTAAAGGAGAAAAATCGAGAGGAACAAGGCAAGAAGTGTCGTGATCACAAGGGTATTTGTAGCGTGGGAGTAATCATCGGGGGACCACACCTCGGGGGGAACACGCGAGGTGCTCAAGAAAGATATGCTCGCGTAGCTCATCACGATCCTATTCGTGTGATGGACACGGTGCAACGACCTTTAAAGGTTGGCAAAGAGGAAGAAATCACCTTCTCCTAAAAAGACGCAATCCGATTACATCATCCCCACGATGATGCTCTCGTCATTACGCCCCAGATAGGGCGCTTCGACGTCTACAAAATGTTGGTGGACAACAAAAGCGTTGTGAACATCCTGTTCTAGCCAGCTTTCGAGAGAATGAAATTGGATGAGGCCAACCTGAAGCTAGCCTCAGTCCCCCTCTATGGTTTTACAAGGGATCACTTGATCCCCAAGGGAACGATCTCGCTTCCAGTCACGCTGGGTGACCCTGATGAGGTGACAAAGATAACTAAATTCTTGGTAGTGGATTGCCTGTCCGCTTTCAATGGTATCCTGGGGCGACATCTACTGAGGAACTTCCGAGCAGTCATTTCGATCTACCATCTTAAGATAAAGTTCCCCACCCCGACGGGGATAGGGGAAGTAAGCGAATCATAGCGCGCATCTCGTGACTACTATGTAAAGGCAGTACATATGGCATGCAAAGGGAAAGGCATCACCTGCGGCATTCCCAAACAGGCAATGGCAAGCAGTCGGATTGAACCACGACCCAGTCAAGGATAACATGTACCCTCGTATTCAAGAATGCCCATCCAGTGGGCCAGTTGAGGATTTATCTGAAGTGTCAGTGGACCCGAGTGAGCCGAGCAGAGTGTTGAGGATTGGAGGCAATCTCAACCCCGAGCTTGCCAACGACCTGACCTGCTTCCTAAGAGAAAATATTGATGTGTTTGCATGGACGTATGCCGACATGGTCGGGATTAGCCGGGATGTCATTTGCCATGCCTTGAACATTGATAGCGAGGCCCAGCCAATCCGTCACAAGAGAAGAGTGATGGACCTAGAGTGATATCTGCCTTAAAAACCGAGGTAGATAATCTCCTCTAGAATGGGTCCATTCGGGAAGCGCTCTATCCGAGCTAGGTTGCCAACTCGGTTATAGTAAAAAAGCCCAACGGCAAGTGGCGGACCTGTGTTGACTTCACCGACATCAACAAAAGCATGCCCAAAGGGCAGTTTTCCCCTTCCAATGATCGATCAGCTCGTGGATGCCACCTTTGGGTACGAGCTACTAAGTTTTATGGATGCATACTCGGGATACAAGCAAATTTTGATGTATGCGTCGGACGAAGATCATACCTCTATTGTTACAGATCAGGGGCTGTACTGCTACCGAGTTATGCCCTTCGGCCTAAAGAATGCTGGCATAACTTACCAGCGGCTGGTTAACCGAATTTTTTTCGAACAGATCGGGAAATCAATGGACGTCTATATAGATGACATGTTGGTCAAGTCACATGTCACTTCAAATCACATAGCGCATCTCACTAAGATGTTTGATATCCTCCAGAAGTACAGAATGAAGCTAAACTCTCTCAAGTGCTCGTTTGGAGTTTCCTTGGGAAAATTCCTGGGATACATGGTTAACCAGAGGGGAATAGAGATCAACCCCAAAAAAATCCAAGCTCTCTTTGATATGAAGAGTCCGACTAGCAAAAAGCAGGTTCAAAGCCTCAACGGGAGAATAACGGCATTAAGTCACTTCATATCGAGGGCAACAGATCGTTGCTTGCCATTCTTTAATGTGCTCAGGGCCAATAAGAAGTTCGAATGGACTCCCGAGTGCGAACAGGCATTCCAGAGTATTAAAGAGCACTCGGGAAGCCACATTTCCTGTCCAAGCCTCTTCCGCAAGAAATTCTTTTCCTGTACTTGTCCGTCTCCCAGTATACGGTCAGTGTAGCATTAGTCCGGGAAGAGAGCAAGGCTCAATGGCCAGTATATTATGCGAGCAAGTGTCTATTAGATGCCGAAACGCGATATCTAAAAATGGAGCGATTAGCTTATGCCCTGTTAATCGTTTCCCGAAAGTTGCGACCTTACTTCCACGCCCATACTCCAAAAGCCAGAGGCGTCAGGTAAATTACTTAAATAGGCCATGGAACTTAGTCAGTTTGATCTGCATTACAGACCGAGAGTAGCCATCAAAGGATAGGATGTTGCCGATTTCATCCCAAAGTTTTCATACATCTGGCAAAGGAACCCGAGCAATAACCCAACGAAGTCAATCAGGAAGCTATTCAAAACCTGTAAATCTGGAGTTTTTATGTCAACGCGTCAAACAGAAAGAGGGCCAAGGCAGGTCTTCTTCTCTTAAGTCTCGAGGGGACTCGTATTCATGGTATCTTTCGGTTTGGGTTCAAAGCGACCAACAATGAGGCTGAGTATGAAGCTTTGCTCACTGGATTGCGATTGGCCAGAGAAATGGGCACAACCGCGATTAGCAACCACAGTGACTCCATGTTGGTTGTCAACCAGATTTTGGGGGAGTACCAAGCCAAGGAAGGAAATATGATCAGCTATCTAAAGAAAGCTAAGGCCGCACTCGAGCCATTCAAACACTTCACGATCACGCAAATTCCTAGAGAGCAATTCTGTGGTAGATACCCCGGCAAAAATATCCTTATCGCTAGACTCAGACGCACCTGATGATGCATTGTTACTACAACATGCAATATAGCAAGTGCACTAGTCGCAAAAAGTAATAAAGTGATGAGTGAGTATCGTTCTCATGAGGATAGTATTACTAAGTACCGATTTCTCTAGTTCAAGTCCTAATTGAAGAAACAATAAATTGGATTGATGGAAAATTAACGAACTAAATACAAATTAACAAAATATAAATGAATGATAATGAAATTAAAGCAAAACCCAACAACTTAACTAATTAAATAATGCTAAAAAATGCTAGGGTGTTGATTTTACCTAGATACGCTAACCCAAATTATAGAATCTATTACCCAAGTTCTAATTTCTTGATTGAAAATCGAATTCCCTAAGTTGTAAAACATACCTTCTCAGGCTACATTTCCCTACTTATCTCTATTAAGCTTCCGCACCCAACAAAATGAATATTAATAGTTCAAAGTCTTTTAAGCTTTATGAAATTCTATCTAGATTTCATAGATCGCTAAACCTATCTCTAGTGTTTGCTTAATCTATGGTATTTATCCCAAGAGGCACAATCACAAATCACTTCTCAGTCTCATTGTGAACAACACATTTGAATGGTGATCAAGCATCCAAAAGTCATTAAGCAAAGAGATAAACACTCAATCATGAAATTAGAACTCAAAGTAAATCGATTCATAAAAATTTGAATCATTGTATCAAGGTTACATCAAACCCTAACTAAACAACTCAGTTCATACTCAAAAACGAAATAAAATAACAAAAGCAAACTGAATCAAGATTCATCATTGAAAAACAATCAAAAGATGGAGAAATCTTCTCTAATTTGAAGCCCAAATCTTCAATAATCTTCTCCTTCCATGAGCTGCCTCCCAAATGACGAACCAAGACCCTTTTTCTTTCCTATTTGTCCTAATTTATACCCCTCTCACTTAAGGACCAAGCCCTAGCAAGCCAAAACGCATCGTTTTATTTTTCACCTCTGCTGCAGTTTTTGCCGTAGTGAAGCTTTTTCCTTACCACAGTGAGAATTTTTGGGCCCAATTTGAGCTTGATAAAGTCTGAATCTGAAAAAGTGTTAAACATATGAATTGTAGCCCTTTAAATTATATTTCTACTAGTTTAAGAATCAGCACAATCCGAAGTCTACAGCTCAAGTTATGGCACAAATACTGAAGCACATCCAAAGATGTTTTTCTTCAGTTCCCAGCGTATTGTTCACAACTTCAAGCCATGTTTTCACCCTTATTGTAGCTCTGCTTCTTAGCTTTCCAAAGCTTCTAAAATCAGGTCATTCTGAGTTTCCAACCTCAAGTTACGCAATTTATGCTCAAAACTATCATTTATGCTCAAAATCATCGTTTAGGCCTGCAAAGACAAATTAATAGAATTAGATAGCAATTATGACCCAAATTGTATGAGAAGTATCCTAAATACTATCAAAATTCAATGCAAAATCATAGGGAAAAATAGGCTTATCTAATACCCTCAAACTTAAGATTTGCTCGTCCTCGAGCAAAAAGGAATAAAAATCCAAACAAAAAGAAAAAACAGTACTTAGATTGAATCACAATGCAAGTGTCAAAAATTGTTGGTAAATTATTACAAAAAAATGCTCAACACTCCAAGAAGTCATAAATTGAATTGATATCTTTCTTTATCGATCCCCTGAGTAGGTAATCCCCACTTCAGTCCATCTTCCGTCTTCCCAGACTATTTTATACAAAAAGGTAAAGTTTATCAAATGGTGGCAGACTCCATAAGCCTAAATATCAAATTACTCTCTACTAATGTGGACTAGACATCGCTAAGAATCAAAAGGTCTTTGCAAGCTTGTAACGTTAGGCTCGGGTAGTGGGCTCCAAGGAAAAGGATAGGATAAACAAAGTAAAAGAACTCGATTTTCCTCTTGCAAACACTAAGAGCTACATCAATCTTCGCTTTCTTTCTCAACCACCAATCAAAGTGTCAACCATTTTACAAACCTCAAACTTATACATTTCTTATTTTTTATTTTGAATTGAACTAAAGAATTTTTTTTTTCTTTTTTTTCTTTTTCTTTTTCTTCTTCTCTTTCTTTCTTTCTTTTTTTTTTTTTTTTAAACAAATATTTACAATAACATTGAGGTCTATCGCCCCTTCTTCCTACCCTTTTTGCAACCCCCAAACTTAAAATTTTGGTCCATCACTTATTCGCACACATCTTAAAGCTCTTTTGTGTCATACACTAGATCCATAATGCTCCTAAAGGGTATGATAAAGTGTTTAGGGTATAGGGATTGGACAATTTTTTTGTTTGCAAGAAAAATAAGGCAATGATAATCTCATAAGGCTCAAATGGGTGACTAGGGAAAGATTCATTCATGGGTCGGCTGAAAAGGCTCAAACGTTCCGAAAAATGCCTAAATCATTTCCTCAACAATGTCTAATCCTAGAATTTTGCCTCAAGCACTTCTTAACTAGGTTCTAGAGTCTACCAACATTATCAAGACTTCACCTAGCCACATAAAATGTTTTTAAGCATGCCAAAAGACTGAAAATGGTGGTTGAACCACTCAACGAACCTCAAGCTAAATCAAGTCAACCAACCTAAACTTGAACCAATGCTTAACATTTTCCAAAAATAATATCCCAACAATTCTAGTCTTATCATAGACTTATGTAGTTCATCACTGGCAAAACACAACAAAACATGAAAATAACTAAACAAAAATAAAAAAAAATTTCAAATTTTTCCTACCCCCAAACTAAAGATGACATTGTCCCCAATGTCACATTATACACAATTTAGGAATAGAAAAACAAAAGTAAAGGTTATGAGATACTACCCTGATTAATCCATAACGGTCGATTTTTTTACAAAATCCTGGCATCCATTCCTTGGCTTCCTCATCATCATCATCTGTTAAACAAATGAAAGTCTATGGTGCCAAATGTGTTAGATACCCTCACCGATTAATATGAAAGAATTACATCCTGATCTTAACCTTATTAAACTAAACCTAAAATCTAAACAAAAACGAAAAAAAAAAAGAGCTAAAAGCCAGGAAATCAACGCTTACAAAACATAAAGAAATAAAAACAAAAACTAAAAAAGAAAAGTGCCTTAGGCTTCAATCTTCTTCTACTTCTTCCTCTTTGCACAACTCCCAAATTTGCTAAAAGCACTTCAACACAACAAACCCAACTTCCTCAACACCAAATTAAATCAAAATCAACAATCTCTACACTCTACAATCAACTCAATCCTCAAATTCTCAACCAACATCCACAATCAACAAATTCAAGCAATTTTTCAATAAAAACAAATCCACAATTGAAAGTGAACAAATAAATTGCACAAAAACTCTTAACCTTACCAAGCCCAAGCTTTCCAACCCAATTGCTCCAATTTCATTAAAAATCACAAAGAAAGCTCCAAATTTTCAAAACCTAAGGGTTGCTAAAAATTTCTTCAAAATGGGTTAAACCGGGGCAATTGAAAGGTGCATGATTGTTTAAAGAGGTAAGGGAGTGGAATGGAGCTAGAATTTGAGGGGGGAAAAAAGGTGAGAAATTGAAGAAGAGAAAACAAAATTCTTTGGAGGCTACGGTTTGAAATCGCAAAAATGGAGAGAATGAAGGTGGTTCAAAAAAAAAAATTCTTAGGTTTCGTAGCGCTGTCTTCGTTCAGTATACAAAACCTAATCAATGCCGCATCGAAGAAAATTTTCTCGCCGCGGTGAAAAATTCCAAAGAGCACTTTGCCTCGGTGAAGAACAAACTTCGCCGCGGTGAAGTCTGGACTTTTCGACTTCCATTTTGTGCAAAGCTTACATCACCGCAGCGAAGAAAAAAACTTCGCCGCGGCGAAAATTGGAAATTCTTCTTTTTTGCCTTAATTCGATAATTTGCTTGAAACACCCAAAAACACATGAAATTAAAATTATTCTAAATCATAAAACAACTAAACAAATTCAAAACAAAACACAAACAAAAAAAATTGAAAACACTTGGGTTCCCTCCCAAGAAGCGCTTGTTTATAGTCAAGAGCTCAACTTTCTCATTCTTTCATCAATGTGGATCCTTGTGGGGTGCTTCACTTCCCTTTGCCACCTCTTGGTCTTTCCTTTGGAATTTCGGGCATTCTCATAAGCATCTTTTCGGAACTTCAAATTCGTATATGCGTATTTGAGATGAGATAGTGATTGGTTGAGTCCAATGTTTGGAGTCTTTTCCAACACCAATTTTGACTTGTGCGCATTTACACCAAATTCCTCAAATTGTTCCTTGTGAGGTGAGTTGCTTGGTTGAAATTCCCCTAAGTAACTTGCACTCCTTTTTGCTTTGAGATTGTCCTCTTCATTAGTCTTGTCTTCATGTTCATCCAACTTTTCTTTATTGTGAGGTTGCTCCAACACTATGCCTTTCCTCAACGTTATGACATTTAATTGTTCTTTAGGATTTCTGACCGTTGTGCTTGGAGAAGAACCTTGAGATCTCTCTGTCAATTGTTCAACCAATTGCCCCACTTGAACCTCCAAATTTCAAATGAACACTCCTTGATTTCTGAAGTCTGAGCGTGTCTCATTCATAAAACTTGTAGTCTCTTGCATGAACTTTTTGAACATATCTTCCAATTTTGACACTCTCTACTCTACTGGTTGAAGATTCACCACTGGTTAATGGTTTGGCACTATCCTTTGATTTAATTGATTGCTTTGATTGCTCCAAGACGAATTTGGGTGATTCCCCACACCAGGAGTGTAGGCATTGGAGAAGGAGTCATTTTGCAGCCTTTGTGAACTAACCATGTAATTCACTTGCTCGGTTGTTGAGAAGAATAACTGGTTTCCATCTTGACATTCTACACTCCCATGGTTTCTTACACAAAATTCACAAGTTATAAAAGGTGAGTGAATAGAATTTACATTCATACCTTCCAGTTGACTTTGAAGTGATGCAATTTGTGCAGATAATGTGGCGAACACATCGACTTCATGTAGACCCATTGTTCTCTTCGGCATTGCTCTCTCATTAGGTCTTTGATAGTTATTGTTGGCCATCACCTCAAGTAATTCATAAGCATCTTCTGGGGTCTTGTTATTTAAGGCTCCGCCTGCTGCCACATCTACCATAGTTTGAATATTTGGTAGCAACCCATTGTAAATTGTTTGGACTTGTATCCAAAATGGTAGACCATGATGTGGACATTTCCTTAACAACTCCGTGTACCTCTCCCAAGCTTCATATAGTGATTCATCATTGTCTTGCATGAAAGAGATAATGTTGTTTCTCATTTTTGCCGCTTTCTCTGGTGGGAAGTATTTTGCAAGAAACTTTTGAGCTAATCCGTCCCATGTGGTGATTGTTCCAGCTGGGTGTGACATAAGCCAGCCTTTTGCCTTATGTCTCAGTGAAAATGAGAACAATCTTAGCCTAATTGCATCATCAGTCATTCCATTAACCTTGAATGTGTCACATATCTCTAGAAAGCTAGTGATATGCAAAATTGGATCCTTATATGAATTTCCACCAAATTGGACTGATTGTTGGATAATCTGAATTATTGTCGGCTTAATCTCAAAGTTCACTGCAACAGGTGGCCTTGTAATGCCATAATTGCATTCTTGCATCGTTGGTATGGCATAATCCATCAACGTTCTATGTACTTGTGCCATGATCTCCACATGCACTACAAGAAACAATTAATCAACCTTAACTACAAAATAAAAATAAAAACTACAAACAAAAGAACTCAAGCTTAAGACTATACAATATTTACGATTAACTACAAAGATGAAATAAAAGCTTCAATTTAGCACTACACTAGATACTATCAATATTAATAATCAACTATCCCCAGCAACGATGCCAAAAACTTGATGCGTTGTTACTACAACATGCAATATAGCAAGTGCACTACTCGCAAAAAAGTAATAAAGTGATGAGTGAGTATCGTTCCCACGAGGATAGTGTTACTAAGTACCGATTTCTCTAGTTTAAGTCCTAATTGAAGAACAATAAATTGGATTGATGGAAAATTAATGAACTAAATACAAATTAACAAAATATAAATGAATGATAATGAAATGAAAGCAATACCTAACAACTTAACTAATTAAACAATGCTAAAAAATGCTAGAGTGTTGATTTCACCTAGATACGCTAACCCAAATCATAGAATCTATTACCCAAGTTCTAATTCCTTGATTGAAAATCGAATTCCCTAAGTTGTAAAACATACCTTCTCAGGCTACATTTCCCTACTTATCCCTATTAAGCTTCCGTACCCAACAAAATGAAGATTAATAGTTCAAAGTCTTTTATGCTTCATAGAATTCTTTCTAGATTTCATAGATCGCTAAACCTATCTCTAGCGTTTGCTTAATCTACGGTATTTATCCCAAGAGGCACAATCACAAATCACTTCTCAGTCTCATTGTGAACAACACACATTTGAATGGTGATCAAGCATCCAAAAGTCATTAAGCAAAAAGATAAACACTCAATCATGAAATTAAAACTCAAAGTAAATCAATTCATAGAAATTTGAATCATTGTATCAAGGTTACATCAAACCCTAACTAAAGAACTCAGTTCATACTCAAAAACAAAATAAAATAACAAAAGCAAACTGAATCAAGATTCATCATTGAAAAACAAGCAAAAGATGGAGAAATCTTCTCTAATTTGAAGCCCAAATCTTCAATAATCTTCTCCTTCCATGAGCTGCCTCCCAAATGATGAACCAAGACCCTTTTTATTTCCTATTCGTCCTAATTTATACCTCTCTCACGTAAGGACCAAGCCCTAGCAAGCCAAAACGTGTCATTTTATTTTTCATCTCTGTTGCAGTTTTGCCAAATTTGAGCATGATAGAATCTGAATCTGAAAAAGTGTTAAACATATGAATTATATCCCTTTAAATTATATTTCTACTAGTTCAATAATCAGCACAATCCAAGGTCTACAGCTCAAGTTATGGCACAAATACTGAAGCACATCCAAAGACGTTTTTCTTCCGTTCCCAGGGTATTGTTCATGACTTCAAGCCAAGTTTTCAACCCAAAACATGAAAGTTGTAGCTCTGCTTCTTAGCTTTCCAAAGCTTCTAAAATCAGGTCATTCTGAGTTTGCAATCTCAAGTTACACAATTTACGCTCAAAACTATCATTTATGCTCAAAATCATCGTTTAGGCCTGCAAAGACAAATTAATAGAATTAGGTAGCAATTATGACCCAAATTGTATGAGAAGTACCCTAAATCCTATTGAAATTCAATGCAAAATCATAGGGAAAAATAGGCTTATCACCTGATAGTATTCCTGTTTGGTTTATAGAGGCCCCAAGCGTTAGCTCGACCGAATAGGCCATGAATGCGGCATAATCAGTTTCCTGGATGACTCCTATCGTTCAGTATCTCAGAGATGAGACCTTGCCCAATGATAAGGTCGAAGAAAGGGTCCAGTGAACAAGAGTTGCTCGTTACACACTTATCGAAGACCAACTGTACAAGCGAGGGTTCAGCACCCATCTTCTCTGATGTGTAATTGGCGAATAAGCAGACTACATCATGAGAGAGATACATGAAGGGATCTGCGGCAATCACGCGGCCACATGATCTCTCACCAACAAAGTTGTTCATCAAGGGTATTACTGGCCTTGGATTCAAGAGGACGCTTACAACTTTGTTAAGAGGTGTGACAAGTGCCAGTGGTTCACAAACATACCGTGAGCTTCTTCCCACCAGTTGATAACCATGACCAGCCCCTAGCCATTCTGCATGTGGGGAATCGATCTCATCATTCCCATGCCAGTTGGTAGAGGGGGAGTTAAGTATGCAGTGGTCGCGGTAGACTATTTGCCAAATGGGTCGAAGCAAAGCCATTAACTGTGATCACCACCAAAAAGCTCAAGGACTTCGTCTTCAGGAACATCGTGTGTCGCTATGGGATTCCTCATACGCTCATATCCAATAATGGAAAACAGTTCAATAACGAGGAATTCAAGCAGTTCTGCGACGAACTGGGTATTCATAAAAAATTTTCTTCAGTTGCAAGGCCGCAAGCAAATGGTCAAGTTGAAGCCATCAACAAAACCATCAAGCACACTTTGAAGGCCAAACTTGGTGCAGCAAAGGGAAATTGGGCTGACAACCTCCCCGAAGTCTTGTGGGCATACAAGACAACTCCGAGAACCTCTACCTCATAAACTCCCTTTTTGCTAGCCTATGGCTATGAAGCAATGATCTCTGTAGAGGTAGGGACCAGTTCACTTTGGAGAGACCTATTCAACGAAGCTGACAATGAGACGCTTATGCGCGTAAGTTTGGATCTGGTTGAGGAACATTGCAGCAAGGCTTAGCTAAGAATAGCAGCCTATCAGCAACGCGCAAAGAGGTTCTTCGACGCTAAAGTCGGAAAAAGAGACTTCCAGGTCGGCGACCTCATTCTAAAAGAAGTTCTTCTCGGTACTCAAGAACCAAGTGCAGGAGTTTTGGATCCGAACTAGGAAGGCCCATACCGCATCACTTAAGTGATAAGACCGAGGATTATCATCTCAAAAGGCTGAATGGTTCCGAAGTACCATGAGCTTGGAATGCTGAACATCACCGACCATATTACCAGTAATTCCGAACTCAAGTTTCCCTTGTAAAACTTTTTTCTCCTTGTAAACAAGTGTTAATTTTGTTCTTTTGTAATAATCTTTCCAAGTGTAATTCTGTTCGCGTAAACCTGTTATAATTATGTTGGCATAGACTTGTTTCAATGTTATAAACATTTAGAATGCAATTTCATGTATAACATAGGGTACCGAAATTGTAAGTGCTTGAGAGATTAGATGCATTTCATTAATAAAAAGGGAAGTACAACGAGCAAGGAAGAATTCCAAAAAAAAAGAAAATAGGCTCAATGGCTTTCATCCTTATTTCCCGGAAGTGCGACCTCATCATCCCCAGGCTAATCGCCATCCACATGGCTAGTTGCAGGCTCCTCAGAGGCATATCCCCAAGGCTCTCCCTGATCAAGTCCTCGAGCGGCCTTCGCTGCATCCTCATCAAGCCGTGTCATAAATAAGAGAGTTTCCCGCCATTCCTAAGGGAGGTCGGACATATCAATCTCCAGATTCCTCGACCGCAAGGCATAAATGGACTCAATCGCCTATTTAGCAGCCTTTGACTCAATCTCTGCTGCTTGGTTCTGCATCTCTTCGGTCAGTGAAGTAACTCTTCGCTGACTTGCTTAGAGTTCGGCCTCAAGTGCCTGCCTTTACTTCTCGGAGGCCTCGCAAAGTTCGCCCCTCTCCTGCTTTACTCGCAAGGCCCGCTGAGAGGTCGTTTTGAGCTCCTGTTCTTTTTTGTCGACCTCCTTGGAGAGTCTAGCTACGTTCCTCTAGAGCTCCTTTATCTCCTCCCCGTGCTTCTCGAGCTCGGCCTTTTGAAAATCTACCGTGTGAAGAGCGGCATTCCTCTCACTCAGGTACTGGTTCGCCGATCCGGTGGATAGCTCCTTCTCTGCCTCAGTAGCCTCCAAGTCCTGCCTAAGTCAAGCGTTCTCCTCTCTTATCTCAACCTCTCCCTCAGCAACCCCCAGCCGGACCTTTTGGAGGGACAGTTGCATGGAGAGTAAAGCCTGCGAACAAAAAGAATAACAAGTCAGTTTCCTATTGAAAATAATAAAAGTGGTCCTCGCCGAGGACAGCTCGTTTCACCTTGCTCAGGTGCTGGATGGACGTAGACATCAAGTAAAAATAGTTCATTACATGCACAACTGAGAAAATCCAACACAGGGTATCAAGTGTTTCAAATCTTGATAGTGAGAACCCTATGAGCACATATGGTAGCCATTCTAGAAATGTTTGTAGCCCCAGTATTATTCTGAAGTAAGGGCACAGATAATATGGTAAGGCTATCGTAGTGTTGAACGACCCTGTCGAAAGGCAGTGACTGATCTCACTTATCAAGGTTATTTGGTGACAACCTGGTGTAATACATGGGTGCTTGCTGTAGGTGATTATACTGTAGCAAGTTCACTGGACTGACCCACCAGAGGATTTCATATTGATGGTAACCCTAGTGTCTATGGAACAAATCCTCTAACGAATGGTGGTGTATGTGATCTTTAGACTTGAGATCACCGGAGCGCCTTGTGCACTGATTGGTACAGTTTGACACTAGCCTAATGTAGTTGTTTTTAGAGCTGTCAATATGGTGGTGATTGGCTGCATCGAGGAGTGTATCAAGACTGTGGTGGATTGACAGAGGATTCATTACTCCCAGGTACAGGAGAAGTTATCTCACGGCGCAATTCAGTATATGGCGATGACACTAAAACTGTGGCCACAGTGGGATCGAGTTGTTGCTTTATCTGGATTATAATACAGGTCATTGGTTTAGAAATTGAATACATAATATCGAGAGTAACCGAAGGTTGACACTATTTCTATGCCTTCGTCTCGTCGAGATAACGTATGATGAAAGGATCGTATTGTACGTAACCATATCGTTGACAGGTAACTACTTTGTTGAATTCGAATCTATCGGGTGGCCATGATGCCTTGCTAGGGGCCAATCTTGGTCTGTGTATTAGTAAAACGATTAATCGGTGTTAATTGCGATACTATACACTGCCGGTATGATGAGGAGCCTATGGGTCACACATATAGAAGATAATTTAAGAGCCAAGAAGAAAGAATGGCGTTTTCATCTTTTTAGGCGAAAGGGTATTTTGGTAATTTTATAGTGCAATTAAATTTGATGAGGTCGTAGCCTTTTATTTAATTTGTTAGAAAAATTAAATAAGTTAAATTACGGTTAAATGTGTGTTCGCACATATTTAATTAAATCATCATTATTGTTAAATGTTAATTAAATATTAATTGATTTTAATTGAGATAATGATGAATTAAATTAAAATATCTAATTGGGAGTGTTTGGCAACATGGGGAGTTTGGGTTGGAGCCCAATCCCATTCCATGTAGGAATAGGGCAACTTAGTTTGCCTATAAAAGAAAATGTGTGTGTGAAATTTAACAAGGGATTATTATTAGTTCATTTTCAATTAAAACAAACACACAACAGCCTATACACACTCTCCCACGCCACTGTCACTATTTTGATTGAAAAATCAAATATTTCTTTTCTTCTTGATTTCTTAAAGCCAAGGAGGATCTAGCAAATCCCTCCTTGGTTCTTGGTGGTTGTCTTCGTGTGGACTTCTTGGTTCGATCCTATACTTGGATCGGTAGCAAACACGTTCAGAGACAATATTGGTGGAGCCTCCAACGTGGGTATGAATCTAAACTTTAGATTTATTTTATTTTCTGCAGATTCTTGATATTATACATAAACTGTAAAATTTGTGCCTTGATTTTGGGCTTTAAGGAATGATCTACGGTTGTATAAAATTTTTGCTTTCAGCTGTGCAACCGGGTCGTTTCCTAACAGTTGTATCAGAGCCTAGGGTACTAGGATTTACGGTTTTTTATGAATGGTTGATTACATGTGTTTGTTGATAACATGTTGCCTTGATGAATCTGCCATGAAAACCCAGATTTTGTTAAATCTGAAAAATCTGTAAATCCACTTTTGAATGAATGAATCAATTGTTAAATTGATTTAATAATGTGTTGATGAATGTAATATTGGTTGGTTAATATCCTGGTTGAATGTGTGTGCGTTTGATTTGATTTGGATTCGTGTTTATGCACAAAAACTGCAAAAAACGCGAACTGTACGAATTGGGGATTTCCAAGTCTAAGCTTCGCCCCGACGAAGTGCCTCTGGAACCTCTGGAGCCTCTGGAACGTTTCGCCACAGCTAAGATAAAGGCTTTGGCAGCGAAGTACATACTGACCTTCGCCGCGGCAAAGTTTGTGCTTCCTCGCCGCGGCGAAGATAAAACCTTTGCCGCGGCAAAGCCTGTAGCTTTCCCAATTCTACATTCTTGGCAAAGGGTCTAATCTGCAGTTTTCAATAACCTGTAAAGCCAATGTACATTCTGCACATTTAAGAGGGTAATTAATTAATAAACCCACCCAATTCAAAAATTGATTATTTTTTAAATGTATGCTTTGTACTTATTTGTATATTGCATGGTGCCCGGTACATGAGCCTTAGACCTAAGGGTGAATGTTTTAAATTATTGTGGGTATGTATGGCTGTAATATTTTTAAATAGGGCCTGCGTGTCCTGCCTTTTCCCCTCTTCTTGATGTACATTCTTTTCTCATCTCATTCCCCTCGAATGTAAATCGAGGTTTCTAAATTTGTTGATGTAAATTTAGTTTAATATTAATTTTATTGTAAATTTAGAATGATAGTTTTTGTAATGTACTTGGAGTTGGAGCAAAGGACGAGGCAACCACACTTGGAGACTCAAGATGTTTATTATAGGACCCCTAGGTGACCCGCCGATTCCTCAAGGCTCAAGGAGATCAGTTTTAGTTGGGCCATGTACCGGCACGTTTAATATTTTGTTTAGAATGCATGCTAAGGTTGAATGTTGAATAACATGCCAAACAATGTTATTCTAACAAAGATAATAATCTGATGAGACATTAAATATCAAACCCTCAATTTAAGTATATTAAGTCACGAATGCCTTCTATCACCATGGTTTTAATCAAACCACTGTTCGTCGGAACCTTGTTCGCCAAAGCGAAGGGTACACTTCAACCAGTGGGAGGTTAAAATTCATTGGAGTTTTCCTTAATGGTGATGGGCCAACTTAAAATGATGGTTTTGCTTGTTCGTCAAAGCAAAGGTTGATAAACGCTTCATAGGCAAAGTAAAGCAGTACACATATTATGTGTACGTGGTGACATGTAGTGTCCACTCTACTGATACTGAGAATCACACTTGAGGACAATGGTTAGAGCCATTGGATTGTGTGATTGGCTTGTTGGCTTTTTCACATTTGAGGTTAATAGTGGGAGCTATCAACTGGTGTGGATTAAGTTTATTGGCCTACCTAATCAACTCATTTTTGCTTGTTCGTCAAAGCGAAGGTTTGAAATGGGAAGGATGGATCTAAGTCCACTAGGAAAGCCAACGGGCTTTCCTGAGTTAATAGTGAGGGCTATTGGTTTGAGTAAAATAGTGGGAGCATCGTTTAATAAAAGACCATATTAAATAATAATGAACTTTATAATAACTTTATCTTTTCTGCAATTGTATATTCACCAAAAATGAGCATTATGAACTGCGCCTGATAATCGAAAAAGAAAACAGGTTGGATGGATCCAATTTCTCAGACTGGTATCGTAATCTTTGGATTATACTCAAGTCAGAAAAGAAATTGTATATCCTTGAAAAGCCATACATGGCTGAGCCTGATCCTGATGCCACTCAGGAAGTTAAGGATACTTATCAAAAGTTCATTGATGATGCTGATAGCATACAATGCTTGATGTTAGCATCGATGACACCTATGCTGCAAAAGTAGCATGAGAATATGGATGCTTCTTCCATTATTCTACACCTCAAGGAGCTTTACGAAACAAATGCTCGACATGAGAGGTACAAGGTGTCGAAAGCACTGTTTGGGAGTCGTCATCCGAGGGTGCCCAAGTTGGTCCTCATGTGCTCAAGATGATCAAGCACATTGAGAGGCTTGAGACTTTGGGATGTGGCTTGGATGCAGAATTACAAATGGATTTAATTCTGCAATCCATGCTTGACCCATATGCTTTGTTCATAATGAATTTCAATATGAACACGATGGAGAAAACCCTATCAGAACTTCTGAACATGCTGAGGACTATAGAGTAGGACTTGAAAAAGTCCAAGCTGCTTTATTTCAGTTACCTTGCCCGGTAAAGCAAAGGGTAATGGCAAGGGTAAGGCCAAGGCCAAACCCAAGCCCAAGCCCAAAGGACAGGTTGCTCTTGGGCTTGAGAGTGGCATAGGAAAGGGCAAGGTAGTCTGCTTCTTTTGTGGCAAGCCTGGCCACTGGAGGAAACACTGCAAGGCTTTCCTCGCAAGCAAGAAGAAGTCAGAGGCTACAACTTTAGGTACTTTCATGATTGAGATTAATTTCTCTCCCTCAACATCTTAGGTCATTGACACAGGATGTGGTACTCACATTTGTACTGATGTGCAGGAACTAAGGCAGAGTAGAGTGCTCGCCAAGGGAGAGGTGGACCTACGAGTTGGAAATGGAGCACATGCGACTGCATTGGCTGTAGGGACTTATTGTTTATCTTTGCCTACGAGCTTGTTATTAGAACTACATAACTGTTATCACGTACCTTCTATTTCTAGAAATATTATTTCAGTATCTGTTTTGGATAATATGGGTTATCATTTTGAGATATCTAATGGATTGTTGTCCTTTAGTTTGAATGGTATTCTATTTGGAATTGCAAGTTATATAATGGATTATATGTTCTTGATTTAAACAATAAAGATATTCTCAATATTGAAACCAAGAAAGCTAAACATAGCGATCAAAACTAAACATATCTCTGGCATTGTAGATTGTGTCATGTTAATAAGACTCGCATTGCAAAACTTCAAAGGGATAGAGTTTTGGTCCCTTTTGACTTCCAGTCATTTGAGGTATGTGAGTCATGCCTTTTAGGCAAGATGACCAAGTCTCCTTTCACAGGATTGAGTGAAAAGGCTACTGAACTATTAGGCATCATCCATAGTGATGTATGTGGTCCACTAACAGTTGAGGCCAGAGGTGGATATTCATACTTCATCACATGTACTGATGATTTCAGTAGATATGGTTATGTCTACCTTATGAGACATAAATCTGAAGCCTTTGATAAATTCAAGGAATTCAGGAATGAAGTACAGAATATGTTGGGAAAAAGTATTAAAGCTCTTCGGTCGGATCGAGGAGGTGAATACTTAAGCTCAGGGTTTGGTTTTAGTACTGAAGGAATGTGGGATAGTATCACAACTCACCCCTCCTTATACACCCCAACATAATGGAGTGTCAGAAATGAGGAATATGACCTTACTTGACATGGTTAGGTCCATGATGAGTTTTAGTGATTTACCTGCATCGTTCTGGGGTTATACCCTAAAGACTGCGACTCACATTTTGAACCGTGTGCTGTTAAAGTCTGTAGATAAGACTCCATATGAGCTATGGAGTGGGCGAAAGCCCAACTTGTCTTATTTAAGGATTTGGGGTTGCGAAGCTTATGTTAAGAAATTGACTTCGAACTAGTTGGGCCCAAAATCCTGTAAATTATATTTGTGGGGTATCCAAAGGAGACCAAAGGATACTATTTCTACCACCCAGAAGAGCGCAAAATTTTTGTTGCTTGATCTGGTATCTTCCTAGAAAATGAATATTTTCTAAGAAGTACTAGTGGGAGAAAAGTAGAACTCGATGAAGTTCTAGAACCACAAGATATACTAGACAAAGGATGGGATGATGTGCCACAAGAAGTGGTTGAGCATCATGAGGAGGTTACTCCACGACTTCTGGATCAAAGTGAACCACCTTATGTAGCATAAGAGCTAAGTAGATCTGGGAGAGTACGCCATGAGCCCGAGAGATACGGTTATCTTGTGACTCAACATGGTGACGTACTAGTCTACCAAGACGATGAACCCAAAACCTATGAAGACGCTATATCGGATCCAGATTCTGTTAAATGGCTTGAAGCCATGAAATCTGAGATGGACTCCATGTACCAAAACGAAGTGTGGTCTCTGGTGGAACCACCTGAAGGCCCATAGGGTGTAAATGGGTCTTCAAGAAGAAGACGGACGTGGATGGCAACGTGCATACTTATAAAGCACGGCTGGTTGCCAAAGGTTTCAAACAAATTCATGGCATTGACTGTGAAGAAACTTTTTTGCCGGTTGCTATGATTAAATCCATCCGGATTATGCTTGCAATTGCTGCATATCATGACTATGAGATTTGGCAAATGGATGTCTAAACTGCTTTCCAGAACGGAAACCTTGAGGAGGATATGTATATGACACAACCTGATGGTTTCGCTCTTAATAGTTAAGCTAATAAGGTATGCAAGTTGCAGAGATCCATTTATGGACTCAAGCAAGCTTCAAGGAGCTGAAACATTCATTTTGATGAGGCCGTAAAAGAATTCGGTTTTATCAAAAATGAAGATGAGCCCTGTGTTTACAAGAAAGTGAGTGGGAGCGTAGTAGTATTCCTAGTGTTGTATGTCGATGGCATACTTCTGATCGGGAATGACATACCGAACTTGCAGTCAGTAAAGACTTGGTTATCCAAGTGCTTCTCCATGAAAGACTTAGGGGAAGCAACCTACATCCTTGGTATAAAGATCTATCGTGATAGATCGCGTAGGTTGCTTAGCCTAAGTCAGAGTGCATATATTGACAAAGTACTGAAACGATTCAGTATGGAAGAATCCAAGAAAGGATTTCTTCCGATGTCACATGGTGTTTATCTCTCTAAGGAATTGTGTCCTAAAACACAAGATGAGAGAGATAGGATGAAGGAGGATCCCATATGCATCAGCAATTGGATCCATCATGTATGTCATGCTATGTACTTGGATTGATGTCTCATGTACTTTGAGCACTTGCAGTAGATATCAATCGGATTCAGGTGAGCGTTACTGGATGGCTGTTAAGAATATTCTTAAGTACTTGAAGAGGACTAAGGATATGTTCTTGGTTTATAGAGGGGAAGATGAGCTCACTATAAGAGGATACAGTGATGCTAGTTTCCAAACAGACAAAGATGATTATCGATCGCAATCAGAGTTTGTATTTTGTCTCAATGGCGATGCAGTGACCTAGAAGAACTCTAAGCAAAGCACTATAGCAGACTCTACAATAGAGGCTGAGTATATTGCATTGTCGATCTGACGGCGGCCAGGTAGTCGGATTAAGAAGTTCATTCTGAACTTGGTGTGGTTCCTACGATTGTTGATCCTATAGACATCTATTGTGACAACAATGGAGCAATTGCTCAAGCCGAGGGGAACCACGGTCTCATCAGAAGTCCAGACACATACTCGAGACGATTCCATCTCATCAGAGAGATAGTTGAGAGGAAAGACGTGCAGATTAGTAAAGTGAATACGGACGACAATCTCGCAGATCCATTGACAAAGCCTCTATCTTAGTAGAAGCATGAAAGGCACTTGAGATCATTTGGTATTAAATACATGAATGATTGGCTATAGTGCAAGTGGGAGATTGTTAGAGTAGATGCCCTAGAGCCAATCAATTATTGTAGAATTGACTTTTTATAATAATGTTCATTAATCAATCATAAAAGGCATTTTATCCTATATCGCGTAAATCATTATTATTGCAATATGTGTTGATATATGTCCTTAGAATGGTAGAACTGTGACGAGGGTATCAAGTGTTTCAAATCTTGATAGTGAGAACCTTATGAGCACATATGGTGGCCATTCTAGAAACATCTGTAGCCCCAGTATTATTCTGAAGTAAGGGCACAGATAATATGGTAAGGCTATCATAGTGTTAAACGACCCTGTCAAAAGGCAGTGACTGATTTCACTTGTCAAGGTTGTTTGGTGACAACCTGGTGCAACACATGGGTGCTTGCTATAGGCGATTACATTGCAGCAAGTTCACTGGACTGACCCACCAGAGGATTCCATATGGATGGTAACCCCAGTGTCTATGGAACAAATCCTCTAACAAATGGTGGTGCATGTGATCCTTAGACTTGAGATCACCAGAGCGCCTTGTGCAGCCGGATTGCAGCTTTGACACTAGTCTAATGCAGTTCTTTTTACAGCTGTCAATACGGTGGTGATTGGCTGCATCGAGGAGTGTATCAAGACTATGGTAGATTGATAGAGGATTCATCACTCCCGGGTACAGGAGAAGTTATCTCACGGCGCAATTCAGTATATGGCGATGACACTAAAACTGTGGCCACAGTGGGATCGAGTTGTTGCTTTATCTGGATTATAATACAGGTCATTGGTCTAGAAACTGAATACATAATATCGAGTAACCGAAGGTTGACACTATTTCTATGCCTTCGTCTCGTCGAGATAACGTATGATGAAAGGATCGTATTGTACGTAACCATATCGTTGACAGGTAACTATTTTATTGAATCGAATCTATCGGGTGACCATGATGCCTTGCTAGGGGCCAATCTTGGTCTGTGTATTAGTAAGACGATTAATTGGTGTTAATTGCAATACTATACACTGCCGGTATGATGAGGAGCCTATGGGTCACACACATAGAAGATAATTTAAGAGCCTAGAAGAAAGAAGGGCGTTTTCATCTTTTTAGGCGAAATGGTATTTTGGTAATTTTACAGTGCAATTAAATTTGCTGAGGTCATAGCCTTTTATTTAATTTGTTAGAAAAATTAAATAAGTTAAATTACGGTTAAATGTGTGTTCGCACATATTTAATTAAATCATCATTATTGTTAAATGTTAATTAAATATTAATTGATTTTAATTGAGATAATGATGAATTAAATTAACATATGTAATTGGGAGTGTTTGGCAACATGGGGAGTTTGGGTTGGAGCCCAATCCCATTCCATGTGGGAATAAGGCAACTTAGTTTGCCTATAAAAGAAAATGTGTGTGTGAAATTTAACAAGGGATTATTATTAGTTCATTTTCAATTAAAACAAACACACAGCAGCCTATACACACTCTCCCACGCCATTCTCACTATTTTGATTGAAAAATCAAATATTTCTTTTCTTCTTGATTTCTTAAGGCCAAGGAGGATCTAGCAAATCCCTCCTTGGTTCTTGGTGGTTGTCTTCGTGTGGACTTCTTGGTTCGATCCTATACTTGGATAGGTAGCAAACACGTTCAGAGACAATATTGGTGGAGCCTCCAATGTGGGTATGAATCTAAACTTTAGATTTATTTTATTTTCTGCAGATTCTTGATATTATACATAAACTATAAAATTTGTGCCTTGATTTTGGGCTTTAAGGAACGATTTACAGTTGTATAAAATTTTTGCTTTTCGCTGTGCAACCGAGTCATTTCGTAACACTTGCTTGGCAGAAATTTGACTAACACAGATCCTATGGGTAAGAAAAAGTCTGTCATAACTAACATAAGTAGAAGTGGGATAAGGAGTACCTATGGTGGTGGGAATAGTATGACAAATATAATCTAGAAGGACGAGTGGTCTAGGTGGACTGTCTCTAAGTTGGAATAGGATCCACAAGAGGACTACCCAAAGGTGAAGATGGATAGCTAGCTGGTTCTTCTGGAGGAGAATGATTACAGGTATCTGTCAGGCCTTCTATAGTAGGGGGCTCTGGTACAAGATCTGTCATAGAGGATCTCAGAGCTAGTATGGGCTGCATCATGTAATAAGGCCGTTAGGGAGAAGTGGCCGAGGGATTGTCCAAAAAGGATGAGGACGCCTGAAAGTCACGGCCAGAAAGAGCACTATCCAGAAAGGGAAATGAGTCTTCATGAAAGACCACATCCCGAGAGACTAAAAATTTTGCTGAGGTGGGATTATAAAGGTGATACCCTTTCTGATGCATTGGATAGCCCATAAATATGCAACGGGTAGCCCGAGGAGAGAATTTGTCATGCCCCCCCCAATTGGTCGAGTAACATAAACAGCCAAAAACTCGAAGTTAATCAATAAATGAATTCTGAATCTGGTGCTACCGGTGTTTTGGCTGGGTCCATTGTTGGCTAAAGGAGTATGGTTTGGGAAGAAAACAACTAATCCTACTGCCTTGTTTTGTAGGTTCAGGAAAACAACGGCTTAGAGAGGATTTTGGCAGAAGCAAAAGCGCTCTGATACCATGTTAGAGTTTAAGAATGAAGAGAGGCAAAAGGGGTAGTATGCTGCTGAAGAATGCCAATAAAGAGAGAAGACAAGAAAAATAGAAATAAGAGAATAATTTTTGTATTTCATGTACGTTGTATAATGTGTATATTAGCCAATTTATACTGTGGCTGTAAATACAATAAAGGAATGAAATAATACAATATAGGAAATACAATAAAGTCTTTAATTACAGAATATCACAACAATTAATCAAATTAATACCAAATCAATAATACTTGATTCCAGAAATAATATCTTTAGCATTCCATATTTCATCAAATACAAACCCCTGAATGGTGATAATTTTCATAAATCCATATGTGAGAACAAAATTTTAAATTAGCTTCTATATAAGATTTTGGATTTATGAATCTATATGTGAGAAGAAAATATGTGAAAATTTAGTTATTTTCTATCTTTCTTTTTGTTTGCTTGTTTTATCATGTTTTATTTAATTTCTTTGTAATTGATAACACACTATATGTGTTACAAAAAATAAATTAGTAACAGTGATCAAATGTTACTAATGTTTAAAACTCCTAGTAATTGGGGTTGTCATAACACACTCACTAATGTTACTGTTTACTTTTGGTAACACTTATATGTTTTCGAATAACAATTTTTGTTGTATTATAATCGAATTAAAAGCAGAGCCTTAATGAGATCAGATAGTTAAAATTTACATAAGAGAGACAATATAATATATATGATAAACCCATATCACTAAATGCAAATTACATTGTAATTGTAAAAATACAAATACACAAATATTAAAACACACTGAGCTAAATATGGTCGTATAACAAGAATGCAATAAAACTCACGACTGCTCCGAGGATTTTAAAAATGTTTCTGAAAACCGTAGCTTGCAACCTTGCCCTGATACGTTTCCAACGACTGTCGTAGAGCGGTCTTAGATCCTTTAAAACCCCGGCGTAACAGTAATCACTTTTTGGTATTTGATGGCAAAGTTTATTAAACATTTCAATTATTACATCACTGTCGCCCACAGAATTTTTAATAATTCCCTTCTCAATAAGCAGATCCACATCACATGCAGAGTAGATAAGTGAATTCAGTAGTTTAATATAACTACATATGTAAGCTTCCGATGGATAATGACACTGCTCCAAGGCCATCATATTTCGAATCAAACTTTCTGTGTCGTCTTTTATTTCAATGCGTGGGATTTGGAGTGTAAGCATTGGAAAGATCATAGGTCCTCTGTCTCTTCTTGTTAAGTTTATTTCAACCAAACATTCAGTCAAAAGACGCCTAAGATTCACTCCTAAATCTTGCAACTTGACTGCATTAGGTAAGTCTTCCATGATGGCTCTTTCTGAATTCACTATTGAATGAATTTCCACTTCAAAATGTCCTGGGTCCAATAGTGGCTCACTTTCCTCCTTAACTTGTGGATCGTCCGCGATGGTTGTTGGCTGAATTTCCACTTGAGCTTGTAATTCTTCCGTGATAGTGGGATGGATTTCCTCTTGAGCTTGTAAATATTCGGTGATGGTGGGATGGGTTTCCTCTTGAGATTGTAAATCTTCCGTGATGGTGGAATGGATGTTCACTTGAGATTGAAAATCTTCCGTGATGGTTATGAGTTCAATTTCCGCTTCAGCGCGCAAATCTTCAGTGACGGTTGTTCGATCAATATCCTCTTCAGAATGTAATGCCATTGTGTGGTTTTCGTCTTCAGCAAGTAAATCTTCCCTGATGTCTATTGAGTGAAAGTTCTCTTGAGTCTGTAAACCTTGCGTGGTGGCTCCACTTGTTTTGGTTGTCGGCTGAGTTTCCACTAAAGCAAGTCTATACAAATCGGTGAAGTGTTTTATCTCTCTTCTGTTTTGCGAGCAATGGAGGTGAAAAAAGGTACAAGAAAGTGCACGGAAGGGAGGAAATAACTTTCCATCTCGGTCACTGGTGGAGGCTATGTTTGGGTTAATGGTGGAGACTTATCCATTTGAGTTTCTGGTGGAGGCTGTTGTTGCCGTCGTGTCGGATCTGAAGGAGGCTACATCTTGGGTGGTGGAGGCAGAGACCGAGTTATATAATTCCTCAAGCACAAAATATGGAAGTTGATTTTCAAGTAATAGTAAGTCCCGTCTTATAGCTAATAGTCGTAACTTATTTAGCAAAAAGTCAACTTCATTGTTACGATATCTCAAGAAGAGTTCGATGATGAACACAGCATCAGTTAAAATCATTTCCACAAACTCATCACTCGGTAACTCTAAGGTTTCTGCATAATAACGGCAGATTTCTTGTTTTCGGTTTTCCACAAAGGTCTTGAGTTTCTCCCATTTATCCCCACCAAATCGTTGAATAAATTTCTTTTTATACCTTCTTTTCTCCTTATCCATGCCAACTAAGTTTTCTTTACCACGATGAATGGGACCAACTGAAATTAATTGAGGAGTGTAAGCTTCCTCATTTATTTTCCGAAGATTTTCAGGGACCCTGGAAATGCAACACTCAGGTGCAGGCTCAAAGAATTCTTTCTTTTCAATTAGCGATTCCCCTCTAATAGAAGTATCAGCCGCCGTATTTATTTCCATCACCAGGTTAATTACTACCTGATATCATAATCATAAGTTAACGTATAATCAATTATAAAAAGATGAAAAATATTTACATAGAACAATTTTACCACATCATCTGTTGACATGGTGAAATTGTAAAATACCATGATGACATATAGAGTTAGTATTTATAATCATCCGTCATAGTGGTGGTTATTGATAAATCATACAAAGTAGTTATTGATCAATTATTATTAATAGACAGATGAAAAAGAATATTTGACATATATGGCAACACATTATAGCAAACAATATCTTATATTAATAAATGATACTAATCCCCGAGTATTCAATGTTTGTAACACTCGGAAGAATCTTACAAAGTATGCATTTAATTAAATTTATTATAAACCAAAACATGATAATATTATCTTTATATTATACATGTAAGCTGCCATGACAATTAAATGAGTTCTAAAATTTCTTGAAACAACCCGGAATACTAGAATTCTCCAAACAGACCAGCACAAACCAAGACAGTTTCAAGTTTGATCAAACCTTGAATCCAAAACAAACGATTTTTTCTTCATCATCACTGAAACCCAGAACACAAGTAAAAAAACCCTGGGCTTCACGATTTAAACTGAGAAAGTTTTCTTTATCATGCTAAATACACAAACTTCTCTTCATCATCAAAAAATAACCTTCAAAATCAACAAGAAAAGAGAAAGAAAGAGGCAGCCGGCAGCCAGCCATTTTTTTGGCTCTGTTAAGAGGAAAAAAGAGAGAGGGAAAAGAGAAAAGAAAAGAGAGGGAAGAGAGAGGAAGAAAGAAAAGAGAAAGAGAGAGGCTGCTCGGCTGCCGACGGTTGAAAAGAGAGAGAAGAGAAAGAGAGGCGGCCGGCAGTAGAAAAAAGAAGAAGAAGGAGAAAAAAAAAACAATTTTTTTTTAACTTAGAAAGACCATAGCGTTGTTGACTTCAGTTTACTTTTGTTAACATCGTTTTAACGTCAAGGTTATTTAGTACTTTTCAAAACTCTTGGTTCTCCAAACTTTAACCTAGATTTCTCACTTAAACGCAATTTCAGCGTTTAAAAACTACTTTGTAACTCGTTTCAACTCTTCAAATCGATCATTAAGCAAAGTAAGAGGAAATGGAGCCTCTCGAAGGGCAAGATCTAGGGGATGCAAATATTAACACAAAAAACATAAAAATAGTAAAGCAAAGTAAGTAATTAAGAACCTGAATATTATGTCCCAAAAGAAATAAGCTGAGAAATGGAGCTTATCCTCCTCCGTATGCCGAACAGAATAAAGAAGAGTTAAGAACCTGAATTGAGGTATGAAATACAAGATTATTTTCACCTATGTATAAAATTCTCAATAACACATTATGTAAAGATGAACACCCACAATGTTATGATCATCTCCTCTGAGATTTTTTAATAATATAAAACCTAAAGAAATCAAATGGGCGATTAGGAAAAAAAAAAAAAAAAAAAAAAAAACATAAATATTATAGTAGTAAAGCAAAGTAAGTTAAGAACCTGAATATTATGCCACAGAAGAAGCTGAGAATTAACTCCAGATTATCCTCTCTCATGTACAAGTTTTCTCTTGCTGGGTTCCTCATATATAAAATGTACTCGATAACGCGTAAATTAAGCGTCCAAAAAAGTGTGAAGTAATGAAGTAAAGAACTGCTGTGGAATAAGTGAAATATTTTATGTTCGCAGAGGCTAGAGGGAACTTTCCATGACGATGAGTCTCGTTCCATTCCGTGTAGGGTAAGGATAAAGGGCCTCTTTGTTTATGTATCTGATTGCACATTTTCATTTGCCCTGCCTTAGAATGCGCGTGGGAGGCGTTCGTTTATGTTTTGAAAATATTTTAAAGAGTTAGCGACTTTTCCCACCCAAAAAAAAGTTTAATGATACTTTCCCACCCCCTCAAACTTTTAAAATACAACTTTAGTACCTAAATATTATGTTTCTTTCTGGTTTGGATGAGAAATACAGTGATTTGCATTGTAAAGACGAAAATATCATTTTTCCCCTTCGACATTGGGGAGAACGGCAGACGAAGTTTTAGGGTTATGTCCTAAGAGTACAGTGTTATTTTTTTTTTTTTTCTCTGAACTAATGTGAACAATTGTTAAATAAATAGAAATGTTTTATTTATATATCACTATCTTGTATCTCCTTTATAATATATGTGTATATGTGTGTACATCTATGATCAAAGGTTCTTGAGCTATTGAACAAGATAAAATCCTCGTTTATATGAAATAATCATATATGGGAGATACGATATTTTATCGAAGCTCGAAATTATGTTCACAACCACGAAACACAAGTTGGACACTTAGTTTTAATAAAGTTGTTGTGTTGTGTGCCTCTGTGGGGGTGATGAATTTCAAATCACTAAAATTAGGATTTTAGGCCAGACACACTTATGCATTGAATTGAACCAAGTGAAGTTTATAAATTATGTGTAACTACCATAACGGAAAACATAGACTTCACACCATAGCAACTTTGGCATATGTGCCTTAATTCTGAATGGGTAGTGTACCTTTGATTTGTACACTGCAGTCTTTGATTAGAGTAGAAGGTGAGATTTTGTTGTTTAACGAAATACCCTGGCTGATTGGGATTGTAGCTCCATGGGTTTGAGAACACTATTCCATAGATATGGAATTCATGACTCCGAAAGGTTTAAGGGATACCGTCTTGTGGGTTTTACAGAGTCATGAATGATGATACTTACCCAAGCATTTGAAGAAGTGTTCATTAAACATTTATCATTTAGTGGGACTAAAACTGGTCACAAGGAAAAGATGTAACTAGAAGGATATATTGGTATAGTGACCTAGTTCAAGTTACTAGTGTTCCATGAGAGTATATATGTAGCTGTCGCTAAATGGAAAGGCTTTAATGAGATTACTTAATTTGATTAAATTATTAAAGTTTTTAATAAATAGAATGCTTAATTCAGGAGTACAACATTGTCCCTATAGTGGAGTCGAACAACGCTAACGCATTCAGTACCTTTCGTTTATGAGATAAAAGAGTATGGAATCGAATACATTGAAGCCTGCTATTAAACATTTCCATATGGGTCCCCTAGGTAGCTGGTAAAAGTTATCCTAGACAATGTGTGTGGAAAATAATTTATTCTAATTTAATTTAGACTATTTAGAATAGTTCAGGAAATCAAATCATACTAATTACAGAAGGTATTCAGCGACATAAATTAATATTTGTAAATAAAGATTTACATGATTGTCATGTCAAGTTTGAGATAATGGTGGGCTAAAACATGGTCTGATTGGTGGAGGAATACTTGCATAATGTCATGTAAAGTTTTGGACTAAAATGATACTGTCCAAATTCCACTAATTATAGAAAGGAGCCAAAACACTATTACATGCAATCTTGCCTTTTTGGATCAAAATTATGATCTAAAATCTCTCCTCACATGGCCGAACCTTCCTCCTCTAATTCCTTTTGATTTTGTGTGTGTGTGTGTGTTAAAATTAGTTTTAAAAACAAATTCGTAAATGACTCACACATACTAGCTCGGAAAGTGTCTCGAAAGTGTCCCAGAAGTGTCATCACCCACTCCTTACATCCATGAAGCTTCGAATATACCTTAGGAAGATTCACTAGTGCTAAAACTTCATTGGAAGGTAATAAATCTTCAAATATCTAATTTAAATAACTCATTTTAGTTAGTCCTGGGGCATAGCTTAGAGTTGGCCTAATTTTGCATGTTGTGTGTGTTTGGTGACTCTTTGTTTTCAACCCCATCATGGAGAAGACCAACAGTGAAACCCTAGATGCTGGAGAACGACGAATGGCTTGCAATTGGCAAATCAACCTCCGATTTTACTTAATTTCATCAATCAAACACACCACAAGTTCATCATGAAACTGAAGCCCTAGGAAGAGGATGGTGGCGATCGATGAGCGAATGCGATCAGGGCTGTTAGAGGTTTTGGAGATGAGATGATGCGGATTCTGGTGATGGTTTCAGGGTGGATTTCGGACGTTGGAAATGACCGAAAATTGGCATGGAAGTTGAAAGGTCTCGTAGTGCATGGCTGCGTTCGGTGAACAAGGGTGATGATGGAGGTAAGGGTTTTGTAGAGTGGGTTCTGGGGAAATTTCTAGAAAAGAAATTGACCGGAAATCCGGCTTGAAGAGTTGGTCGTGTGAATGGTGGAGGTGGTGGGAAATGGTGAGTGATGACGGCAAATGGAGGTTTGGGCTTTGTAGAGGAGGTGATGGGGATTTTGTGGGTGTTCTTGGAAGTGTTTTTGAACAGTGGGATTGGCCAGAAAACAGCAAAATCGTCAGTTGCGATGCTACTAATGTGCACCATCTTTTGCTAACGTGCACTTTTTTTTCTTTTCTTCTTCGCAGACAGCTAAAATGTTGTTGACCATTCTAACCTTACTTATAATGGAATTTTGACTATCTTACCCTTCTTTACAACGAACATGACTAACAAAATTGTGCTTTAGGTACTAAAGTTCCATTTTAATTGTATGAGGCTGGGAAAGTATCATTAAGGCTTTTTTTTTTGGAAAGTCGTTAACTCTATTTTAAACCCAAAAGCTAGGAAACTGAGCACTGAAGAAAGGATAAATCAGGAAAAATAAGACTAAAGCAATGTGAAGTGGTTTTGCTGTTTAGTGAAAAATAGATAATAACACAGGTAAAAAGAAAGCTCATTTTCTCTCTCCCTTTTAATTCTTTGAAATTTTGATCTCAGTTTTCTCTCTTAAATTTGATTTAATCATTTAATTGATATCTTATTTTGTTTTAATTCTTTATTCTGAACAAATTAAGATCTATTTTCATATAATTTTTCTGTAAAAATATATTTTATTAATTGTTTTTAAATAATTTTAAAAAATTATTGTTTTGAGACAAACATATCAAACCTGGGTTTCTATTTTTTACATTTCTATATACTATTTCCATATAAATATCACGAATGCATTTTTATTTTTTACGTTTTTCAATCGTTTTCAGCTTTTTCAAAAAAACAGAAAGTTGATACACAAAATTTGTTTTAAAAAAAAACACCCGAAAATTATATTTCATTATTATTCAGCATATAATATATAATATTTATTAATCTGAATGCAATTAGATGACTCAGGTGTTACACTTAATCACAATTCATGGTTAAAGCCCATATGCTTATTGTTATTGCAAAATGAAAATTCATGGAAGTTGAGCTTAAACGAGTGGGATCTAGACACTTCTGGAATACACGGCTTGGTAGATAGAAGAGAAGACGGTGCACCGCAATTTCCTCTTGATTTCCATATAGAATTTGATCCTTTTTTTTTTTTTTCGGTCATTTTCAATATAATTTTAATTTTAATTATGTGAGTATTTCATTAGTGGGATCATAAGTTCCTGGAAGTTGTACATGGAATCATGGACTTCCACCGACCTGTGCCTCCTGTCCACTTGCTTATACATCCTGCATGTGTTCACATCTAATATCATAAATTCCTGGAAGCTCTCTTATGAATTGTGAAATTAGTAAAGTTTGATTTCTTCAAAATAATTAAGTTGTTCATAACATTTAACAAATACATGTAAATTATATAGTTTATTTTATGAAAGAATATAACTATATATATAACAAATCCATACCATTAACTAAATGTAAATTACATTGTAAAATAAATTATCTTAGATCCGACAGGATAGAAAGTATATTTTCAACCAAAGTGGGCAGAGAAACTATAGCTCCGACAAAAGTTGTCGTGGCTTACCAAAGAGTTCTTAAAAATATGAATGTCAAGTACTTTGCACGAATGTGGTTCCATCAATTGCTGTAGTGCGCTCTCAGATGCATGCTTATAAAAACCGGAGTAATGGTCACCGCTTGCTGGACTTTGTTGGCGAAGTTTATTAAACAGGACCACTATTACAACATTCTCGCCACAAAATTTTTAATAATTCCCTCTTCAACAAGTAGATCCTCGTCTCTTACAGAGCTGATAGGAAATTCATCAGCTCCTCGTAACCACTTAAGTAACTTTCTGATGGATAGTGACACTGCTCCAATGCCATCATATTTCGAATCAAATATTCAGTGTGTCGTTTATTTCAATGCACGGGATTCGGAGTTCAACTCCTGTAAAGAACGGAAGGCATCGATTTATATAATTCCACAGCTTGGGCGATGCAGTGACAGGCCAAGTTATGTAATTCCTCAAGAACAAAATATGGAATTTGATTTTCAAATAATAGTAATTGATGGGACATCTTGTAGGATTTCTTTTAAGTTATTAATTCCTTATTGGGTTAGAGTTAGGAATAGGAATCCTTATAAAACTAGGTTTAGTCTCTTAAACCTAGTATATAAACATATTTTTCTCTTGTTATGGGTGTGATAGCAAATCATAGGGCAATTCATTCATTGTAAATGAGAGAGGTGAGGCATATTGCAATAATATTGACTCAGCTGGACATAGTCCACATTGGGTGAACCAGGGTAAATCGCCCGTGTTATTTTCTTTGTTTACTGTTTGATTTGTTTTACTGTTATATTTTGTTCTTGTTGTTGCCTCTATTTCATTCAGGATAAACTGATTATATTTTTAGAGAATGAAATAACAGATAGTTCCCAACAATTCGAGGAGCTGGGCGCCTCCCTCAATGACTCTAAAGAAAATTCTCTCTCTTCCCTAAAAGTGACCTCATTGTGAAGAGCCACTCAAAGTGGAAATGAGAAAACTACACCTTGATAACATCATAAGCCTCCCAAGAAGCCTCAAATTAAGTCAGTCCTTCCATTTTATAAGAACTTCTCAAGAGCCATCCAATAAAGTGCGGACTGCTAACACCGATTCCGGTTGAAAAAGAAGTTCCATGTCCTCGGTGAGGAAAGATGGAAGTGGTTGGATGGGAACAGAGTTGTGCAAGCTGTGTTTGAGCTAAAAGATGTGAAAGACTGGATGAATTTTAGCCGTAGAGGGCAGCTCCACCTGTAAGAAACCTACCCAATCTTCTCTAGTATGGGAAAAGGGCCATAAAATTGAGGACTCAGCTTTTCATTCAGCTTTTTGGCCAAGGACTTGAAACGATATGGTTGGAGCTTCAAATACACCTAGTCCCCAGGTTGAAAACTAACATCCGACGGTGTAGGTTAGTTGCTTCCTTCATCTGCTCTTAAGCAATAGACAAGTTATGTTTCAGCTCATCCAAGATGGCATTTCGTGTAGCCATTTGCTGGTTTACTTCTTCCACTAATGAAGGGCAATCTGTAAATTTGACGAGATTGGGTGGATCCTTGTGGTAGAGAGCCTTTAAGGGGGTCATTTTGGTAGAGCTGTGATAGGTGGTATTGTATCAATATTCTGCCCAGGGCAACCACTGAGGCCACTGTTTGGGTTGCTAGCTACAGAAACACCATAAATAAGCTTCCAAACAGTGATTGACCACCTCCGTCTGGCCATCGGTTTGAGGGTGGTATGCCGAACTAAACTTCAAAGAGGTGCTAGCGGCCTTGAACAATTCCTACTGGAAGTGACTAACGAAAACCATATCTTTGTCCGACACAATCGACTTGGGGAAACCATGGAGCTTCACAATGTTAGAGATAAATACAGCAGCAACATCCTTAGCGCTGTAGGGGTGGCACAGGGGAATGAAATGGCCATATTTAATAAGTCTATCCACCACTACCATGATGGTATCCTGCCTTTTTGCTTTGGGTAACCCTCCAATGAAATCCATGCTAATATCTTCAAAAACCTAGGAAGGAATGGGCAAAGGTTGAAGGAGGCCTGCTGGTTTTAGAGCTGAATATTTATTTAATTGACAAATGAAGCACTGTTGGACATAATCTTGCACATCTTCTTAATGCCATCCCAAAAAACTATATTCATCCGTCTTTTATAGGTTCTAAAAAAACTTGAATGGCCCCTCTTGGGCTACAATGAAATTCGTCTAACAGTTTAGGAATGAACTTCGAATTTTTAGTAAGACTAGCCTGTTTTTGTAGAGGAGGCAGCCACGATGAAGGCCATAATGTGGTCGACTGGAGAGGTCAAAATGTGGTTCTTGGATGATGGCTTGAAGCTTGGGATCTTGTTGTGCCTCAGTTGCTAAATCATCAAATTCTGAAAATTAGACCACTGAAATGGCATCCAATTCAATCCCCTCTCCTCGTCTAATCAAGGCATCATCCACCTGGTTGGAGCTTCAAGTTGGTCATGGATTTCAAAAGAGAACCCTAGGAGCTTGGAAATCCATTTTTGCTGCTCAAGTTTCTTAACTCGCTGATCTGTCAAAAACTGTAGGCTCCGTTGGTCAGTTTTAATCATAAATTTTTGCCCACTAAGGTAGTGGCTCCATTTGTGGACAACAAACACAATTGCCATTAGTTCCCTTTCGTACACCTATTTTTGTCGGGACTGGTTGGAGAAGGCTTGGCTAAGGAATGCAATAGGGCACTAATTTTGGACTAGAATGGCTCTTATACCTTGTCCCGAAGCATCCATGTGAACTTTAAATGGAAAGGTAAAATCAGGGACTGCCAAAATAGGGACCAATGTCATTGCTGTTTCAAGGGCTTCAAAAGCTTGATGTGCTTGATCAGTCCAAGCAAAAGAGTCTTTTCACAACAGGTGTGTCAAAGGCTGCACGATTAAACCATAATTCTACACAGAGTGGCGATAGTAGCCTGTTAGCCCCAAGAATCCCCTTAATCCTTTGATTGTGCACAGAATTGGCCACGACAGCATTGATTCAATCTTCTATGGGTCCTCTTCTACCCCTTCGATGAAATTAAGTAACCCAAATACTTCAATCTCCGATGGGCAAACAGACACTTCTTGTAATTTACTACTAATTCATGCTCGGTGAGGATTTGAAAGGCATGTCTCATGTGGAGCAGATGAGTCTTCAAGTTTAAATATGGTATTCATTAAAGCTTGAAAGGTGGAAAGGCATTGGTTAATCCAAAAGGCATGACCAGGAATTCATAATGCCCTTCGTGAGTTCGAAAGGCTGTTTTGGGTACGTCCTCCTCCTTAATCCTAATTTGGTGGTAACCTGATTTTAGATCCAGCTTCCTAAAAATTGTTGCCCCTAATAGCTCATCCATCAATTCATCAATTGAGGGGATAAGGAACTTTTTTGGGATAGCGAGGTTATTGAGTGCCCTGTAATCGACACAAAAACACCAACTACCATCTTTCTTCTTAACCAATAACACAGGGCTAGCAAAGGGACTGGTACTAGGTTGTATAATTCCTGCCACCAGCATCTCACCCACTAACTTTTTTTTTTTCCTTTTTTTTAAGAATAGGAGTATTTTTATGGGCGAATGTTAGGCGGTTTGGCATTAGTTTCTGAGACTATTGCATGGTCAGTGGGTCGCTTAGTTGGTAGCTTGGTAGGCTATTCAAATAGGTGGCTAAATCCATCTACAACTGCAACTGATGCAAGATCAACAGGTTCCTCTGTTTCCTCTCCCTTAATGCCGCTGGAACAAAATTCAATCATATAACCCACATCCTCCCTCTGTAGAGATTGTAGTATTGCTTTAAGTGACACTACCGTCTTGACTAAAGAAGGATCCCCTTGTAAAAGTACCCTATTCCCTTCACTGATAAATGCCATTGTAAGATTTTTCCAATTGGCACACAAATCACCAAGTGTACTCAACCAAGAAATTCCCAGCACCACATCTGCCTCTCCTAATTCAAATGGAAAAAAAAAATCCTGCCTTAATTCAATCCCTTGTATCCTCAAATTCACTCCCCTGCAAATACCTTCCCCTCTGACCGTAAAGTCATTCCCTACCATAACCCCAAAAGATTTTCCTCTCTCAACTGCTAGACCTAATTTTCACACCAAATCATGCAAAATAAAATTGTGGGAAGCCCCACTGTCAACCAAAACAATCACCTCCTCCCCTCTAATCATCCCTTTGAGTTTTAGAGTTGTATCTGTGGTTACCCCTACAATTGAATGCTTCGATAAAGCCAAAGGGTTACCTTCATCGGAAGTTTCCGAGATGGGTTCAGGACTGATTTAATCTTTTTTCAACTCATCGTTGTTGGTCACTAACAGGATTTGGAGCAACCTGCTCTTGCATCTATGATTTGGCCCAAATTTCTCATCGCATCAAATCACATGGATAAGTAATCTAGGAGTGTGGCAGGAATAGTATCCAACAAAATGATCATAAATATGTGTTATTTTCTTGTGAGTCCTCTTTATGATTCCTCTTTAACCTTTATGCTTTAAGAAAAGGCAAGAGAAATCTCACAGCTTCCAACGAAGCTTGTATGTTTCAACAAATATATATATATACATAACACACCACTGGTTGATGTCCCACCAATTTTGTTTTTGTCATTTACAATGTGCTGTGAGTTAAAGTTCTCACTTTTACCTTCACTTTGCATTTTTTTGGGAAAAATTAGTTTGGCGGCTTTCCTATTCAATACTAGAACCCATTTAATCAAATTTTTTCTTTCGGCAGGTGGCAAACCTAAACATAAGCAGAGGACTGGAGGAAGTTAAATAAAAATATAAGTCAAATGTTCATATATTGGTAATAGGCATAAACACTTTGCGTACCTTGATTAACAGAAGCTATTTCTTTGTGTATGCATATATCTTCATTCCATTGACCTTATCAAATTGTTCTTTGAGATCTGCCCATACAATACTTGCGTTTGTCTCATAAACAACCCCATCAAAAATTTCTTTAGACACTGAATTAAAGATCCATGATAGTACGATGACATTTACTCGCTCTCAAAGATTGTGGAAAGACGAATCAAGAGTGGATTTGGTACAATTCTTCGCTGTGATGCGATAATCATTGCTCTGCTCCAATGTGAATAATTCTCAAATCCTGTTAATTGTTGAGAAACAATCATCACACTAGCTAGGACTATCACTCGGATGAAGATTGAATGGATTGTGAAAATCAATTTGATTTAACGCTGACATCATAGTTTTATTCCTTTGTTGCTCCATTCATGCAAATCAATTTGATTCTGGTTTCGAAAACAAATTGGAAGAATTAGAATTAAGACGTAATTTAAGGCTATGAAATAGAAGGGAAATTAGGATCAATTGATTGTGATTATTGAAAAATCGCATTCTTGCTCTGATAACATGTTGGAATCGTGTTTGGAGAGAAGAAAGGAAAAAAAAATTGTTCTGTTATTCATCTTTATCAAAGATATAGTACAGTCTTATAAAAATTCTTTACAGACCTTTTACAACTAAAAGAGAAAATACACAAGTGCCCTTAATCAGAAAAGACTACTTACACCTAAATATATTTAATAGAACATTTATAAAGTAATTATGAAAGAACGAACATTTATAAATAAAGTAAATAACCTGAGCTTTCTGGCCGAGAAGAAATACGTTGTATGGCTGAGTAGAGAGCAAGATCTTCTCCTCTTGTTGCTTCCCCGAATGCCGCACGAATAGGTTATGTAATTATGAAACCACTTTTGTGTTATCTCTTAACCACTCTTACATATACTTATATGTTACCTTCATATTGGGGGCTTATTATCTTCTGAATAATATTGCTGCAAAGGTTGGACATCCAAACACATAAATCATATAAAAAGCAAATTAGTAAGAGAACATTACGAGATGCTTAATTTTTATTTTTCATGTTAAGCTTGAACATAAGTTCATTTTAGTTACATATATTTGTCTCTTGATCATTAGCTAGGTACAAAATAAGTTCATCCACATATAAAAATATTAACCAATTAATACATTTAAAAATATTACACTAAAAACAACAAAGCCGTTAGCACCATACATAAAGTAAAATTACAAAGCTATATTTACGTTAGACAACTTGCAGGATAGAAAATACAGTTTGTGCCAAAGTGAGTAGCAGGAGTATAATTGCAGCAACAGTTGCCGTGGCTCTCCAAGGATTAGTAAAATACACACTACCCAAGGTTTCCATGGCATGGTTCCAAGGAGTGCGGTAGTGACTACTCAAAGTCTTATAAATGTTGTAATGGGAATAACTTTGAGGAATTTGTTTGCAGAGTTTATTAAACATGGTCGCTGTTACAGAATAGTCACCTGCAGGATCGTAAATAATTCCGTCTTCGACAAGCAAATCCACGTCCTGCTCGGTATTGATAAGTGAATCCATTAGATGAATATAACTGCAAATATAAGCTTCGGATGGATACTGACACACCTCTAAGGCCATCAGATTTCGAATCAAACATTCCGTGTTGTCTGTTATTTCAATATGTGGAATTTGCAACTCAACTTTATTAGAAAATGACATTAGTCGTTTTGTGAGATCCAATTGAATGTCAACCAAATATTTAAACCTACTACTACGCTGAAATTTCACTCCAGAATTTTTCAATTTGACCACGTTTGGTACAGCACCGAGGGACCTCAATGAGAATTTAGGACTTAGCATTCGGCGGAATTTCCACCAGAGCATATCTACACAAATCAGTGAAATGTTTAATTTTGACTTCAATACTTTGCATATGAAGTGGTCTGTTGGGCGGGAGATGGAGTTGAAAGAAAACGCCAGAAAGATCACTGAAGGACATTTCAAAATGAGAAACTTCATTTTCCGTGGCGTAGGTGCGGGCCAATTTATATATCTCATCAAGCACAAAATACTGGAGCTGATTTTCGAGTAACCATAAGTCCCGTTTTATAGGTGCTAGCCACACCTCAGTTAGCGAAAAATCATCTTTATATCCTAATAAAAATCTCAAGAAGAGCTCGATGATGAAAGCAGCATCCAGTAGAATAATTTCTTTAAAGTCAACGCTGCCCATAAAATCGTCAGGCAGCTCTGCATAATGATGGCCGATTCGAGTTTTGTTCGCCTGGATAAATTTTTCGATTTCCGACAGTTTATCCAGGAAAATTCGTCCGAAAAATGCATCACTATATCTTCTTTTATGTACTCCCATGTCAGTCAACTCTTCTCTGTGATAGTTATAAGGGCCTATTGAAATTAATTGAGGAGTATAGGCTTCGTCATTTACCTTTCTAAGATTCCTAGGAACTTTGTGTATACAACGCTTTTCATCATCATTAATTGCGAAGTTGCTTGGCCCAAGTTCAATAACAACACTTTCCATCTTGGAAGCTCTAGCTCCTGCCGCCGAAAACAAGTTTTTATCACTTAGTTACCAATAACCTCTAAAACCAAAAGGGAAATTAGGACTGAGGAAATTGTGAGATCACTAATTATTTTGAGGCGGCCTTGGGAGGGGTAGATAGGTGGCAAATTAAGGGTATATATGATAGTATTTATGTGGTAGATGTGGAGAGTATAATTAATTTTTATCAGAAATATACTTTCCTAACTTTATTGAAAATCCTACTTAGAATATATGATTATTGCCATTTAATCAAAGTATCCTCATATCTATTAAAAAATGCATCACTCATACCCCTTAAACCTAACAAGGTTCTTTATGAATTAATTTTTTGCTGCTTTAAAAATTCCTAGTGTTTCATTCATTTGGTTTATAATTATATGTTTGAAACAGATATTTTTATTCAAATTAGAAATTTAAATCATCCATCCTAATCTCGAATTGTTTAAGTCTTAATCAAAGAAAAATTATATAAACAAGTTATACCAAATTAAATAAATAGAATCAAGAATACAATGCATAAAGTAAATTATATAAACAAGTTATACCAAATTAAATAACTGATAATTAAATTAATAAAGTAAAGTTTGAAAATAATTACGAACTTGATCAATATTTCGGCCTAAACAAATAGTTGCAGTGTTGACGTGCAAGACCAAGTCGTGTTTTCACCAAGGGTCTGCTTGGGAGTTTTTTTTACACTGGTTTTGAGAGGGTTTTAATTAGACTGGTTTTGAGGTGTTTAAAAACCCCCACTTGCCAGATTTTTAATAGGGTGGTTTTGACTGGTTTAAAAACCCCCCAAAACCAGTGTAGTGTATTTTTTAGAGGTTTATAAAACACCCCAAATTGGAGTGTTTTGGCTGGTTTAAAACTTTTATCCCAAAAAAACTCCTTTCCACTCCCTTTGCTGCACACAAATCTCTCGCTGCTGTTGACTTCTCTCTAGCACACAAATCTCTTGCTCCTGCACACGAAGTGAGTGAATGGTTTTAATTTGTTACACACAAATCCCTTTGCTGCACAAAACTCGTTTGGGTTTGTATTAGATTCTTCTCACTTTCAGCAAATTAGGCGTCAACCAAATTAGGCATTTTGGTTTCTGATAATGTATTAGGCGTCAACCAAACCAGTGTAGTTTCTTTCTCAAAAAATCCTTCCAATAGTAATAAGTATTAACTATTACATCTTCTCAAAACTTGAAAAGAAAAAGTTGTCAATTCACCAGCTATTTAAAAACCAACATTTTCAACGCCTCTCAAGCAAACCGTGTCCAGTATTTGTCTGCAATCTGTTTCTCCCATTTAAATTAATTTACAATCTCTTCTTTCTTTTCAAATTTTATTTGCTTGCTATTATTCTTCACAGGAGTCAAAACTATGTCCAGCATTCCAATTTGATAATTATAGCGTCTTCTACTCTTACTAAATCGGATAACCCAAAACTCACTTAAATCTGGACACAGACTAATGATAATGGAAGTAAAACCCAAAACCAGGTGTTAAATAAGAAACATAAGTACAACTTTGTAAAAACACCTTTTTCACAAGACTGAGTAGCTAAAAACATGCAAGTCAAATTTATAACTTCAAAGTTAATTAAGCGAAAGAGAGAGTGTTTTAATTTTAGGGGTATTTATGTAAATTTATCATTTACAAAAACTGTCAGAACCGTTGGAAAATAAACTCTCAAACACAGGTTGGGTGTTTTAAAAACCGCTACTAAAAACCCCTCAAAACCGCTACGGTAGTTTACCCTCAAAACCGTTACGATGGTTTACCCTCATAACCGCTACCATAAAACTCCCAAGCAGACCCCAAAAGACTTACTCTTTAAAGGATGGAAATGAATTCTTTACCTCTATGAGCTGCCTTTAGCAAAAGCCATTTCAATATTTTTATTAGAAATTATAGCAGAATGTCCTCTAGACCAACACTCTATAAATGATGGACTTTAACAATTGAATGTATTTAATTGAATCAGATTCTTGATTTCATTTAAATATTTTTATGTAATAATATTCAAAAGAGTATGCATTTAACTAAGATCCTTAAAAATAATATAAAATCTTATAATTAGGATTTTCAAAATAAGGTTGAATAGGATTTTGGGTCAATTATAGTTTATAAATAAATAAAAAATTAGATAAAATTATTAATTATCTTAAAAATAAAAAGATTTCACAATTAAGATAACATGATATATATAAAGCAGGGCGAACCCAAGTACAAAGGAAGGGGCCGCACTTAGAAATAATATAATATAATGAGTAATGCTAGTTTTACAAAGACATATACAAAGGGGTATTATATTAGAAAAATGCTATTGTTACAAAGACTCATACAAAGAAGGTTACAAAGTGACATCATCCAGAAGAAAAAAACAAAGAAAAAACGGAAAAAGAGAAAGAGAGAGAGAAAGAAATCATGAAAATCAAGGGTGAGGATTGTCTTTATATGTCCCCTTTGTATGTGTCTTTGTAAAACTAGTCTTGCTCAATATAATACCCCTTAAACCTACAACAAGAGACTTACAAGGACTATGGCGTCCACTGACTCAGGTGGTAGATATTTCTACAAAATGACTAAACTACCCTTATTGTTTTTTACTTCAGTTTACTTTTGTTAACATCGTCTTAATGTCAAGGATAGATTTTTTCAAAAATCTTGGGTCTCCAAATTTTAACCAAAATCTCTCACTTCACTTAAACGCAATTTCGACGTTCAAAAACTACTTTGTAACTCGATCATTAATTTAAGCAAAGTAAGAGGAAATTGAGCCTCTCGAAGGGCAAGACCTAGGGGATGTAAATATTAACACAAAAAACATAAAAATAGTAAAGCAAAGTAAGTAATTAAGAACCTGAATATTATGTCCCAAAAGAAATATACTGAGAAAGAGAGCTTATCCTCCTCCTCCCGGATGCCGAACAGAATATAGAAGAGTTAAAAACCTGAGTTGCGATATGAAATACAAGATTATTTTACTCATTTATAAAATTCTAAATAACACGTTAATTAAAGATGAACATGTACAATATTATGATCTTCTCCTCTGAGACCTTTTTATAAATAAAGTAAATGACATTGTTGAAGGTGAAGTTAGAAACGACGTCGCACCACTTATCTTATACGTAGCCCTTTTTGACTTGCGCTTCTTCTAACCGTTGGATTGCTTGAACTAATCTGATGGCTGTCTTGATGCCACCTGGACAGCAGTATAAAAGTCTCCCCTCTCCCCGTCGAAGTATAACAAGTGTAGTTCATTCAACATCTCTCTCTCAGTTGTATCGCATAAGAGCCTGTATTTTTCTTGTTTTTCTTTGCTGCAAATTCTGTCATTACAGTAAGTGTTTTTCAGTCACTTCGTGAGGGTTGAGTTTACTCTTGGGTGCAAGGTTTCCGGGTAGAGTTCCCTCGGAGCAGATTTGTAGGTGTAAAGAAGAAAGTGTTGAGTGGGAAGAGAGTGAGATCAGTAGAGTGAGAGTGTGTGTAATATGTAACAAAGGTTCTAATTAGTGTAGAGAGCTCCTCAATTGTGGAGTTCAACGTGGATGTAGCTTATCCAAATCTTAGATAAGTGAAACACGATAAATCGTGTTCTTATTGGTTGATTGTTCTTTGTGTGTTGTGATTGTTCTTAATTTTAGTTTGTTAAGTTGAATTTGGTAATTGGTTTGAATCTTTACAGTAGTATCAGAGTTAGAAATCTAGGGTTCATCGATCTTTAGGTCTATTCTTGAATTAAGAGTTCGTCAAATTTTTTGGGGCTTTCACGATCCGTAAGTTCTTTAGAGTTCTAGGGTTCTTTAAACTTTCTGGAATTTTCTTCGTTCGATCGTATGATTCTTACAAGAAGACTCCTTCCAAAAACCATTTTAGCTAAAAAGAGCCTTTTTGATTAAGTATTTGTAAAGGAAGAGGAATGTTTGAGTGATTAAGGTTAAAGACATGATTTGTCCCTTAATACCCATTCTGTTTCACTCTTTAAAAAACAACAATATCCTCTACCTCACTTCACATAAATATTCCAATTGACAGAAGAAAAAATATATATGCAAATAAAGTAATTAAGAAAGAACGAACATTTATAAATGAAGTAAATGACCTGAGTATTTTGGCCGGGAAGAAATACTTTGTGTGGCTGAGTAGAGAGCAAGATCTTCTCCCCTTGTTGCTTCCCCGAGTGCCGCACAAACAGGTTATGTAATTATGAACTCACATTTGTGTTCTCTCTTAATCACTCCTGCACACACTTATAAGTTATAACAATAGATATGGTTAATATGGAAAATATAGTCAGAGAAATTATTGAAATAGCCGACACTTTCTCCATCGACCTACGTGATAAGAAATAAAGAGAATTTAAGTCATAGCAAATGGACCCGACACACTTTAGGTTTTTGTCAACTTCCCAAATGGCTTGATGAATGGAGGGGGCTCTAGCGACTTCAGAAATAGAGGACATGTGGGCATTTTAGCTTGGGCTTTTGAAAATTGGCTTACGAAATGGTTAATAAAGCCGATTGTGTTGGCTGTATTCGATTGGTTAACTCTAAAAACAGCTACCAAATCCTTTGTAAATACTGCACACTTAGAAAATGGGAGAAAAATGAATATGAAATGCTAAACCCTTGTATTCTTGTTTTACCGCTTTAGTCCCTCTTAGTTTATGTTTCTTACAATTAATTTATAACATGTCATCACCAAGAGAACTTTCTAACTACTTTAACTTCATATTTTATCACACACAACCTTTTTTTTTTATAAGTGTATCATGTGCTTGCCAATAAATTAGATTTTCATAGAGTTTTATATGTTAGAACACAAAAACTTGAGGAAGGGAGCTAAAATGTTACCACACATGATTCCATGCATGTCTAGTTGATGTTTACATTAAGTGAAAGTTAAAGTTAAAAGCCAAAGCTAAGGCAATTTGAATAGCAAAGGCAATTTTACACTGAACACACACACACACAAACAAAAACACGCAAAACACACACAAACAAAAGCACACACAAAAACAAAAACACACACAAAAAGGACCAGCACTTCGTGGATACAAACACACACAAAAAGGATAACCGCAACACAACACACAATTTTTTCCTTTCACACACACACACTCATATATATATATATATATATATTGAAATAAGATTTGATTGAAGAAGTGCACAAATGACATGGTATATCTGTCTTCCCGAAGAATTTCTCCAACACCAAATATATATATATATAGAAATGAGAGATTATCATGTAGGGATTTCAAAAATAAATAAATGTTAAAATATCAGACACGAAACAACCATAATATAGCTAATTTTATTGATCATATAATGGTATACAAAACTATATCACTTCATCAATTGTCTTTTATTGTCATTCACAATTGCCGAGATGTCCGATGTGAGTTTAGCAAATGAAAATAAATGAATTTCAAATTTGGTTGGTGATCATCAGAACCGAATTTGGAATAAAATGAAGGATGAAATGAATAAAGAAATACAATCAGATTCCTTGCATTGTATCATAGTAAACAAAATTATATATATATAACACCACTGGTTGATGTCCCACCAATTTTGTTTTTGTCATTTACAATGTGCTGTGAGTAAAAGTTCTCGCTGTTACCTTCACTTTGCATTTTTTGGGAAAAATCAGTTTGCCGGCTTTCCTGTTCAATACAAGAACCCATTTAATCAAATTTTTTCTTTCAGCAGGTGGCAAACCTAAACATAAGCAGTGGACTGGAGGAAGTTAAATAAAAATATAAGTCAAATGTTCATATACTGGTAATACAACAAAACAAATGGTTATAGATATACCTTGATTTCAGCAATGTTCAACAGTCTCCATCTTCTACTCAGCAGCTGGTTAGAACAAGGTTGCTCACCATTGCGGCAGGGAAAGCTTCGATTTGACTTTGCCCATGGAATCACTTCCTAAGTCCGTCTACATCCATGTTGCTGAGAGATAATGAAAATGCTTGAAATCTTGAGTTATCTAACATTTTTGGCTCTAGAGATTATGTCGTATATAGAAACTGATGGTTTTAAACCTGACTCTATCATCTCATTAAGTAAAACCTCAGCCTCTTGCCACTTTCCATCCTTGCAAAGGACACCAATGGTGGAGCTATAGCTAGCAACATTTGGAACAAGTCCCTTCCCATCCATTTCTTTAACCAACCTAAGGGCCCTATATGAGTTATCCTCTTTGCAATACCCGTGAATCATCATATTATATACAACATCATTCGCCTCCAACTGCATCTCACTCATTGATTTGAATAGTTTTGATGCCTCTTTCATATTGCCTTTCATACACAATCCATGGATCAAAACACCATACGTGTAAACATCTGGAACCAAACCAGCCTTCTCCATGAAGGCATGTATCTGAAAAGCTTTCTCCATATGATCAGATCGAGCAAATGCATCTATTAGAATTGTATAAGTAACTTTAGAAGGAGTTATGCCCCTCTCCTCCATCTCCCTAAGCATATCAAAAACTCTACCTAAATTTCCTGCTCTACAAAAACTTCCCATTAGAACATTATAAGTCACTAAAGATGGAGAATGACCATTTGACTTTAATTGATCAAAGAATGTCAAAGCCTTGTCCAATTGCCCAAAATTACAAAACCCATCTATTATTGTGTTATATGTGATTAAATTGGGAATAATACTAGCATTTCTCATCTGATAAAATAACCTCTCCGCCTCCCGGATCCTCATCACTTTACATAATCCACCAATAAGAGTGTTATATGTAACCACATTGCAAGCAACACCTCTTTCACGCATTTCATCAAGCAGTTTAAAACCTTCACTTATTTTTCGATCATTGCAATACTCATTAATCAAACAATTATAAGTATACAAGTTTGGTGACACCCCATTAAACTGCATTTTCTCATATAGCTCAAACCCATCCCTTTTAAGGCCTTTTTTAAATAATCCACTAATCAAAACTGTGTAAGTGTACTGATTAGCAACCAAACCTAGCTCACCCATTTTATCAAACAACTTTTTAGCTCTCTCGATATCACCATTTTTACAACACCCATCAATCAAAGTAGTATACATAACAACATTTGGAGACCAACCCAAATCCTCCAACTGATGAAAAACCTCAAATCCCTTGTTCAAATCACCAGCCTCACAACATCCCTTAATCATTATCCCAAAACTATAGGCATCCAATTTAACCCTACATTTATTCTCACTAAAAAACAACCAACTCTTCTCAAAACAAGAAGATTTGATAAGAAAGCTCAACAGATTATTAAACAAATTTGATTCAGGTACAAGACCCTTATCAACCATTTGATTAAAATAAAACAGAGCTTGCTCTACTGACTGAGATTTTATAAGAGCATTTACAATTGCTTCATAAAGATGAAACTTAACTGTTGGGTCGCAATTTAAGTGTTTTTCTGTTAAGTGGTGGAGAAGAGAGTGAGGAGTGATGACTGAAGATGAAATGCGACCAGATAATATCTGTAGAATGAGAGACTGCGCATGAGATTGCATGTTCGAGGAGAGAAGAAGGTGGAGAGTTATTGATATGGATTGTGGGGTGTGATGGAGGCCTTGGAGAGTCATGGAGTTAAAGAACGAAAAAGCTTTGAGAGGTGGGCTTTTCATCATATTTGATATGAGAGCCATAGCTTGCTGACTGTGTGACATTTTTGCAGCTACAGTTTGCATGCCATGGCTTTCTGACTACAAAGTTCTAAATACTGCACAAGAAAAATGAATATTACGCTGTAACCGAACTTCCAGATCAGAGAACAATTTTCCCATTTTCTATTTTCCCTCTACCGTGCAAAATTTTTGCAGCTACAGTTAAAATATTACGCTGTGATGGAGGCCTTGGAGAGTCATGGAGTTGAAGAAAGAAAAAGTTTTGAGAGCTGAGATTTTCATCATATATGATATGAGAGCCAGAGCTTGCTGACTCTGCGACATTTTTGCAGCTACAGTTTGCATGTCATGGCTTTCTGACTACAAAGTTCTTAATACTGCACAAGAAAACGAATATTACTCTGTAACCGAACTTCCAGATCAAAGAAAAGTTTTCCCATCTTTTATTTTCCCTCTACCATTTTTTGTTCATTCTCTTCGAAAATGTCAGCATAGATAACAAATTATTTACAAATTCTTAAAAAAAAAAAAATGTGAATTCGCTTCTTGCAATGTCAACACAAATGATATATCTCATCATCTTCAGTACACAAACTGTCTGTAAACGATTTTACCTTGTAACAAATATCACAAATACAGAATCATCTCATACAAAAACTATTAGCAAAATTATCAAAATTATAATCTACCATCAACCCATCAAAGAAACAAGGGAAAAGGAAAGAAAACCTTAAAATATTTTTAAACAAAAATACAAAAATAATGTAGCACAAGTAGATTCATTTTAGTGAGAGAGATTTTAAAGCTAGTTTTACACCATTGCTACATTTAAACGACAAACAGAAAAAAAATGTCGAAATTATGAATTTAAGCATCACATGAATCAAGAAATAAAAGCACAGCACAGCACAATTTTACTTCAATTTTGAATTTTGAATGTCTTTAAATTAAATATAAGAAATTGAGTTTAAAACCGATTCAATGCATCATTCACTTAACTCATAGAAAGAATAAGCAGGAAAGAATTAGGAAATACCTCCACATCGGCGTACGGCGGCGTGTGCGGCAGGTAACGGCAGCGATCCTCGCACCGAACTCTAAGCGCTAGTTGAACCTTCTTCGGTCCCTTTCAGCGGCGGGGAGCTTTCTCTCTTAAAGAGGGTCTTCGTTGCGCTTTCCTCTGACAGTTATACCCCTTACGAGGGCAGGGCGCCCTAGCTAGATTCAAGTTCTCCTCCCAGGGGAGAAAGGTAAATGCATTCTTTTTTAATGAATACAAGAATCAAGGGCAGGGAGCCGATAGATTTTGCGCGATTTGAAAGAGGACCTCATTTTAATATTTGTTTGTCCACTGTTAGTAAGATCCCTATAGATTATTATAATAACATCGTCCATCCCAATCGATCACATCCTAATATTTGTCGTCATTATTTTACCCCCCTCTTTTAAATTTTTACGGGGTTATCATATTTTGTCCCCATAAATTATCAAAAAAACAGAGTTTTATAATAATAAATTTATTATGCCCAAAAAATCAAGCTGACACAGGCTTACATCAGTCAAGACCAATTAGAGTTCATAAAGATTTATGTCATCTAAGTACTGTTACATCATTCAAAGACAGAAGAAATAAGACTGTCATTAACTTGGCAAGTAAAGATTTGGCTAGTGAGTGACTAGGAGTCATCCACCTGCTCAAACCTGCACGATTTAAAAATATCTCTTGTGCAATCAATCAATGGGAAGTAGTGTAGGAATTGTATAATACCTACCCGCTTACAGACTTGTGATTATTACCCAAAAACTTCTTACTATAAATAAAAGGCTCCCCTCTATTTTTCGGGATTCTGATAACATAAACACTCTCTCTCTCTGTATTTCTATTCTCTGGTCGTTACTCTCAACATAATTGTAATCTCTCATTTATAAAAAGACTGTGTATATAAGATTCGCTTTAAGCATCTGAACCACTTTAAAAATATCTCTTATTTATTTATTTCATTTTTTATTTCCGTGTAATTTCTAAATTAACTCAACACTTTACACATACGAATAGTTGGTGTCAAAATCCAACATCAACCAAATTTTTATTATCAATCCGAATCAGAGGGTCATTTTTGTTAATTTCAATCGATTGTTTTATAAAATTTTGTTCATAGAATTTCATAATGCCATTGCACCAGGGTTAAGCCCGCTGGCTTATCGACTTCGAGCTTGGTATTTATAAAAGGATGTTAGTGTAAATTTCTCAAATCTAATAGGTTATGTAATTTCTCAAACTTTTACGCATATAAATTATAAGGGGCTGAAACCCCATGGCCACTCCAAACTGGTAACTTCACAACATCGCTATGATGACTATGAAAATCAAATCTTTAAGAACAAAACCTCTCCAAATCCTTTCTTCTTCCTCAAATCTCTTAAAGTTTCAATCTTTTTCATCATCTTCAACAATTGAACAATCTTCATTGAACCCAGGACCTAAAACTGCAACTTTAACACCACAATTAACCCAACAAGAACTCGCCAAAATCAACCTCTTAATCCCACGCCTATGCCTCACAAACAACATTAACACAGCCATTAATCTCACTCTCACAGCTTTACAAACAAACCCACCTCCCAAGTCTCTCTCTTTCTCCATTTTAACTCACTCTCTGACTTCCCAGCCCGACTTGGTCCTCCCCATGGCACTTTTAACCAAACTCAAACATACCCCACAAGCACACTCACATCTCACATTAATCACCACACTTCTTGTGTCTTCATATCTCAAAAAGGGTAGGCCAAAAGATGCTTTGAAAGTGTACAACTGGATGCTGAGGCCTGGCTCTCCGTGTAAAGTGGAGAAAGTGGTGTGTGAGGTTTTGGTTGATGGGTTGTGTAGAAGTGGGTTGGTTATGGAGGGATTGAGGGTTTTGAGGGAAATTTTAGGGATGAATTTGGTGGTGAGAAGTGGTTTGAGGAAAAGGGTTTTTAGGAGTTTGTTGAGAGAGGCTAGAATTAGGGAGGCTAAGGAGTTGAATGAAGCTTTGGAGAGAGTTGAGAATGGCGAAGGTGAGGGTTTGGAGAAAGTGTTGGCTTTGTTGGATCAGATTATTGCTAATTGGACAGAGTAGAGCAGGTTAGTCTTTATTGAAAGACATTCTCTGTGTTTATTTGGGATTTTGTTGTTTATACTTCTGTATAAGATTTTTTCCATGAAATCAGTATGTTAACTTGATAATGATGCGGGAATGAAGTTTTAGATTAAAGAATCCATGAGATCGAAATTAAATTATGTCATGATGAGCTTGGGTTTCTTTATCTAGAGTTATAGAAAGTACCATTTCTGATGTGTGAAAACGAAGGAAGTTCTAGAAATCTTGAAATTATTATAATGAGTGAAAATGAATGATATTGGCTCCAAATTGCAGTCTGTTTTTACTATGATTTGATGTTTGCTTGTGTGGCATCTGTTCTTTTCTCGTGTATTCTTGATATAGCAACATCATTTGTTTTAATTGACATTATGCTTGAGTTTACTTCATGAAAAGATGGTGGAGACTGGAGAAGATATATAACCTTGGAATTGTGTACAACAATTCCTTGGGGTTGCTAATTTCTGCAACATAACAAAAGCTGATCAAGAATTTTGGTGTTAGAAGTTTAACATTGATGTTGGTAGATACTTTTTTCTTTCCATGATATGTGCATATCCTTGACACAAATTTGTGTATATTAGTTCCTACTTCTTACTGTGGATGCGTTCATTAATCATTTTCTTTATTCATAGAAAATAGCAAGCAGGTAAGGGTAAAAGGGAAAAACATTCTAAGCAAGATTGATTGTTGTTTGGCTTGTGACATGCTTTACTTGATCTATAAAAAGGATAATTTCTCTGTATCTAGTTGTGTCATTTTCTGTAGCGCCGTTCTGAAGTTCTACTGATTAGGAATTTAGCAAAGATTCCGTTTCGTATCTACAAACTACAATACATGTCCGATCCATTGCTTGATTAGTGAAGCAGGTTATTTAGGTCAGTTATTCCCTTGGTTATTCCCATCCTGGTACATTTTCATGTAGCTAAATAAATTTAAGGTGAGTGTTTGACCTAAGACAATCCTCTGCTTCAGTTTGACTAGTTGACTGACTGGGGTTAAAGCCAACGTAACCATCTCTAGTTTATACCTCTTAGTAACTGTATTAGACTCTTCAGAATGAGATAATAAAGAGATCACTTACTGATATATGGTTTGAGTAAATCTGTATGTGAGCAAGTCTTACTAGGTTGAGTTAGTCACCACTAACTGGGAAGAACAGTCCCTGATAAACATGATTTCAGTGATATGCAAAGGGAATATATCCCGAACTATATTCTAAATTCAAGCAGATAGTGCAAGCTGAAAAACTCATCCTGTAACCTTTGTTCTAAATGTGATTTACACGTAAGTCTATGGTATTGACACTTCGTCCTCTGCATTTAGGAAAATGATATAACTTATTGACTAGTAGGATCTAAAGCATCAACTTTTCACAACCTCAATTTAGACAAGGGCAAGCAAGTACTGAATTTCGAAAAGTGTACTAATCTTAATAAATTTATTTTTATTGGTTGGTTTGATTAGCCGATGTAGGTAGCTTGGGATAGTAAAATTAGGTAAAGGCATAGTCAAATAATAAAAAGACATCACAGTTTCTAAAGAAAAACATTGCAAAATGGTGTTAGAAATGAAATCTGGAAGCATCTTATGACTCTTTTTAAATTAGTTTCGTCATGGACTTTTTCAGCTGGTTTTACATATCTATATCTTTCCTCGTCAATTTACTTACTGAATGAGTTATGTAATCCCACTTCAGGTATGAATGAACTCTTTGGACTCAAGCGACTATGCGATAACTGTCTGCTCCACTTTCATAATACGAAGAAACAGCTTTACCGAGCAGTCGCTTCTTGCTTCTGATGCTGCTAAACATGTTTAAAGATTGTTAAGAGAATGCAGGCAAAGTTTCAAATAGCTGAAGGGTGTGGTCACTCCGAATTTTATATGGGATGCTTAAGGAAAGGGGAAAGCATCAATGGAACAAGTTCTGACTTAGAGAGAGTATGAATCAAAGGACCATTTCGAAAAAACTACTTGGTTACTTGCTACGTCAAGAATGTTAACATCGATCTTATGCTACTAGAATGATGTTCGTTATAATTACTATATCATTATCGATCCGATGTTGAATGTTATTGACATTGATATCATTATATGTAACTAAAATATTGGAATCTTGACAATATTACTCCTCGCCTCCAGCTAAAGAAATCTTGAAGGGTTCGGAATTTTTATTTTAAATATTCTATTAAATAGGACATGTTAATAAAAAGTTAGTTTATTTTGCCCTAGAGAATGAAATTATAATTGTGATTTTAAGAAATTTTTTTTATGAATGGTTTCATTAGCGTAAATCTTCCTCTACAGTAAGGACTAAAATTAGTAAAATATTTGTATATATTAGAAAAATTATCGAAATCAATGTTAAAATCCTCAAGAAATTAATCCAGTTCTAGAATAACTCAAACACAGTAAATGGATGAAAGAAAATTAAATTTATTCAAAAAAAAAAAATCCATGAATTTCCTGAAGGTTTGACAAATTAATTTTGATTATAGTATAATAATGAATGTGTTTAATTATTTTTACAAAATACAGAGACAGTAACTGGGTTCAAGTGGATAACGTTGTCAAAACTTGTAAAACACAAGACGCAGTTCAAAGTACGAGCTTTGAACTTTAACTTGTAATAAGATTTCTTCTTTCTCCCATGGTTATCTCAGTTTCTCTTCATCATCTCACTCACTCTTTCTTCTCCAGTTCCCAGGTCCATTTCTCTCTCTTGTTTCTTTTTATTATTTTCTATATGCATAGATGTTTAGCCATTGTAATTGTATCGTATTGTATGTGTGCAACAGCAGAACCTGAAGCATAAAAGTGTTCACCAGGGATGGTCAGAGCGACCCGGTTACTGTTTCAGCAATAACAGCAAGAACAAACTCAGACCCATCAAAGCTTCAGTGGAGACTCCTCCTTTTCCACTCTTTCAACCTCCCCAAGTTGACGAATCAGATTCTGATGGGGTGATTTTTTACATTTTTATGTTTAATTTTTACCCTTTCAACTTTGCATACGTTCAATGATCAGTCAAACTGAGGATAATGCAAATATATATCGGGCTTAGTAAAGTGTTCTTCAATTTTTATATTTTGCTTCAAGAGAGTTACAATCTGGTATTCTTTCAGGAGTTGAAATAATAGAAACTGAACTTTATTTTAGTTTTTAGAATATTGTTTTTTGAAGCAATTCAATTGAACATGTTTTCATAACATTTCTTGTATCCCTTGTTTTTGAATGTAATGCTTTTTGTTTTTGGTAAATAGTTGGAGCCAGCAGACCCTGATTTCTATAAGATAGGTTATGTTCGAAGTATGAGAGCGTATGGAGTTGAATTCAAAGAAGGGCGCGATGGATTCGGAGTGTATGCTTCCAAAGATGTTGAACCACGTCGTCGTGCTAGAGTGAGTCACTTTGTTTGCAACTGAATGTGTATATAATTACTGGACTAGCTATGGAATTGTGTTAATCATGTGCCTAGTGTGTCTCGTTGTCGTTGTGATGCTAATATCTGATTTTTTACTTAACTATGTATGGATTGATGTTCACTTGTCCGCGCAGGTAGTCATGGAAATACCTCTGGAGTTGATGATAACAATAAGGCAGAAACTCCCATGGATGTTTTTCCCAGATATAGTGCCAATAGGCCATCCAATATTTGATATCATTAACTCAACCGACCCAGAGGTAACTTAATTATTCCTTATCATTAGAGATAAGCTCTTAACCTTATTTTCTACTACATCAGTATAAATCACCATTTAAGTTTGGATCCTTAACGTTTATGCTTCCCACAGTATCTTCAATTTGGCTGATTACCAAACACATGGATTGAAATTTAAAGCAGTTGAGTGCCTTTCGTTTGTGCTTATGATGTGCATCTCTATGTGGCAGACAGATTGGGACCTCAGGTTGGCATGCCTTCTTCTGTATGCATTTGATCGAGAGGACAACTTTTGGCAACTATATGGTGACTTCTTACCTAGTGCAGAAGAGTGCACTAGCTTGCTTCTAGCAACTGAGGTGGGTAAATGCACAAAAAAAAAAAAAAAAAAAACCTTTTAGCGAGAATTCTTCTTGTATTCATTGGTATCCAATCATTTCATCATATTGCTTTGTGTCAATCTAATAGCCCCTTTTTCTTTCTATTAATTTTTTTTTTTCAGCAATTTCATTTCGTTATCCCTATAAATTTTCACTTTATTGCCTTATGAAGAAACATAACATTTGTTCTTGTGCTCATGGCTTTGTGTGTGCAACAGGAGGACCTTTTGGAGCTGCAGGATCCAAATCTTGCATCAACAATGAGAAAACAACAGCAAAGAGCATTAGAATTCTGGGGAAAGAACTGGGTATGAAGAAACTTGATACTATACAGTAGAAAGCATTCTGATCTTCCCACGATGTTTTTTTTACACCAATGTTCCACTTCAATAATGAAACTTGGTGTTTTAACCTCAGCACGATGGAGTTCCACTCAAGATAAAGCGCCTTGCTCGTGATCCTGAGAGATTTATGTGGGCAATGAGTATTGTACAATCACGGTGCATTAACATGCAAATCAGGATTGGTGCTCTTGTACAAGATTCAAATATGCTAATCCCTTATGCTGGTAAATTTTTCTTATTAAATTCTTCTAAGTATGTCATCTGATATCTTGCCATTATTGAAGATATATAATATTTTTTCATCATTTTACAGACATGCTAAACCATTCATTTCAGCCAAATTGTTTTTTCCATTGGCGTTTTAAGGACCGCATGCTTGAAGTGATGATAAATGCTGGACAGCGGGTTAAAAAAGGAGAAGAGGTAATATTCATAATTTCCTGAACTTTTTATGTTTATTAGTGCCCTACATTTGTTTGTATACCTCTATGCACGTAATGAATGTAAGAATTGGTATGAAACTTCTAATTATATGCCAAAAATATGATGTACCCGAATCCCTGATACAATATGTTAGCATTGTAGTTCAGGTTCGTCCTATTGGAATGGCAAATACTAATTCTAGATCCAATTAGGCCCTGGATGTGAGAGCTGACAGTTGTAGATTATGTTGCATTTGACCTAATTTACAAACTGCTTATGCCTTTTACCAATCAAGGCAAACAAAAATCATGTCCATACTCTGCAGAAAACAGATCCACTTTTTTTATTTGATATAATTTCATACTTTCTCATATTTGAGATCGGACAGTTGTAGATTATGTTACATTTGACCTAATTTGCAAACTGCTGATGCCTTTTACCAATCAAGGCAAACAAAAATCATGTCCATACTCTGCAGAAAACAAGTCCCTTTTTTTTTTTTTATTTGATATAATTTCATACTTTCTCATATTCTCATTCACTCCCTTCTACTTAAGATGACATGCTTCTTCAGTCCAATGCCAAACCTTACGGAGATGATCTCTTTGATTTCAATTTTTGTTTCTTTTCTACAGATGACTGTCAATTACATGAATGGACAGATGAACAACATGCTTATGCAAAGATATGGCTTTTCATCACCAGTGGTAATTTCCTCTAGGCTTCACTCATCATAGAGATGATATCTTTTACCATTTAAAATTGTGTGCATCTGTTTGCACCATGACAGTTAGTTCTTTCAAAGCAATTGCAAAACAAAATTGTATTTCTACTTTAGGAATGGTTACTTTGTCACGTCTATGCCACAATCTTACAGTGTATCAAATATATGGTCAAGGAAAATGTTATAACCACAATCTCTTCTCACAAACTTCCTCTCATAACCCCAACGTGACTCCTCGCAATTAGTCAGTTCGTAATGGATCCCACCTAGATTTCACCTGATAAATTACGACTGACCAATTACAAGCTACCATATTGGGGTTGTGAGAGAAATTTTGTGAGCAGAGGTTGTAGGTGTAGCATTACTCGTTGGTTAATAATTTACTACTAGTTTGTTTTGTGAATATCCTTCACTGTTTGATGATGTTAAATGATCTGCTAGATTTTTCTTTTGTCATTCAGTGAGATAGTTCTGGATTAGCAAATAATGTTTTTTCACAGAGTGTATGTAGTAGAATTGTATCTCATGGTAAATATTAAAGCTTATGGGGATGAGAGATCGTTTGGTTTTGAAAAGTGCTAATCCTTGGTGTAGATTTAGCAGTTCTGGACATTATCAATTCTCATCTTGTTTGCAATATTCAGTTGAACAAGTGCCCTGCTATTTTCAACTTAAACGAATCTGTCAAAGTTACTTCCATTTCAAATTTCGAAATTCTGTTAACTTGCTTGTTTTTACATTTCTGTTTAAATTCAATATTATACTCCTAATTCTTCCCAAATTAACGCATAGGTATATTTCACTTGTAAAACTGCAGAATCCTTGGGATGTGATCCAGTTTTCTGGCAATGCGCGCATTCATTTGGATTCTTTCTTGTCAGCTTTCAACATATCTGGTCTTCCTGAAGAATATTACCATAACAGTATGTGTTCTATAACTATTAAACATAATCCAGCTATCTTTTCTACCATCACAGTCTAATAAATTTACTGCAGGTCGGCTAGCAAGCGATGGATACAGTTTTGTTGATGGAGCTGTCATAGCAGCAGCAAGAACATTGCCTACTTGGTCAGATGGTGATGTCCCCCTGATCCCAAGCTTGGAAAAAAAAACTGTGAAGGAATTACAGGAAGAATGCCAACGAATCCTAGCAGAATTCCCCACCAATTCTAAACAAGACCAGAAAGTACTAGGTAAATCTGCTATGCTTGTCTTGTATTTTATCCACAACATGATGTTAGATCTTGATATAATATTGTTGGACACAGTATAAGTTTTCGAGTCAAGTGACTTGTTAACATGGTATAATGCATCTGAATTTCCGTCTGCCTATTTCATCTTCGTTTGGTCCATATTAGTCATGAGGGAGCCTGTTAGAAGTTGAAAAGCTATTGTCGGCTCATATCTACTAACTTAAGTTCTTCGGTCAAGTGATTACTTTCAACACCTGATTCCATCTTTTTGCATTTGTTGGTGAGTTAACCTTAGATGGTGACTTTCACTATCCTGACAAATTAATCCAAACGAATATGGGCAAGTAAGCATTTTTAGTTTAGTTTGAGAATAAATATTTTTAATATTTGACGCTGCTTTTTTTCCCTTATTCTACCGACCTACAGATTCTATGCCGGAACCAAGGAGGACCCTTGAAGCCGCGGTCAAGTAAGTAGTCCTGTAAACTTTTGTGAGCTCTTTTAAAGTGACCATAACCAGACCCATCTTAGTGATTTACTTTTTGATAATGTGTACTCATACAGGTACCGATTGCACCGGAAACTATTCATAGAGAAGGTCATCAAGGCATTGGATATTTATCAAGATCGGATACTGTTTTGATCATGAAGATCTTGAGTTTACTAGATCTCAGACAGTTTTGTTACACTAGCTAATAATGTACTAAACCTCCATCAAGTGAAAAATTTTCTGTCTAGTGAAGCCTTGATGCTTATGTATCTGATCAGTTGGTAGAGTAAATTCTCTCATTCTTCTCTCTTATTGGTTAATCATATAAAAATCAAGGTTCTGGGGATGAAAATATAAACCAATGTGGAATATTTGGAATGCAAGTCCAATTGCTGCAACCAAAGAGTTCGTGTTATCTAGGGTTCTAATTTGGTAAGGGGAAACATCCTCCTTCCTCTTCTCAGCCTTTGGATTATGGTCTAAGGGTTGACCAAGACCAATCCTAGGGTTGGAAAGCAGGTAACAATGCCTCCAATAACCTAACTCATAGACTGAAAACACCAATTTTCCATTAGGGATTTTATAAGCCATATGTTCAAAAAGCTAGGAGAAAATATACATGATTCCGACTTCCAAGCCTGTTCTGAAAGATAAATTGTGTCTAGGCGGTAGGGGATATGCGCCTATGCTCCTTTAACATGAAGGCAATACTGAAATATATCTCCCCACCCTTCTGTACATTCAACTCCATATGGTTACTAGTATAATTTAACCAACCTTTTCTTTTCATATATCAGCAATTATGTAAAGAGAAAAAGGAAAACCCCAAAAATGAAAAGGATTAGATCAGAAATAATGACCAAAATGATATTTCTACAATATACTGAAAAGTACTTCCCACTTCCCAGTACAACAAGCAGGCTATGCTGTGGGTCAAAACCCCTACCATAACAACAGGTTTTGGTTCCATTTGTTGTTTACATCAAGTTTCTTCATAGAGGCACGTACTCTCCTCAAATAACACCCTCCCATAATTGGCGATACCAGGCAACAAAGGATGGCACCCATTAATCCAAACCAGTCCAAGATTTTGTGGGAGGCAATTACTTTAAAATCACCCTGCTTTGGATGAGTGGCTTGGTAATTGTGATTGCAAGTTCCTCCTCAGAAAGTCGGACAACTTTGCACTTGCAGCACGCCCTCTATCTAGACAGTGAAAATAGTCGTCCACTAGAGAACAAGTTTATATGGGAAATCGGTTAAAAAAAGATCCAGAATCAAAAATTTCTTCTTTGACACAGGAAAATCAGAAGCAATGATACACAATCCAAAAAGATTAAACATAGATATATTGTTCTAGTTTACATACCTGACATTGCACCATGTGTAACAGAAGTAATGATCCCATGCTCCATGGGTTCACCTTCCACCAATGATGACCCTTCTGGAAGGACCGAGAGAATTGAGTTTGGAAACACTAAGTAAGCAAATGCCTTCATTTTCTGTCATTACACAAGTAAGAATGTTAGGAGATAGGAATTTACATTTATTTGAAAAGCACCCAACTTGTCTATTTTCAGGACGTATATGGCTTCACATGTATTGCAAAGAAAGGGTATACTTCTTATCACACTTCAAAGCACTACAACACCAACATATATTATATGTCTACAACAATATCCTTCATGTACGACCTAAATTTAGAGGGAATTTAATGTCAGCAAAATGATTAATGTAAAATAGTGGAAGCAATTACAATTGAACCTTATTCTAGCCAGATAATTCCTGTAACCTCACTCAAATCAGTGAAGAGATATTGTGAAGAAATTAAAGTAACCTGCTCTTCTAACTTTGTGGGGTCCAGAATCACATATCCACTTTCTGCCAAGCAGCAACATATTGCAACTGCATAATCCAGTATAAACGAGTCAGCGGCCGTGCTTCAAGTTTAAAAAATATGACAGATGACAGTAAGTCTTGGTGATTAACTACCAGCAAGATGCTTCATAGGAATTCCAGCATCTACAAGAGCAGCACATGCTGCATTTATGGCACAAGGCAGAAGCTATAGAAATATTCAGTCAAGAAACAGTCATCAACTCGGAAATATAATAATTCACAATGCATATCAGTCTGGACACGAATGAAAACAGAATAATGAAACACATAGTCATCAAAGGATACAGCACCATCATCGTGGACAACCTGCAAAGAAACCATTAAAATATTCAATGTTCATATTGCACAAAGTAAATAATGCAATATAAATAACATTAATGACATAGGAACCCCAGTCAGTCAAACTAAAAACCACAAGCTGAATCAAAAAATTCGATTCAAAGCAACAGGTGAAGAAAGCAGATGCATAAAATAGGGGTAACTTTGATCACTTGAAGAAAACTACAGGATTAAATAGTGGCAGTTGAATAGTCAGGGATTTACACATAAAGAAACAGCCTCACCTGAATTATAATTGAGGTTGTGGTATTTTGATTGACAGTCAAAATGCATATGCTTTGTACAGTCCGCTTGAGAATCATCTCGTATTCTTTCTCCAGTTTCCCTTAAATATTTGGTAATTTTGACCAATTAGATGGAAAAACATCAGTATTTAATGTTTTTATCATATAGACCATAATAAATTATTTTAAAAGGAAAATGTGTTTGATCTCCCTAAGTTTTATAAGAAAATATCAAAATCCTTCCCTACATGTGAGCTGTCTGCCTATTTTTCAAAGTAGACATATCTGCCTAATATTAGACCAATTCTCAGGAACAAAATTGACTCTCTAGAAAAAAAAAATATAAAAAAAATAAAAATAAAAAATAAAGCCAAGTTAAATTAAACTTTCAAGCATACAAACAAGCACTTAATTTATCAAGGTGAACGATAAATAAATAAAGGAAACAAAAAGAGCTAACCAATTTGTCCAGATTTAGGCTTCCAAATAACTTCAAAGCAGGGCTTCTCAGGATTTTCATTCTTTTTTGTTCCAGCTTTTGGTCCATAAACAGCAGCAAGAACTTTTGTGTCTCCTAGAATCAATCACAAAAACTTAATAAATACATGAATTTTACATATATATCAAAGGGAGCACATTTCCTAGAAGCATGTACCCTGCGACCAACTGGCAGAGCCATGAGCACGGTGGAGGGTGTTGCGAGAGCAAGACAACGGTCTCAATTGGTTTGCTGTCCGACCATCAGCTCTATCAGTCTCCATCAACCTTTCTCTCAGTCAAAGAACAATCTTTATCCTTATTAAATCAAATAAAGAATATTTAACAAAAATTAGTTTAAACATTAGGACATAAATTAAGCAAAACAAAGAAAGCTTAGTGTAGGACTCCACGGTTTCACAAATTAAGGTTTTAACATTCTCTATTCTCCTCAGTTTCGTCTTTCCTGATGGACAATGAGAATTAAATGGAAGATATGACCCACCAACTTATATGTTTCTCTTTCAACTTCATTACACCTTTTCTCATACAAAGGGGCTGCACTATGCAACCAGTAGCACAGCCAATGCTGCAGTGCTGAAGTGAAAGAAGCAGCCGCGATACAAAGCACATCAGTTGAATATATCTAATATGTTCAAACTAAATTTACTGAACCCATTGAGATCAACACAACCACTCAATTCAATATAAACCAATATGTTCCAACTAAACTTCCTAGACCACACTGTGATCAATACAATAACTAAAACTGAACATTTAACAAGCATAAACCCTACTTCAAAAATTAAAAAATAAAATATAAAACTAAGCTTCCTTCAACCAGAGAATTATAATAAAATGAACAAATTATTAAAAATGACCAACTTTGCAAACTACAAAAATGAATCCTAGTTTAAACTTTTAATAGAACCCATTTCATAAAAACATTCAAAAACCATGAATTCAAAAAAAAAAAAAAAAATCTACTTTCGTTAGCTTTTAAACATAAACTAGAAACTTGTGGCAGCTAAAGAACAATGAACAAAAATAAAAAAATTAGAAAGGAAGACGCCAACCAGGAGTCAAAGGCGTGTTAAGGACGGGCTCGGCGTCGTTGACGGCGGAGGATGGTTTGTCGTTGGCGGCGGGAGCAAGCAGAGGGATGAAGCGCTCTTTCAGTAATTTGGCTTTTTAAATTTCGTTTTAATTTTTTTATTTCTTTAAAAAAAAAAGTGAAACAGGCTTTATTTATCAATACGCTTCTATTTTAACAAAATATTTATTTATTAATTAGTATGCTGATTATTAATAATGAAAGTGTACATTAAAATACAAAGTGAATTATTTTAATTATAAGATTTATAGGTTATCAACTTACAATTAATGTAATATCAAGGCATTAAATAAATTCTCTTATACAATAATATTGTGACGCCTTATATTAGATTAAGAGAATATGAAATAAATACAATCAGGACATCAACTTGAAATTTTACTAAACCTCGAGTGGTAGCATGTCGTTTGCTCTTTTTTTTAATATAATTAACATAATTACTCTAAATTCTTAATAGAATTATTTGTTAAGAGTCATTTATCTTTTCTTTTTTATAATGATACTCTATGTATAAAATTGGGATCACAGTTGATATCATTTGCTTATATGCCATTATCATATTAATTATAACCGAATTAAATAAATAAATAATTATATTTATAATTAATATAGTGTTGACATGTAAATTATCATAATTTATGTGTTGCATGTACATAAAACAAGATTAGGGGTATTTAGGTATTAAAAAAAAATTCTGTTAATTCCTAATATCAATTATAAAAATTCAGTTAATTGACAAAGATCTGATTGGACCTAATTGTTTTTTACCGGGCTCTGTATATTCATGCCGTGTCCCAATCCTAGTTATTCAAGGACTTAAAAAATGTCTATGCAAAACTCACCCATCATTCAAATTTTATTTCTCTGCTTCCCAAAACTTTTATTTTTTTGCAAAAGACCCCCAATTGGCTAGAAGTTTTCCCCTGACTATGAAGATTTGATAGAGTTTTACTTGAAGAAGAAGAAGAAGAAGATACTTGGCCACCCTCTTCCCATTGATTGTATACCAACTGCTCTTGACCTCTTCTCCATAAACCCAGATCAACTTCCCCTTTCATGTAAGCATTACTTTGAAAATTATTAGTATTATTAGTGAATCATTCATTAGTTTTCGATTTATTTATTTCCAAAAGATGGATTATTTTGTAAAAGAACTTTTGGTCCTATCAAAAGTGAAATTTGTGACTGCAAAAATCATTGAGTAATTCAGGATTAAAAAAAGAAAGCCCACAATTTTGTGAACAATACGGAGTTCAATTTGTTGATTCTCAAATACGAAGATATCATATGGGACATACATAAAACTAGGTAGCCGATAACAACTCAGGAATTAATTTTAGAGGGACAAATTCAAAATAATATAATATAGAACAGAGGAAAAGTATACGAGTGGACCGGGTTAAATCTAGGAATGAACAAAAAAAAATTGTTGAAAAAACTTTTAATTTAATACATCAAAACATCGTGTGCATCGTAGATATAGATTATTAGAATGGTCAATTCTTTATTTAAGTATTTTTGGTAAATATTTTGTAGGTGATACTGAGAGGAGAGTAGAAAATGACTGGTATTTCTTTACCATCAAGCCAAACAAAGTTGATGATTCTGTAACCCTAACTAGTGATGGGTACTATTCTGTTTTAATGAAGGAGGAGATTATTAAACAAGAAGATGAAGAAGTTGGGTTCATGAAAATTATGGCTTATTTTCAAGGAAAGCCACCAAATGGCAAGAAATCCAAATGGACAATTTATGAGTTTAGGGTTAATCTTGACACAATTCCTGTCATTCAATATGATGATGCTACGAAAGTAAAGATGATTGATTCTACATAGGAATGAGAAGCAAATCGAGTAGTTCGAAAGCTACTCGAGCTTAGCTTGTGAAAAGCTCAAACTTAATTCGAAGTCAACCGAGTCAAGCTGAGTTCGATCCGGGCAAAGCTAGGCTTGATAGGCTTGCAAGCCTCATCGCGCTCGGAGGGCCAAATTGCAAGTTTTGTAACTTTTTTTATTTTCAAATTTTTAAAATAACAAACAACCCCTTTCTCATAATAAACTCGAAGCTCGAGCTCGAGCCCAAGTATTCAAGCTCGAACGAACTCGAACTCGACACTGTTCATCACGAACCGAGCTCGAGTGTCCAGATACTCGGCTTGGCTCGGCTCGTATACTCTACATCTTTAGTATGTAATTTTGTTCTTTTTTGCTCAACGGAACAAGAGAAATTTATTGAAGAGGAAAAATAAAAAGGGAATTTTGTTAGTTTTTTCATTAGTTAAAGAAATCGAGTTAATGTGGTTAAACATCGATATTACCTGTATTTCAGGTTTTGAGTTTTGTTGTATGTAAATACAGTAAATTTGTGCGCAAAAAAGAAATGATATTACAAATCATTAATGAAAAAAAGTTTATTTTATTAGGATGATTTGTAATATTATGTCAACAATATTACAAATTATTTATTAAGAATAAAGTCTATGTGGTTACAATACTATTAATACCACATACTATAAATTATTAATGAAAAGTTATGTTATAACGACAAGGGTGACACTATTTTAAGTATTTTACATGATAATCATAAAAATTAATATAGTTCAGAGCATTGTCATTTACATAAATACCCCTGTTGTCTAATATTTGAATTGTTTTTAAATTTTAAATACCAACTTAGTTGTAACATCGAGTTTAAATGGGTTTTGTGAGGATTCATGTATTCTCGTCGTCCAATGGTGATGAGGAAACCACAATTTCCTTGTGATGCAAGGACTTACAAAATGTCTATATAAACCCAACTCAATAACAAAATCATTTCATATCCATCGCTGAAATTTTTTTTTTCTGCTTCCACTGATTTCAAAAACTTCGATTTTCTTGCAAAAACCACCCATGGCTGGAATTACTGATGACAATTTTGTCCCTAACGTTCCACCTCTTCTCCCTCGTGGGTGCAAGTTTTCTCCTGACAATGGCGTATTGATAGAGTTTTACTTGAAGAAGAAGATACTTGGTAAGCCTCTTCCCTCTGATTGTATACCAACTGTTGAAGTCTACTCCAGAAACCCAACTCAACTTCCATTGCCAAGTGAGCATTCTCTCCTAAAATTATTACTATCATTTTGTATATCGTTTACTAATTCATCTCAACACATTTGAATTTGTTATATAAATTCCGTTATACGAAAATTTTCACATGTGGACGTTCTGATTTTAAGAAATCTCGAATCAAAGACCAAGTTCACTGATTTTTTTTTTTAGACAGAATGATCACATTGTTATATTTCTTTGAATCGTTTTTTTTTTTTTCCAATGAGACAATGTTCTAGAAATAGCACGCGAAAATTTAAGTATTCTTGAGAAATTTTGCAGCCGGTGATTTTTGGAGAGTAGAAAATGAGTGGTATTTCTTCACCACCAAGCCACACGACGCTTCTGTAACCCTAACCAATGATGGCTACTATTCTGTTATAAAGGAGGAGGAAACGATTAAACAAGAAGATGAAGAGATTGGGTTCATGAGAACTTTGGCTTATTTTCAAGGAACGCCACCAAGTGGCAAGAAATCCAAATGGACCATTTATGAGTTTAGGGTTAAACCAAACACAATTCCTACCATTCAACATGATGATGCTCTGAAAGCAAAGGTGATTGAATCTCCATCTTTATGATTTTACTTTATCATTAAAAAGGCTTTCGTTTTGATGTTGTTATTACTTGTGTTTCAGGTTTCGAGTTTTGTTGTATGTAAACTTTCGATTGAAAAGAAGAAAAGAAAGTACACAAGGAAAAACAAGAATGATAGCATGAAGTCGAAGTGATCATCGGCGAATTAGGGTTCGATAAGATTTGGTTTTTTGACTATGTAATTTGAGTTTCTATAGTTTGTACTTGTTGCTTTGCAGTCAAAATTACAAGTATGGATACTTCGCCAACTCAACTAGAAAGATACAACATTTCTATGAAAAAGGGCCAACTTCGTGATCATCTAATAAATTCTTGTATATTCTTGATAAATCAGGCATCACTAGCATAGTATAAATGTTGGAAATCAAAAGAAAAAAAAAAATAATATAATTGTACATACCGTAGGAGTTACAAGGAATCTTTTCTTGCAAGAATAAACAATCAACCTTTTCACCAGTAATCGCCACAGGAACAAGTTCCATTTCTAAAATGATGGAACCTCTTCACATCTCTCAAGATGATTTCCCTACCCTCGATCTTCGAGATAAATTTACTAGCAAGATGGCAATCATTGCAAACTCTGAGGTTCTTAGCAACTCTGATGGTAGTTCCAGGAGGGGTATTGAGGATACCAAACGCTATGGCCAATTTCTCACTGTGTCCACAGAGTAAAGATTCTTTCTCTTCCTCATCAACATTGTGAAGAACACAAGAAGTATCAGGCACATAACCCTCCTTTCTCATTCTTTCGGAGAGGGTTTCGAGGAATCCATGGAGCAGCTCACTTTGTTCATGTGATCCATCCCCAGCTACAAACTTGTGAATCTCATCTCCAAACTCAATCCAACTGCAACCTGGCTCTTTTCTGACTCCCATTTCCCTCATCTTCTTCCGGACATCCGTTGCCTTGTCCCAGAGTCCAGCAGATGAGTAGATGTTGGAGAGCAGAACATAGTGGCTTGCCACATCAGGTTCCAAGCGCAAAAGATTATGAGCTGCAATTTCCCCAATTTCTACATTCTGGTGAATCCGACAAGCACCAAGCAAGCTACTCCAGGCACCAACTTTGTCAAATTCTGCCGGCATTGTGTTTATGAGTTGATATGCTTCCTCCACTTTACCTGCCCGACCAAGCAAGTCAACAACGCAAGCATAGTGATCTGTTGTAGGTTTAATCCCATGGTCATCTTTCATTCTGTAGAATAAGTTTATCCCTTCATCTACCATCCCCGCATGACTACATGCTGCAAATACTGCAATGAAAGTAACTTCATTAGGCTTTACATCCCCACCCCTAGCACCTTCTGCCACCAATTTTTTAAACAATTCTAAGGCTTCCTCTCCTTTACCATGCATCCCGTAAGCCATGATAATAACATTCCAGGTTATCACATTTCTAATGGGCATCAGGTCAAAAACTCTTCTAGATAAGTTCAAATAGCCACATTTGGAGTACATGTCAACTAATGCACTTCCCACAGCAACATCGGTTACCAACATATTTCTTGTGGCATAAGCATGGATCTCTTTCCCTTTTGCTAAAGCTGACAGGGCAGCACAACCAGGTAGAACTGTCATGAGGGTTATTGAATTTGGTTTCAAAGAAACTGATGTCCCATCCTTACTGTCCTCATCATTCCTGCCCATTTTTTCTTCTATTCTTTGCATCTCACACAACAAAAGAAGTGCATCACTATAACGTCCACAAATAGTGTAACCAGTGATCATTGTGTTCCAAGAAACTCTATCTCTAGCCTCCATGCTGTCAAAAATGGTTTCTGAAATGTCTATCCTCCCCATTCTAGAGTACATGTCCATAAGTGCGTTTTGCACATACCTGTTTCTCTCTAAACTCCGCTTTATTACATATCCATGGATTCCTTCTTTGCGTGGAAATGCTTCGCTACGCACACAAGCAGGCACAACACTTGCCATTGTGGTGGCGTTTGCACAAAGCCCAGCATTCTCTTCCATCTCAATGAATAGCATCAATGCCTCCTCATCACACTCGTTTTGTGCATAACCAGTAATCATAGCATTCCAAAGTGCAATTTTCCTATCCAAAATACCATGAAAAACTCGACGACCACTCTCAACCTCTCTACAATTACAATACATATCAACTAAAGCACTACCAACAAAAGAGTTACCCCTTAAAACATCATTTCTCAATGCATAACCATGAATTTCCTTTCCAGCATCTAACATCTCCAAGTGTGAGCAAGCAGGGAGCACACTTGCAATCGTGACCCCATCAGGTTTAATCCCTTCAAGTACCATACCACTCAAGAACCATAATGCTTCTACAAACCTATCATTTTGAGACAATGAACTTATAATCGTATTCCAGGAAACCAAATCACGATCTCCAAACGACTCAAACAAAAATTTTGCATCATCGACTCTGCCTAACTTTGCATACATTGCCATCAAAGCGTTAATGGTAAACGTTTTCCAATCACCTACTCTTAAACTATACCCATGTACTTCCTTCCCAAGCCTCAAACCCTTGCGCTTCTGCAAATTCGAACATGCAAGCGCCATGCTCACCAAGGTAAACGAACTAGGCTCTACATCATCACACAACATCAACCTAAACGCTTCTAACGCTAGCTCCCATTCCTCAAAACGACACAATGCATTAATCATTGTATTCCAAGACACTTGGTCTCTCTCAGTAATTTGATCAAACACCTTATACACTTCCCACAAATCACTACCACATTTACTATACATATTCACAAGAGTATTGGCTACGGTCACTGAAGATGACCCGTACCCATATTTGAAAACATGGGCATGGATCTGTTTCCCCAAATTCAAGTCCTGGAGACCCGACACGGCCTTCAGGACTGCAGGGAAAGCAAAGTTATCGGGTTGGGTACCCGAACGGGTCATTTCAATGTAGGTGAAAATGGCTTCATGGAACTGGTTGGAGCGGGTTTTGGAGCGGAGGGACTCCAGCCATGTGGCGTTGGAGCTTTTTTGGGGAGTGGGTTGTGGAAACGAGGTGGTGGTGGCGGGTGGGCGGTGGGTTTGGAGGGAATTGAGTGGTTGTGAAGAGAGGGAAATGAGAGGTTGGGTGTAGGACATTTGGTCGTTTTTACCGTTGAGGGAAGTTCAAGGTTTGGTTATTAAGTGAGATAAATCGGACATAGTGAGACTAGTGTGCTGCTGCTGCCCTTGATGGGTAATGTTACCACGTTTAATTCAAAATCCAAATTCTCTCTCTTTCAAGTACTACAATAATATCCGGAAAACTATGGTGCTCGCGATACTGGTGTCGATGGCCGGTAATGTTACCATAGGCCAGCAATGTTACCTTATATAGACCAAATTCTCTCTTTCAGATACTATTACATTATAACAAGAAAACGTTATCTTTGTCTAATTGAATAATTATATAAGAAATAACCGAATTATGGTATTACAACTCAGGGATTATATTATCTCAGTGACATTGATGCGTTTGAGACAATATGTAATTTGGTCTTCATAACGAATTTCCATTTCTTCGCTGCATTTTATCCTTTTATTGAGTAAAAATTGGAACTAAAAGAATTAAATACTTGAAAAATAAAACAAGATCCAAACTATCATCTACAAATTTTGAAGCCCAAAAAGTATTGAGACAATAAAGAAAGAACAGGAATTAATACACCTTAAAAAAGTAATAATACAAAGATAGCCTATAACAGGTATGTCTTCTAGAGTTTAACCTACAAAATTTACCATCTCAAGCATTGCTCTTCATTGAAATCCTGCAACATGTCCCTATCTTGATTATGGGTAAGGAAATAGTATTCAGCAATCGGGCATCTTGATCAGTCAACCGCTGGTTTGCTATTATAGGCCTCTCTAGCTTCAAGTACATCTGGGCAATATCTGGATGACAGAATTTCAACTTGTTCGGCGAATGATTTGTTTCTGTCTGGACCCAAGTGTTTGATCATTTGGTTCCATCGCTTTCGACAAATAACTCCAGACCTGTCCTCGAGAAGATTGTCCCAGTCGACATCCTCTATACAGCAAGCATCCAAGTTGGAGAGAGCAATTACCATGTGATAGTCATCAGTATCACGCCATTTCCCTTCAACAACCAATGGTGAAGTTAACTGATCATACCATTTCACGCAGCAAACTGGACCTGATCTGGTTTCCAGTCTGTCACAGATTGCCTCCCAACTGATATTATCTCGCAACATTCCATGCTTGGATTTCCTTTCTTCGGAAGCCTTCATACGCAAATCCATATTCACCAAGTCAAATAATTTCTGGTACTCCTCTTGGTTCCATTGTCCTTTCCTCCTATTGGGCAATCTTATTCTCCGCCATGTATCCTTCACATGAAACCTATGCTTGCCAAGCGCCTCAGCCAACATTTTCCAACTAGAGCCATGTTTTTCATGAAACTTCCGGATAAGTTCTATCTCTTCAGGAGTCCATTTTCGGTTTTCAGCTCTTTCAAATAAAATATGAGCTCGATAATATACAGCCACATAAGGCCTCCAGGGTAAGGCTGCTCCAATTTCCTTCCAACAGTTTCTAACTTCTGGGTGAGATCTACAATGCAAAACCATGTTTAGACCTTCTTCACCCAATTCATGAGACTCTATGTAGTTAAGAACAGCCTTTTTAACAATTTCATCTTCTTCTCGAGAGAATCGCTTACCACGAACTAAGCCATCCTCAGAATTTTTGGCATCAGATAGAGTAAAAACCTCCACCTGATCAGAAAAGCTTACTTTCTTAGAGCTCTCTTTCTGTGAAGAATTTTCAGATGGCGCACCTTTTTTGGTTCTTGGCACTTTTTTGCTACCTCCCTTTGAATGATCTTTCACTGACTTGGACTTCTTCTTCTTTTCTTTGTTGCTATCTTCTCCAACAACCACATGCCCTTCTATATTTCTACCACTTGCATCATTACTTTCATTGTCTCTAATATTTTTATCATTAACTTCACTGTTTACATCACCCACCGCATTGATGTGTTTCTTACGTTTTCTCTTCTTCTCTTTCCCTGAAATCTCAACCTTTTCCACAATATCTCCATCCAATTGCTCCCTTTCACTTTTGTCTTCTCCATGGGTCACCTTGTTCATTACAATGGCATCACCGCCCTCTTTTTCCCTCTTACGTTGTTTTTTCTTCTTCCTCTGATAACTTTTTTCCCCTTTCATTGTTTCGGCAGAGTCTTGCTCTTCTTGATTCGTTTGCCCCTCAACAAACTCTTCAATTTTTCTTTTCTTCTTCTTCTTCTGATCCTTTTCATTTTCAATACTATTCCTATCAACATCACCCTCAGTTACAGCCTCATTAACACTAACTTCATCCATCTTCTTGTTTTTCTTCTTCTTCTTCTTCTTATCCCTATGCACATCACTATCCATTACAGCCTTACTTTGATTATCACCGAATCCAGCATCATTGCCACCACTCTCCAACACCTCCTCATTCTCCTTTTTCTCACCCTTCACATCACTTTCTTTAACACACTGAATTCGACTTTCACTTAATTCAACACCAACCTCACATCCCTTCTTCTTCTTCTTCTTCTTCTTCTTCTTCTTCTTATCCTCATCAACACCATCCTCCAATACAACATCACTTTTGCCAGCACTTAATTCAACAACATCAATCTCCTGTCTCTTCTTTCTCTTCTTCTCCTTATCTTCGACATCATCCTCCACATTGGTACACGATTCATTTTCTCTATCACTTACATCATCCTCGTATTTCTTCCTTTCGTCACCTTTCTTCCCAATTGTTTTCTTACCCATCTGATAAAAAACTTCCCTCAAGCTCTTTCACTAGTTACCAAAAGCTCCTCAAGCGAAACTAAAAACAAGACAAACACATAAACATAAGTCACAACTCCAATACTTCATATTAATTTCCAAGCAATAAGATATGCTAAAAAGATCAAAATTTTGATCAGACTCCATAAATTATTCCACAAAATTAGTTTTAAATTTAAAATACTGAACTTTCAACGGTACAGATCTCAATCCCTGCTGAAACAAAAACATGAGCAATTCAAATCAATCTCAAATGCTTCTAATTGCCTAGTTTTAACAATTACAAATCTTCATCAATGTTCTTATTATTAATTAAAAAAAAAAAATGATGAAGCAAAATAAAAATGAATAAATAAACCTTTTTGAACTGGAATGGAGCAGGCCCTAGGACGCCCTCACGCGGCCGAAACTGAAGGCGGCGTCAGAGCTAGGGTTCGGTGGTTTCCTCAACCGTTGGCAGTGATTGCGAGTTGATAACGAGAGTAAAGAGAGGCGCGGCTTCTAGATTGCGAGGGATAGTCTTTTAGGGGTTATTTGTAGGGATATTTATAACACTACGAGGGTAAATATGACATTCCATAAACAATTTCTAAAATAAAATTAAAAACTAACAAAATGTCAAATAGAAGTTTGAAAAAGAAATTGAGAATTCCCAGTGGACCCAGTCAACTCAACCCCGCCATCTGTAGCCACCGCATCACCACCACTAACCAGAAAAACCCAATCAACCAAGTTAATCACTGGAAATCTTCCAAAACAAATCCCACAAAGACAAAAGTTCCCCACCAACAATGGAAGTTTCAAACAAGTAACCCACAAAAAATTCTATCTTCACAAATCAACACAAAATGGAAAAAAAACCATGAAAACCACCGATCAATCCGAGTGTGGAGGAGCTGTGCAGTGGGGGTGGCGGCCTTTAGTATTGTTTGCGGCGAGAGAGTTGAGTGGGAAGAGGGGTGTGGCGGTGAGATGGAGAGAGGGAAAGTAATGGATGTTTTATTTAATTTTCATAGTATTTGTCATTTGATAGTATAAAGGAGGGTAGAACAGACTTTTCACAGAAAACTTTATGGCAAATTTCAGTACATTAACGTCCGTTGTCGGACCTAACAAAAGAGTTTGTATCACGTAATCCCGCAGCAAGATGTATACATACTTCAAATCTCGGGTGTGTTTGGATCGAGATCATATAAGATAATTGGGGTAATCTTCGTTTATTTTATAAGATTCTGATATTTGGTTTGTAAGTAATAAAATATTATGAAAATCTTTTATTGTAAATAGTATTTATTGTTAATAATGTGGGAGGTAGTCTGATACCCTCCCCCACCCTTAGGATTAAAACATTATTGGATAATTTTTATTTTTATATCTATTTTCCCTTAATTAAATATCATTCTGACATAGTTGTCCTCAAATGTCTACCAAATAACCATTACCTAGCCCCCCTACATTTAAGAAATTAGCTAAAACACTCTAACCATAAAAAAGTTTAAAAGTTAACAAAATACCCCCAGCCACCCAAGACTAATGTCAGTTGTTACTCACCACCGTCAATCATCAGCGTCATTCACCATAATAGTGCACAACCGACAGGATCTAGTCAATCGTGCGTTGGTAAGGCCTTTTCACATGGCTATAGATCTGACTGTTTGACAATCAAAGATCTGGCATTTTCACGGCCACATCTTTGGCCATTAAACGACAATAGATATGTGATCCATGGTGGAATGGCTTTACCAACGTATGGATGCGCCATGCACACAGTCGTGCGCCATTCCATCAACTATCGGTGGTGATGTTTGGCTGTCGGCATTGGCTTGAGGTGGGTGGGATGATTTTGCTACAAAACAAAGTTTTATATGACTAGGGTGTTTTAGCAAAATTTCAAATGTAAGCGGTTAAAAGAAATGATTGAAAAAATAATATTATATTAATATTTAAAAAAAAAAAGACAATTTAGTAATCTATATAATATATCCACCCATGATGTTTACCTAACCATAGTATTGATTAGACAGAAAAGAAAATGCTCAAAAGCAGTCTGTGATTCACCCACAATCCTCTCAACCAAATATATTACTCACCAATTTATTTGATCCAACCAAATACATTTTTTAAACATTCCTAATAATCTTCAAGGTGATTTATCTTTCCATTAATATAACATCTTCCTATAATAAAATATTATATGATCCAAACACTCCCCTAAGGGTGAAAGTTTAAATCTTCTTTTATTTTTATTTTAATTTAAAAGGTTAAATTTTTTATTAAGCCTTATATTGATTTTTCTTTTTAAAAAATACCCTTACATGCATATAACTATCGAAATAATAATAATAATAATAATACATTAATACTTAAATAAATTATTTAAAATTTAAAAAATTTCTGTTGTCAATTGTCCCAAATCAAAACGCATTGTTGTAATTTGATCTATGTCTTCATATATATATATATATATATATATATATATATGAATGAATATCAAACACTATTACTTTTTAAACAATGTGGTAGATGGAAATATCAAATGTCAACAAACATTTTGGTATTGGTAGAGTTCTTGAGTACTCGTCAAATATATAAAGTTGAAAAAAAGAGAATCGTGTTAAAGACAATTAGTTATGTCATTTCTAGAAAAAGAAAAAGAAAGAAAGGAGTAAAGTCTTATATTAATATCTCAATATTATTGACAAATTTTGAATGTTAGATTAATTGAATTCGGATGAATATAAAAAATGTCATTTCCATATAAACTTAAACAGAATAATATAGTAGTACATAAAAAATAGAGATAAGGCTCGCATTTTCGAAACTAGTTGATGCTCACTACAAAAAAAAAAAAAAAAAGGGGCACATACGAGGTTTATTATTAAAAAAACCCTAAAATTAAATGAAAATACATTAATTATTGAAATAAAAGTGGAGAAAAGTAGTATTACTCTACAAACTATAGGTTTTTTTTTTTTTTCTTTCTAAAATCAATTAATTCATAATTGGTCCATGGCCAAGATGGTCACCTTGCCTCAATTATAAGTCACCTTTTTCACTTTAGAATATACTTATAAAGAATCTTTATCCACCTTTTTATTTATTTATTTTTAAAGCTTTATTATAAAATAAAAGTCCCTAGATTCAATAGGGATAAGGCTTTGAGACATTCTTTAGGGTTGGACCGCTTCATTTTGTCTATTCCTTTGGATTAAAAAATCCTTTTTTTTATTTTAA